>CM053746.1:31294511-31420330 GCA_028658305.1 Pachyuromys duprasi | reverse complement strand
TGGACAGTCCTCCTACCTCACTGTAGCCCAGGCTGGACAGTCCTCCTACCTCACTGTAGTCCAGGCTGGACAGCCCTCCTGCCTCACTGTAGCCCAGGCTGGACAGTCCTCCTACCTCACTGTAGCCCAGGCTGGACAGTCCTCCTACCTCACTGTAGCCCAGGCTGGACAGTCCTCCTACCTCAGCTCCCACCAGTGCTAGGATTCCAGGTGCGCCCCCCTGCCTCTTTCAGCTTACTTCCCTTTTCTTTTTTTTCTTCGCTCTTTCTCTCTTTTTTGAGTTTCTTAAGAACTTCATGCTGCTTCTAGCACTGCCAGAGGAGAGCTGACCGCCCACTTAGCTGGCCCTCCTGCAGCTGAGGATCAGTGGTGGGCTGCAGGCCTGAGGCTCTGGTACGGGCGGGGAGATTGCCTTTGCCATGCTGGAGCCCTTGCTGGTTCATAGAGATTTTAAGAACCTGTCGTCTTTTTTCTTTTTCTTTGACATTTACTTAGGGAAGGAGCTTGTGTGGAGGTCAGGGGACAATTTAAAGGAGTTGTTTTCTCCACCCTGTGGGTTTCAGAAATTGAACTCAGTCTGTCAGACTTGGCCTCGGTGTCTTTACCTAAGTTGAGCCATCCTGCCAGACTCCAGATAATGAAAAGAAAAAAATAGCACTTCTATATGGATTGTGTTAAATTTGTAAATTGATTTTGGAAATGTTACTTTAACAATATTATCTCAGTCTGAACACAAAACTGTCATTTATGCTGTTTCTATTTTCTTTCTACAATATATGGCAATTTTTGATATGTAAGTCTTATTAAATCTGTTTCTGAGTATTTATTCTTTTGACACTTATAAAAGAAATAGTTTTGTTTTATAAAATTTATTAAAAATTTGCAAATAAAAACATGAGTTATGAAGGAAGTTAAAGCTAATTAAAGTTTAATTCTATCATAGACTTTTGGTTTAGTGGTAGATAAATGCATAAAATATATTTGATATTGAAAGTGTAAAATTGAATGTGAAGTTCCACAGCTTCCATTCAGAATGTCTCTTCTAAATGTGTAGGAGTTCACTGAGTTGTGTAGTCTTTAGGGTCTGGTTAATTTTGGTGTGTGATATCTTTGATAGAAATAGTTTTTTAAAGTTTATTCTGAAATTTTGTTTTTTTAATCATATTTTTCTTTAGGATAGAGCTAAACTTGCTAATCTTGTTATCAATAAATCTTTTATGTTTTTAAATTTTGTTTTGATTTAGATTTTGAGACAGGGTCTCACATAATTGAGCCTGGTTCTGAATTCACAATCTCCCTGCTTCAGCCTCCTGAGTGCTGTGCTGCTCATCTTCTCAAGTCTCTATTATTTATTATGTTGATAATTTCTTTTGTTTTGTTTGAGACAGGGTTTCTCTGTGGAGCCCTGACTGTCCTGGACTCACTCTGTAGACCAGACTGACCTTGAACTCATAGCGATCTGCCTGCCTCTTATTCCCCAGTCCTGGGGTTACAGGCATGCGCCACGGTGCCAGCTATTTTGGTAAATTCTTGAACGTGCGCCACGGTGCCAGCTATTTTGGTAAATTCTTGAACGTGCCCGCGAGGCTGGTTGATTCTTGTTGTTACCGTCTCGCCGTGTGTCTCCTCTTTGTCTGCTTTGTTGTTGTTACTGCTTTAGTCACAGGTTTTGTTGTTATTAAGTATTTTGAAGTATTATAGTTACCATTTGTTTCAGATTCAGCATTGATTATATTTTTTATTCAATCAAGCACAATTTTTAGTTTAGATTAGAATAGCTGTTCTCAACTTGTTGGTTGTGATTCTTTGGGGGTCATATACAGATTCAGATGTCCTGCATTAGCTGATATTTATATTACAGTTCATAACAGTAGCAAAATTATAAGTTATGAAGTAGCAACAAAGTAATTTCTCGTTGGGGTCACCACAACAGGAAATGTATTAAAGGATCAGAGCATTAGGAAGATTGAGAACCACTAGATTAGAGGATTCATATTTTTGTTTACACTTCATTGTCTTAATTGATAGCAACTTTTTAAAAATGAGGTCATGGTTAATCTGTTTCAGAAGCAACAAAACAGAATTACATTTGTCACAGAATAATAAATAAGCTATCAGGATTGCAGAATGTTTTAGACAGAAAAACATTCATGTGTGGTGAGAATTAGACCTTTCTCTGACTATACATAGTGAGTTTGTGACATTTTACCATATTCAGAAATGCCCCTAAACGTTTTTGCAGCCACAAATAAGAAGAATTCACCCAAGTCAGCTCGGGCCATAGCAGGCAGTCTCTCACTCCGAAGAGCCATGGACTCTGGAGAAAATGGCCGCTCAAAAGGAGACTCTCAGGCTTTGTCTGAAGGTAAGTTTGAGGAATTCATAATATCATTTTATTGGGCATATGCTTGGGATTGATGTCATAAAGCTTTAACCTTGAAAAGCACCAAAGATGTTAAAATTATAGTTGAACTTATGATTTTGTGGGACCTCTTATTGTTTATTTTTCATGAGTTTGTTTTTTCTCTTATTTTTGGGTTTTAGAAAAGATTTGCTTTTATTTTCAGTTGTCTGTTTGTATGTGAGAAGGTTTACTCTGGGCTCTCCTTTCTTAGCCTCCCAAGTTCTGGGGTGTCTGACATGTATCCCTGTGTTCTAGTATTTGAAGTTTTTTTTTTTATCTCAAATCAGAACAGTATTTTCAAGTAAATATTTTGTACTTGTTAATATTTTAAGTAGTCAAAAGATTGGAATATATTTTTAATTTTTTTCGAAGTTTTTACTTAGTTTAAAATTCACATATAGTAGGCTGGAGAGGTAGCTCATGGCTTAGCTCATGCAGAGGACCCCTGGGTTTGATTATCAGCACCCCATGGTGACTTACAACCATCTGTAACTCTACTCTTCTGGTTTCTATTAACACCAGGCACGACACATACATGCTGTACAATCATACATGTAGGCAAAACTACTTAAAGTTCTCATATATTAAAAAAATATATATGTGCACAGAAACTGCTTAACTACAAAACTACTTAAAGCTCTTAAAATTAAAAAAAAAATGCACACAAAGTAATTTTCTACTGGGCGTGGTGGCTTGAACCTTTAATCCCAGGCATGTAGGAGGCAGAGACAGGTGGATCTCCGTGAGTTTGAGGTCTACAAAGTGAGTCCAAGACAGCCAAGGCTACACAGAGAAACCCTGTCTCAAAAAAAAAAAAAAAATAAGAAGGTAATTTTCTATACTAAGAAAGCTTTCGTGTTTATCGTCTTCTCCCTTCTTTCCTGAAGGCTCCCCAGGAAGCTCTCAGTCTGGGAGCAGACATAACTCTCCCCGAGCCCTGACTCACGGCATCAGTGGGGATATTTTGCCCAAAAGTGAAGACCGACAGTGCAAAGCTTTGGATCCTGATGCTGTGGTGGTTGCGGTTTTTAATGGCTTACCTACTATTGAGAAAAGAAGGAAAATGGTTGTCTTGGGGTAAATAACACTCTTTTATTGTTTGGGACCTCAAGTCCACATTATAATGAACACAATTATTTCTACTTGGCTAGTGTTGTAGGTATGCGGTAAGTTTATTTATTGCATTAAAATGTCACTTTTTAAAAGAATTAGGGCATTCTCTAGAATGTTCTCTCCTATCTCTAGCACCGCCCCCCTCTCCAAAATGACAGCAGTCCTCCTGCCTCAGCTTCCTGAGTGTTGTGTTACAGACCTGAGCAACCCCAGCTAGCTTAGAGCAGGAAAACCTGAGCACATTTGCCTTATGAGATATGTATGCTTCAGCTTTTGATTTGCCTTCTGCTTTAATCTGTTGTACATCCTTCCAAAGCATTTGTGCTGGGTCATGTGTCATAAATGTGTCCCATATTTGTGTAAAATAAACTGCTCTCATTAATCTTACTACTGTTATATTTGTTTTGAGACTGGGTCTCATATAGCTCAGGCTTGCCTTTAGTTCTTCATCCTGCCTTAGCCTACCAAGTGCTGGGATTACAGACATGAGCCACCATACATGGTTTAATTGTCTGTTTTTAAAATACTGTTTTTTCTTACTCTTTTGTGTTGTTGTTGTTGTTTGAAATCATCTCTACAATGCAACTTGGAATTTCCAGAAAGGATAAATGGTGACTGGTACCCTTATTTCTATTCAAAACCCATTGATGTCAATTAAACTTACAACCATTCTAAAGAAAGTGATTAAGTTTTTAACTCAAGGTTCAACAATGGAAAAGAAAATCGCTGGTGTGGTGGTGTACTCTTATATTACAGTTACTGAGGACACTGAGGGCCAGAAGATTGAAAGTTGGGCGCCATCATGGGCAACCTAGCAAGATCCTGGCTCAAAATAAAAATTTGAAAATTGCCTGGAGTTATAGTTCATAGGTAGAACAGATCTTAGCATGTGCATTGCCATAGTCAGGTTCAATCCCTAGTGCTAGGATATCAGGGAGGCATTGTTATGCCAGGATCACGAGACTCTTAGAGACTACCATTAGACGACTCGATGCAAAAACAAGAGAGCTTTATTACAAGAGGAATCTAACTCAGCAGTAGAGAAGTGAGACCCCAAGCCCTGGGTGAGCAGGGTTTTTAAAGGGAAAAACCGCACGCAAGCAGGGGTGTTCATGCCTTGGTGTTACAGGATTGGGTAAAAATCATAGGGGCAAAGTGACCCTCTAGCTAAGGCACATAATCACAATTGCCATTCTTCTAAACTATATCTGAAATGTTAGGGAGAATTTTCCCAACCGATTCTCATTGATTGTTGTCAGGGAGATTGTCTCTATTTTCTACCAAGTATTTATTCTGTGATATTTCCTGGAGGCTGTGCCAGAAGAGTTAACTTTGTTTTCTGCCAAGTGCACATTCTGTGATATTTCCTGGTACCTGATTTCAGCTCCCGATCAAGATGGCTTCTCATTTCAAAATGGAGTCACCCAGGCTAACTTACAAAACTCTTCAGCATCTAGGGGAGGAGAAAGTCTGGAACCGTATCCTTCCTGTCACCTAGCCTGATGTGTTTTTTTTTTTGTTTTTTTGTTTTTTAAGACAGGGATTCCCTGTGTAGCCCTGGCTGTCCTGAAACTCCCTTTGTAAACTAAACTAACCTAGAACTCAGAGATCCGCCTGCCTGCCTCTGCCTCCCAAGTGCTGGGATTAATGGCATGGACCACCACACCTGGCTGATGTACAGTCCTTTCAAGTTAAAGCTACAGCTAGCTTTCTTTTATTTATTTATTTGTTTAACTTTTGTTTTCTTAAAACATTTTTTTTTGTTTGTTTGCCCAAGTGTTGGATTCCAGGACTAGAGGCTTAAGCATTTGTAAGCTGCCTTGTGGGTGCTAGGAATCAAATCTGGGTCTTCTAGAAGAGTCACCAATGTTTATAAGCAGGATTTGGTAATCTTCCATATCATAAACTTTCTTTTTTTTTAAGTAATTTATTTATTTTTATATTAATCACAGGTTATGTACTTTGTATCCCAGCTGTAGCCCCCTTCCTTATTCCCTCCCACTCTCCCCATACTTCCCTCATCTTCTCCCTGCCCCCCTCCAAGTCCACTGATAGGGAAGGACCTCCCCCCCTTCCATCTGACCCTAGCTTATCATGTCTCTTCAGGGCCGGCTGCAATGTCCTCTTCTGGGATCTAGCTAGGCTGCTCCTCCCTCAGAGGAGGCGCGTCGAAGAGCCAGCCATTGAGTTCATGACAGAAATAGTCCCTGTTCCCCTTACTAGGGTACCCAGTTGGATACTGAGCTACCATGGGACACATCCGAGCAGGGGTTCTAGGTCCTTGGTCTCATAAAAGACCCCTGTGCTCTGATCTATTTGGTCTTTGTGGAACTCTTGTCCTCGCCAAGTATTACTAACTCCCCCTTCTTTCATATGATTCCCTGCACTCTGCTGAAGGCTTGGTTGTAAGTCTTAATATCTGCTTTGATACATTGCTAGTTAGAGTCTTTCAGAGGCCCTCTGTGGAAGGCTCCTGTCCTGTTATTTGTTATCTCCTACATTCTTCCATCTCATAAACTTTCATTCTGACTCTTCAGTGAAATTTTTTTAAAATGGTATTTTAGTATTATGCATAAGTAGGTCTTCCATGCTTGATTTAGGGCTCAGCTTCAGGATAAAAAAAATTAATGTGTCATTTATTAGACATTTGAAAATACGATTTGTTTTGTTTTTTTTTCTTCTTTGAGGACTAATGCAAAAGGAAGTCATCTGGAAGGAATGCAGATGGCAGATTTGGAAAGTCATTCTGAAGCTGGGGAGTTACAACCCACACTACCTGAAGGAGCATCAGCTGCCCCTGAGGAAGGTGAGGAATGAACAAGGACAGTCAGAAAGATCAGCAAGCAGGAGACACTAAGTTCTCAGTGGCTGAAGTAGTAGGAAGTGATTGGTCAATAAAAATGTTACAGAAATCTTACAAACATATTTGAACACTGAATTCCTTTGCCACTTTTTGTGACGTACAAGGTCATTGTATACATAGAACAGCAAAAATGGGTAAGGTACTGCATTAAAATAAAAAGCTCTCTTGGGCCAGACATGCTAGTATATGCCAATAATCCCAACACTGGGAGGCAAAAAGAGCCAGCTCTCTGAGTTCTAGCATAGCCAGGTCTAAATATTGAGTTCTAGTCCGGCTAAGGCTAAATAGTGAGCCCTCACTGTTTTTTGTTTGTTTTTTTTGATTGATTGGGGTGTGTGTGTGTGTGTGTGTGTATGTGTGTGTTTAGAGTTTGGTCGTGGTATGTGCCTTTAATCCCAGCACTCAGGAGCTCAAGGCAGGTGGATCTACATACTGGTCTACATACTGAGTTTCAGGACTTCCAGGGATATGTAAAGGCCCTGTCTCAAAAAAAATTAAAGTAAAAGAAAAAGAAGACTAATAATGTCCCAGACATAGACACTTGCCCCCCTAAACAGCTAATTAGGGGGCTGAACAGGTGATTTAGTCAGTAAGAATACTTTTATTCTCCTACCAGAGGATCCAAGTTTAGTTTCCAGCATCTAAGTCTGATGGCCACAACTACCTGAAATTCTCATTTCGTGAGATCATACAGGCTCTTCTGGCCTCAGAGGATACCTGTACATTCATAGCATACAATCATATACACACATACACATGAATGAAACTAAAAATCTTTAAAACAAAAACAAAAAAAAAACCAAAAAAACCCTGCTACTTAGAATATTGTTAATCTTTTGTTTGAGGTCAGGTTTTTGATTGGTTTTGGTTTTGGAGACAGGGTTTGTCTGTGTAGCGTGGCTGTCCTGGAACTCAATCTGGAGACCAAGCTGCCCACGAACTCACAGAGATCCATCTCCCTCTGCCTCCCAAGTGCTGGGATCAAAAGTGTGCACCACCACTGCCCTTGAGGTCAGCTTTGATTTATGTCTGTCAATTACTTTTTTTCCACCAACATAAGGTGAACTGTATATATGTCTGTGTGGGGTTATGTCCATGTGTGGCAGTTAGGTGCTCAAGGAGGCCAATAGCATTAGATCCCACCAGAGCTGGAGTTACAGGTTGAGCTGCCTGATGTGGTGCTGATAACTGAACTCAGGTCCTCTGTAGCAGCAGTACTCATTCCTAAACACTGACTCATTCCTCCAGCCTTCCCTTGCTCTTATGGAAGAATGTCTCACTTTAATGGTCCCCTTTAATAACCGGCTTCGGCTCTGCAAACGTACCTCAGTAATAATTTTTAATACTTATTCAATGATTGTTTATCTGATAGCAAATAAGATATCTGTTTATTTTAATATTGGAAACAATACTATGTTCTTGTTCTTCCTGTATCTTTTCTGGGTTATCAGAAAAGAACAGCTTTCAAAAGATTTTTTTTTCCATTGGAACTGTAATACGTTTCACTTCATTTGAATTTCAGTTATTGACGAATTGATGTTCATAGCAGACCTAGGGGTGCTAGTATGTGCTTCTGGCTGTTCTGTGGGAAAACTGGTGGGTGGTGGCATTTTGGGGTTTTCTTTCTTTTTTCCCACACAGGGTGGGGAGTTGCGCATATGGACTTGTGTGTGAAGGCTCAGAGGACAATCTTGGGTATTGTCTTAACCTTTTTTTTTTTGTTAGAACAGCATGACCAAGCCTACTTACAAAGCAGAGTTTTATTGGGCTTACGGTTCTGTGGGATTAGAATCTATAATGGCAAACGAAAGGCATGACAGCAAGAACAGCTGAGAGCTCACATCTTGATCGGCAAGCAAGAGACCAGGAGCCCAGTGCAGTGGCACCTTTGAAACCTCAGAGTTCACCCCCAATCATCCCCCTCCGTCAACAAGTCCACATGTCCTATTCCTTCCCAAACTGTTATGCCAGTTGGGAACCAAGTATTCAAATGCATGAGCCTATGGGGGCCATTCTCATTCAAATCATCACAGGTATCCTTAAGAAGTCTGCCTTCTGGTCCCATCTAGCACCTAAAATAAAATTTAAAAAATAATTATAAAGAAAGAATTATTGCTACTATTAATCTATTTGAGAAGGCTTTTTGATAATTAGTTACTTTCTGAATATCTGTGTACATACTGACAGTAAATTAAATTATAGTGATGTGAAATCTTACAACATGTATTGGAAGTAGTAAAAGTTTCTTTTTTTTTTTTGTATCATTTATAAAATTCTTCTAGTTTGCCTGATGTTGAATTTAATTCTGGTTTTTGGCTATTAGTGCAGGAATGCCTAGAATGCTTAGCAGCATTCTAGAGCTTTAAACCACAGGGCACAAGAACCACTTCCCTATCAATTACAGCCCAGAATGTGGCCACACATTACCAAGTGTTTCTTGGGAGTCAAAAATCATCCTCAATGAAAGACCACTGGTCAGCATACCAGTCTGACCAGGGTCATAGTCTTTGAGATTCACTTGCATGGTGGGCTGCAGGTACTAACTTTTTTGGTCTGCTGTGTATATGTGGTGGGAGGAGAGGACGGGGAGAACCACCGAAAACTATGGGTGTTGGAGAACACCGGTAAATAGCCTTTGATAACGGGTGGTGATAAGGATTCCAATAGAGTATATCACCATAACAGCTGATAGTTACTAAATCCTTACTATGTTATTTTCAAAATTATTCTTTATAATCATTAACTTTGTTTTCCCTTGATTTTAGAAACTTAGAAATACAAGTTACCTTGCCCAAAGTCACATAAATAGTCATTGTAAGGGTTAGAATTTGAATCTAGAATCAGTGCTTTCATCTCTGTCTGCACCTGGGCTGTAGTCTATCTTTGGAAAACTCAACTCAAGGCATGAGTAGAACTTAGGTAATGAGCTAGTAAGTCTGAGGCTAGAGTGGAAATAGAAGTCAGATCACAAGCAACTTTTTTATCTGTTCATTAGAACCTGGACTTTGTCCTTTGAATGGGATCTAAGCCAGGAGTAGCATCACACATAGAATCGTGTTTTGTCGGTTTCTACTCCGGCTACATTGTGGAGGGTCATTGAGCCTTATCATGGGGTCTGGAACTGGGGACATGAAGCTCTTTAAGAAGCATGGTCACAGTGTGGAGGGCCTGGCCGTGGGAGAAGCTGGCAGCGAGCAGAGAGAGAGATGAATGTGGGTACTCTGCTGGGAGTTTGGGACCACTAAAATCGGGGTGGGGGAGGGACGTTTTGTTTTTAGGTTTGGGTTTTTGAGGCAATCTCACTTTCAGACTAGAACTCAAAAGAGTCCTCCTGTCACAGCCTCCACGGCTGGGGTTGTAGGTGTGTGTGTCAGCACGCCTGGTTCCAAGTAGTCTCTTATTTGCTCTCAATGGAATGGAATTGTTTTTTTCTTTGACATGATTGTCATAAATGGAACCATTCCTTTCTAACTGGGACCATGTGGGACAACCTTATATTGGTCTTTTTAATGATTTGATACTGGCAGCCTGGGTTAACTCACCTCCCTTGTTGATAAGCTGTAGAATTCTCTAGAATTCTGTGCTAAAGCAGCACAGGTCTTTCATTTAGTCCGGAATGGATATAATACCCATTCCAGTGAAAAGCCTTGGCACAGCTGTTAAACAACATTGCTTGCAGACTACCTAACAGATAAATTATGCAACTTGTGATGGCTTGCTATTGCTTATCACCTTTAGGGTAATCAAGACAAACTATCAAAAAAAAAAAATCAAGCAACTGACTTAAATAGTAATGAAAATAGCACAGTCATGTCTGACTGTGACAGGTGGTTTCAGAGTTAGAAAACTTAGTTATTCATTGTGGGCATGCCTCTGTGTTTTTGTTTCTGTGTAGCCTAGGCTAGCCTTGGAGTTGCTATAAGACTGACCCTGAAGTTCTGGTCTTCATTCCTCTACTTCCCAAGTACAGGGATTACAGACCTGAGGCATAGGTATGCCTTATTTATGCTGTGTTTGGCATGGAACCCAAGACTTCAGCAGAGGTACATCCTAGCAGCTGCCTTGCACTCTCCCATTTTGAGACAGCTTCTCACTGTATGTACCCCAGAAGGACTGTGAACTCATAGCCGTCCTCCCTTCTGACACTGGGATTGCAGGTTGTGGGCCTCTACATCTGTGTTGTGGTTGTTTTTCTTTTTCTTTTCTTGTCTGTGTCATCTCAGTAAACTAGAATTAGAATTGGCTTAGCTTTTCTCAAAGTGACAAGGTAGTTGCTTCAAGTGCAAACTTGGTAAGAACTCTGAATCACATCTTGAGAATTCATGGGGAGGGTTGTTTATTCTCTACATCCCTATCAACAAGAAAAACCTTTCCCAGGGCCAGTCAACAACTTCCTAACTTCATCTTGTATCATCTTCATGGATAAGGAAAATTGTCAAAGCCCAGTCATTTGTTACCTCTCCATGAGTACACAGCCTTGCAAGGGAGGGAAGAATCTTATTAAACAATGTTAAGAGTCCTTTAGAGGGCTAGAGAGTTGCCTTAGAGGTTAAGAGCATCAATTCCCAGCAATCACATGGTGGCTCACAACCATCTATAATGAGACCTGGTGCCCTCTTCTGGCATGCAGGCACACATGCAGGCAGAATATGGTATAAATAATAAATAAAAATAAATCTTTAAAACAAGGGGTCCTTTAGAACAGAGGTTGTCAACTTATGTGTTGCAACCCCTATATCATATTTACGTCACAATTCATAGCACTAGCAAATTTACAGTTACGAAGTAGCAATGAAAATAATTTTATGGTTGGGGTCACCACAACATGAGGAGCTGTATTAGAGAGTTACAACATTAGGAAGGTTGAGAACCATTGGTTTAAAAGGTGGGAAGAAGGGCAGCTATAAATTATTAGTACACAAAAGTAAATTGCCTGCTTCTCCACATGAATTCCCAAGCATCAGATTATTACGGGGATTGTATTTCCACAGCTAGTGACAGCTGGGTGATATATATACTCCTCCCAGAGTCTGTTCTAGGCTACAGATGTCTTTCTCACTGTAATATTCTGAAATACCATATAGTTAGTAGTGTCTTATACTTACCATCAGTGAGGAAATAGTCCTAAAAGTCAGATGTGTGGTACAGTTTGGAGAATCAGTAAGGCTTTCTTCTCAGGACCAGTTCCATGAAGAGCCACAAGATGGGAGTGGTGTTTCACAGATGGGGTAGAGGTTTGTTTTGTAACATAATATATTCTAGCTGGACATTGTGGCTCATACTTGTAATCCTAGTAGTTGGGGAACTGAAGCAGGAGGGTTACCTCAGATTGAGGGCAGACTGAGCTCTACTTTGTGTGGTGTGCCAACGGCTTCAGTGTGTATCTGTATTTTTGTGAAAAGTGGAGACATTTCATAATGTTTAGGTCCAGCCTTTGTATTCTGAATACTGGAGAAAGGAATGTTACCTGGATGCTTAAAAATAGTTTTCTTTGATAGAAGATTTTTAAATTTTAAATTCTCTTGCTTCAGGTATATTTAGCATTGTTTATAGTAAAGCACACCTTTTTGAGACCCCCTTTTTCCCCAAGAATTCTTGTGATCTGTCCTGCAAACTTACTCAGATTTCTTTGACAGTGAGTATTTGTGACAACTTTTAAAGTTCTTGTTCAGTTCTGTGTTTATATGATCTCGAGACCTGAGTTGGCCAGTTTGGTGGCAAGTCAGTGTTTGACTTGAGCAGTATTCCTACTCCTGTTTAGGTTGCAGAGTCCTTTAGTAGCTGTGCCATTTATTGCAGTTTGGTGAGCACCTACCTTCCAGTGAGGATGTCTACATTTTCTTGTTATAAATAAAATGATGCTGGACTATATAGTGTTATTTATTATTTCCCCTATAATTATTGTGGTAGTGTTATTTAACCTGCTATCACAACTAAATAAAACACAGACCTCTGTTAGATTTTATAATTGCCTTAAAACACCTTAGGCTGGGCAGATAATTCCATCTATGCTCTCTCAATAACCTCACCATCCATTTCCCAGCCTCTATCCAATAACATCTGCCTTAACCATCCTTATCTGGGCCACCTTCCATCATAATCTTATAAATATTTTCTTGAATTCTTTATCTGGGCTTTTCCATGGCATTATTAGAGTCCTTCCTCCTAGCCTATGTAGTTTCTTTTCCATGCTAAACCATTGTGGCGTCCTGCTTCTCCTCTCTTCTTGTCCCTCTATTTCTAGTGATTCTCCTGTCCTCAAAAGCCTGGGAACCTTAGCCATGCCTGCCCCATTCTGCCCTATGCAGCTATAGGCTGTTTAATCAGCCGATCAATAATAATATCTTGGGTAGGTTTACACACAAGGATAGATGTATCTAGGCAGTAATCTTGAGGGCCAGTAATTAGCATCATTATACAAGCATCAGACAAACCCCCCAAAAAGCAGTAGCTCCTGAGTAGTTTTTACAGTTATTTCTTGATTTACCTCAGGTTTAAGTCCCAATCTAGTGGCTGTGCATGAGCTAGGTGCTATAGTCCATGCTGTGTATGTGTGAATCTCCGGGAGCATTGCTAACCTAGATATGGTACTTAGACCGTAGTTTAAATTTTAAGGTAAAATATTTTTGTTATCGAGCCTATGATAAACACAAAATTTCTTGATGTTTCTTTTTTAATTTTTAAAATTCTGCTTGCTTGTGTGTATTATGTATGGTGTCGGAATTTTTTCCATGTAGAAGTCAGAGAAATTAACCTAGAAGTCTACTTGATGTACTTGGTTCTTCCATCATCTTATCTTTTCTTTGTACCTATGCACAGACTTTTCTTTTGTATTCTTTCACCTAAAGAATACAATATACACACAAAGTAAATTCTTTAAAAAGTGCAAACCACACACTTCAGACTAAAGACTTGGAAGATTGGAGCTGGAACTGACCTGACGCCTCTTCTCTAGACTAGCTTTCATTAGTGGCAGAAAAAGCTGCCCAGGGAGAAAGCAGAGATAGTCCTACCCGGATGTGACACCTACAAATCTTACCAGTGACCACAATGCCCAGGTCTCCCGAAAGGTTCGGTAGTGACACCAGCCATCTAATTGGACTTGTTAGGGGGTTCGTGCTTGTTACTGCAAACCCACCAGCACTGTGGAGTCCCACAGCCGCTTCCCTAAAGTAGTACAGTTCAAACTGCATTCTCAGGATTTATCTTTATACCCACAGATAGTTGTAGCTCTCACCTGCTCATACCTCATCAATGAAGTTTCTTCCTGCAGCAGACAGAGACCATTATAGAAAACCATAACTGGTCAAAATGCAGAGAGCAGACCTTGGGGTCCCCGACCCCAGTGGTACACTTGTACAATACAGACAAAAGGTTTGGGGGCATTACTGAAGGAACAGTCAGGATGTTTGTTGTGATATAGTGTATTTCATATGTTACAGGTACATGATATACACTGGGGCAATATTCAGCCTTTTTTGTTGTTTTGTTTGTTTGTTTGTTTGAGACAGAGTTTCTCTGTGTAACAGCCCTGGCTATCCTGGGATTCAGTCTTACTTTGTAGACCAGGCTGGCCTGCAACTCACAAAGATCTGCCTATCTCTGCATCCTGAATGCTGGGATATTAAAGGTTTGTGCCACACCTGGCCTATTCAGCTTTAAAAACAAATGATGTTATTTTCAGGACATGATTGAATTGGCGAGTGTTGTTTCATTAAGTAGGCACAAAATAAAAAATAACACATGTTGTCACTTACATATAGAAGTTTAAAAAGTTGATCTTAAAGTGAAAAATGAAATAGTGGCTACTTGAACCTGGCAGAGGGTTAGTTGGCTGTGGAGAATGTAATGAGAATAATTAATGGGCATAACAATAGAGTTGGGCAGAAAGAATAACTTAACCAGCCTTTTGAAGCTCAGTAGGATAACTGTGGTTGACTATGATTATAATAGCTAGTAGAGAGGATTTGAATGTTCCCAACACAGATAAATGATATACAGATAAAGTGGTAGATAAAGTCAATAACTGTCCTGATCATTAAATATTATAGACATATATTAAAGTAATATGCTTACACCCTGGGTATAATTACTCAGTATTAGTGAAAAATATATGCATTAAGTATCTAAATGGTTTTAGCCACAAATATAAAATGAGAGACCCAAATAGATTTCAACACCATTTACTGTTAGAATTGTTGAAATTTTCTATTATATTATGTATGCCTGTATTTATGGGTAGTTGCAGCTGGAGACTATTCTTATAGTAAATCAGATTAAAAGAATACCTGGTTATTTTTGGGGGGGAGGGTGTTTTGTGTTTTCTTTCTTTCTTTTTATTTTTCCCCCGAGACAGTGTAGCCTTGGCTGTCCTGTATTAGCTCTGTAGACCAGGCTGTCCTCAAACTCGCAGAAATCCACCTGCCTCTGCCTCTCTGAGTGCTGGAATTATGGGCATATATCACTGTGCCTGGTGATTTTGTTTTGTTTTGTTTTGTTTTTAGAACTTGATAAGGAAAAGAAGGTTTTTTTGTTTGTTTTTCAAGACAGGGTTTCTCTGTTTAACAAGAGCCCTATCTGTCCTGGGCTCACTTTGTAGACCAGGCTAGCCTCCAACCCACAGTGATCCTCCTGCCTCTGCCTCCCAAGTGCTGGGATTAAAAGCGTGCACCACCATGGCCAGCTCAGAAAATAAGTTTTTACTTTGGAAAAAAAATTCTCACTATACTGAAATCAATACTAGCTACAGGAAACCTTCACAAGCTATGATACTCAGTTCTTAGTGAAGAAAAAAGTAAAAGTAATGTTTCTAAAAAGCTGTAGAGAATTGGAGTTGCTTGGCTGCTTTTCTCTTGTGTTTGGATTTTTGGAATACATCAGTGTGAAATGTAATAGGAGTCTCAGCGCAGTACATACTTGGTTGCCCTTGCCTTTCACTTAACTTATCATGTTCTCCTCTTTCCTCCTGCCAGGAATGAGTAGTGACAGCGACATCGAATGTGACACTGAGAACGAGGAGCAGGAAGAGCACACCAGCTTGGTCGCGTTCAACGATCCGTTCCTGGCTCAGCCCCCGGATGAAGGTGCAGCATGTAGTCATTTTACACAGGTTCATAAAAGCATCGCTGCTGCTGCTCTCTCTGCCTCTGCTGCTGCTTCTGCTCACTCTGCTCTCCTGCTTTTACTTCTTTTTAAAAAATTACTGTCATTTGTGAGAGAACATTCTGTGGTAAAGGATATGGTAAGTACCGAGAAAGTTGTCAGGTAATGTCTGCCAGTTAGCCGCCCGAGTACTGCTTCCCGCGTGGAAAAACCTGCAGCCTGAGCTTGGTGTTGGGTAGCTTGTGGCTGAGGATATGTCAGAACAGAGTTTTCAGCAGAGACAGTGGGTGGGCTACCACACTTAAGTGTTCATCCTGACCCTGTGCTGATGTTTCATGTGTTTGCAGGTTTTAGTCTTTGCTTTATACTTTTTCCTCTCCAGATTTTTTTCTATTTTCTAGCATTCTGTAACTTTTTGGGTATTTTGTTTGTTGTTTGAAACAGGGTTTCTCTGTGTAACAGGGTTTCTCTTGTTTTGTAGTTGTCCTGGACTCACTTTATAAGACCAGGCTGACTTTGAACTCAAGAGATTCTGGCTGCTTCTTCCCAATGCTGGGATTTCACCATCAGTCTTGGCACAAGACTGATGAAGCTAGTTCTAATGCATCTAGGGCTACAGAGAGACCCTGTCTTTAAAAAAAAAATGTATGTGATTGGGGTTTTGCATGTCGGTGAGTGTATGTAAATCAAAAGACAACTTTTGGGGAGTCAATTCTCTGCTTCCACTTTGTTTCGCGGGAGTCTTCCTTGTTTCTGCACCTGTACGCTATACCTTGAGATTCTGGTGACTGGTTCTCTTGTTTGCCCTTATTTTGCCTTGGACTGTTGGAGTTACTGTTGTGCCCCATCAGACCCCTTTCTTTTCTTTTTCTCTCCCTTCCCCCCATACAGGGTTTCTCTGTATAGCTCTGGCTGTTCTGGAACTCGCTCAGTAGACCAGGCTAGCTTCGAACTCATGCAGATCCGCCTCCCTCTGTCTCCCAATGCTGGATCTAAGGCATGCGCCACTCTCCCTCCCCCTTCCCCCCCCCCCAACCCTATCAGATCCATTTCTAAGGATTTAACTGAGGCTGTCAAGTTTACACAGCTAGAGTTCTCACCCACTCAGCCATCTCGCTGGCCCTTTCTGTCTCCATGACAGCTTAGTTTTCTGTGATGCAGATGCATTGTGTTTTGTGCTTTGATGAGATGATCTCTACTGTACAAACAATGTAAATGGACACAGTGTGAATGGGAAGTGTACTGTGAGGGGCCAGACTCCTGCTAAGGTTACCTATTCCCAATTCTGGTTCTGTTCTCAGTCAGTGACAGTGTCGGCTGGTTGGTGTGTAGTGAAGATCTTCAGGAATTCCCTCTGCCTCTAAAGAAGTGTCTAGGTGTGAGGCAGCTCATTCTGAGTGCTGGCAGTGTTTGCAGTAATGGTTGTACAGGCAGTCTAGTTGTGTGAGGAACAGTTGTGTCCATGGACCCTGGCTGAGGGGCGCCACCACTGCTCCTCAGGCAGTGTCGCGAAGGAGCGTGGCTGTGGCTTCCTCTTTTAATTGTGAGTGCCTGTACATGTTTTGCTTTGTTTTTTCTTTATTTACATACAACTTAAATCACAAATTCTTCCCCACCTAGCACATCTTTTATCAGTCAGTAAAACATTTGATCTCATAAAGACTGGCAAAGAGCATATGCCTTATGATATTTGCTTTTATTTGAGTTCTTTTTTAAGCTGAGCTTTTTTAAATTATTTTTTTATGTGCATTGGTGTTTAGACTGCGTGCATGTCTGTTTGACTGGGTCAGATCCCTGGAACTGGTGTTGGAAACACTTGTGAGCTGCCATGTGGGTCATGGTTTTCTGGAAGAACAGTCAGTGCTCATAACAGCTGAGACATCTCTCCAGCTCCGACATTTACTTTTATTTAAGTTTTTTTTTTCTTTCAATCTCTTTCTTAGACTCACATTCCAGTTTTCCTGATGGTGAACAAATAGACTCTGAAAATCTCCACTTCAACACTGATGAAGGCGGTGGAAGGTAAAGACTTGAGAGCTGAGCTACAAGCTACCTGGGCCCTAAAAATCTGTTGGAAGTTGGTGCTCAAAATTGTCAGCAGTCAGATAATCAGATATAGTCTCATTTTTTGTCATCTGTACCTGACACTATCAGAAAGTACATAATTCTAATAGGACACAGTAGTCTCTGGGAAAAGATTAAGCAGAGGGAAAGATTCTTTCTAATGTATGTAATGAGCTAACAGTGTAGTACTCAGTTAATTTAGCAAATTAGTCCATTAATAAAGGCAGATTGTCTTCTGTAACAGAAAGCACCTAGAGGCATTGCATGTGTCTATATCTTGTTCAGCATCCGTATTCTTCTGTCTCTGGCTGGACACATGGTTTAGATGGCCATATTTTAAGTTTTTCATTTGTTTTTAGTTTCAGTAAGCTGGTATAATAGTGTACAGAAAAATTGCTTATGAAGAGACTTTGCTCAGTGGAAGCTTTGCCTGATTAACTATAGCAACACTAGACTGAGTCTTCTCTTTGAGATATGATGATAGACTAAATTTTTTTTTTCCTCACTTGTTCAAATGCTGGCATCCTGGTAATGACACCTCTTTCAGTTGTGTGACCCTTACAGGTGTCATTTAAGACAAGTTAAGACACTGTGAGTTGGGTCTATACATGGCTATGTGGACACATGTAAGACCACTTAAAGGTTTTTCTTCTTTTCTGCTTCCTGAAAGAACTATAGTATAACAAATATTTTTGAACTGTATTTCCTTTAGTTGGGCATTGATTTCAGTGAATGCATTTCAAGATTTATGCATATTTTAGTCTTATATCAACATGAAACTATGTGCAAGGCTTTCTCTCATATTCCTGATTAGCCCAGATTGCAAATGATTGCCACATTTTGCCATTGTGCTCCCACATTTGTGTTTGAGCTGTTATGTTTGTGAAAGTTATACTTAAAGTTGACCAAGAGACTGTTGAAAAGTATGGATGTAAATACACGAGAGCACTGTTGCCTGCTTGTTGTACTTAGTGATTCTTGTCTTTTTTCATTGTCTGATGGCTTGCTGAATGCTGTGACTCATAGTTTACTTTTTTTTTAACAGCTTGCACTTTTTGTTAATAAAATTAACTTGAGAAAATGTGCCTCTGCAGTTTATTGAGAGTGGGACCAAAAGGCTGTTTTTAACTATTGCTGTGGCTGTTCAGCAGTTAAGAGGAGGGCATTTTGTTAAGAGAAGAGTTGGCTCCTATTCTAGTCCTTTCTTTAAAAACCAAAGATTTCCTCTTAACTGACAGAGGTAGAATATATAGAAAGAATAATTCTTACCCCAGTCCCCAGCCAGCCTATATACCAAAGTATCCAAGTAGGTGGTGGTTTGCTTTGGTATTTTCATACTTCTGGGAAAGGAGCCCAAAGTCGCATGCTAGGCAGGTACATCACCCCTGAGCTGAAGCTGACAGGCATACCCATGTTTCAGTTATGGCAGGGACCGTATGCTTATGCGCACCTTGGCTGTGCCTGAAAGTGGGAAGAGAGAAAACGGGCAGAGGCATGGCAGTAGAAGCCCTTGTTCCTGCCCTGTCCTCTTAGACTTTGCGTTCCCTAATAATCAATCTTCCATCCCTCTCTTTAAAACTAAAGGACATAATTTTTATTAGCTTTTCTGTTGTGCTTTTTTCAATATAAGATGTGTTTGTTTTGTGTCCGTGTGCACTCATGTGTGTGCAGGTACGCATGAGTTGAGGTCAGAGGGCAACCTTAGTTGTCATTCCTTAGGGGACATCCACTTTCATTTTACTTGAAACTTCCTTTAAAACCTACTTATTTATCTTACAGATTTTAAATTTTCATTAATGTGTTTGTGCATTTGGATGTCTGAGGCCAGAAGAGGCTTTAGAGCCTTTGGAACTGGAGTTACAGGCTCTTGTAAGCGGCCTGATGTGCACACGGGTGCAGGGAAACCCACTCTGGAAGAGCCATGAACACTTCACCACCGAGCCATCTCTCTAGCCCAGACCTTATGTTCTTGTTCTTGTTCTCTCCTTCCCTTCCTTCCTCCCTCTCTATCTCTTTCTTTCCTTCTCTATCTCTTTCTCTTGTTTGTTTGTTTGTTTGTCTCACTATATACCCCTGGCTGGCCTAGCCCCCACCATGTAGACAAGGCTGCCTCTGCCTTAGCATCCTAAGTGCTGGATTAAAGGCATGTGTGTGAGCATTTTGTTTTTGAACAATTTTGACAGCCTGGTTCATTGAGTCCTTCAGTTGTCATTGAGATAGACAAGTTGTGTATTGTCCCCACTTGGCAAATTTGGGGAGATTATGTGATGCTATAAGGTTGGACCCAGGCTTTCTGTCAGTTTATCATGCTTAACCAAACAAATAAAAAGCTTAAAAAGGGTCCTGTTTTGTTTTGAGATAATTTTAGATTTCTAGGAGTTAAGAAAATTGTGAGAATTCCCATCTAGCCGTGGCCTTGTTAGTGACATAATGGTTGTGTAATGAATCTTTTTTGCAGTACTTTTGTTTTTTCTTTTTAAAGACATTGTGCCATGTCCAGGCTCATAGATGACATGGATGACCTTGAATTTATCTTATTTTATGTGCATTGGTGTTTTGCCTGCATGTGTCTGTGTAAGGGAGTTGGGCCTCATGGGACTGGATTTACAGACAGTTGTGAGTTGCCATGTGGTTCCTGGGAATTGAACCTGGGACCTCTGGAAAAGCAGGCAGTGCTCTTAACCATGTGAGCCATCTCTCCAGCCCGACCTTGAATTTCTGATTCTTTTGATCTTGAAGCCTTCAACTTGAATGCTGGGGTTAGAGGCCTGTGCCACACATGCCTTACAAGAGCTGGAGTTTGAACCAGGGCTTTGTGTGTGCTGCCAACTGAGCCATAACCTCAGTGCCAAATTTGGCATACTCTTTGTAATTTGTTTGCTTTTGAGATAGAGTCTCATTGTGTAGCTGTGTCTGGTTTAAAATGTCTTGTGTAGAATAGGCTAACCTCAAATTCATAGAGTAACACCAGGTTCATAGAGGTCTGCCTGAACTACCTCCTAAATTCTGGGATTAAAAGAGTGTGTTTCCATGCCTGGCTCTAATCTGTCCCATTATTACATTTTTGTATTTTAATCAAAGGATGCTCCAAGGTCACCTTGTATTTTTTTTCTACCATAGTGAGACTATGTGTATCTATCTTGCCTGGGATTTACTCTTTATACAAGGTTGGCCTTGAACTCCTAGAGATCCACCTGCTTCTGCCTGCCTGCTTCTGGTGGGATTAAAGGTGTGTACCACCATGCTCAGCTATGACTCAACTCTTTGAGGAACTTGTGCCTGGAAATCATGTTAGAAACAAACGTGCGAATGGCGGTGTGTGCTTAGTCGCTGTAGTGCCGGCACTCCGCCAGTGAGTAAGTGTGCATATAAAACTTACGCTAGACCATCTTTACAAGCCCAAGCCGCTTTAAAAATTGCAATCCAAGAACCTCAGCTTCCTAAAAACTCCGATTATGGGCATGTACCTCCACACCCAGTAAATGTGTTTTGATTTGGTTTTGTTGTTGATGGTTTGTTTTGTTTGTTGGTTTGTTTCTAGAGAGAAATGTAGGTCCAGCCTCACTGGGCTCATTGTAGGCTTTGCTAACTTGAACATACTAATTTTTTTTCTTTTCTTTTTTTTTTTTTCATTTCAAGTCAGGGTTTCTCTAAATAGCTCTGGCCCTGGAGCTATCTCTGTAGACCAGGCTGGCTTGAACTCAGATCCTCCTGTCTCTTGAGTGCTAGGATTGAAGGTCTGTTTTTCTTTTTAGCACTAAGTGATTATTGCTGACCTGTATCCTTGTGAGAAGAGAACTGCCATGAGTATCACTTGTGTGCTTGTTTTTGAGATGGAATTTTACATACTGCCCCGGCTAGTTCAAACGCCTGTACTCAGGTGACCCTCCTTCCTTAGCCTCCTTGGTAGCTGGATGCATGCCCCTGTACCCAGCCAGTGTACAGCTCTTGTAGTCTTTGAATAGCATGTCACAATACTTTCTCAGTTAATTTAGGCTCTAAGCTTCCAAACTCCCTTAGCTCCTTTCTTTCCTGTCCTCTTGTATTGTGACTCTGTGATTAACTGCTAATGCAGTTAGATTAATTGTTATAGTCTGCATTCTCTCCTCCCACATACATTCTGGCTATTTTTTAATTTACATTAAAATGTAGTCCTTTGGCATATAGTCTTCAGGCGTTGGCCGTTGTGTAGCCACCACAGTGCTACAGAGAGTATCTCCGTCTTCCTAAGAAGTCCCTGAGGTGGCTCATTGTCAGTAAGCACCCACCCAGAGTTCTTTGTCCTTTTAATTGTCCCTTTCCATAGCACCATATAAACAGACTTCCATAGTGTACAGTCATGCAGTAAGCACAATTATCTTCATACATCTTGTGTGACTCAGTGCTTAGCTTTTTGTTTGTTTTACCAGGTATTCCACTAGTAGTTCCACTGTAATTCATTTACACGCTTAAAGAGTTTGGGTGGTCTCCAGTCTAGATTGTGACTTTTATGTGAGCAATCTTCATTCTGCAGGGGATTCTATGTGTGAGTAGGGAATGAATTCACATGTGTATGTGTAAGTTTAAATCTAGATTCCACATACAGCAGAAAACATATTTGTCTTTTCTAGTTTGGTCCATCTCATTGTTCTGCAATTCTGTCCACCTTCCTGCTAATGTCATCATTTCATTCTTTAGAGTTTAATAAAATTCCATGTATTGATGCTCTATATTTTTTTACGTGTTCACTTGATGATGACTCTAGGTTGTGTCCATCTCCTGGCTACTGTGAATAGTGGTGGGTGGGAGAAGGGGTGCATTTGCATGTGTCTCAGTGGTAGGGCATAGTCCTTTGTATAACCGGCAGCGCTGTTGCTGGCCGTGTGGGGTCTCCATGCCGGTTCCCATAGTGGTTGCACCAGTTCACATTCTGTGCTGATAGTTTTTGCCATTCTGATGAGGTGTGTGTGTCAGTGATCTTAAGTTCCAGTAGCGATACGTTGTATTCCTGATTGGGATTACAGCACCAGAGCAGTGTCTCCAGGGTCTCTCTCGACCCTGAGTGAGCAGCATCCACTATGCTACACCTCAGAGGCTGTCTCTGTGCTCTTTTAAAGGATGTGCTGGGATGGGGCAAACACTGCACCCACGGCGTGGTCCTCCCCAGAAGCGTTACGCTGACACTTGTATTCTACTAGGACATTGGGAAAGGGGTCTGGGCAGTTTCTACTTCTTTCCTTAGTCTGTTGCATCTCTTCTGGGTCTTTACCACAGTAGATACTGGTTAGGACCTTTCCTTGTCTTTGTTGTAGATCTGCAGAGAAAAGCCTGCAAGAGTCCCTGACTCTTTAGCATCCAGAGGCCGCAAGGATGTTGTGTCTCCCACCTTTACTATGTTCTATTCCTGCTGCTGTTTCTAGTGGCTGCGCACTTGTAAATGGAGTAAGGAGCATGTCTCCTGCTTTTTTCCCCCGAGCTTAGGCCACTTGATTTCTCTCTCTTTTCAGCGGGCTGGAAGGCCATGGTTAACCTGGCTCTTTCTCATGTGAAGATTGAGAGGAGCGCCTTTAAATCTCCACCTCAGAAGATGAACATGCTGGCATCTTTAAAAATATGTAAAGTGTACGCTTCTTGAAAACATTGCGTCTTTGTGTTTTAAGACCATATCTTACATTATAGCCCAGGGTGACCTCAAACTGGCGATTCTCCCAAGTTCAGGATTACAAGTGTGTACCATCATGCCAAGCTTGATGGTGTAATTTTTAAAACCATAATTCAGAGGATAGTGAACTATTTAAAATTTTTAATATTTTAATGTGTATGTGTTTAATTATGCATGTGTGTTCCTGTGTGTGGCTACGTACATGTGAGTGTGTGTGCCCTGAGACTAGAGGTCCCATGAAGCTGGAATTTAGTGGTCGTGAGTTGCCTCATGTGCATGTTAGGAATTGAACTCAGGTCCTCTGGAAAAACAGTATGCACCCTTAAGTGGTGAGGCATCTCTCCAGCCCTACTTAAAAATTTGTATGACTTTTTAAAAATATTTTTAAATTTTTATTACAGTTTATTCACTTTGTATCCCCTCTGTAGCCCCCTTCTTCCTCCCCTCCCAACCCCACCCTCTCTACCTCTTCTCCACCTATGTCCCTTCCCTAGTCCACTGATAGGAGGGGTCCTCCTCCCCTTCCATCTGACCCTAGCCTATCAGGTCTCATCAGAACTGGCTTCCTCTGTGGCCTGGTAAGGCTGCTTACCCTTCAAGGGGAGGTGATCAAAGAGCCAGCCCATGAGTTCATGTCAGAGACAGGCCATGTTCCCATTACTGTGGAACCCATTTGGACACTGAGCTGCCATGGGCTACATCTGTGCAGGGGTTCTAGGTTATCTCTATGAATGGTCCTTGGTTGGATTATCAGTCTCAGAAAAGACCCCTGTGCCCAGACTTTTTGGTTCTGTTGCTCTCCTTGTGGAGCTCCTGTCCTCTCCAGGTCTTACTATCTCCTCTTTCTTTCATAAGATTCCCTGCACTCTGCCTGAAGGTTGGCCAGAAGTCTCAGCATCTGCTCTGATACCCTGCAGGGTTGAGCCTTTCAGAGGCCCTCTGTGGCAAGCTCCTGACCTGTTCCCTGTTTTCTCCTCCTTCTGACGTCCATCATTCAGAAAGGCAAAGAGGATGTATCTGACTTCCGACTGTAAAAAGTTTAGGAAACAGTCAAAGTTTAAAGCTACTCTCAGCAACATAGAAAGCAAAACCACAATCTTGAAAATTAGGAGCATCTGACCGCTATTGTTTTTCCACGGTGTTTGAGACTTCTCACCCTGCCTCCAGCTCTCACGTCAGTCAGTGAACGCATGGCTACCTGATTAATATTTACGGAATTTTTCTAACTGTGTAAGGAAGCGTATGAACAAACATTAAGTGCTGTCAGCCACTCTGTAGTTCGGGCTGTATGTCCATCACACTGCTTTGTGAAAACTTTTTCTCTGGCTGACACGTTAGCAGGCTGGGCCTCTGTTGCTTCCTTACCAGACCAGATCTACTGCCCAAGTACCATAGGCAGGTGGTATCTCCTCCAGGAGAGTGTAGACTGGCCTCACTGAGTCTGCCTCTACAGTGAGTCCATAGCAGCTTTGCTGGGCTTCCTACTACTTTGAGTTTATTCTAAGGCCAAGCAAAAGTAGGCCCCTAAAGCACAAAGACATGTCCTTTACTGGTTCTTAGGATCACAGGTATCTGGGTGCAGGTCATTGGTGGGTTAGCTGCACACAAAAGCCAGTGGTGGAGTGGGCCAGGTGACAGCTCTATAATCAGCTCAGTGTCTTCCCTGTGCTGGACCTAGACCAGGACCACACATGTTGGTAAGTGCTTTATCAAAGAAACTGCTAGTAAAGAAGGAGTGGAGGTGTGTTAAGTGGCTCCCTCGCTTCCTAATGCTGCAACCCTTTAATACACTTCTTATGTTGTGGTGGCCCACAACCATGAAATTATTTGTGTTGCTGCATTATAACTGAATGTAATTATCTGTGTTTTCTGATGGCCTTTGGACTTCATGACCCACAGGTTGAAAACTACTGCTTTAGATGCAAGTGTCCTGTAGAGTTGGTATTACTTCGCTATATACATTCTTCTTTCTGTGCCTATACCTGTAGACAAACTCATCACAGACAGAGCCACCACTCACTTGACTGAAATTCAGTGATGTGAAGGGAAAGCTTGAGCAACTGGATGCAAAGACCTAAGAATGAAGTTACTGAAAGATTTGAGGAATCCCATCGCCCAGGGCAGGTTTTCTCTCTCCTACCGTCTTATCCCAGTTAAACCCGTGGGAAGAAGCACAAGGAACAAAAACATCTGTGTGCTATTTTTTTGTTGGGTGGGTGAGTGGTAACAGTTAAAGCAGCGCTTAGAACATTTGTAGATTTCCGTGGTCACTCAGTATAAGAACCATCTCCAGTGGTGGCACACGCCCTTAGTCCCAGCACTAGAGGCAGAGGCTGGTGGATCTTTATGAGTTTGAGGACAGCCAGGGCTACATAGAAATACAAAATAAAAAAGAAAGCCTCCTAAAGATTTGGGGGACGGGTTTAGGCTGAGAGAGCTACCTAGTTTAAGCACTGAGTAACTCAACTTTCCTTTAAGAATAAGACAAATAAGACTGGTGGTTTTTACTTGCCGAGTTTTATTAAGATATTGGCAAAATTTCAACATACTCCTTACCTGAATAAACAGTTTTAATAAATAAAACATGAAGGATCACTTATGATTACAACTCAACTCAAGAGTGATCTGTAGAGCAGGTTTGTCATGTAACTTCACTCACTTCACTCCAGAGAGAATTCTTTGCAGAGAAATGTCAAATGTCATGAATAAGAGAAAGCTTGTCTCTCACCAAAGAGCACCTAGAGAGAGTACAATGATGTACCTGCATTATCTAATACATCAGAGTTAATTAAAGTATTTCCTTTTCAAGAGTTACTGCTGTGTCAGTGGAATTCCGTGCCCTCCCTTATGTTTCTGATTAGTGGAATAAATAGGCTTGAATGGTTAAAATGCTGCTGGAGAATGCAACAGGAGTATTCAGTACTATTTGTCTGCATGTTACAATACCGGCAGTATCATTTGTTTTGAAAAACAACCATCTTTTCATGATCAGAACAAGAGTATCTTATCCTGGCTTTGAAAGGTGAAGACATATTTTAGTAATTTATGATTAAAAGAAAAATTTCCCAAACAAAGATTTTGTAGCCTTAGGTGAAAAAGATCATTGAGCAAATTAAGTTTAAAAATTAAAATAACTTAGACCTTTTTCTGACAAAACTTGAGTAAGCCTTTGATGGGGAGGAAGTACTTGAAGCACAGCAGTTTATCTGCAACACTGGAAGCATCATGCATCATTTTCATCTGCCCCTTTGATGTTGCACTTCTTACAGTGGAGTGTGGTGGTCCATGGAAATGCAATGTTGTTACCACTATAATGTGGTGAGGGTTAGAGTTAGTGTTGACATTACTGACATTGTCCTTTGAAACGATGCTGCTTTCAAGGAGCCTTCTACTTAAATTAAATGCAACATGGACTCTAATTGTATTACTTCAAGGACAATGGATGGCACTTGTAGGTAAAGAAAAGGTATGTACATGTTTTTCTGTCTGACTTGTGTTGTACAGACATAAAGAGAATTAATAGCTCCAGTATTTGGTGCTGTAATGTTGCCAACCTCAGATATCCTTCCCAACATACATATCTAAAAAGGAAAACCTTTTAAACTAGGGACTGGCGCCCTCTGCAACTCACAGTGAATGTACAAGGAGTAGTAACCGCGGTTGGTGACTTGACTGCTTTCCTATCAGATACTACACTTTCTTGTTGATTTTTGTTTTGCTATTTCCTACTTAACAAAACTGTGTTAGCAAGCAAACAAGTTGATGCAGATCATGTTAAAGGTGACACTGCCACTCTTCAAGGATCGAGTGTAGAACTTCACCACCACTAATTGCACAATGAAATAGAGGTACAAAACACATAATTCACAGACTATACCTCAGCATTTACAGTTAATATATATTGTATAGATACTTTTATATCTGTCTAATATTTTTACAATCACCAGATACAACATCATTAAATATAAGTTACAGAAATGTATAGATACCGTTAGTTAGAGGGTTACTTATTGCTTACATTAGCAAGCAGCAAATAAGGGCAGAGGATTTGAACTGAAGGGAACTACTTCCTATCACCAGTGGCATTAAGGTTTAACACTGCATTTCACAAAGCACTGCTTCTTGTCTGGTTTATAGAACCAACAGCAGCATCTATCAGGCCAATAACCACTACTTTATTATTATAGAATGTTAAAAGACTTACCTTACAAATGGTACCTAACTACCCTATAAATACGCACGTTGTGAACAAATGAAGTTATTTTTTACAATACTGGTTTATTAACTTGACCACTAGAAGTACTTTTCTCTATTTTCTAGAGAGCTAATGGTATGAGAAATGGAGTTAACACTGCTGTGTAGTCAGACCTACAAAATCCAGACCTTTCAAAATGGGTCTGTTTGTCCCAGTTTCATCCACCCATTTTTTAACCCCACTGATAAAAAGCCTATGACCTCGGAGGTTTTTTCTTTCTCCTCATGCTCATCAGACTTATTACCAACAGATAACCACAGAAAAAAATTTAAATGTACTTAGCTACTTTGGGATATGATGTTCTGCTGCTTCTGTTTTCTTGTTTAATTAGAAATTTGATTTGAAACTGACCCTGAACTTGATGGGTTGGCAATAAGATCTGGGCTTCAAAAAATGACAGATGTGAGTGAGGTCCAAGTATAGGGCAGAGCATCAGAAGGATGATGAACTCCTAACACTGTTGAGGGGAGCCAAATTTACCCCTTTTCTCCTGTGCGTCACAAGACTGGAGGGGAAGAATTAATGACCCCGAGGTCAACAGAAAACAAATGCTGTAGATCAATAGTGTGAGATCAACTGCTGAAGAGAAGCTGGGTTTTAGTTTCTAAAGACTTATGTAGCTCTACCATTACCTGTGATATGCTACAGTCATCTCTCTCTCTCTCTGAAATTTGGGGATCTTAGTCCTCTGTGGGTCTGGAGAATACAACATGAATTGTGTTACGTAGAACATAACTGGGCAGTGGCTGTGCCTCAGCAGGAACACTAGCAGTGCGCCCATTGTGCTAGCAATGGCCTTAGCAGCTATTCCTGTCTGTTGGCCTGGCTGGCCCAGGGTGATGGTGGGGGGAACATGGAAACATTCGTGACTGAGAGAAACCCGGCTGCCTCACTGAACAAACATGATAGTGGACTTGCTGTCTCTCTGCTTTGAAACTGTAAAAATGGCAAAAGGTAGACAATTTAAAACTATAACTTAAGTATTGAAATGAGAAGCACATGGCCTGTCACTGTAGTCTGAAGCGGGTAGCTGGACTCTGGCTCAACTTCCAGTTATAACTAAATGGCCCTGGCTCACAGTAATCTGCATTCTCCTCTGCACTTGGCCTCTGGGTTCACACTCAGCCTCCTTCATACCAATTACTTCATTCCCTTGGGGAAAACAATTTTAGAGAAGTTAAAACTATCATTTTTCATTCTCCAAACTATATTTTACATTATAGTAATATATGCCTTTGCTGTCTGTAAACTTAAAAAAAGCAGAAAATATAGAAATGCTATTTTCACAACTCTTTTCAAATAACATTTGAGTCTAACATCGTACCTGACATCATCTCTGTTAAACCACTTTATTCCTGAGATGAAGGTACTGTGGAAAACATTAGCATCATAGGTTATAACCAGCTGACGGTGGTCTCCTAAAATGATGAGTAACAGAATTCCACCAAAAGCACCATAACAGGTTATGAAACTCTCAAATAACTAAAACCTTATGAAGTATCTTAATTAAAAATGTTCATAGTTGCCTTTCATTTTCTATGAAAAATGAACAAATTATCTTACTGTATACTGCCTCCCAGGCCTGAGTACATGACACTTTGGTACTGGTTTACTGCATCTCTCATCAGCAGTTAAGACCCATGTGGCTTTTAGTCTTTCGTCTGCCCAAACAATTGGGAAAGGGTCCTTCATAGTCCCCGAGATCTTGAGGGACATCTCCCAACAAAATTTAATTCTGCATTGTTTCCTTTAGATTAGGCACATCAGACCAGATAGTTGCGATTTCCATACCATATATTCTGACTGGAATAACTTTCAAGCTTCCACTAGTGACGTGAAGGGATGGTGGGGAGGGGGCTATGTGTAGGTGTAGAGACACATCACAGGGACCAGTTGAATAATTTTGCTAGTGAAACCGCCAATACTTTTTTTAAGATTGAAAACACTATTTTGAGTTTCCTAAAGATCTATGTACACTTAAGGATTGAGCCATCCGTGGGTTCATAATGAAGCACATGAATGTTGAAAATGTCTACCGTGTTGCTACTCTGATAGTTATGTTTTTGAGAGAGCTAGCTAGCCTACATTGAAGAAAAAGTCTTATATTTTATAGCTCCAGGGAAGGTCTGAGCATGGAATATCATTATGCTTTCTAATCTTCATGTTTCCACTGCATCCTT
Source organism: Pachyuromys duprasi (assembly GCA_028658305.1). Classification (NCBI taxonomy): domain Eukaryota; kingdom Metazoa; phylum Chordata; class Mammalia; order Rodentia; family Muridae; genus Pachyuromys; species Pachyuromys duprasi. The sequence continues at coordinate 31,390,708 of CM053746.1, read as the reverse complement.
CCCAACTATTTTCCCTCCATGGCAAAGAACTTCGTACCATCTTGTTTCTCTTCCCACTTCGAGTGAGTGAGGAGAGGCTAACACCTATTTTGTGAGAAGGCTCTCGAGCAGAAAGAAATGAATAAAACTTTGGATTAAACCTGAATCCACGCTGCCTTTTGGAGTAGTGGTGGCGTAAACGATACAATCTAGACGCTGTTTTCCCCAGGGATTTGAACTGTTCATTTTCCAACCCAGGACAGATGGGAGACAAGCTCTCCATTCTGCATATCTGTTGCCCTGTTGAACCCAAATTAAAAGAAGCCAGAAACTCTCCAGCACCACTCCGTTCAAGCAATGATGACTTGACTGATTTTTCCTCCTCCATTATTAGCTCATTAAGATCTGCTTTCTTTGGTGCACCAGGACCAATCATCTCAACTGGTGGCAAAAACTGGGTACTGTGAGGTTTGCTTGCTTCTATCTGTGTGAGATCTAGGTAGTCTGGGTCTTCCAGCACGTTGATCTGGGGCCCTGGGCTGAGGCTAGTTCTATCAGTGAATGAGTCCACGCGCCCCTCATAGCCTAGATCGGCTGGTGCTGAGCACTGGTGCTGAGGCCAAGGGCGTTTGCACTCTCCATGATTCTCCTTATCATCCCCACCATCTTCTTGCCCTCCTTGAAAAGAGTTCTCTGTCCAATCTGATTCCTCACTAACATTTACAGCTTTGTTCATGTCCCTCAGGAATACCACAATAACAGTGATGTTATCGCTTGACCCAGCATCACGAGCTGATGCTACTAATTTGTGGGCAACCATGCTGCTGTCTCCATTATTCTCTTTCAAGTGGTCAGACACAACCTTTACTGCCTCATCAGGGTTCACGGTATCATAGAAGCCATCACAGGCCAGAATGAGGTAGTCTTCAGTCCCATCCAGAACAGTGGAGGCAGAATCTGCATCTCCACAGATATATGGCTTGTGTTCAGCGTCTCCTGTAGAAGTAGAAGAGAACATAGTCAGAACGCAGGCTGTGGCTCACCTAAATTTTTAGTATGCTTATGGTTGGTACTGTGATTAGTTAATGGGAAGTTTTTATTTAAAATTGCAGTTGAAACACTTGAATTGTATATTACTTTGATGTTGCTTATGCTTGAATCCCAATTTAAGAACTGCTTTTTACAGGGCTCGATTCCTCATCAGTTTTATACTCTTGACCTTGTGCCTCTGACTACAGTTTAAGCTTTGCTGACTAAAGCAACAAATCACATCAAATCTAAATTTGCTGCTGTACTGAAAATATCAGTCATACAGAGGAGAACTCTTGGTTCAGTAGTTCTGTTTGGTTTAATTACAACTTGAGAATATTGAAGGGGGTAAAAAAAAAAAAATCCCTAAGTTCTGGCTGTTTTCCTCATCAAACAGTTTCCTGTCTTTTTTTTTTTTTTTTAAGACATCAGTAAGTAGGTTCATGTTGTGCACATGGAGGAAGGCTGGAGTTACAAGAGATTTAAAACCAAGAGTGATCTCCAAAGCCAGAGAAGCTTGTGGATTTGTTCACAGTCCCACACAAGGAGCTGGGTGTGTGGCATAGACTGCTCTGTTGCTGCTGTGCTCTTTGATGCTGCTTTGTTCAGTGAGACCAGACAGAAAGCCCACAGCAAGTGTCCTCTTGTCTTCACAGTTGACCCACCTGCGCTGCCCTTGTTCACCCCTGATGCCAAACAATAACGACATAAGCAGACACAAGACAGTGTTAGGGGGCGATGTTCAACAGACTAGGGGCCTCGAGTCCACAGCTGCTGAATCACCCATCTTCTGCAGTGCTTTCAGAACCTCAAGATGCAGACACTACCAGGTTCCTGCATTGTTTTCATCTGTTGTTTTCTGTTAGACACTTAGAGAAGTGTCTTAAGGAAACTTAAGTGTTGAGGAATGACAGCCCTGGAGAGCAGACTGCCTGCCTCCCGAACTTGTTACCTGCACAGTTCTCGTTAATTACCACCTTCTCCATTGCACTAAAAAAGATGGTTGCTTCTTATTGCTAGCAGAACACAACCTAGATTGTGTCTCAGTGAAGAACTGCCTAGATCAGGTTGTGGTCTGTAGGAAGTGACAAGATGCAGCCCACTGTGTGCAGTACCTTTCCCTGGGGTTAGGTCTTGGATTTAAAAAGTAAGCTAAGTACTAGAAGCATTTATACATCTGCTTGTCTGTCTTCTTGACTGTGGGTATGATGTGGCTAGCTGTCTCAAGCTCATGCTGTTATGATTTTGACAGTGTGATGGACTAGAACCTGGAATTGAGCTAAACTAAATCTGTTTGTCATGTAACTTGCTAGTTTTCAGGGCATTTTTCACAGCAACAGAAATGAAGCTAAGACAGTAGCCTTAGTGTGTAATTTATTGCTTCTAGTATCTGCTGTCAGGAACCTCTTGCCTAAGATTTCTTTCAAACATGGCAGACTCAGAACAGTTCAATAGGAACTGTGGGTAAGCTATAACAGTGTGGGCCATATGTTGTATCAAACATGTTGAGTTGCTAGATATCAGGGAAAGGGATACTTGCTAATATAATTATTTAGGTTAATGTATCTGTAAATAAGAAACAGGGCCTTTTGATCCGATCTATTCCCAGCTTCACTCCCTATTCTCACACATGTAACTACCCTCCCCACTTCTTTGTAACTCTCATCCACTAACCTCCTACTTCCTACACCCCCCACCCCCAAAGACAGGGTTTCTCTGTGTAGCCTTGGCTGTTCTGGACTCACTTTGTAGACCAGAATGCCCTGAGTGCTGGGTGGTTAAGGTTTTTTTGGTTTTGGTTTTTGTTGTTGTTGTTGTTTTAAGTCAAGGTCTTATTCACATAGCTCGGGACAGCCTGAATGCCTGATCTTGCCTCTACCTCCTAGCTGCTGGAATGACAGGTGTGTGTCAACATTCTCACCTCTGAAAAGCATCGTTTTCATTTCACTTCTTACTATGATGCTCCCTATAGACTGTTGAAGCTACTTATAACTTCTGAAGATAGGATTCAGTGTCCCCCATTAGTCTACTTGATTTCATTTCCCCTATTCTACCTGATTGAAATATTGTTTTTCTGAACTCTGCTTCTAAAAATAAATGTGATCTGTTCCAGAAAACCTTGTTTTAGTGCTAACAATTAAAAGACTATTGCAACTGTTGGCTTAGAACAGAGCATAGAAAGATTTACACAGAGGAAACATTGCCAAAATTCTGGCTTTCACCTGCTCTCGTGTTGAGTGTCAGATTCATGACATTTCGCCCCCAAATTTGTTAGGAGGGCATAAACATCCATTTCATGGAAGAAATGGCAATATCCTTTTGTCTTCAACCTCCTCTCTCCATATGCTAGAAAACACGCATGCTTCTGTCAGCTTTGGCTCACAAATGGAGGATTCATGCAGTGAAATAATTGAAAACCTTTTTTATTGTCAGAGCTTGAAGTGCCATTTGCTTTTTAGGTGGAGTTGACTGTTTGCTGTCTCTTTTAGCCCATTCAAAAGAATCTCCCAACTCTTACTTACATTGGTAGACTCATTAATACTTTTAGTGGGGGTGGGGGGAGATAGGTTGACCTCTGTTCACTACCACAGTCAGTTATCTTTTTGGTCCTGTCTCTCTAGAGCTCAGGGTAAGGTCTCATTTTCAGTTCCCATCTACTTACTCTCTTTTTACAAATATATTCAATTCTTTCCCTGTGTGTGTCTCTCTTCCTTTTTTCTTTCTTTCCTTCCTCTCTTTCTTTTTCACTGTAATATATAGCCTAGGTTAGCCTGAAACTAGCTTTCAGTCCTGTCTTAGCCTCCCAAGTGCTGTAATTACAGATATGTACCACCATGCCCTTCCATTTATTAATATATTCGTTTACTAACCAACTTAAAACATTTCTCTCAGATACTACCAGTTATTTACTATTTCAAATTCCATTTTTTTTTAAAAAAATGTTTTATGGGTATGAATGTTTTGACTGCGTATGTATGTTCACTACATGTGTGTTTGGTACCCAAAGTAGTTAGAAGAGAACATCAGATCTCCTGGAGCTGGTATAACAAGTAATCATGAACAATCACATAGTTGCTGGGACTCAAACCTGGATCCTCTGCAAGAGCAACAAGTGCACGTTACTGCTTGCCAAGCCATCCCTCCGGCCCATCATTCCATTTCTTTCTTAACCCATTTCTCCTGGGACCTCTGCTGTCCTTGACTACTCAGGCCTAGAAGCTGTCTTTTCCTGGCATTTGAAATATTGCACTTCTCTGTCACTCCTCTTTTTCTGGTTTGTTCCTTGGTTTAATAGCACAGTAGTTGTGTGCTAGGAATGTGTTGAGCCCAGTTCTGAATGCAGTATGTAGCTGCCTTACACATGAGTCCCAGGAGCTGGGTATAGTACTCTGACTTTACAAAGAAGCAAACCAGTACTGAGGCGTCAGCTTTCCAAGATCAGTGGCCTATAAAGTGGCAGAGCCAGGATCCAAACCTAGAGTGTCTGGCCACTGTGCTACTCTTAAGTCGTAGACCTCATCTCATCTTTACACAATGTTACTCATGCCTGTAATTTCAACATGTGGGCACATACATAATAAATAGCATTGCCAAGGTGGGATGAGTTACTAAATACCTATCTCCAACTCAGAACTTAAAGCTAAATTCCAAGTCTGTATTTCTAAGTATGTACAAAATCTCTTCCAAGACATCCCCTCATTACCTAGAATTGAAATATGTCCAACTGAACTCACCCCCCACCAACTGCTGCTGCTTTATTACAAATGCTTCATCATCTTCCCACTCACAAGTCAGAAACCTGGAAGTTAGTTTTCCTCTTCCTCAAACTATCATCTGTCTCACCGATTTATACCCTCCTCCGTGTCTCCCTTTTTAGATGTCCTCGTCTCCAGCACTGTACCCACAAGCTTTTAAATGGTCTCCCATGTAAGCTCTTCTACGCTTGTCTGTCTTCTGTGCTATAACTACAAGTGCTTGAAAAGACAAACCTGGTTGTATGTTCCCTCTGCTTAGTCACCTACTGAAGTCCAGACCATGTAGGGGCAAATATGAAGCCGTCACAACCTGGCAGGGACACTTCTTCTTAACCACTCGCCTCCCATGCTCATTGCTACTCCTAAACTATTTATGGCTGGGGGTTTCCCTCCCTAAACATAGTGTGTCATCCCATCCAGCTGCAGAGTCACCATCTGTGATGTCAACCTTATTCCATCTTGGGCTGTCACTTACTGAAGGGCTTTGTTCAAGGCCAGCATCTACTCATTAAAGTAGCTCTATGGAGATACATCTCAGTCTCCTGACAAACACTGTCAGGAGGAAGAGTCACAGGTCTTGACCAAGTCCAGTTGGCAAAAATAATTGTATATAAGAGTATATTTTAGGCTCGAGAATTTTCCCCTCTCTTGACCTTGTCCCAGAGTATCTGATAGTGCCCTCAGTGAAAGGGAAACTATTTTTCATGAGTTATTTGTACTCGTTTAGCTTTCTGTTTCTCACTTAGCTCCTTATGCTCCTATTTGGGGCCCTTCACAGCTTGCCATTGCGTTTTCAAAGAGTGAGAACTTAAATCACTGATGAAACTAAACCAAGTCTTTCAGGTTTTCTTATTCTGGAATCTTTGGTAATGATAAACTAATTTGGTAATTAGATACGGACTTCGTGTGTGCTAGTCTATATTCAGTTACTTCTTCAGGGAGGTAAAACGTAAGAGTTGTGATATCTGCTTATCTGCCCATGAAGACACACATTTATGCTTTAAAAGCTGGCAACCTCAAGCAGGCAGCTAGCAACACTTAATGGACTCAGCAGGCTGTATTTACATGTGAGTCTGTGTGTTGAAGAAGAAGAAGAAGAAGAAAAAAAAAAAACAGCTAGGAAAAGAAGCTAAACCATGAAGCCTGACAACACACAACCCAAAGCAAGAGCAAGACAGAGGCAGGCACAGCTGATCCCTTGAAGTTACGCCTACAACTTTTTATAGTCATGTGTTGAAGCTGCTTTACACTAACCTTGCCCTTTTACAAAGCTTAAGTTTTAGGGAGACCAGTTCTTTTGGAATGCTTTTTAAGGGCTGGGAGTACACCTGGATGGTAGAGCCCTTGCCCAGCAAGCATGAGGCCCTAGCTTGCTTTCTAGCATGGTTGGGGAGAGAGGGAAGAATTAAAAATGAACTTGAACCCAAGATTATCTGACAGCTTACATTTTCTGGCCCAGGTGTAGTGGTGCACACTTTCAATACCAGCATTCATGTGTAGAGTCCAGCCTGTCCTCCATACGCCCTCTCTCAAAAAAACAATATACATATATTTTTTCCATATTTAGGAAGTAGTTTTATATAAAAAGTGTTTCTAAGAATTCTCATATCATTTTATAATTCACAAAAAAGGTAAAGATGGAAACAATATGAAGTTTGGAGAGAACTTCTGTTTTCTAGAAACGTGAAATGAAACGATCATTTTGGTTTTAAGCAGATTTGTATACTAACCTGGAGGCTCCTATTAAAAGAATAGAAACTGAAAATTCTACATTCCTTGAGATTCTTACTTTATAATGAATTTTAAATGTATAAATAGGTGTGTTTAAGTAATTAAAAAGGCATCCAGTTATTTTAAACAATTATAAGCATTCTGAGCATATAAATTAGCATCTCAAGTTCCTTCATATCAAAATTAATACAAAACAGTGAGCTAGAAGATTTTGGAGAAACAAAATTAATGTTTTTCCTACCGATAGCTCTGGAGACTGACAGACTTCCATTCACCCTCCAGGCACCAAACCAAACTACACAACCTCCAAGGGCCTCAATTCGCTGCTTTTCATCCTAAAGAGCAGTGCAATAAAAAGCAAATAACTGGATTCAGGATATATTTTTTACAGTAAACAGATATACTGCCCATCATCTTATTAGAAAGCCTACGAAAAGGCTTTCTGTATCTCATAAAGACTTCATCAGTAACTAAAAAACTGCTGTTACGACATGCTCTATTAGAACCGATCATACATACCTCTCTGTCTGGCTTGTGTGGTTTCATTAGTTCAACAGCTTGGCCCTTCCTCACGAGCATAACCTGGGAGTCGCCCACCCACGCCACGTGGAGCATGTTGCCTCTGATAAAAGTCACCACTCCTGTGGTACCACAGCGCAAGCTCTAGAAGCAATTAACACAAAGACAAGACACCAGGTTTCCACTGAGAAGAGACTTACAGTTAATACACGCTGTAATTGAGAGAGGCTATTGGTAATATTATTTCACATTACAAATTTGTGTTCTCAGAGCATTTTTATTTTTGAAAAAAAAAGGTCTAACTTATGTAGCCTTGGCAGCCTGAAACTCATCACGTAGACCATGCTGGCCTCAAACTTACACAGGTCTGCCTGTCTCTGCCGACATTAAACATGTGCAGCACCATGCCTGCCTCAGAAGTTTATGTGCATTTGTGCTTACACACACAGGTCCACTTGATCTGTGATAGGCAAAACAGGGATGATATTTAAAAAAAACAAACAAACAAACAAACAGCTGTACTCAGGGGCTGGAGAGATGGCTCAGTAATGAAGAGCACAGTCCAGAGGACCCATACGGTGGTGGCTCATAACCATGTGTAACCTAGTCCCAGGCCATCTAATGCCTCTTCTGGCCTCCGTGGGTATTGCATGCATATGGTGCACAGACATACACACAGGCAAAAAACTCATACTCATAAAATATAAATTATTAATTATTTAATTTAATTAAAACTGGATCAGGTGAGAGGGCTCAGAAGTTAAAAGCACTTGCTGCCAAACTGACCCCTGACACTCGATGCTGTGGACATAAAGAGCTCCTCCTGGCAGCTGTCCTCCCCTCTGCATGCGTGCTCGCACACACACAGAAGATTCATGCGTGTGTGTTTTAAAACAGCATATTTTGTGACTTGTCCAAGGGCTGGTAATCCTGTTAAATCTATTCATCCGCTTGCTCTCTCACCCTCCCTCCGTCCCCTTCCCTCCCTTCTTCCTTCCTCTCCTTCCCTTTCTCCCTCTCCTTTAAAAAAAAAAAATAATAATTTTTTTAAGACAGGGCCTCACTGTCACTGCAGCTAGCCTGGAACTCACGGAGATCCTTTACCTCTGCTTCCCAAGTGCTGGGACCAAAGGCATGTGCCACCACACCTGACAGCCCTTTTCTAGTTCTAGGCTGTTTGACTTCTGACCTACTGCGTAGAGGTGGTACAGTTGTACAGATGTGTGTGTACACAAAGCATTAGCTTCGTACGGAAGAAATGCTGCCAGTCTCTGGATATTAATGGAGCCAAGACAGCATATACTCACTGAAGAGTATATGCTTATACACCTTTGAAAACAAAAACTAGACAAGTCTTCCCTACAGTATTTTTAGGGGGCTTTGACTGGGGTTCCACTGCAGCGGCTACCACAGTCTACAGCTCCTGATCCCGCTATACTAAAATGGCATCTCCAGTTGACATGAGTCACCTCCAAATGAGCATGACTCTCTGTTACTAAGGACCTGGCCCAAATTAGAATGAGTGTGTCAGGGGTGGTAAAGGGCTTCTTGTATCCAATAAGAAAAACAACTTTTTCCCTATATAGGAAAAGTTTGTTATAAATCCTCACCCACCAATGAAATGTCTTCCCACACAGAGTGTTCAAAAACTCAGCCCTCTGGAACACACGATAAAGACACTTGAGTGCATATGCCCTGGAGAGGACAGGAGGCAGGCTGCTTCACAACAGGAATAGCTGCTTTTCCCAGCAGTAAGCAGCACATGGAAGCACAAGAAGGAAGAAAGCAGCTGCTGGGAGGGACCCCGGATTATTCGGGGGACCATTGGCAGGACCAACACACAGCGCCGCTGACAGAGCGAGGGAGGGGATAGAAACGCGGAATGTGGGATATACTGGTGATTGCAGGTGACCCTGCCTGCCCCAGGCTCACCTTGTCCCAAGGCTGAGAGCCATCAGCCTCCAGAGAGGCAGAGCTGAGGAAGGGCTGCGGTGACCTGGGTTTTCTTTTCAGTTCCACATCTACTTGTGGATCCTGCTTGTTCCTGTGGGTAATTTGTGTTTCATTCCAAGCTTAGGGGTCAAGGTAGATACTTCTTTTGCTTCTTACCAAGTAGTTCTGCATCATTCTTTGATTCATTCCAAGCCTCACTGCTGCTATGCAGCATAACTGAGAACAGGGAAATGGACCATATAATCTGACCTTTCCATTTTAAAAGTTTATGTCTGAGTCACGTGGCACAAGGGTTAGCTTACTGTGTGTATCTTAATAGGTAGTTACTTTTAAAAAGTTAAACAAAGAAACAAAAAAAAACAAATATCTTCTGTTGCTCTCCCCAGCTAAAAATCCAACAGAGTGTCATAGGTAATCATATACCGTTGCCCAGAATGATAATGATAAATTTAATAAAGAACTCTTAGATTTCATTCAGAGCAAAACACTGCGGTCTGACGGGCCTTAGGACATGAGTTCCTATGTTTTCTTCCAATGAAGAGAAAATCAGTTCGAGGGTCATCTAAGGACTCTCCCTTTCTGCTCAGGAAACCACAGCTTACTCATGCAGAATCAAACATGTGGAAGTAATCCCAGTTGATGTCTCTTTTTAAAACTATTGTTTTCAGTGTACCATTCTCCAGAGAATGTCTGCGAGAATACTTAGAGCGGTGGTCCAAGTTTGGAGCTGACAGGCAGTGGGGAGAAAGAAGCAAACCTCACCTGCCAGATCCAGCAGCAGCTCTAGGAAGGGGCTAGAAATCCACAGTCTGGGTTTCCTTTACAGAATGAGGGAACTGGATTTAGAAATGAGCAGAGTCCAGCATGGTGGCTCAAGTAAGTGAGTGTGTGTTTGTGTGCGTATACAGTTTAGGTAATGTGTGCCCAGAAGGAGAAAAGGTCAAAATAGCCCTTTACCCACAGACACTGGTTGAACTCTGCTAGTGCACTTGTAGCTGGAGTTCGCAAGGACGTGGCATACCTCCCTGGCTGCCTTCTGCACAAACCGTTCATCCGTGACCCGGAAGGCCCGGCAGAGAGCCTCAGCAGGATCATGGGGGAACATCTCCTGGCGCACTAAGTTAACGTGTAGGTGAACAGAGGCATAAATGGCAGCGTCCACTCCCCCGTGGCCATCAAACACTGCAAAGTAAGCTTGTTCCTCCTGGTCCTGTCAATAGGGACACAAAACAGTTAAGGAATGGAACAGAGTACCATCCAAGCAATCTGATGCCCTGGAAACATCCCTCCTCTACTGCGTTTGTCTTTAGATAATGAGACTAGATGTTTCCTTCTGCTGACACTCCTGATCAGCTGCTGAGTACCTGCAATGCTAGGGCATCTGTGTTTATACACAGAGCCTGGAACATATCATGCCCAATTAGTGCAGGCTGGAGCGCCCTCTCCATGAAACTTGTTGTCTTGTACCATGGAAACCACCCACATGCATTTGCTTCAAAATCATAGTTATAAGTTGTGAGGAGGAAGAAGGAAGAAGATATAAGAAGGAAGGGAGCAAAAGTTGTTCTGGATTGCGTACTTTTTTCAAAATACCAGAGAATAGAAAATTTCCAGCACAAGACCAATTGTGTTCTGGTTGTCTAAAATACGTGGAGATAAAAACATACATCATTCTGAATGATAATGTCTCTTTCATGCACCATTCCTGGTCACACTGAAATCTTAGCGTAAACAACAGAGTCTCTAGCGTAAACAACAGAGTCTCTAAACTTGTTAACCAATCTTGAACCACCCCAGATACCCAAGTGCCGTGGTGTGCCTGGCAGCCTTGCTGCAGCCTCGGTCTAAGCCTCAGTGTCCCATTTCTCATAAAGGCCAGCTGCTAACTTCAGCTCTTCTACCTTCTGCGTTGTCCTGGGTTCACTTTTCAGCTCAGTGTTTGGATCTTAGATCTGTCTGTGAGTCACTCAGGTCTCACTGCTCACTAAGCACCTTAAGGCCGCAGTACCTGATGCATCATTTGTGAGTTTTTACATTTGTTTTCTTAGGAGTCTGCATTCTGTCATACTCTTGAACAAATCTTTTCTTTGGGGTATGTTTTTATTTGCTTGTTTGCTTGCTTTAGGTTTTTAGTTTTTCTTTTTCTTCTAACACAGTGTCGTGTAACCCAGGTTGGGCTGGGTTTTGCTGGGTGGCTGTGGCTGAGGGAACCCCTCACTCTTTTGTCCCCCTTCACATTGTGTCAGATATGACACAGGCATATCCATGTTTTGGAAAATGTCTCTTGAACAAAAGCACCATATATAAATGTCCAGAGTATAATGGTAAAACTAAAAAATGATGAAACCCCCCATCTGCTTACAGACATGAACACTGTCTTACATTTTAAGCAAAACAACTTATAGTGCCATTGCAAATGGACTAAACAATCTGGACTAAAGTAATGCTCAATTTCAACAACTCAGTATAACATAAGAAAAAACAGCAGCCAGGCAGAGTCTTTGGAAAAGTCAGTCTAAAGTCAGGGTTATGTTAGTGGAGGCGTCTCAGCTAGCATATGTATGGTCCTAGGTCTGACTCTCAGCTTCACATAGACTTTCTTTTAAAATAGTGTAGTTTCTTAAAAGAAAAAAAACTTATGATTTATTTAAATAACAAACATAAAGAAGGCACCACTATCACAGATAGCCACCATATCTATGTATCTGTGGCTTGGTTTTGTTTTGCTGGGAGTTTATTAAGACTTTGGATATGTGAGACCAGCATTCTACGTCTGCATATATAGGTATGTATGTATAAATGCACGCGTACCTTGGCTTCTGGCACAGGGTCTTGTCTTCCCTCGGCCTCTAGAGTACTGGATTGCAGGTGTACACTGCTGCACCTTGCTCTGTAGTTTTTGCTTTTGTTTTGTTTTTGTTTTTGTTTTCGAAACAGGGTTTCCCTGTGTAGCCCTGGCTGTCCTCAAACTCTGTTTATAGACAAGGCTAGACTCGAACTCACAGAGATCTGCCTCTGCTGGAATTAAATGCATGCTCTACTGTATCCTTGCGCTTGGCCCATATATTTTTAAGTAAGGATAATAGTATACAAAGAATGTTATGTCCTGATTTATGTCATTAGCATTTCTGTGTTGCTAAGTATTAGTCAAAGACATTATCTCAGTTAGATTATGAGACACATCTTCCTTAATTATTTTTAGATCATTTCTAATTTATTTTTATTAATAATGTTGTTGGAATACTTTTGTCAAACACATAGTTAAGACTTTGCTATATTTCTATTGTAATGAATTTTGGGTGAAGTTACCAGATAAAACGGTATGAGAATTTGCAAAGCACTAAATAATTGCTGCTGAGTAATTTTCAAAAGCTTCTTCAGTGCATAAGACAACGACTTCTTTGAGCTATGCTTCAAATTTGGCTACAAAATAAAAGCCAACCCAGTGAACCTCCAGAAGTAAGATCTTCCGATCTGATGCTCTTCACGCAGTGTAGTTTCATGGGGACTGTTTGGCACATAACCTCCGGGTTACATTTGCCTAAACACAGCACTTGGAACAAAGATCCTGTCCTTCTGATTCCCGACTGCTAACCTGTTCTCACTCCTGTAGCCCTTGACAGGCAGCTGAAGTTTAAAGGTAGCTGCTCAGTGAAGGGAATATTATGCTGTGTATAAACTACTACACTGCCATTTTCAAGTTATAGACTTAAAAAAGGAAAGAAAGGGTGAGTGACAAGCAGAGGAAACAAACCCACCTTTGTTTGCATTAGCATAATGCATTTAATAGAAAAGAAGATAGCAAGAAAATGGATCCAGTCTGTCAGTCACAGAATTTGTAGAATGTAATTCCATCTATTTCTATCTCAGAAACCCAGATTTTAAAAAGAAAATCAGCCTTAAATTTATTCTTTTATGTTGTGTTTTCTGTTGCTTCAGCAACATGGTATTCTGAGAATTTAATAAGTCACTTGACTTTACTACTACAGAAAAACTCTCCTTTTCAAAAAATGTTATTCCGATATAATGATTTTTTTTTTGGTTGCTAATAAAATGGCTTTAGACACTTCCCCAGAAATTGGTCCTTCCCTTGCTTTCCTGGGTAGGAACTGGCCTCCAGAAGAGATTTTTTACTTTCCCAATTTTGAAACATGTGAACCTTTTAAAAATAACATTCCCAATTTGGAATGATTTGAACTTGCTCAAAATAACAAAACAGTTCTGTTTTCTAATGTAGGCAGCCTCCCTCTGTCCTGTGAGTGGCAGGGCCATGTCACACAGACTCTCAGAATGCCCGTTACCTCTAGGTTGAAGAGCATGTTAAAGTCAGGAATGCAGACGTGCTTGTCCTCCATCTTCCTCCGCATGTTTTTGATGGCGTGAATTGACGTTTCATAATAAATCTGAGGCCTCCTGCGCAGAGGGAAGTCCTTCACCCAGCTGCAGCAGATCTCGTGGAGTTTGCTGAAGACCGACCGGGCCAGTTTCACCGTCTCAATTTCTGTGGAGGCAGCAGAGACCCCAGTAAGGAGCCGTGTAACCCTGCCTTCCACTCCCCTACTTGGTAAGGACAGAGTAGGTCACCTCACTCAAGCTCAAGGAAAAGGAACAAACACTGCTTCTGAAGAGAGGAAATGGCAGTCTTCCTAGGAGAGCTGCTACCAACATCACCCTCTGAGGCAAGAGAAAACCTCTGGTCAGGCTAGGCTCCTTCGTAGCACGATCTCCAGCCCTTTGCTGCCTAGGCCAGAGCACCCTTCACTGTGGGTGGCTGCTCTGGTTAGCCACGGAGAGCCACACCCTCTGGGCTCGGAAGAACGACTGAAACATGAGCACTGGGCACAGTCAGCCAGTTGGACCAGGAAAGACATGAAAACACACATAGACTGTGGGCTCTCCCTTCCTGATCTCTCTATGTCTTCTCTCTGCAGAACAAATTGACACGTAGCGAATTCCAATTCCATCATTTGTAACAGAGTATATAAGATATATTTTCTTTAATGATAAACTTTTTTAGGCAGTAGTTTAGCCAATAAGTTTAGCCAAAATTATATGTTCCAAGTTGCCATTAACATGCTAGTTAGCATGTTAAAGGCTTGTTTCTACAAGGGAGGCAACCCAAATTCCATCTGCATGTAGGAGTTTTCACCTAGTGTACTACTTTGATTTTTAAATTTTTCTTTTTAATTTTTATTATTGTTGCTTGAGTCAGGGTCTCACTATGTAGCTCTGGCTGTCCTGCACTCACTCTGTAGACCAGGCTGACCTGAAACTCACAGATACTCACCTGTCTCTGCTTTTCAAGTGCTGGGACTAAAGGATTGTGTCACCATAACAATCTTTATTTGTTTATTTATTTTTAATTAATTGATTTACTTACTTTTAAGTCAGGCTCTTGCTATGTAGCTCAAGCTGGCCTTGGCCTTAAATTTGGAACAATCATATTGCTTTACCTTCCCAAGTGCTGGGATTGTATACATGCACCGTCACATCACCTGGCTTACATCGCCTTCACTCTGCAGTTGACCCACCAGTTAACACCTGGTTTTTGAAGCAGACTTTTGTCCCCTTGGCATTAACATCTGGTTTCTGAAGCAGACTTGTGTCCCCTTGGCACACAATCAGTGTGTACTGAAGACACTATAGCTAACATCTTTAACCATCTAGTCAAGCTGTCTTCCACCCAGTTTGTAGCTACTCAGATAACCAAAAGATTAGGTTTTCAGTACTTGAGATGTTCCTCCTATATCTCAGTTTAAAAAAAAAAATACTCCCAAAAGTTGCTTTACTAAATCAGACACAGCTTGACAGCCTGAGGAAGTATGTGGCAGACGGGCAATGGCTACAGATGCTTCCTGTAGCCTAGAACAGAAACCCCAAAGGAGAGAGACTGTGCGTTCCTCAGCAGCGTGGAACCTGGACTTCCATTTCTGTTCTTATGCATAATTCTTACATCATTTTCCCTTCTGTCTTGTAGTGCTTGGGCTAGAACTCAGGGTCCTGTATATGCCAGACCAGCACTGTGTGCACACTGTTCCTTCAATAGAGCCCAGGCTGGCCTCAAACTCAAGATCCTCCTGCCGTAGCATCCCAAGTGCTGGAGTTATAGCTTCCTGCATTTCGAATCATCACATCCAACACAAACTCAAATTCATTCTACCTCAGCCTTCTCAGTACTGGGATTATAGGTGTGAGCCACTACATCCAACTCAGTTATTTTAAAATGATTATATTCAGAAAGCTAGTCTCAAAGATTTTGTTTGTTTTGTTTTTCTTTATTATTAATACACAACAGTCCTAGCTTATGACTTTTGAATCCTTTAATATTTGTGTGCGTGTGTTTGTTGGTTTGCTTTGAGACACTCAGTGTCTCTCCAGTTCTATGATCTACGAGCTAGCAGCACTAGTCTCTCCTTGTCAGCAACAGCATATTTGAGAGAAATGAAGTTCAAAGAGCAAATACTCCCTGAGGAGTTATTACAAGAAATAAACAAGCCAATAAGCAGCTAGATTTTTTTTTCTTTAAGCAACTCCAAATGTTTGCTCTTTTTAAGTACTAGTTCTCAGGAGAGACACCCCAACCCCCCAAGCAGACCTGACATGAGTGTGTCCTTATTTGACACAATCACAAAAGAGGGTTACAAGACAAATGAATCCAGAAACTTCAAGGGGGAAGTGGACTGGATGAAAAATTATATGTTCCAGGTTGCCAGTAATATAAAGTGTTCCTTCATTCTTTGGTTTGCATATTGCTGTCATATGCACCCACATAGCAGCCGACAACTGTCTGTAGCTGCAGTTCTAGGGGTTCCAGTGGCCCCCTCTGGCTCGTGCAGTAAGCACAGACGTAATGCACACACATACAAGGAGACAACGTGCAGAGAATAAAAGGTAAGTAAATATTAGGGCTGGAGAGACCAGATGGTTGCACAGTTAAATACTGCTCCTGGAGAGGATCCAGGTTTGATTCCCAGCACACACAGGGCTCCTCACAGCTATTTAAACTTCAATTCCAAAGGTTCTGATACCTCGTCTGCTCTCTGAGGGCACCAGGCATGAGTGAAGTACACATTCATGAAAAACACCCATACAGGTAAATTAATATTTTAAAATTTTAACGTTGTTTCAAGTGTTAGATGACTGGGTGTGGCTAATGGCTGTTACATTGGACAGCCAAAGTAGGAACAATGTGTCCCATGCAGTCCCTCTTGTTCAGAGCTGATGTTAATCTCATTATATAGCCCAACCTGCCTGGAACTCCCTGTGTAGATGAGGCTGGCCTCTGCCTCCTGAGTGCCGGGGTTACAGGGCTGCGGCACCATGGCCAGCTTCTCTAGGGGAACAGCCACTAGTCTGTCACTTGCTCCTAGTGTTAGTGTTACATGTTGATCACTCTAACTTTTTTTTTTAAGATTTCTTTTTAATTGGGAAAGGGCTGGGCATGTGAGTCATCAGATCCTCAGAGCTGGAGTTAAGAGATGTCTGTGAGCCACTTGATATGGGAACTCTGAATTGAATTCGAGTTGCCTGCAGGAGCAGTATACACCCTTACCCACTAAACCATTTCCAGCCCCTACTGTAACTCTTGAACCACGTTTTGTAACAAGAGAAAGTACTGATAATATTTATTGGGTATTGCGTGTCCCTAGAATACTTCACAATGTAAATTCTATTAAAGCAGATAGACTGCTGTAATTGTGCTTGAAAAGGCATAGTACAGCACCTCGAGTTCTGCAGGGGCGCGGTCTGATGACTACAGCCCTTGCCACATCTACACACCCCTGTGTGTGTACCCTTTCCTCGTGTGCCCCTGTACCTCTACAGTGACAACATGCTTACACCTGAGTCTGCCGTAATATCAAAAGGCTAGTTTTCCTTTCTCTTAATTGTATTAGTTTTTATCTTTTTTTTGGGGGGGGGGGGGGGTGTACATGTTTGTGTGTGGTGTGGAGACTAGAGGGCAGTGTTGTCGAGAATCTTCTGTCACTTGTCATCTTGCTGCCTGAGTTAGGATCTCTCTAGAGCTGGAGCTTCCTGGCTCAAGACAGCTGGCCGGTGAGCAGCAGAGTTTCCTGTCCCCTCTTGCCCAACACTAGAACTACAGAGGCAGACTACCATGCTCAGCTTTTACATAGTTCCCAGCCCTTCACTGTTCATTTTGGAAGGTGTAATTTACCCAGGCATGATGCCCAAGACTGTAACCACATTACTCAGGGGGTAAGATGAGGACCAAGGCCAGCCTCTACCACAGAATAAGTTTGGATCTAGCCTGAGCGACATGAAATCCTGTCTCAAAAGCCAATTTTTAAAAAGAAAATTTTTAAGGGCCTGGAGGAATGGCTCAGTGATTAAGAGCACTGGCTGCTCTTCAGGGGACCCAGTTTCAATTCCCAGCACCCACATGGCAGCTCACTCCAGTTCCAGGGGATCTGATGCCCTCTCCTGGCCTCTGTGGGCACTATAAGCCCATGGTGCACAGAAGTATATGCAGGCAAAGCACTCATATACATCAAAATTTAGAAATAAAAAATGTTTTTAAAAATAAAAAGGTTTTAAACAACCATGAGGAAGGTTTTGTTGTTGGATGTTTGTTTGGAGTTTGTTAGTTTTTCAAGATGGTTTCTCTGTGTAGCCCTGTCCTAGAACTCACTCTGTAGGCCAGTCTGGCCTCCAACTCAAGAGATCCGCCTGCCTCTGCCTCCTGAGCGCTGGGACTAAAGGCGTTTGCCAGCACACCGTGGTTTTAAAGTCCTTTCTGTGGGCCCCCATTGCCGGGCTGTACGCCCTGTGCAGTGTGCTTCTCCCCGCTGTAATCTGTGGGCCAACAGGGCCCCTGCAGAGAGTCTTCCTTGGGCAGTTCACACCTAGGGATTTGTGTTAAATGGATAAGGAATTTGCAGATAGTTGAGAATCTCAACAGCGTGGAGATGTTTCCTAGTGTTCACCTAGAAAAAAATTCAAACGGCGTGATCAATGACATCCGTTTTTAAAAATCTCTTCGTGTTGCTTTTGTCGTCTTGTCAGGCTCAGATGCTTCTCCGGACGCAGCATTTAGGGCAGCACTCAGTCCTGAGAGTCTCCAGCAGGAGTGCTGGAGAACATTAGTGTATAAATAATAGCCACTTGGAATGGAAAAATAAAACAAAATAAGGGACGTGAAGAAGCGAAAACCCTCCAAGTCACAGTCCACCCCCTCACAGCTGTAAATTACTCGTCAGTCGTAATGTCGCTGTGCCGAGCTGCAGCTGAGTCAGCCATCACCCGGCTGCAGTGAATCAGAATTTAAACTCTCGTCTCTTCATTACAAGAGCTTCACTTTATGCACCAGCATCAGAGGAGAAGACTGGTGCTTTGTAGAAGGATTCTATTCAGTTTGGCTCTGGGACAGCTTGGTTCTAGGTGAATCTGCTTCTCTTGGTAAAAAACAAGTGATAACTCCCTCCTCAACAATTTTCTGTCACAGTCCAGAGAGACAGGAAGAATGGGAATGCCACACTTTCTATTTATAGCAAATGCTTTGTTCCCTGTGTACCGTGTTGATAGGCAAAGACTTAGAATAGAACAGGCGAGCTAGGCACGGTGACACATGCTGTGATCCCAGCGCTCCAGAGACTGAAGCAGGGTAGTGTGTTGAAGGCCAGCCTGAGGCTACATAGTTGAGGGTATATCAATACAATAATACCCTCAGAGCTTGGGAGTACTGTGCTAGGATGTTTTTCTGTTGGTAGAACACATAATATCCCAGCTTCGTTTCCCTGCACCAAAAGGACAATTGCATGGTGGGGTACTCATGCTCTGATTTTAAAAATAGTTTCCTTTGCCATTTCCAAGTATGTTTAAACACAATTAACTGGAAGCCAGTGTTGACACGTGCTGTACCCTAGCTGCTTGGGCTGCTGAGGTGGGAGGGTAGCACATTTCAGGGCAGCCTGGGCAATTCAGCAAGACTCTGTCTCAAAGCAGCACTCACAACAGTGTGTGAGTGCGTGCGTGTAGCATCATGTCTAAGACTTGGGCTTGATTCCACTGGTGCCAGCAGTGAAAGTGGGGGTGACTCTTGAGCCTCGAAGCTTGATATCAACAAAGATGCACAATGATTGGGGCAAATAAATAGCGTTACATACCTGTCAGAGCTCAGTTTTAGGTTGATGAGTTTTGTTATAACTTTTTAAAACTCTTGTATGCTTTTGTTTTCTTCAAGAGAAGCTAAACATCTTAGAAGAGATGGGTGCATTTGGGGTGGTTAAACCATAGATTAACAAAACAGTTTAAACAGGTTTTTCTTCATGTTTCTGTTTTTCTCATCCTGTTTACTGTACATCAAACTCTTTTAGTTGGGACTAGGTCCTTGGCTGAGTCTAGAACACCTAGGCTCCAGGGACCCTCCACCCTGGCCTCCCAAGTAGCTGGGACTGCAGGTACACACTACTGAGCCCAACTCTGATGTGTGTTCTTATTCCTTACTAGATGCCAATATCAATTTCCTGTTTCTATTCATTTCTGTGTACTAGTTTATCACTTATATATATTTTTTTTCTTGCCTGTTTTTACTTTCTTTAAGAAAAAGCTCCCTAATACCATTGTATAGTCACTAGTGGGTATATGCGATTGGATTTACTATGCCATGCATTTTCTGTAGCTCACTATCCGTGTGAAAGGTTTGGTGTTAAACAAGTAATGGAGAAAGTTGCTCACCCACAGTGCCTTCTGTGCCGTCCGTTTCCTTTGGGATATAGTGAGCAGAAAGGTCACTCTGGAGGACTTCATCTGACGTGGCTCTGGCTAAGGCAGCAGCCAGAAAGGAAGGGCAGTTACTGAAAGAGAAGCACAGGCTATCCTCAGTAAGAATTTCAGAAGTGGTGCTTCATGTAATACACGCCATGCAGTACCATCCCAGAACTGTCACTTAGCAGACAGGAAATGACTGCGCTGTCATCTGATGGACCCTGCTCAGTGCTGGGCAGACAGTGACTATCACAGGGCTCTGCAAGCCAGGTAAAAAGGCAGCAAAGCAACAGGGCACAACCTGAAGGTGAGATAAGCTTTATGAAGGAAGGAAGCCATGGTGATACCTACCTCAATTGGGTGGCCAGCCATGCCGTACCCTTAAATATAAAAATGGTTAGGTTATGAGGAAGCGGAAAGGCAGGATGACATCACTTCAGACTAACAAGCCTTTATAAGAGCTTGTGAGAAGTCACAAATTTCTGAGCAAGGAAGTGCCACAGTGAGATAGGAACTAAAATATTCCCTTGCTTCTCTGTGCCAAAGAAATTTAGAATATAGCAAGAAGAAAAGAAGAAGGGCAGTGAAGGACATAATGATAATCGAAGGAAGGAAGGAGGAGGAGGAATTAGTGGGCAGGGCAGGAGTAAGAGCATGAGGAAGAACAGAATGGGGAGGGACATAAAGAGGAAGACAGGAGGGTATATTTTGGGAGAAAGCTGCTGTAGAACTTGCTGACAGCTGGGCTGAAGTGAATGATTGGGTGAAGGACTGAGAGTGAGTCCTGAGTTTGAGCAGTTAAGTGGGAGCACAAGAACTAGGACAAGAGGTTTGAGGATGTGGGCTAATGTAGAAAACAAGAGTTCGTTGTAGCAATGTTAACTGGAAATGGTGATATTTTATAAGGGTATAAAATTATGAACTGGGTGTTTCAGAGGTGCTCACATATTAGCAGATTGAGAATCATACACAAACACACAGTTTCTTTAAAGCTAAAGGAATAGAAATAATTACGTAGGGAGAATCAAGAAGACAGGTGCTCCATGCTGTAGCATGTCTTTATGTGCTATAGAAAGTGGGGCAGAGAGTATTTGCCTTGTTGGTGCATAAGTTTTCAGGTTAAGTGCAAGTGTAGACAAAGCTGTGATCATAGGATCTCACTAGTACACAGATCTTGACTCTCAGGCCTGAGCCTGATGCATCATGGGATGAGTCTTTGAGAGACATTAGGGGAGAGGGAGAAGGGATGTAGCATGTGTAGATGCTGGGAACTGTGACCAGAAGGCTGTGCTGTGGCAGACGGCTTTTCTGTAGCAGGCCAGCGGTGTTTCTGGTCCCCCATTCTGTTTTTGCATGCTTGGCTCTAACCCGGGCCTCAGGCAAGCTAGCCAAGCGCTTTGCCATGGAGTTCCAGCCCCAGGCCCCGTGCTATTTTAGAACCTCGTCATCTCACATAAAGTCTGTTACTTTTCCTTTATATGTGGTAAGACTTGAGAACTTTGGGGGCGGGGTGCAAAAGTAGGCTCCCAGGCTATCCTAGCTTCTTGCTTTCTTCCTCTCTTTCCCTCTAGGTTGCTTGGTCTTGGAACCCAGGAAGTTCAAGCCAGTCAACCTGGAGAGACAGCATGCACAGGGTCGCATGGATACGAACTGAGGCCCCTGCCCCCAGCTAACAGCCACCATCAGCTGCCTGACGTGTAAGTGTACAGAGCTTCAGGCAACGCCAGTCTCCAGCCTGAGGCCTCAGATGTCGTGGAACAGAGATGGGAACTCTGCTCCACCGGTCTAAAATCCTGACCAAAGGAAACTATAGTATAATAAATGACTTTATTATGCCACTAAGTTTTGTCATTTGTTTGAAAGCCATTGGTTATGGAAAACCAGTATTTTAAAGCTTTTTAGAGACTAAAAAGAGCGAGGCATGGTAGTTAACACACGCCTTTAATCCCGGCGCTCCAGTCTGAGTGAGCCAGCCTGGCCTACCAAGTGAGTTCCAGGCCATCCAGGT
The DNA here is from genome assembly GCA_028658305.1 of Pachyuromys duprasi. Taxonomy (NCBI): domain Eukaryota; kingdom Metazoa; phylum Chordata; class Mammalia; order Rodentia; family Muridae; genus Pachyuromys; species Pachyuromys duprasi. The sequence goes on along the minus strand of CM053746.1, from coordinate 31,369,009 downwards.
CACACAGTGAGACCCTGTCTCAAAACAAACATTGCCCCCCCCAAAGAAGCCTTAAAAGCTAGAGTAAGAGGAGAGCTACAGGAGTTGAGTGTCTGAGGGGGGAGTGCTGCCTGCGCCCTCCCGCTGAAAGGCCAGCTGTGGAAGGAAAGGGAGTGTTAGCATGTGAAGTCAGCACTCACTGGGTCATCACTGGCCTCCTCAATGAGAGGGAAAACATCTCAGCAAAAATTGTACTGGGGGAAAAATAAGTTGGGTCTCCATATATAAAAACATCAATTCAAAGTTCATGGCATGGGGGCCTCTCAGTGTAGAATGCTTGCCCGGGGTGTACAGGTCCTGACCTCAATTTCTACTTCCTACTGAAAATGAAGAGTCGAGTGACAGCAAGCGCTGATGTGGTGTCAGACACTGGGACCCTATATACTGTTTAGTGGGAGTACAGGACAGTGCAGCTGCTTTGGCAGCACCCTGAAATTCGAGGGTAAAGTTCTTATATGTAGCTCAGTGATTCTTGGAAGTGAAAGTACACATCCACACAAGCTTTGAGTCCCCAAAGTTCTCAAGTCTTATCACATATAAAGGAAAAGTAACTTTATGTGAGATGACGAGGTTCTAAAATAGCACGGGGCCTGGGGCTGGAACTCCATGGCAAAGCGCTTGGCTAGCTTGCCTGAGGCCCGAGTTAGAGCCAAGCATGCAAAAACAGAATGGGGGACCGTAAACACCGCTGGCCTGCTACAGAAAAGCCGTCTGCCGCAGCACAGATCAAATGCCGCAGAGGCAGTGTGGAATAACCTTTTCAGTTTATCTTACGAGTAGGGATTCTTGGCCAGCATGTGTACCTGTGTGCCACGTGTGAGCCTGGTACCTGAAGAGGTAAGAGGAGGGCATCAGATCCCCCGGAACTGGAGCTGCAGGTGGTTGTGAGCTGCCGTGTGGGTACTGGGAGTCAAACCCAGGTGCCCTTACACTGCTGAGCCATTTCTAGAACCACTGAGTAGAATGGCTTTTAGCCACTAAAAGGGCAAAGCGTTAACACCTACAGTAGTGTAGATGAACTTTAAAAATATGGTAGCAGAGGAATGTCCTGAAGACCACATATTCTAGAAATATATTTATACGAAAAGCCTATAACATGTGGATCTGTAGAAACAGAAGTGGTGCTTCAGGGTTGAAATCCAGCGTATACATGGAAATCCCGGCCTTCGACAGGATAAGCGCACTGCCTTCATTGGGAAGACAAGGCAAGGAGGGGAGGGTAAGCGGTATATGTGCAGGTAGGTTTTTCTATTTGTCATTAGGGAGGAAAGAGCAATCCCATCTAACAGTGTGACCAAGCACCCTCCCTGGGGTATGCACACCTCGTCCCAGCCCGCTATTCTGCTCAAGAGAGTTATGAGCAGGAACCGTAAGCCCCTGCCTTCCTAGTGCTTACTCCAGAGGGAAGTTTCTCAGTGAAATACGAAGCGGATCAGCCTTTCAGGCATGAGACTCACCTACAGATCTTCGTAGAACACTGTGTCCCCCGCCCCCACCATGAGGGTTCTAATTCAGCAGCCTGGGTGAGGCCTGAGAATCCTCATTGCTAACAAACCCCTGGATGAAGCTGAAGCTGCTGGAGAAGGTAGACAGTGCTAAGAGGCTGGAGAAGTTTGGGATACTGTGCATGCATAGTTCTTCCCATCTGTTCCTGCACTAGCACGTGTGCAGGTAAAGACTTGTCTCGTTTGCCAAGATTTGGGCCTTTAGAGGGTGGCACAACACGGTGAGGAAAAGACCAGGGAATTGCTTATCTTTAAGGACATGCTCTTAATGAGGGAGCGGGGACACTTACATTGGCCAAGAAAGAACAAATATAGTTTAAAGGTAAATCAAAATTGTGAGTGGGAGTACTTGGGTACAAAATCTAGGACATGTTACAGTCAGAGCCAAGGATGCTTGTGTGGGTCACTTGAAACTGGTGCAGCTCTTGGTCTTGGTCAGGTGAGACCAAAAACCTGATTCAGAAACATGAAATTTCAGTGCTTACTCCCTATTCCCTGGTACCTCTTTATCTGTGTGTGTGCGTGCGCGTGCGTGCGTGCTCCTGTGTCCAGATGCATGTCTGAGGCCAGGGAAGGTTTGTGTGCACATACACATGTCTGCACAAGTGTGGCCATCCACTTTCTTTTTCTCTTTTCTCTTTTTGTTTTCTTTGTTTTTGAGACAGGCTCTTCCTTGGAGTTGGGGTTGATGTTTTGGGCAGACCGGCTGGCCCCAGCACTGAGATTTCAGGCGCGTGCCCACAGACATGGTTTCCGTGTGGATTCTGGGGACTGAACTCAAGTCCTCAGGCAGTCTCCCGAAACCTTATCAGTACTATTTAACGATGCCAGTTTAAAATGTACAGTGGCAGGTTATGATCCTCTGTGGATAATAAAATCACTTGAGTTGTGACCTCTCAGTCTGTCTGTTTAAACATCAGTGGGCATTGACCTAGGGCCTCTTGCATGTGAAGCAAGTGCTCTATCACCTGAACTCCCTTCCAGCCCTTTTTCATTAAAAAAATTACAACTATTCATTCATTCATCTAAGAAGTGTGTGTGTGTGTGTGTGTGTGTGTGTGTGTGTGTGCATTCAAGCGCCACGGTGCATTTGCAGAGGGTAGAGAACAATCTGCAGGAGCTGGTTCCTTCTACCATGTGGGTTCCGGAGATAGAACCCAGGTTATCAAGCTTGGTTGCAAGTGCCTTCACCCCCAAGCCAGCACTCCTCAACCCCAGTCACAATCCCTTTGGGGGTCACATATCAAACATTCACATTATGATTCATAACAGTAGCAAAATTACAGTTACGAAGTAGCAATAAGATAATTTCATGGTTTGGGGTCACCACAACATGAGGAACTGTGTTAAAGGGTCGCAGCATTAGGAAGGCCGAGAACCACCGCTCCAGGCTAGTTTGCTGACCTTAATTTTTATTTTGAGATGAGGTCCCTCTACACTGCCCAAACAGGCCTCAAAGTTGAGCTCTTTCTTAGCGGCTAGGATTTCAGGCCTGCACCCCAACACCTGGTTGTAACTAGTTTGGTTTTGTTTTCTTTTGCTGTGCTTGTGTTTCTGAGGCCTATGGCTCCACACAGCTGAGCTGAGTTTTATTTCAGGTGTGCAAGTGGGGGGTGGGGAGGGGAAGGTGTCGCTTTTCATAGCTCTTGCTCCTTAATGGCCCTGAAGTGAAATAATGGGACTACTTCAAGGTCCAAATGATGTAGGAGGTGATGTCTCCTGACCTTCTTCAGTGCTGTCGAGACTATCGATTGACCTTTTACTGATAAGTGGAAGGTTCCTGGTACCAATATGCCTTGTACTTACATCTCTTGTGCTTTTGCTCTGATCTGATCAGCTCTTTTGTTTGTTTTTAAAGCTACATTTTAAAATGATCCAAGCACTTCGCTTGGATCTAGCTCCCTAGAGTTCCACAGGAAAACGATACCTTTTGTGTAATTAAGCCATCGGTCTAGGCTCATCAAAGCTAAGACTATGATGACTTGTGAGAACAAGGCCCGCACCATTCATCTCATTAATGTGTCATTTGTGGTACATTTTTAGTTACAGCTAATCTCCTTTTTAACTTTTCATCAGACGGAATGAAAATATTTTCAGTGAAGTAGGGAGGGAGGGTTAGCTCACTGAAGTAAGATCTCAAACATCACCTCCATCCGCTCCCTGCATGGTAAGACATGGAAACACTCTCATGAATCATTCCTTACGGTTTTGACTGGATTGAAAGAAACTGTTTCTGAGGAATCAGAATTGCAAATATGTTTGAAGCATAGTCACATCAGAGAATACTTGATACACCTCAAATACAAACTTATCACTAGTGCTTGTCATTTTAAGAGAACTAATAGGGGTGAGGAAAGTGACGTAGAAACCACTCTCCTTCATAATTACTCTTAAGATGCTTAGAAGATGTTGCACTTTGGCAAACATAGTAGGCGGAGCATAGCAGAAGATAGCCTATACTGAGGCAGCGGGCAGACCCAGACCTAGAATGGTGTTGTCAGGTGCTGGGAAGATGGCTCAGCAGTTAGGAGCTCTGGCTGCTCTTCAGAGGACCTGGGTCTGCGTGCCACACCAACAGGTTGCTGGCAACTGTGTGTAACCCCAGTCCCAGGGGCTCCAATGTTCTCTTCCGCCCTCTGGAGGCATCAGGCACCCAGAGAGCGCACAGACAAGCATGTAGACAAGACACCATAAGTGGAATCAAATGCCATCACACTGGAAGCACTTGGTATGACCTGACTTTGGTAATGCTGGCCTTTGGGTGGCCTGGATCTTCTAAGAGCAAATTAATATTGTTAGAGTCCTCAAACAAACAAACAAACAAACAAACAAAAACTACAGCTTTACTTGTTATATATGTACAGCTATAAGACAGATTCTTTGAAATACTTTCTGTTCTTACTGCCAAGAAATTTAGACCCTATGTGCAAAAGAAATTTTTTTCTACACAGCAGTTAACTTCCTTATTTATCTCAAACACCAAAGTACTGATTTTATATATTCATAGATATAGTCTTTGTCTATTAAGTCATATGTTTTATATGTACATAGATACTTTTTGAACAGTGTTGAAAAATCATTAGGGTCCACCAGAAAGAAAAAAAAATATTCTAGTTCATTACAGCTACTTATGTTAATGAACACATGAGTATATATTTGAAATTTCATATATACTTAGTTTTTCAGTGCTGCACATTATAATGCCAGAAGGTTAGCATCAGAAACTGAGCTCTTGAAATAAAACACAGGGTTTGCTTCAAAGTTAATACTCTTCAGACACATGTAAACCGCCAGAAAGCTATTGTTGGCAAATACCATGACTGTCACACTGGCTAGCAGCATTGTCTTCAGCTTCCAAGTATTTATTTGGAGAGCACAAGCTTGCTTCTTCAATTCTACTTCTAAAAGAAGGATCAAGAATGTTGCTCACTGGTAGAATGCATGCTCAGACAGTATTAGGACTGGGTCCCCACCGCCTCAGAGAAGAAAGAAAAGACACTTGTCCCCAGACATCTCTGCAGAGTGACTTCCTTCCTTCCTTTTCTCTCTTGAGACAAGATCTCACAACGTAGCAGCACATTTACTAGCTAGGAAAGACTTGTTTGGATTTTGTGTAGCCAAGTATGCCCAAGTATGCCATAAACTTCATATGGAACAATACTGTTAGCAAATATGGTGGAACTTTCAATTTTATTTTATTATTTTTTTAATTTTTTAAAATTTTATTCATTTTATTTTATGTATATGAGTGCATAAGGGCATCAGATCTCACTACAGATGGTTGTGAGCCACCATGTAGTTGCTGGGAATTGAACTCAGGACCTCTGGAAAAACAAACAGTGTTCTTAACCACTGAGTCATCTCTCCAGCCCTATTTTATTATTTTTTATTGTTTTGTTTTTGAGACAGGACCTCTACATAGCCTTGGCTGCCATGGAACTCCCAATGTAGAACAGGCTGGCCTCGAATTCACAGAGATCTGCCTGCCTCTGCCTTCTGAGTGCTGGGACTGCAGAAGTTCAGTCCCAAGCCCAGTGTGAGCTATGTATGTTAAACAACAGTCCATCCTCCTCCCTCTTAAAAATACTCTCAAGAGTAGATTATGTCCACCTAGTCTAGGCTGCCATCCGTCAGTCGGTCCTTCGGTGATAAGGAAGGGGGAGGGGCTGAGTGGTGCTGCTGGTTCCTGGAGCACTGATACGAATAGACTCCATAGAAACAGTAAATATGCTTTGTTTTCAAATACCAAGGGTGGACCTCTTCTCAGTCACTTGTTAGCATCAGGCCTATTAGGACAGTGTACATTTCAAAGTGCATAAACGAAGCCAGGAAGCACTTTGATTACAATGCCAAACCTACACAAATCACCAAAGACATTATTAGATAAATTAGAGGTTTAAAAGAACATCCTTCCTGACACTGGCAGTGTGGGCGTCCGCACAGCACGGCCCAACAGCTGTGCTGCGGCAGGCCGGGCACAGCCCTGCTAAGGTAACAGAAACTCTGGACGGTGTGACGTTTCCACCCGTTCCGTCTGAGAGCAGCTCCTAGCCCACGGCATCATGACAGTGCCGTGTCCTCAGCATGCGTCTGCCCGGGGGGAGCGCAAGAAACGCCGGTTCCTGATCTAAGGATTTTAATTCCAAAACAGAGCATTCGGCATAACTAAAGAGGGCACATCCTTGGGCTTCGTGGAGTTAACGGGCTGGGCTCTTGCACTGGAGGCTGCTCTTTGTCTGGAGTCAGATGGCGATGCCCACACAGCACAGGTTCTTCCCTTCCCTTGTAGGGATCGAAATGCCTGCCTGGTGCCTCGCTCCCGCTGCAGCACAAGTCTCCCTGCTGTGCCTATAAGGCTTAATCTCCGTAACTATTTTTGCTCGCACCGACCAGGATGACAAGAAAAACCTACAGACTCCCAGGCTTCCTGAGTACCAATTAGCTGCTACAGGATCACCCGAGACTAAACTAACAGTACTGCAAGATCAGTACAAGATCTTGAGAGAACGTGGCCCAGCAGGAAACCCTGTCGCCTTTCCCCCCCAAAGCAGCCTGAACAGCCTGTGTCCTGAAACAGCCCTTGCCAGAGCAACCCCATGTGACCTTCCTCGTGCAGGATCCCTCAAGAGCCCCAGTGGTGCCATGCTGTACCCGGGTGTCACCTCTGGGCCCCTCCCACACTGCAGTGTTCAGCTGCAAAGCGCTGCCCAGTGCCTGTGTCCGTGCCCTGCAAGTGCTATCGGAATAGGCTCTGTCTGAGAGTCTTCACTCAGAACAAGTGTTTCTGCAGGGTGCGGTGGCGCACACTATGGTCCCAGCACTCAGAGAGGCAGAGGCAGGCAGATCTCTGTGAGTTGAGGCCAGCAAGTTCAGGACAGCCAGGGCTACACAAGTCTCAAGAAACCAAAGGGGGGAAAAAAGGAAGGAAGGAAAGAGAGAAAGAAAGTGTTTCCTTAAATTATGTATTAGTTTTGGGGATGAAGTGTGTGGAGATCAGAGGACAGTGCTGGGGTTGGTTCCCTTCCAAGTTTGTGTGTACCTGTGAAGGTGAAGAGTCAGGGAAGGAAGTGCTTCCAGAAGGAACTGGGGTACCTGAACCAGCGCTTCCACGCCATGCTTCTGAAGTCTGTGAGCCGTTGGTTCCCAGGCCCTTCTCTATGAGCATGAAGCTTTTGGCACTGCATGCACTTTGGATGGGATTTAGAAATTTTGGTTAAATGTAAATTTGAAACAAGTGAGTAATTTTGAGTTAATGTCAAGTCAACTAAATGTATTTGTATGTATTTATAATTGCCCTCCATTTTGCTTCCTGCTCTCTGAATTCTTCACAAGCCCAGGAAGGCCAAAGCCAGGCAAAGTCTGTAGCAGATTGTACAGTCCTCTCTAGTCTGGGCATTCTCCAAAATTTAAATAAATCTCTGAGGAGGGAAAGCTGTGATTTTGATTTTTCTAATTTATTTAGCAATATAGTTTATACAGAAATTCTCTGCTTTCAAATACCTGATTTTTAAGTCACAGTAGACCCCCAAGTACATTCTCAGAGCAGAGGTCAGAGGAAGAACTTTGGCCACTGAAAATAATGACAGTTTATCCTGTTTTCTGTTTGTTTGGGGCAGGGTGGGGAGTGAGACAGGGTTTCTCTGTGTAGCCCTGGCTGTCCTAGAACTCACTGTGTAGACCAGGCTGGCCTCTTAACTCACAGAGATCCACCTGCCTCTGCCTCCCGAGTGCTGGGATTAAAGGTGTGCACCGTGCCTGGCAAGTTTATCCCAAAGCTAACGGAACTTTAAGCAATGAGTTGACACTGAGCTAACTTCCCACCGACATTAATCAAACATGATGACTAGAGACACCCCAGCATCATTTACTACTTCTGGGGAAACCGATGGCCCACTGGACACACACTGAGCAAACAGCACGGCTTCCACAGGTAACTCTGCTTCTCTTCATGCAGTAACTAAGGAACTGGTGTCAACGGTATCTCCCCTTCTCGTTACTCCACTGCGGAGACTTTCAGATGTACACGAAAGGTAAGATACTTTCCCGTTGAAATTCATACCCCCAGTGCTGAGATTCTGCCTTTAATTCTGTGCCCTCCGTCCGCTGACTGACTCAATACACCCTGTTTGATGTCGGTATGCTTCCTGCTAAATACCTCAGGGCACATGTCATGAACTGGAATTCTGTATATGTTAATAGGCGTTACTACAATCTACTTATTACAGAATGCACAGGTTTGTGTCTATTCATGGAATATTGATAAGTGCATGCCCCCGTGTACCCCAGATTCCTACCAGAATCCAGGTCACAGGCTCCTCACCAGAGGTTCTCACTGCTCTCATTTTCTCTGCCATAGATTAATATGCGTCTTTCTGAACTTTGTATTAATACACGTATCCTTTTATGCAGGGTTCTTTCCATTTACCAAATGTTGTTGGAGATTCACTCATGTTATATATATTAATAGCATATTCCTTTTCATTGTAGAATAGTTTTTCCTTTTATTATTATGTGAGCTCGTTCATTCTCATGATGGACATATGAGCTGTGTCCAGGTTTTCACTGAGATGAATAAAGCTGCTCTGAGCATTAGTGAGTCATTTTGTAGATGTTTCATTTGTCTTAGGTGACTACTAAGAAGAGGAGTAATGGGTTTGAGTAAGTGTGTTTAGCCTTTCTGTCATAGTATTTGAGACAGGGTTTCTCTGTGTATCCCTGGCTGTCCTGGAACTCACTGTACAGACCAGGCTGGTCTTGAGCTCACAGAGAGCTGCCTGCTTCTGCCTCCTGAGTGCTGGGATTAAAGGGGTGCAGCACTGCGTGTGTTTTGTCTTGTAGGAAGCTGCCAGACCTTCTCTTGAAGCGTCATTGTGTACGCCACATTTTGTCAGGGGCTTTAGTTCTGAATCAAGGTCTTCTTAGGTTGTCCAGGCTGGCCACAATTGCCCTCCTGCCTCAGTTCCTCATTCACTATACCACCATAGAGAATGCCCAGGTCTTTGGTGGGTGTGTCCTAGTAGTTTACTGCAATACTAACTTGTTAAGTAGATGAAGAACTGAGAGGGTAAGCAAGTGAGAACAAAGTATAAACACACATATGTACGAAAATGCCAGGATGAAACCCATACTTTGGAGGCTAATCTGAAAATTAATTTAAAAAAAAGAAAATAATGAGTGGCTGGGAATACAGCACTTGTGCCTAGCATGGGAGAGGCACAGCATTTGGGGGGACTGATAATAAGTTAAAAAATACATAATACATACGTAACAAATATAATTTCTTTCCAACATCAAATCATCCTGGAGCTGGGGCCACAGCTCAGTGACAGAGCACTTGCCTGGCATGTACGAGGCTATGGTGTCAGTGCCCAGCAAAACAGCACCGCACATCACATAGCTCTGTGGGTGAGATATGAATGCTCCCTGGTGGCTGAGTCCACAGTTGCATTGCCAAAGTGCTTGCTTTGCAAGTATGAAGGCTTGAGTTTGAGCCCCATATCCCATGCACAAAGCTGGTCCAGCAATACCTGCCTGCAGCAAACACCTTTGATCCCAGCCCTGTGGAGGCAAAGACAGAAGAATGCCGGGCTTGCTCACTGGCCAGGCAGTGTGGCCTCAATGCTGTGTGCACACACACACAGAGAGAGAGAGAACCTCTGCCTCTATGTCAAAGAGTAACTTATTCCACACTGGGAATCGTCTGTTTCTGTCTGTATTTACCTGGTCGTTGTGTTTTTAAACTGCCAATTGGCAGGGCTGCCCTGAACTCCTCTTTCAGCCTTCTGAATGCTCTCAGCTTTGTCTCTGTTTGTACTGGACATGTCGTGTAAATTTGGTATTTCTAAGTAGGCAGAAAAACACATTTCTAACACTACCTTGACGATCGATACCTTAATAATCTGGAGCTTAAAGCACAGGCACTGATCTGTCTAGTCACATGACTCCTAAAACAATGGACAATGGGATAGGAAGTTCCCGGATAAACTGATTCTGGTAGCCATATCTGGGAAGACACAGCACAGGCTAGAAACACGCAATAGCAGTGTGTTTTGAGAAGTGTCACAGAACTAAAAATTTTATATTTCTCTAATAACTAGTGAATTCATTCTCAGAATTTCTGGATATAGAAAACAGAAAGTCTCGAGACACTGAAACTAGCTGCACCAGCTTGTACATACAAAAATACTACCCTTTTTAAAAGATTCTAATTTATTTATGTGCCTATGTGCTGCAGTGTGTGTGTGCCATATGTGTGTAGGTACCTGAGGAGGCCAGAAGAGGGCGTAGGAGCGCACATGGGTGCTGAGAACTGAACTCAGTCCTCCTCAAGAGCAGGAAGTGCTTAACTACTGAGCCATTTCTCTAGCCCCAAAGATGTTCTTTGTTTTTAGTTTTTTGAGACATGGTCTCACTATGTAGCCCCAGCTTGCCTCCAACTTCCTATGTAGACCAGGCTGACCTTGAACTCACAGAGATCTTCCTGCCTCTGACTCCCAAGTGTGTGCTATCACTGCCAGGCCCCAAAGATATTCTTAATATAACATTCCCACTAAAAAAAGGCATTAAATTTTCATGCAAATAGATTATTCTTTCTACAAAGCTATAATCATGGGAAATCATGGGAATGACCCTAAAAGAACACTAGGAATTTCAACCTTATTTTCCTTAGTACAGTAAGTATTAGTTTAAAAATAAAAACTTGGGCCCCTAATATATTTTTACCTGTTTAAAAGAATAAGTGACTGTTATTAATATATGATGATTGTCTCCAGAGTGTAAAGTTGGTGCCCTAACCCACAGGACCGTCAAATGTGGCTCTCCTTGAAGCAGCATCATTAAAAGTCAAATGTAGTCATTGCTGTGGTCTGGGTGTGATCTCTCTCCCCCATAGAGTGGTGTGTGGGAAATGCAGCTGCCAGGGCAGCAGTCTACGGATCCTTTCAAAGCTCCTAAGGTCACTGGGGCAGGCTCTTGAAAGAGAGAGTGAGACCTCCAGTTATTTCCTACCCAAAGATGCTGCCACTCACCCAACACACCCCCGCCGCCGTGACCCACCACTCACCATGATGACCTCAACAGAAAGTGAACCATGCAGGTGCCAAGTCTTTTGACCTTTAGAAGCCTGAGCTTAAACCTTCTCTCCTTCCAGTATGCCAGTGCAGCAGAACTGCCCAACAGTCATTAAGGTGGGTCTCAGCCCAGCACTGGTTTCCTTACAGGGAGAGGAAATGTGAACGGGGATGCGATGGCACATGGCTGTCATCACGGCACTCGGCAGACTGGAGCAGAATTGCATGTTTGAAGCCATTGTGGACTACACAGAGAGACCCTGTCAGCGCCAGGGAGGAAATCTGAGTGTGGGCACGTGGAATGACATCCGTGTGAAGACAGGGAGAAGCCACAGGCCAAGGAGAGAAGCCCCAGACAACCCTGAACCCCCGACCTGCTGTTAAGCTGAGAAGCCGTGGTGTTTTGTTACTGCAGCCCTAACTATAACAGGACTGTGCTGTTTACCAAGCTTTGTTCTTTTATTTGCAGACTAATTTCTTTTTTCTCCCTTTCCATACCCCCAGCCAGGGTGGTTTTCTGTGTAGCCCAGTCTGTCCTGGAAGTAGCTCTGTAGACCAGACTGGCCTCGAACTCACAGAGGTCCGCATGCCTCTGCCTCCCGAGCGCTGGATTAAAGGTGTGCATGGTCACCACCCAACATCAGACTAATTTCTCTAGGGCCCTGGCCTTCGTTAATTTAGTAGCAGCTCTAGTTAGAAATCATTAGGGAAATAACTTTCCACCTAAGAATGAGTGCTGAAGGGATATGCCTTTGGAGGCTGGAAAGATGGTTGGTTCAGTGGGTACCTGCTCTGTAATCAGAGGGTCTGGCTCAAATCCTCAGCACCCAGGAAAAACTCAGACATGGCTCTGTGGGACATACACCCAGTGTACTGCTGCAGCCTCCATGCACACTCACGTGCACACAACACACACACACACACACACGGAACGTGTCTTTTGTTACTGTGTGTGTGAGGTATATGCAGTATATATGTATTAGTATATTAGGTGCATATGTGCCACAGCCTGTATGTGGCGTCCTGAGGGCAGCTCAGTGACGTCTACTCTCTACCATGTGGGTCCTAGGCTTCAAACTCCGGTTGTCAGGCAGGTACGACAAGCACCTTTCCCCACCTCTGCTCAGGGTCTAATCATCATACTGTAAGCCTTAGTTTTGTATTGGTTTGATAAAACACTAACACCAGCTTGGGGAGGGTGTTTATTCATCTTACAGCTCTCAGGTCACACTCCATCACTGAGAGAGGTCAGGGCAGGAATCTAGAGGCAGGAACTGAAACAGAGACCATGGGGGAATGCTGCTTACTGACTTGCTCAGCTTGCATTTACACAGTGCAGGACTGCCTACCCGCCTACCCACGGTGGGCTGGCCCTCTGCTTCAATCATCCAGCAAGGCAGCTGCCTCCCAGACTTGCCGACAGGCCAGTCTGATGGAGGCATTTTCTCAGTTGAGGTTCTCCCTCCATATGGCCTCTCTCCTGTGTCAAACTGACAAAGGGTAGACTTGTGATGGCAAATCTTGGTTGTCAACTTGACTGCATCTAGAACCAACTAAAACCCCAGCACTCCCGTCAAGGGTTTTCTTGATGAGGTTTGAAACCGGAAGATCCACACTAAATCTGGGCCACACCTTCTGGTGGCTGCCCAGTAAAAGGACGTGGAAGATGAAGTGTTGCTTTTTGCCTGTTTATCCTCATTCTTGCTGGCAAGTTCACCTATCCTGTTGCTGTGGCATTCCCTCACTTGTATTACAGTCAGCTTCTTTGTGATTCTAACATAGACAGAAAGCCAGAACTCCTTGAGACCTTCAGCACCAGCTTAGGACAGCGGAGACGTCCGTCCAGCCTTGTAGACTGAACAGCTACTGGACTGTCAGCCTCTCGGGCAAAGGACAGCCACTGCTGACTACCCAGATGGCACTCTGGAAGCCATCAATATGGCCCATTTTCATGGGCATATCCATTCTGTCAGGTCGTTCTTTAGAGAGCCCTGACTGACATGCACTGAACTTCATCTCTACAGGGCAGACTGGACTTGAGCTCTGGTCCCTGCATGTCCTCCACACTTTGGGCCTTATAGCCGTTTGTCATCAAACTATAACACGATTCTTCGAAGTGTAACCTTGATAAAGGAGACATGTGTGAGACGTCCAAAGACAGTCGACATTACAGTGTTAACTGACGCTGTGTTTGAGGTGATACTCACGCTAACAGAGGCACCTGGTGTGTCTACTCTAAGGAACCGAGGACAGTGAATAAAGCGCAGTACAAACACTTCACCAAGACAAGCCCTACAGCCCTGTGAAGGCTCCTGCTCCACAGGCCAAAAGCGCACAGCCCGGTAGTGCTCACCGAGGCTTCGAGCCAGCGTGTGCCCCGTACAGATGGGCTTACTCGAAAGCAAAGCCATTGACTACATAGCTTTAATTTTTTTTTGGAAAATCCCAAAGATATTTAAAAACTGAACTAAATGAAAACCGACACAAAGTCTCTGAAATTGATGTTAGCAACATCTTTTTAAGAGAACAGTTTGGGGCTGGTGAGAGGGCTCATTGGCAAAGGCCCCTCCCCCAGCTTGGCCATCTGAGTTTACCCAGCACACACATGGTGAAAGGAAAGGACAGACTCCTCACGGTGCCCTCCCACCTCCGTACATGCACCATGGCACGCGTGTGTGCCAACAAGTAAAATGCGAAAAACTAAAAAAAGTTTGTCATCGCTTGTTTTAAATACACATTTATTCATATATATGAGTTCATTTGCTTAGTCAATTCAGTTAGAACAATGAGATTTTTAACTTATTAAATTTGAAAATGTAGGTATTTTGATCTAAATGGTATTTTTAAATGGTACTTTTTTGTTTTTGAGACAGGGTTTTGTGTGTGTGTGTGTGTGTGTGTGTGTGTGTTGCCCTGGCTGTAGACCAGGCTGACCTCAAACTCAGAGACTCTTCTGCCTCTGCCTTCCGAGTTCTGGAATTAAAGTCTGCTTTTCCAAAAGTCTCAAGTGACCCTCTAACTAAGAGAAATTGTGCAGAGGTCGTTAAAGATGAATACTACTTGTGAAGTAATCTGGCAGCACAGAATGACCTAACTGTGGTCCCTATAAATACTGTATTGTCTGTGCTTTCTCCTCAATGCGTGTGTGCATATGTGAGGTCTACATGTGTGTGCATGTGGTATGTGTGTAGATGTAGTGTACGTGTATGTGGTATATGTGTATGTGGTCATATGCATACCTGGGCATGCATAGGGGAGGGCACATGTGTGTGACTACATTTGCATGTGGAAGCCAGAGGTTTGGTAACTCAGACCTTGTAGATGTGGCTGATCCTGCTAGCCAGCTTGCTTTGAGGACCCAGCCTCTGCCTTCCACGGCTAGAATTGCTGGCAGGCTGCCATGCCCACCCAGCATTTGTAAGAGTTCTGGGGAGCTCGCCTCCTTCTCACACTTGCACCCAGGAACTTTAAGCACAGAGCCATTTCCCTAGGCCTGGAGTGTGCTACTTTATCACGACAGATCTACGCACACGCGCACTTAGTCGGAGAACAAGCTCGCTGTTAAACACCGAGAAACGTGAAAGGACTAATGAGAGGTCTCAGCAACAGTCTCTCTTCTTCCATCCCCAGAGACCACAAGTGAATCAATTAGCAAACTTCTAAACTAATGCAGACCACTTAAATAACATTAGCATGCAATTCCCAGTTGGGGAGGAGTGCTGAGGAGCGGGAGCTCGCAGATCGCTCATTAGCCCCTTGCATGGGAATGTGCCGTCCTCTGCACAGTAAGGAAGCAGCGGCTGAGGGAAACACGGTACACAGAAAATGTAAATCAGCTGGTCGGTGGTGGCACCCGCTTTTAATCCCAGCACTCGGGAGGCAGAGGCAGGTGGATCTCTGAGTTTGAGGCCAGCCTGGTCTGCAGAGTGAGTTCCAGGACAGCCAGGGCTACGCAGAGAAACCCTGTCTCGAAAAACAAAACCAAAAGAAAGTACAGCAGTGCGGGCTGGAGAAATGACTCCACATGACTCCATGATGAACAGCACTGTGGGTGGGTATCCCAGGGGCCGGGTTCAATTCCCAGCACCCACTTGGCAGCTCACAGCTGCCTCTAACTCCAGGTCCAGGGGATCTGACACTCTCATCGGGCCTCCCTGGCACCAGGCACCACCTATGTCCATGCACCATGGACATTCATGCAGACAAGACACCAGTGCGTCAACTGGCCTTGACAGTCAAGTCTGGGGTCATGGCTCAATGTACAACTCCGGCCCGGCATCTACAGAGCCTCAGGCTTCAATCCCAGCACTGCAAAGAGTAAAATGGAGAAACAAAGGTCAGTGCAGGTGCTCATTCTGCCTTGGACAGCACTCCACCGCGCTGCAAATGTCAGCGCTGGAGGAATCTAGCCGCCGCCACACTCCTTTCTCTCCCATCAGACCTGCGGATCGCACACCCAAAACTTGAGCAGATCTAAGTTTTAAATTAGGCAAGTCACATCATGGCCACTTTTTGTTTCAAGCACAAGGGCCCTGTAGAGGGGGGACCACCTGTTCTTGGAGGCTAAACAAACAAAACAAACAAAATAAAAACTACCTTCGGGCTGGAAAGATGGCTCAGTGATTAAGAACATGTACTGTTCTTCCAGAGGACCCAAGTTTGGTTCCCGTCATCCACGCTAGGTGACTCACAACTGCCTGTAATTTCAGCTCCAAGGAGTGCAACGCCCTTTTCTGTTCTCTGTGGGCAGCTGCTCCCATGACACCCCACACCGACACACACACAATTAAAAATAAACCGTATAGGCACCATGTGGAATGGAAGCTTGGATTATCTGGCTGAACACTTGTGTTCTAAGTCATTTTATTCATGAGATGCAAGAAGAGCTAATTAACTTAATTTCTTTACAGTAAAGGGGGAATACTCATCCTGTCTTTAGCTGTGCCTGCACTCAACACACATCCTCGGAGGTGCTCCGTTTAAATAATGAAGATATGAAAATCTGCTGCATGCTAGAGATCAAACCCTGGGTCCCACACATATCAGGCAAGCATTCTGTCGCTGAGCCACATCCGAGTTTAATGAGGCCATTAAACAATTCACTTCAAGCAATATATTCCTAATAAGTGAGAAGATGTTATCTGATCTTTATAGGCGGTTGAGGGCTTACCAAAGCTCACATAAAGGCAATGCCAGCCACAATATGTCTTCAATAAACAGAATGTGAAAGCCAACAGAGGTAGAATTTTCTGTTGTTCTATTTCTCCACTCCTATTTGAATAAACACTATGTTATGACTTGTCATCCTTTATAAGCCTTGTGGTACAAGCTGACTGTCAATAAAGAAATTGTAACAGAAACCAATCAGACGTTAGGATACAATGCAGACAGCTCTTTCCTACAAATAGAAAGATGGCTAGATGAGTTAAATAGCTTTTTTGTTTGGTTGGTTTTTCAAGACAGGGTTTCTCTGTGTAGCTCTGGCTGTCCTGGAACTCACTCTGCAGACCAGGCTGGCCTTGAATGCAGAGATCCACCTGCCTTGCTGGGACTAAAGGCCTGCGCCACCACCTCCCAACTAAAAGGCTTTTTCCTTATCTAGTTCTTTTGTATGTATGGTGGGTCTCACTATCCCAGGCTGGCCTTGAACTTGCTGTGTATCTAAGTATCTCTTTAGTGTCAGGATTACAGGTGCGCACTACCACGCCAGGTTTTGATTTTAACACCTGTTATTTCTACCACAGTGGGTTTGAAACAGAATTTCCGTGTGAAGATAGCACATCCATAGAGACATACGGTGTCATGTGTCACCAGGGATCGAGTTATCAGAGTCTCAGTGCCCTTCAGGACCCTCTGTCGTCACTGAACTCGGAAAGCGCCTTTTGACACACTGACCTTTTTCTTCCTGTTTCTCACAACCACAGTTGCTGCTGCTGCTTGTGGTCTATTTTTACACTTGTTTTCATAGAGAATTATAGAGCGTCCTTCCGCTCTATTTGCTCAGGGTCTTTCCCGAGGCCACGCCCAGATGCGTGCTGTGGGTAAGGTTGTAACCCAGCATTCCTGTTAAGGTCACAGCTCTCTGGGATCCATGTGGAGACAGACAGCCATCTTTACACGGTTCGGCGCCACAACCCAGCCCAAGTCCCGCAGCACCGAGCCACGGCCAGCGGAGCCAGATGGAGGCAATGGCCGGAAAGTGACACTGTGCGAGGCTGCCCCGGGTGTCTACTGTCAACTGGTTCTCGCAACGCCGACACATGCTTCCTTCTGTTCTGCTTCTCAATAAAAAAAGAACAAAACGAGGTCTTCAGGTCCACCCTTTTTTTTTTTTCTTCAAATTTTCATTTACTGACCCTGTCAGACTTTTCAAAGTCAAAATGTAATTTTTTTTATTCTCTGGCCCCACGCGGAGAGGCCTTTACGGAAAATTGCAGTGAATTACTCGGTCATAGTTTAAATTTTATTTCAACCGCAATGAACAAAACCTCTGTCCTAGGTATTTTCCATGGAATTCTGTAGTTTCTCATCCTCCGCAGCACCGGGAACCGGGCTGAGGTCCCCACCTTCGGCCCCTGCTTCTGTGTGTCTCTTGTTTCTCCATCCGCACGCCTCTGTCTTCTCTCTCTCTCTCCTCCTTGTTTATTTTCTGAACTCAGCAGTGGGGACTCCACTGGGCTGTGCTCACAGCAGGCAATGAGTGCCCTGGTGGTTACTGGATTGCTTTCTCTGGATGGTTACAGAGAAGGAGGGTAATTAAGCTTTTCTCAAGCTGCCAACTGTATTGGAGGTTAGGTTTGTTTTTTTTCTCTTGTATATTTAAGGCTTATTTAAAAATAGTTCCTTCAAAAACTGAACTATTTAACCAGTAGCATTCCTAAGAGAATATTTCTTTATCAACCAGAGATCACTTAAGAGTGCTCAAATTCAGGTCAGGCAGAAGACAGCTGCTTCCCATAAGACTACTCCGGATGCTGGGCAGTCTCGTTCCCATATGTTTGTTTGGCCAATCTTTTGACTTTTTTTGGTGTTTAATTTATGATATTTAATAGGGTGCTTTTTTTTTACATAGTATCAATTCTTTTTAAAGGTTTTATTATTAATTAAGTGTAGTTGTGTATGTCTGTGTATGGATATGTGCACATGAGGACAGGTGCCAGGGAGGCCAGCAGAGGGTGCTGTGAGCCAGCCTATGTACTGGAAAGACATGCATGTCATCTGGAGGAGCTTTAAACCGCTGAGCCATTTCTCCAGCCCTGCATTTTACATTGCAAAATAGATACGCTACAATGCACTTTAAGAGGTAAAGATTTTAAAATCTTGAACATGGGGGCTAAAGGAATGGATCCGTGGTTAAGAACAGTGACTACTCCAGAGGATCCAGGTTCAATTCCCAGCACCCACATGGTAGCTCACAGCCGTCTGTAACTCGAATTTTAGGCAATCTGACAGCCTCTCACTGACATACGTGCAGGCAAAACACCAATGCACACGAAATAAAAAGGAATCAATTTAAAAAATCTTGAGCATGCACACACAAAATGTAAAGTTTAAAATCTTAAAAAAATGTAACAAAATTATTTGGTCATAATAGCAGTACTTGACCCAGTCATGAACTCCATGGGTGGTTAATGTGTGGGTTGAAGGTGTTTACAAACGAACTGCTGAACATACATGATTCAATAAATGCCAGCGACCCTGCTGGTAAACTCAGGGATTACACAGAGACAGCCAAAGCCGCTGCTCTGACCCCTGCTTTTCACCCGCCTCCCTCCTCTACCATGTCACACCACCAAATAACCACAATCGTTGGTGCCGAGTAATGAATAATTATAGAAAATGAACAAAGTATAACAAATATAGAATTAATTTTGCCACAGGTATGTTTAATCTTTATTTTTTTTTCCCCAGGTAGCCCTGGCTGTCCTGGAACTCACTCTATAGACCAGGCTGGCCTTGAACTTCACCTGCCTCTGCCTCCCAAGTGCAGGGGTTAAAGATGTAAGCCACCACACCCAGCTTGACATGTGTATTCTTTAGTGAGCAGTCTGTGGGAAGCCATAGGATGGGTAAAGGCTTTGGTTCAGGATGTGACTCCCTAAAGTACAGTGTTTTGGGCCGAGTGCCCTGAACCGAGGGAGCTTAGTCTCCATGGCTTTCTCCTGCCCTCCCATCCCATCCCTCTGTCCCTCCCACCACCTCTGCAACTGAGTCATGGCAGCCAGAATAACTCTGCTCTGAAGTGTCACAGGAATTGTAATTTCTCCCCTCAGAGCAAACCATAAAACCTAGAAGGGTCCTTTTTCCCCCTTTCCTTGAAGACGATCCCAGGGAGTCTTCCCGAGCACCTAGGAGGCTACTCTACAGAAAGGCCACAGGACCAACAGGCTGCACAGCGCCCTTAGGTAGCCAGCCATTAAGACATTTTGTGAGAGTGTTTCCACGTGGCTGCCCATTATTCATCAAACCACGGCACAAAAACAGTTTCTCCCGGGTCACATGAAACTCGGACTAAAATTCATTACGCATCTCTCTTATTAATCTTGTGTTTCGTTGCTGTGTCAGCTGTGAGCCTGGGCAATGAATGAGGAAGTGCACCTTCCTGTCCCGCTTGTCTAGAAATCAGTCTTGCTCACAGGTTATCTCTATGTCAGGTTTGTTCAACCCATCAGGCCATCTCAACTGACTTAGCCCTGCAGCTGTTAACCCTGATCTCTTGGTTAAGGAACTGTTTTCCAGGCTTCTCAAAGCTCTTTTCTTTGGATATAAGATGGTCCAAACGCAACTCTTAGATGGAGTTAGTTAACTCTTTCTTTCTCCCGGAGAAAGGCACTGGCACTTTACCTCCATGTTTTCCTTCTCTGAAGTCCATAACGCAGCCTAGTCTTTTGGCAAACATTATCAGATAAACTCAAACAGAAAAACATTCCGTGGAGCATCCATATGACTGTAAAGCTCACAGGAGTGAGGGAGGACTAAGCACCTGTCAGGACTGAGTACAAGGGAAACACCGAGACTGGACCCATCCTCACCCCCCTTCTTCCCGGCCTCCCTCCTCCCCAGAGTAATCCTCAGCTACTGGAGTATTTCTCAGAAGGTCCCTGGAGGTTTTTGTTTTGTTTTGATTTATTATTATTATTTTTCGTTTGGTTTTTTGAGACAGGGTTTCCCTGTATAGCTCTGGCTGTCCTGGAACTCACTCTGTAGACCAGGCTGGCCTCAAACTCATAGAGACCCACCTGCCTCTGCCTCCCGAGCAATGGGATTAAAGGCGTGCGTCACCGCCACCCAGCTGCTTCTGTATTTTTAAGTGGTTTGCCACTCGCAATGTCAAAGTATTAGTGGGAAAGTTGATGAAACACAAATTAAGTCTGGAATTCAGGTAATAATGATTAACCAACACAGGTGTCTCAGCTTTGTCTCACTCACCATGATATTTAAGGTGTTCCCATTAAGGATGGAAGCACTTGGCAGGCTGCAGGATGCATAATGAGCACAGTGACACGTATGTAGGAAATACCACAAGGAAACCTGCTTTGTATGTTAACTTAAAAAGTTAATGATTATTCAAAAGCAAAATCTTTGCCTTCTCAAAAAAGAAAGAAAGAAAGAAAGAAAGAAAGAAAGAAAGAAAGAAAGAAAGAAAGAAAGAAAGAAAGAAAGAAAGAAAAGACACTTTAGAAGCTGACTGTTTTCTGGGTAACGGGAGAAAGACAGAACGCATTCCGTTAGTACAGGTCACAGCATCGTCCTGTGCTGCTTTCAGAATCCGTGTGCCCATGTTCCTCGCTACCTCAGCCATGCTGACCCTGCACACATTCTCGACCTTCGCGCTCTGCCTGCTTCCCTCTGCACGGGGTGAATTTTCTCCGATATTCACATAGTTCACACCCACACTTCCCTGAAGTCTCTACTAAATGCAACAAGCAGAACTTCTCACTGACTGGCTTTTAGAAAAGAAAAACTACACCTGATGGTAGTGCTTCTCCATTAAGTATCTGTCAAGCCAATGCTCATCTCTCTCCCCATCTCCCTCATAACTGAGCTCCCCATAGCGGAGCAGTTTTTCTTCTTGTATGAACTTTGAGCCATTTTCCATCCTAAAGCTTTTTAAAAATGTTTTGGCAAGCATACAAAATATATTCATATGTATATACATATATATGTATACATATCATATGTATATATTATTCTATATACATATATGTAACTATTTTTCTTACATTCACGCACCCTCGTCTCCCCTTCTCCCTGCCTCCCTTCCTTCATGCAGGTAGTCCTGCAAATTGGAATGCCTTCATCCGTATCTTGAAAAGGTTTTCCTCAATTTTCCTCTGGCAGTTTTGAGTTTCAGGTTCTTACATTAAGGTGGAGACTTCAGGGTTAAGTATGAGATCATAATCTGCAAACAAGGATACTCTAACTTCGCCCTTTCCTACTTGTATCCCCTTTACTCCTCTCTCTCTCTCTCTCTCTCTCTCTCTCTCTCTCTCTCTCTCTCTCTCTCTCTCTTTCGGCTGCGTCTCCAAATGCTGCAGTGCAGAGGCCCTGAGAGGATGAACAAGTGTGTGGCTCCTGGTTGTGGAGGACAGGCTTTCTGTGTCCCCGTGCTGGCCACAGTCTGTTGTGCATAGCTTACTGTGTAGTGGGATATTGCTTCTGTTCTTAGCTTCTTCAGTCATGAAGGGATGCTGATCCGACACTGGACTTTTCTGAAAACACTGAGATGATCTGTGGTTTCTGTCTCTGAGGATTAGCTAATTTTTCAATTTTGAACCATCCTTACATTCCTGGAATGACCGCACCTAGTTAGCCTGTACACTCTTTCCTCAACACTATGAGGAGACTTGAATGACTCTGTAGCTTCACTTGCAATGTATGAGAATTGCTTGAGACCAATACCAGACACAAAACCATAAATTCAGGGAGCTCAGAGAGCACCACACAGAAGAGTTGCTTCTGTCTCCTGAAAACACACACACACATACCCCAAACAAAAAACTCCTGTATCTAAAAACATAATTTTGAAACTACAGAACAACAAACATAAAGAAAAACCATAAAATCGTCCAGCATGGCAGGGAGACCAGACCTACAGAAAAGCAACCATGAGCATTGTAGCTCCGGGCTCCAGAGGCGGCCCAGCTGGTCATGCTTGCTGCCGTGCTCAAGGCCTGGAGTTGGATCTCCAGCACAGTGCCTGTCCTGACAGACAATGCTGACAACATTTATGTGCTTGTTTATATACCTACATCTGCATCAGCACGTGCAAGGGCATGTCACGTGACACGCGTGTGAGGGAGGTCGGGGCGTCTGCTGGTTCCCCCTCTCAGCAGGTGTAAGGCTTGCTCAGTTCTTGGGCTTTGCTTTATGGTACTGGAAGTGACTGTGCTGTTTGAAAACAGGCTAGTGTCCACCGTACATACATGAGGAAAGGGCCCTCGCCGTGTGGCCGATGGCACATACTTCTTTTCTTTGGGTCACATTTTGATAAGTCGTGTGACATTTCAAACTTCATTGTCATCTTCATTTTTGATTCTGATGTACTGTCGGTCATCCCTGGCGCTCATACTACTATGAGGCTCTTGACGTGCCATGAGCTGGGCCTGTGTTAACTGGAAAATGCTGTGTGTGTTCTGACGGCTCCGGATGAGCTGTCCCTGCTTCCCCCCCTCTCCTTGGGCCTCCCTATTCCCAGAACCATGGTAATACTGAGATTAGGCTATCAACTAGCAATAGTGGTGTCTATGTAACCAAATGAGAGCACGAATCATACATCCTTCACTTTAAATCGAAAGCTATGAATGAATAAACTTAGGATGGGAAGGCATGCTGCATGTTGAGACAGGCCAGAGGCTTGGTGTCCGTGCCAAACAGTTAGCCAAGCTGCGGATGCAGAGGAAGGAGGGCACTGTGCTGCCCCCGTGAGCACACCAAAGTGGAAAAGGCAAAGCCTTACTGCTGGTGTGTAGAAAGTGTTGGTATCTGAATAGAAAACCAACCAGCCATAGCATTCCCTTAAGCCAAAACCTACTCCAGAGCAAGGCTCTAATGGAAAGGAGATGAGCTGGAGAGCCTGTAGCGAAGAAGGTGTAGGGCGAGAAGCATCTCCGTCACAGATGACTACAAACTCAAACGGGGCTTACACCTCTGTGGTAATGCCTGCTTGGAACGCTTGAAAGCCTGAATCTGACACCTAACATACATGCACATGTGTGTGTGCGCACACACACACAGCAAAATGCTGCTGTAGAAGCTGAAACAGGCTATCCAATAGATCTAGCTAATTTAGGTAGCTACAACAGGGTTAGTAGTCTCGGAGGCCATTGAAGATGGACCCTCCCTCCCTGTTGGTTTTGGATCTCCTGTTTCTCTGGGAACACTAGAAAGGCACACATCAACCTCACAGACCTCAAAGGAACGAACTACCTTTGCCTGCTGTAAAGATTAGAACATTACAAACTAGTGTCGCTTAAAGAGTTAACACAGCTGGGCCCGGCAGGGAGTCCGCCCCACACCATAGGAAATGTGATTCACCAGAAAACATGCTGAGGACAGGACAGGGGTAATTGTTTTATCCCCTAATGAGATAATGGATGTACCCTTCCCAGAAGCCCCTTCCTCAGGGAAGCTGCTCATGGGGCCTCTGCTATGGAGCCTACCCACCCCCCACCCCTTCCTACTGAGAAATCTAGCTTCTCTTTTCTTTGCTCCTCCTGGACAAAGGGCTAAGCGCGATGCCCTGTCACTCTGGGCTTTCCCACTCAGCTGCTCCCCTTCCTCCTGCGGCTGCTTGCCAACCTCAATGACTATTTTCTTGTGCCCTAGCTCAAAAAGAGATGGCTTCTCTCTTCCCCTTCTTCAGCCCCTCCTCCCAGCAGCTGCTGAGACGTACAGTTTGCTCGCCCTGTTGTTTTTCTCAAACCCTAATAAAGTTGTCCTCAAGTTTCCTTCCAGTCGTGGTTTTAATTTATTTATTAAAGAAGCTAAGAACCCTGAGAGGGAACCCCAAATCTCCCTGGTGACACTGAGATGATTTGTGAAGGTGGCAACAGAGACAACAGGTTTTCTCCCTTTTCTTGGGAGATGCCACATGGGACACTGATGGCCAGAGAGAGGGCAGTGAGGACCGAGTCTTGGGTGAAGCCGGTACTCTCTGACCTCTCCTCAGGATTATACCACGCTCGCTGCCTGTGCTGTGAGGGAGACAACCCTGGTACAGCAGCCTGCCTATGCCCGACATGGTTTACCAGCAAAAGGAAATTTTAAAAGAAGCACAATTCTGTGCCAAAAAGGGAAAGAAAATGGAACTGTCAGATGTTTGGTACAGTCACAGAAGGCAGAAAATCAGTAGAAGACAAAAACAGGAAAAAAAAAAAAAAAGAACAAGGTGGAAGACAGAAAACTAATAAATGACAGATACAGAGACAACTGTGTCAGTTTTCACTTCCGGTTTATGCTCAAAATGTAATGATTAATGACAGATTGTTACAGTGCACCAATAAACGAGAACTTCACAGGCGTCTTTTGTTTTCGTGGATTTGAAGGTTTAATATTGTTCTTTTTAGTTTAAGACAGACGCTTGCCCTATGACACTGTAGTCCAGCCTGGTGTGTAGCTCGCCATGTAGCTCAGGCTGACCCTGGGGGCTGGCATGATGGGTGTGAACCACCACGCCCAGCTATTCTTCCCAATTTGGTCTAGAGGGTCAATGCACTACTAACCAAAATCCAGACAAACATAAACCTCAACAATAGGAAAGTGAATGAACCGATTCTTAAAATGGATTAAGTGTGGTAGCGTTCCCAGCTGAGACAAGGGAATCAATTTGCAGGGTAAGGGGAGCTTGGAGCCAGCCTGAGCAGCATGGTGAGACCTCATCTCAAAAGAAAAAGAAGGAAAAAGAGGAGCAGGAGGGGAGGGAAATGAAGAAAAAAAAAAGAAAGAAAGAAAACAAGAAAAGTAGGCCGGAATCAAGGATGCCCTACAGCACTAGCGTGCTTGGCGACAGCGTGTTTGTGTAGCATGCTCCAGGCCCCAAGCAATCCAACAAACAGAAATGGGACCAAAGCCCAGATACTTCATCAGAGAAGACAAGCGTGATCTCTTACGCATATAAAAAGACACTCAGAATCCTAAGGGATCCCGTGAATGCAAATCAAACCAGCAGGACGACAGGGCCGAGCAGCTAAGACAGGAAGAGCCACTTTGGAGGGAGCCGGGCACTTTAGTTCACAACAATCTGACGACTTTCATCTACACAATGGAGTACAAGCACTATGTGACTAGTAGATGTGATCCTGGGGGACTGGGGAGTTGGCTGGGGACTGGGGAGTTGGCTCAGTGAGGAAGGTGCTTGCTGCACAGGTGTGAGGTCCTGGGCTCGGGTCCCCAGGGCCACATAAAGTCAGGTGTGTGTACACAAGAGTGTAACAAAGTTTCCCTGGTATGAAACATTTGGGGGAATTCTTTTTGAAGAAGAGGTGGGGCTGGTGAATGGCTCAACAGGCAGAGGGTCCCGCACCAAGCCTGATCACCCGAATTTGATGCCCAGGACCCACACAGTAGAAAACACTGAAAGCTGTTCTATAACCTACAACGCACACACAGAGTGGCACATGCACACATACACACACACACACACATACACGTAAACAAATGTAATAAAGAAGAGGAAATTAAACATTGGACTGTGGCCGTCTCCCAGGCTGGTTTCCGTTGAGTACTTCTGGTGCTGAGCAGGGTCAGCGACCACAGGGACCAGCAGCCAGCCCCCCACGGTGGAGTGTGTTATAACACTCCGCCACTCCGTGGATTCAGCAGGAGTGATTAACGTCAAGTGTAACTTAGTGTACTTTCACCTTACAGTGGGTTTATCAGGCCACGATCCACCAGTGAGCAGAAAATGCTCGTGCGCGCGAACCCTGTACACAGATGCTGGCAGCAGTTTCTCTTTGTCGTTGTGCTGGTTGGAAGGCTCTCGTGTTGAAGGCCTAGTAAGCGGCTGGCAGGACTCCGGAGGGGAGAGGATCAAGGGTCAAGAGGCTTGTCAGTGAGGACACTGCACTCAGCGGAGAGGAGGCAGAGCCTGGGTTAAGGAGGGAGGCCGCCAGGGACAGGCTTTAAAGGGGGCACCTTCTCCCGACCCTGCCTGTCTCTCATTCTGCCTCCTGCCTGTGAAGGAAGCCATTCTGTGTTCTCTACCTGTAGCTCACTGTGCATTGTGTCATTCTTCACAATCCAATGGCCGGCCCTGAAGCTACTGAAGCTTTGAGCCAAAATAAATCTTTCCCTCTACAGTTGTTTTCTTAGACACTGTCACACCAGAATCGAACACACCGGACCCAACCAAGATATCCTTGATAGGTGCTCTAGTCTGGTCTTGGGTGTCTCCCAAAGGCCCATGTGTGTGATCTTGCCTGTGCTTTTCTCTCGATTTTGCTGCAAGCCAAGACTGATTTTAAAAACCTATATAAAACCTCAAATAAGCAACCAAAAGCACAAAGTACTCTGGAATTTACATGATGGGGCAAACTAGGGAATAAAGGCCTGTTCTCAATGTGTCGCTGTGGGGATGCCATCAAGTAGCGACTGCGGGGTGGTGTCACGGTACCGAACTATAGGATTTTCCTTATTTGTTGTTTTCTTTGAGCTTGTTAGGTTTGGTGGGAGCGTGCGTTATTCAGACTATCAATGCTCTCAACTGCGTATTGCAGTCTTTGGTTGGTTTCAGATCTTAACTTAGACTACGGAGCCTAAGAGCTGGTCTTAGAGCCGACAGCCGTTCGCATCCGCCTAATTCTAGTGAGTACCGCGCGGCATCTGGCAGCGTCCTCAGGTTTGCCTATAGCCAAGCACCACTGAGCCCAGAGTGCTGACGTCAGCAGGCCAACTGCTCCCTGTTGGCCACCCCCATTCTCTGCCCAACTGTTTATACAGCAGGCAAGGCTGCTAAAAAGGAAGCAAAATGGTTTTCAGGAGAAGAGAGTGTCTCATCCTCTTTGTAAAACCCACAGCGCAGGTGGTAGAGTCACTACCAGGCCCTGTGGCCTCACCCTCTGGCTGCAGGCTGTCGGGCTGGAGGCCTGGTGAGCTCTGAGCTCTCCCAGCTGAGCTGCACGCTGTCTGAGGACACCTTTCACGTGAGGTGCAAAAGAGGGTACATAACCCACTGACCACCCGCAGGCAGCTTGTGGCTCATTAAGAACATTAGCGATCATTCCCATTTGCCAGTGTCCCGTGTAATATTTCAGGCTTGGCATTTGCGAGCATCTCTATTTGTCAGGCTAAGACACTTGACAGAGGTTAAGTACCTTGCTCAGTTACACAGGGTAAGTGCCCTATGATAAACTCCAGGAGGGTGGGAAAGAGAGTAATCACTAGCAAAGACAGTCATTTGTATCCTATGGCTGCTGTTTTCACACGCAGGTCTGATTTATAGGTTTCTCCTTCAGTAGGCTTCACTCACCTCAAATTCCCGGGACCTTGCTGCACACTGCTATTCCTCTCCCGAGTTAGTTCCTTTTTTGGAAGATTTTTATCAGCTCCCACATTGTGGCCGAAAGGCTGACTCCCAATCTTGAGTAAATCTGCAAATCTGGTGCTATCTGTGTGGCCTTGAACATGTTACCCAAGCTCCAAAATCCCTGCTAGTTTGTAAAATGAAAACTGCCGTCTGTGTTTCAGGGTGTAGAGAGAGCTGCACCGCCTAATCTGTGGAATTTAGCACAGAGCCATGATCAGCAATGCTGTGTGTAGCCCTTATTAAATTATAAATAATAATCCTGCTTCCCTTGGGGGAGTGCTGCGGCAGGGACCACATAGGATTCTCTTTTCTTACCAGTTCACCTCTTACCCCTAAACGTAGTGTGCTGAGGTCACAATCTGGAGCTGAGGGTCTCCCTTATGCTCTGCTGCTCACCAGCGCTGTCCTGGGCCTGTCACACCTTCACACGTTTTTATCAGCAATTCTATTTGCTTAGGGTTCCTCTCTGGCGCTCTCAGTACATTAGCTCAGTGAAGGCAGAGATCTTTACGTTCCATTCACTGCTTCTCCCTAGTATCAGGTAAGTAAAGTCAGGACTGAGCGATTCATTGATTGAGTCAATAACTCGCTGGGTGAGTGACGGCATGCAGAAATCAGAAAACGTGGGAAGCATGCTCTCTTCCCCGGCCATCTTGGAGTTTTACAGGGAGGCACATGCTGGTTAAGTAGGTCATCTCCACACAAACTGTCACATTCTGCAGAAAAACAAGAGATGGCAGGAAGGATTCCTGGGAAAGGTGATGTCTCTCAGCTCTTCAGAGAATGCTTGGCTTTGATTCCCAGTGCAAAGGGGTAAAGCCAAGCAATGGTCACCCAACCTTTAAAATGCCCTGAGCACTTAACCTTCCAAACAGTTGTATGAACAGAGCCCTGAGGACCCCAAACCACAGGGCCACCAGTCATCTGCCAAAGGTCACGTGACTCAGAACCAGGCATTCTGCACTGAACCATCCTAATGAGTCCTTTCTCAAAACATGATCACTTTTTAAATTTTTTCCACGCTTTATTAGAGGAGGTTTATTAGAGAGGTTTTATTTGGAGAGGGCACAGGGGAGGGTTACAGAGGCTATCTCTGGATAGGGTGGGAGAGAGAGACCCTTTTTTTTTCTTTAATGAAAGAATATAGCAGTCTTAAAAGGAGGTTGTCTGCTAGGGGGAAATTCAGATTGTAGATCCAGAACCTAGCTACGAAGTTCTCGCTGTAAGCTTCCTAAAATCTAAATGTTCTGTAGAGAGGGCCTCCTATTTAAACTAACAGCCATACACTACAAGGATGCATACACTACAAAGAGAAGAAACCATGTTAATGATCTTTTTCATTCCTCTGTCACTGGACCAGCAAGATGGTTCACCCGGACTGTGTGTGAGGTTCCCACAGAGCCCGTACCAACAGGGGGTTCCCACCAGTTCAGTCAGAACTTCTCTGGCTGTGAGAGAGACAAGCCTTCAGAAACCACCCCTGTTCCCTCAGGCCTCCCCAACAGGCATATGAACACGCTTCTGTAATTCAGTATTAACAAAACTAACAGCTAGGACTGGAAGTGTGGCTCAGCGGTACAGTGCATGAGGCCCTGCGTCAGATCCCCACAGCACCGTGCCTGTATATGCATTTGCACATGACCCATGTGTGTACAAGTGTGTGCATGTGCCTAAGGCAAGTGCACACACACATTCCCCAAGATCACCCTAGGAACAACAACCTGAAGACACTCAGGGATGAGGTCGCTTTACAACTATCAGCGTTGAGAAATTTACCATTTACCCAGCACTAATCTACAGATGACTGTGAGCCACCAGGTAGGTGCTGGGACTCAAACCCAGGTCCTCTGGAAGAGTGGCCAGTGCTCTTGGCTGCTGAGCCATCTCTCCAACATTCAAGAATGTTCTTTGGACTGATATTTCTCTACCATTGCAGGTGCAGGCGCATGATCAATTACTCCGTTTGCTCTTTGTGGCTGTCAGCTTCCGAGATCACATCTCTTAGCTGTACACCCTCCTCCTATGTGCCCTTCCCTGCATGGCACCTGGATCCATATGTGTGGCACACACACGGAGACGGTAACCATCTGTCACGTGGAGAGAAGGTGATGAGGACTTTGACTTTGGTCCTCCTGGCTGTTTTTTCTCTCCTGAGGCAGGCAAGCTGCCAGGCCGCACACAGCCTAATGAAGGGGTCTAACATGAGAACAGAAGCTGCCAGCTACCAACAACTATGAGTGATCTTGGAAGCAGACTCTCCAGCCCCAGAAAAGCTCTGAAATAACCACAGTCAGTCCTGGCACACAGCCAAGCTGCAACCTTGAGAGGAACTCTAAGCCAGAACCGTATGACTAAGCTGCTCAGACTCCTGACTCTCAGAGATGACGTGAGGGGTGGGGTCTTAACAAATGTTTGTTTGCTTGCTTGTTTAAGACAGGCTTTTGCTGTGTACCTCTGTCCTGCCTGGAACTTGCTATATAGACTAGGCTGGCCTTGAACTCACAATCCACCTGCCTCTGCCTCTCTAGTTGTAGAATCAGAGATGTGCACCAGTATGCTTCCTTAGATTCTGTCAGTGAGAGCAGAAAAGGGAGAGGAAGAAGATGCGTTCTTCCCCATGGCTATGTGAATAATTCAAAGTCAGGTTTAACTTATAAGAACTAAATTTGTATTTCTTGCATAAATGAGCCTATAGTATTTTCCCACTAAACGTGGCAATACAGATCTACAGGTGTACATACAATCTCTTTAGTAAGCATTTTCCATTGCTAATCATTTGTTTCTTTTGTTCTTTAAAACATCTGAACGATTAAAACGCTGGTGTCTGGAAAGTCTGAGAGTTTTTCTTTGTAAACAAAATAATAATGTTTGTCAGTGGGAACAGGGAGGACCGTCTCCGACTCTTTGGCCTGCTTTAGAAATTCTTTCCTTCTACTGGGTTGTTCGGTGCAGCCTCAATACAGACCAGAGCCTTGCCTTACTGAAACTTGATGTGCCATACTTGATTGATATCCATGGGAGGCCTACCTCATTCTGAAGAGAAACAGAGGAGGGGTGGAAGAGAAAAGACAGAGGAGAGGTGAGGGAGAGAGACTTGGTGTGGGGAGAAGGGAGGGAAAACTGGTTGGGATGGAAAGAGAAAGAAAGAAAGAAAGAAAGAAAGAAAGAAAGAAAGAAAGAAAGAAAGAAAGAAAGAAAGAAAGAAAGAAAGAAAGGAAGGAAGGAAGGAAGGAAGGAAGGAAGGAAGGAAGGAAGGAAGGAAGGAAGAAAGAAAGAAAGAAAGAAAAATTAAGAAAGAAAGAAAGGAAGGAAGGAAGGAAAGAGAGAGAGAAAGAAAGAAAGGAAAGAGAGAGAGAAAAGAGAGAGAAGGTATTTTTGTAAACAAAACAAAATAAATAAATCTTTTTTTAAGTGTATTCACAAAGACGATTCCTTCAATGTTTCACATCCTACATACATGACTAAATAATTCTTGGTGTGTTTTACTTAAAAACAAAACACTGAATTCCCTGCATCTTTAATCCACATCAATGTTGCAGTTTAGGTGGATTAGCTTAAAAAATCTCACAAAAGAAAAATAAAACACACACTTCAACTTGTATCTTCCTTCATTTTATTTCTCCCATAGAGAGCTACAGCAAATGTCAAGTTGACTAGAGCCCTTTCTTGGCATTAAGAAAAAAAAGTTCACTCTCTTATAGCTGAATTTCACCCACAATTCTACAGATTTGTTTATTATTTTCTCTTCTGTTTTTCTCCTTCTTCACCTCATCTTTGCTATTTGGAATATCTTTTAAGATTTTTGGAGGGATGTGGAGGAAGCCTTGGCCAGCACTCTACACTCTGAGCCACATCCCAGCACCCTAGGCTTGTTTGTTTGTTTGTTGAGACAGGGTTTTTGCGTGTGTTGCCCCAGCTGTCCTGGACTGGATTTGTGGACCAGGCTGGCCTCGAACCCACAGGGATGCACCTGCCTCTGCCTCCTGAGTGCTGGGATTGCAGGCATGCACCACTGTGCCTGGCTACACCCTAGATTTTAATACTATATAATGTGCTCAGGTCTCAGGAAATTAGTGCATTTAGTTGTTAAATAAAATGAAGAGCTTTAGATTATTTGAAATATTTTCCTAGGAATGACAATGTAATTATGGGGTAATGTGCACTATAAAGCCAGATGAAGGAGGGACATGTGGTCCCAGCTTCCCGGGAGGCTGATGCAGGGCTGTAAGTTCAACAGTAACGGGCTGCGGAGCAAGTTCCAGGCCTGCCTAAAATAAAATAGGCAATAATACTCTTAAAAGGAAGTGTAATTTGTTCAAAAAAGAATGAGCAGGGACAGCGTCCTGTTGGCTGAAGCCAAGGTTTGTGCCAGCCACACTACATCTTTGTAAAGCTCTTGGTACTGGGGACTGAACTCGGGACTGTGGCATACTGCAGCCATAATCTACCACTGAGATACACCCACAGCCTCATGGTCATTTTTTATGATGTTTTTTTTTTTTTCTGATTAGTATTTTCAACCTTGACTAAACCATATCAGACGTTGAGAAGAAAAACAAAACAAAACAAAGAACTCTGCCACACGATCAGGAGACCAAAATTAAGACTCCATGGAGCTAGCCAGACACGGTGGCATATCCCTGTTATCCTAACACTCAGGGAAGCAGAGGCAGGTGGATCTCTGTGAGTTCAAGGCCAGCCTGGTCTACAAAGTGAATTCAGGACAGCCAGGGCTACACAGAGAAACCCTGTCTCAGAAAACAAACAAACAATAAAACCAAAATCAACAACAAAAACCCAACTGTGCCCAGGGGTTGTCTACAGAACAGTCTATCCTGCAGACAAGGAACACACATTTCCCTTAACAGCTCATGGAACCTTCTCTAAAATGGATCAAATTCTAGGTCTTAAAGCAAATCTTAACAAAGATAAAAGAATCAAAATAATTTCATGTGTCTTATCAAGTCATAGTGGAATAAAACTAGGACTCACTAGCAGGAGAAACCTCAGAAACTACATACATACTTGGAGACCAAGAGTGTACCCTGAATGGACTGTGGGACAGGTAAGTCATGGAAGAAACTAACAATTCTCAGAGGTGAAGAACCAAGCCTGACTCAACAGAACTTTGTAGAGCCTCTCAGACAGCTTGGAGAAGGAAGTTTGTAGTTATGATTGCTTGCTTTAAAAACTCAGGGGACTATCAAGTAAGTAAGCAAATGTATGCCCCAGGGTCTTACACACAAACAGCCAGACTTGATGCTGAAGCCTGTAATCCTAGCAGTTACGACATGAAGCCAGGACAACAGGAGTTAGAGTCAGCTATAGCCCTCTGTGATTTCAAACCATGCAGGGTATATGTGACCCTGTGTCAAAATAGAAAAGAAAACTAAAACATAACAAACCCCAAAGCATTAGGCAGTAAAATATAATAAAGATGAGGGCAGAAAGGAAGAATGGAGACTGAAAACAGTACATAAGTCAAAGAGTTGAAAAACTAAGCAAGACTGGCAAACCCCTAACCACTCTGACCAAATTTTATAAATTTAGAAACAAAAAAGATGTTACAACAGCTTCCAATGAATATGCCAGAAGCTCACTGTAGAACACTTTGAATATTATATTGCTCCCCAGAATGAAAAATCTAAAAGAAATGGAAACATGTCTACACACATATAACTTATCAAAATTAAGCTGAGATTATAAACAATTTAGGCAGGTCCAGATCAAGGCTGAAGCACAACAAAGAGTCTCCAAAAACACGTCCAGGACTGGAGGGATTTGCTACTGAAATCTACTGAGTCTTTACAAAAGAGGTAATACCAGGGCTCCTCAGATTGTTCCATAGACTAGGAAGGGGAGGGAACTACCAAACCACTCCATGAACGAACAATTCTTTGATACTAAAACCAGAGGATACAATAACAAAAAGCTATAGGCTGATATCTCATGAACATGAATAGATATATTCTCCATAAAATAGTTGCAAATTAAAAACAGTAAGAAGAGCCAGGCATGGTGGTGCACACCTGTGATCCCGGAACTCTGGGAGGCAGACACAGGCTGATCACTGTGAGTTCAAGACCAGCCTGGTCTACAAAGCAAGTCCAGAACAACCAAAGCTACACAGAACCGAAAAACCCTGTCTCAAAAAAGAAAAACAAGCAAAAAAAGTAAGAAGAGCCTATGAAGGTGAAGGAAGGGTGATTCCAGATGTGCAAATTAATAAATAATATCACATTTAAAAAGACAAGATTAGAAACCATATGATCACTTCAATAAATGGAGAAAAGGCATTAGAAAAACTCTAATATCCCTTAATTATAAAGAAACTAGAAATAAAAGGAACATAGATAGTGAACACAGCACACACACAAGCCTATAGCCAGCAGTATGCTAAGGGAGGGGAAAGCTAAAATGTTTCCTCTAAAATCTGGAACCAGACAAGTGTATTCATTTTCTCCGCTCCTCTTTAAATGGAACTTCAAGTCTTAGCTAGAGCAATAAGATAAAGAAAAAGAAATAATAAGAAAAGAAGAAATTGAATTACCTCTACTTGCAGATGTTATGATTCTCAATTTAAAAGGACTTATAAACTGTACCAGAAATCTCTTAGGTTTTATAAAATTTTCAGCAAGGTATCAAGATACAAAATAGATATGGAGAAATCAGGAGTACGGGATTAGAGATTTAGCTCAATGGTAGAGAATGTGCCTCTCAAGATCAGTCCCCAGCACAAAAAGAAAAAAGAAATCATTCACTTTGTATTTATTAGTAATAAATTCCCCCCATAAAATAAGGGGAAAATCACTCACAATAGTTTTTAAATTACCTCTGACGAAACCTAGCCAATTAAAAACACTGAAGATGTAACAGAAAACAGAGAAGATGGGTAGAACCCCAATTATCATGGGTCAACAGAGATAATACTGTAGGAACTTCTTTTTGTAATGATTAACAAATTCAAAGTAATGCCCCAGTAAAATTCCATGACCCTCCTCATAGAACTAGAAAAAATAATCCTAAATCCAAATAGAAGCACAAGACCCTAAATAGTCAAAGCAACTCTAAGGGCAAAAGAGAAGAATCATAATATCTCATCTCAAACTACACTATAGAAACACAGGAACAAAAACGAGTACAAAAAATGCATAGACAAATGGAATTGAGCGAGGGACCTCACTCACCTATCGCCACCTAATCTCTGACAAGTGTCGAAAGCACATGTTAGGAAAAGAGAGCTTATATAACAAATGGTGCCAGAAAACTGGGTATCTGCATGCAACGTGAACTTACAACCTTATCTCTCACCCAGCACAAGAATAAGTTTTTTAGCTATGAGGCCTGTAAAAGTAAACAAATTGCATATTCTTAACATTCAATGGCACACAGTAAACATTCCCATTCCAAGGAAGGAACAGGAGCCTAACAAAGGCTAGACTGAATTGGAGCAGGCAAATACCAAACCCTGGGGTCAGTGCCCAGTATATGAGGTTCCTGGGCACCCCACAGCACGAATGGCTAGCTCTGGCCATCCAGCTCTGTCCCATGTGAGCCAGTTCTACTATTTGCCTATGGTTTTCCTCAGCAGATGTCCTACATTCCTGCCACCTACAGTATCTCAAAGGCCCATTACGACCTACACATGACCTTCACGGCATCATACATAGCCCACTTAGACATGCAAACACAGACTCCAAACCTGCTAAACACTGCCTGCCTTGGGTTTTTTTTTTTTTTAAAACCTTGGTTTAAACCTCCATGAGTGCAACTCCTGTGTTTTGCATGCCTGCAAGAAAGAGTATTGCACGTTTCTCTAGGCACTATTTCCTTTTCAAGCCTTTGGAATTGAGCCTTGGGACTCAGGCATGTCAGGTAACACTAATACTGAGCTCTGTCCCCAGCACTCTCCTTTCAAATGAATGCTTTTTTTTTTTTTTTGGTTTTGTTTGTTTGTTTGTTTTAATTTTATACCCCGGAACTTTAGTTAGTGACGTCTTGCCCTGGTGGCAGCATTTCTACAAAGTCTCTTTTAACTGTGCATCTTGTTAACTCTTCTTAGCTTCTTCCTTTTTTTTTTTTTTTTTTTTTCTGAGACAGGGTTTCTCTGAGTAGCCTTGGCTGTCCTGGACTCAAAAATTGCCCTGAGTGCCTCCCTGAGTGCTGTGATTAAAGGCATAGGTTCCCACACCCAACTTCTTCTAAGCTTCCCAGCTCTTTAACAATTGCAGCTGCTTTGTTTGGCTGCAGACACCTTCCCAACTCTGGACAACTTCAACTGCTCCCTGTTTCCCAGACAAAGTACACATTTTTCACACCTTTCTGCTTTTTCTTATCATAAATCTGACAAAGAGCAGCAAGCAGTAGCCATGCCATAGTTTGCATGCTTTGCTTCTTGACATTTCTCCTGCAAACTTATGCCATGATTTGCCGTTTGGTTGGTTGCTTTGGCTCCTGTGGCAGGATTTGACATGGCTGAAGCTGGCCTTGAACTCCTGATCCTCCTACCACCACCTCGTAAGTGCCAAGATTATAGCTATGCAATACATGTCTGGCCAATCTACTCTTGTAAATTTAGCCTCATTCAAACCTTCAGGTTATGGGCAGGGCATAGCCATGTTTTGCCAGGATGTAAATGAACGGCCTCTAGGCCAAATCGTGGTTTAGAAAAACAAAAACAAAAACAACAAAAACCTTGGGTTCCTCTAGTACACCTTGTGAACACAGTTCTTACTGTCTACATTTTGGTTTCGGTGATCCCATCAGAATGGCCATTCACTTCTGCTTACAGAATTCTAGGACTTCTTTAACCCAGCGCTGGAAACTCTTGCACATTCTTGATGTCCATCAGTTCCCACTGCCCATGGACCACACGGTCAGGTTATCACAGCGATGACCACGCTTCTGTATTCGGTACCCTTCTCCTCGCTATGACGAAATGCTTGAAACAACTTCAGGGTTTGTTTAGAGCTACAGTCTAAGAAAGTGCGTGGTGGGAACGCACGGCAGAGCTCACAGCTCCGGCAGCAGGAATGCGAAGCTGCCGGCTCACACTGCAGTGAACCAGGAAGCAGTCAGGCAAATGGGGGCTAGGCCATACAACCTATGAAGATCACCCTTTGTGACTCTTCCCTCTCCCTGGTCTCACCATTTCACGGAACAGTGCCACCAGCTTGGGACCAGCTTTTTAACGACATGGACCTACAGGGACATGTCAAGCCGTAACACCAGGCATAGTGGGACATGCCTGAATTCTCACCACTCAAGGAGGCCAAGTATCTTGAGTTCCAAGCATCCCAGAATATAAGAGTGTGTGCCTAAATGAGTGCATAAAGTGAATAAGCAAATGCAACCTTTCACTCTTGACCTTGCTTTCCACACATCAGCTCCACTGAGACATAATTAACCCCAAAGTCTTGTTTCTTATGGGCCTCTTACCATAGCCTTTCAATGCCCCCCTCAAAGACAGGCCAGGATAACCTGCCGTAAGGGTGTGTGGCTGAGACTTAAGCCTTGCTAGGCGAGGCTTACCAGCAGACAGTGCTGGTTCTACGTTGCTTATTGCCAACACTGTTTAACGGTGTTTGTGTATGCCTACCTGCCTACTCCGGGACAGGGTCTCACTGTGGACCCCTGATAGTCTCCTTCCACTGCCTCTCTGCTGCTGGGATTATAAACATGTACCACCACACCTGGCTTCATAGTTGTCATTTGTTTTGTTTCAGGACACTAAACTGTCAGGAAGAAGCCAGTGTTGGCTTTTTGGTTGATCCCTGGCAAACACTCACCCTGCCACACATACCAGACAATAGATGTACTGGGGAGCCGAACCAGTAACTCTTGAAGGGTGAAACTCAAGGTCAGGCTGAGGCCTATATTGTTCCTAAGTCTGGCAGTGGCTAGTCTATGTGAACTGAAATTCATAGACAGGGAAGAAGAGGGTGGAGGGAAAGCCACATCTACATGGAAGATTCTGCAAGGCTGACAAGAACTTTGTAATTGTAGAAAGTTGCATGTTACAGGACCAAAGTCTAATTATTTTACATTCTCTTAACCTACTTTAATAGCCACTTGTTGCCCACCTCTCTGTCTGACTTAATAACCTTATGACTATTAGGTACATCCTTTTGGGTTAACTGATTGCTAGAGTTCACCATTCCAAAAGCTAAAGTGTCGTTAGATAGCATCTAACGATCAATAGTTTTCTCTGCTTTGCTGTAGCCTTCCTACTTGATATTTTCATCAGTGTGTTTGAAAAAATGCCTTGAAGGTTAGATGTCATGGCACATGCTTTAATCCCAGCTCTGAGGAGGCAGAGGCAGGTGGATCTCCCTGAGGTCCAGGCCAGCCTGGTTTACATAGTGAACTCCAGGCCAGCCAAAGCTACACAGTAAGTCCTTGTCTCAACCTCTATCCCCACCCCAAAAATAAAATAAATAGAAAAACACTTGATTTATGACTCTGTTCTGCAACTATAAAAACTTAATGAAACTTTCTACATGGATTTTGAGGCAACCTGAAGCCATGTGCCTGGGCCATGGTCACCTGCACTTGGATTAAGAACAAACTGTCTCTTACTCTCTTTGACATGGGAGCCGTGTGTCCTGTGGGTGACTCTGAGCGATGTTACAGCCCCTGAAGGTCCAGCCGCAGCGGGTTTGAGGGTCGCTGCCTGCCAAACAGCCTCTCCCCTGAGCTGTCATCAGGCTGCTGTTCTAAACATTTTAAACATTTCACGCCCATCTCAGGAAACGTCACCTCACCAAGGCTGTAGACACTTGGGAGGCAGCTCTAAGCCAACTGCAGGGGCTCAGTGAAAACTCTGGGCCAGCCATGGGAGCATCAAAGCTGGGCTGTGGGCTGTGCTTCAGAAGACTCTACTGCCAACCTAGGAGTCCCCCACCACAGTGCAAGGGCTCTTGGTGAACTTGCTTTTCCACTGACAATCCAAGTTGGCCTACAGACAACCTTACCTGCAACTGCTCAGGGCGGCCTCACCCTTTCCTGCTTGGGATCGCCTGAGTGTCCACACATGTGTGGCTAATCTCATGTCCGATTGTCCCCATGTGTGGTGCCCCACCTCTCTACCCCCAGACTCACCAGGTTCTTGGAGACTATCCTCCGGTGCACCATCCCCTGTGTTCAATAATGGGCCCCAATAAAAATCTCCTCCCGAAGTACTTTATTATACACTTTACGGTAAATCCGTTTGAGCTGCTTGGACGCGGCTTCCTGCGAAAGCGACAGCTGGAAGGCCGCTGAGGAGCTCTGGAGGGGGCTGCGGGCGCCTGCAGAGCTGGAGGGCTGTAGAACTGCCGGGAAGGTGAGGGATGGCGGAGAGCTGAGACGCAGAAGCAAGAGGCTGTGAAGAGCTGAGACGTTACAAGGTGAGAAGCTGCAAAAGAACGGAAGGCCAGGGGCTGCTGGAAGAGTTCCAGGGAGCTGCCGGGAGAGCTGAGAATCCTGAGGGCCAATCGCTCCAGAGGGCCGTGCTGCTCTGAAGAGCCCGAAGCAACAGGCCTGAACGAACGCCTCCAGTCCCTAAGCCTTGAAAATGTGCAGTCATTAGTCTCTAACTTCGAAGATACAGGC
The DNA here is from genome assembly GCA_028658305.1 of Pachyuromys duprasi. NCBI lineage: Eukaryota > Metazoa > Chordata > Mammalia > Rodentia > Muridae > Pachyuromys > Pachyuromys duprasi. The sequence goes on along the minus strand of CM053746.1, from coordinate 31,329,779 downwards.
TTTTTGCCTATTCACAATTTCTAAACCGAATTGGGGGGAGGGGGGCACTTAGCCATTTGTGAAAGAACTTCTCAAAGAAAACCTCTCTCTTCCAGTGCTCCGTGTGTAAGCTGTTAACCCAGAGAACAGTAGCATAGAAGAAAGGATGGCTGGGTAGAGCTTGCGAGTGAGTGGGTGCTGGCAGCAGCTGGACTCAGTCTTTCAAGCTCTGGGCAAAAGCTTCACTCACACTCCCAGACTTTTGTATTTACACTTGGAGACAAGACCTTACACATGTGCCCTACCTACATGGAATGGACCCCTACCCCTTGGCAGGCAGGAATAGTCTAATAAACTATTTCTAAGAACTTTTCAGTCATTCAGCTGTTTTCCCAACAGCAGGATAATAACTTCTGCTATATGCCAGTTTCTAATTTATCACTGTAGAAGTAAGAGATTTACTGTGTGTGTGTGTGTGTGTTGATGGGCATCGTACATGGGCTCTACCAATAAGCAACATTCTCAAACCCTTAAAACTGTAATTCCTTACATTTCAGGTCCAGGGTTAGAAATAACAAACAGCATAGCCATGGACAAATGTGGTTCAGTTTGCCAATATTTCAATTTCCTGTGAAAACATACACAAAACCCTAAAAACATGCCAGTATATCACCACTACAACAGATTTCAAAATATTACTCTCATGTTTCAGAGCCTATTAACTGTCATGTTAGTTCTTTCCAGGGAGAAATCAAACCTGAAAGCAACACAATGTTTAAATATGGTGGCACACTACCTAATCTACTGGGGAAATGAATACACAGTCTTGTAATTAAATATTCTGAAGTTCAATTAAGAGTTTACTGAAGGGGTCTAGAGAGACGGCTTTGCAGCTAAGAGCAGTTGCTGCTGTTGCAAAGGACCCGAGTTCAGTTCCCAGCACAGTGTCCGGGGCCTCACAACAGCCTGTAACTCTAGTTCCAGAAGCTATAACACCATCTTCTAGCCTTCATGAGCACCCATACTGTCCATGCAGATGAATGCAAACACAGACACACACACACACACACAAAGATACACAAAGGTCTTTAATTCCAGCACTCAGGAGGCAGAGGTAGCCAGTTCTTTGTGAGTTCAAAGCCAGCTTGATCTGGAGAGAAAGTTTCAGGACATCCAGGGCTACAGAAAGAAACTCTGTCTCAAAAAAGAAAAAGAATAAAAATGAATGTATTTAAGAGTCAGAAATATGGCTGGCTGGTTCAGTGAGTGCAAATGCTCCCCCTGCAAGCCTGAAAGCCTGAATTCAATCCCTGGAACTCACGAAAGGGTAGGGGGAGAGAATTAACCCTGTGCAATTATCCTCAGGTCTTTATGTCTACACACACACTCTACACACAATAATAATAATAATAATAATAATAATAATAACAACAGGCCAGCAGATGGCTCAGCAGGATGCTTATACCCAAGACTGACCATCTGCATTCAATACCTGGGACCCACATGTGGGAGGAAAGGACAGACTCCCACACATTGTCCTCTGACCACCCCCTCTGCATCAAGACTTTAAATGAGGGCTGGAGAGATGGCTCTGTGGTTATGAGCACTGGCGGCTCTGAGACCAGAGTCCAGATCCCTGCCTCAGTGGCTCACAAATGCCTGTAACTCCAGCTTTAGGAAAGCTGATGTGTCTTCTTGGCCTCTGTGGACACTTGTACACATAAGTGAGCACACACACACACAATACTTTTTCTTAATTCTCAAAAGAACTCTTTTAGAACATGATACAAACCATACATGCACTACTGAATGAATAGCATTTTGGTCTTTAGGTAAAAAAAAAAAAAAAGGAAACATAATAAAAACTAATGTTCATAGTGCATTTAAATCATAAAACATAGCTGATTCCACAGTCAATGGGTGGAACTAGCTATCGCATTCACAACAGAAAAACACGAACATCTTGGTCTCTTGATGACATGTAATGTGGCTGGTACTCCATGAAGACTCTTTAAAGAAAGTCTTTGTTCAGCTCATTAAAAAATGCTTTAAAAACTCCCTGGGATTTTCACTATGGTTTAAGCTAGCTGTGACCCCATCTCACTGGGTCACAGGTGAGCTGCTCCTTCCACTTTCCTACAAAGGACAGAAAAGCATTCTTCCCCCTTATATAAAATTCCCAGCCCAGCATGGTGGCGCGCACCTTTAATCCCAGCAATCAGGAGGCAGAGGCAGGTGGATCTCTATGTGCAGACCAACCTAGTCTACAGATGGAGTTCCAGGACAGCCAAGGCTTTTACACAGAGAAACCCTGTCTCAAAAGAAACAAACAAAACCAAATAAATGATAGGTAGGTAGACAGACAGACAGATAAATAGATAAAATCCACTAGCCAGGCGGTAGTGACACATGCCTCTGATACCAGCTAAGAAGTAGGGGGAATCTCTGAGTTCAAGGCCAGCCTGAAAACTCTGTCTTGTTAAAACAAACAAACAAACAGCAGAAATGTCTTTAACCTGAGAGTATGAGCAGGACTTACTCTGAAAGTAAACCATGCTACTTTGGTACAGTGCTTAAGTCTTATAGGATTCCTCAAGTCAAAGTAAAAGTATTATACACACATATAACTAAATGGATGGGAGAATAAACTGTTAGTATATGCAAATAGTTTATTGGTAGATACATTTGATGACAACCTCTATTTGCCTCAATAAATTCAAACTTCTTAATAAAAAAAATGTTCAATGAACTAAGGACAAGACACAGGGATGCTCTCTGCCTATTATTTCCAAAGACAAAGGGCTGTCTACGCAGGCGCTTCCCAGCTAATGGCGGGGTAGGAGTTCTCTACCGCCTTAACCTAAGAGACTGCCAGAGAGTGTGGGAGCAGACTTGACTCCATCTACTTCCCTTCCCACGTTTCCTGTCTTTGAAAGCCTGACTGCTTTCTTTTGTCGTCTCTCTGAAATGTATTGGTCTTTGTTGAAGACATTCATGATCAAAACCCTAGGCAAGCGCTCCATCACTGAGCCGTGTCTGCAGCACCGGGTGTAGGACTCTAAGTCACTGTTATGAGGTTTGTTTTGTTTTTTTTTTTTTCCTCTTGTGGTGAAGAAGAAAGACATATTTTGTCTCACAGTTTAAGAGTGGAAAAGCCATGCCAACATCCAAAGTAGTGGGCGTGTGTCTGTGGCCGTGGGAGTGTGAGATAGCCTGCCATGTCCTCACATCGTCAAGAGATCTTGGCTAGAACCAGGACCAGCTATAATCCTCAAGCCCCAAGCCTCTTGCCCTACTCTTGTAAGCAAAGGTCCCATATTTCAGAACCTCCCCCAACAGCACCAGCATCTGGAGACTGAGCCTTCCAACACATGAGGTGTAGGGATAGCTCACATGCAAACCAGCCCAGCCCACCCTGGTTCCTGTAGGCTGATGGCCATCTTTTAATGCAAAATGTATCTGGGACAGCTTCAAAAATCCCAACTCTGTTCAAAAGCTTAAGGTCGGTTCTAACACTTAGGCAACCCCTTAACTGTGCGCTACTAAAACATCAAAAAAAAAAAAAAGTTAGAGTAAGAATTCCTAGTCCAAAAGGGAGGGGTGTGTTACACGGAAGGATCAGACCAAAGCAAGACCACGATCCAGAAAGACAAACATAAATGCTTCAGCTCTGTGCCTGGCATCTTGGGCTTGGGTTGCTATCACTGGGGTCTGTCTTAGTTACCTTTCTGTTGCCATAACAACAAAACATCATGACCAACAGAACTTACAGAAGAAAGTACTTAATGGGGGCTTACAGTGTCAGAGGGTGATTCCGTGACCATCATGGCAGGGGAACATGGCAGCAGGCAGGCGTGGTACTACAGCAACAGCTAAAACCTTCCTAGAGAGAGAGAGTTAACTGGAAATGACTTGGGATTTTGAAACCTCAAGCTCACGCCCAGTGACATACCTTCTTCAGCAAGGCCACACCTCCTCCTAATCCTTCCCAAACAGTTCCATAACTGGGGTCCAAACATTCAAACACATAAGCATATAGGGGCCATTCTCATTCAAACCCCCACACACTCCAACAAGCTCTGGTAGCTCTGCCTTTTTAGTCTTCCTACATGTAGCTCTCTCTCTCTCTAGCAGTGCTTCTACTTTTTGTCTGCAGCTTTACTTGGCAGACATCCCGTGTACCTGGCATTTCAACATCCTGCTAGGGTCCCTCACTGCAACTTAAGCTTCACTTTCACAGCTTCATCCACAGCCCACGCAAGAAGCTCTATGTGTGCCATATGATCCTGCTACACATTGCCAGGCGTCAGCAGCTGCCTGAAACCCTGGCACTAGCCTTCAGGACCCTGTGGCTTTTGGATTTTGCACACATGCAAAACTACCCTCTATGGATGATGCCACCACCAACTTCTGATGCCAGATCAGTACATAGTTCATTCCCCTTTGACCACAGAGACTTCCCCACTTACTCTGGGAAGCCCTGTTCAAGCAGGATTCCCCCTATCCAAGCACTGTGCTGGTTAAACTGTCAGCTTGATACCTACAGTCACCTGCAGTGTGTCTTGATGAGGAACTGTCTAGGTTAGGTTGGCAGGGTGGGGGTGGGGGATGCCTTGGTCGTCAGCTGGAGAAAGAATACCTGTGTGGCATCAGCACATGGGCTGGACCCTGAAATGTACAAGGATGAAGGAGGCAGCAAGCAACCGTCCACCTTCCCCAGGCTTAGGAAGTGTTTAGACCTCCAGGTACTGCATTGTTTCTGTCTGATTCCCAACACATACACACACAGCCACAGCCTTGAGGCCCTTTAATAAACCACAGACCTGAGGGGAACTGTGGATTCTGTCAGCCTCCTCTCTGTACTGTCCACTGCTGTTCATCTTTTATTACAGAAGCTAAAACTTAATTACATCAAATAAGATACTAAATAGAGTTCTTTGTTAGGCCATCGGCAACCGCTCACGAATCAGAATGCAGACAACGGTATCAAATGATGTACGGAAATCCACACCTTTCCATGAAAGCATTTCCGAAAGTGAGAACACCTGCGGTCGGATGATTAACTTCAGTGAGCTGAACTTTGCTCTGCCTCATGGGCAACAGATTGGCAATATTTGAGAAAGTTTCCCAGTACAGGATCTATCCCGATCCACTCACTTTGAAACTAAGAGAAAAGCACTGTTTCCACCAAAGATGAGGCGAGAATCGTCTAAGTGAATGTGGCCCTAGCTCCATTCCAGCTGAGACCGGGGTGGGGCGTGGCCTCTGACTAGCTCATCCTTTCTCTTTCCCTCTGCCTTTTCTTTTCCTTTCTTCAAGAGACCTTGCTGGTTAAGTAGAGCAATTAACCCTGCTAAAAAGACCACAGAGACACTTCCACCACCACCACCACCGAACAAAATACAAAGCTGTTTGTTTTGTGCTGGGTTGCTTGAAAGTAACATCTACCTCTCGGGTTGAGAATGAGCCAATTTAGTATACAGGCTAGTAGTACACAAGCCTATTTCTGTTTACAGCTAGCCGAATAGATAACACCCCACCACTTTTGGAAAGAACTATTTCATGAGTTAGAAGGACACATACCAAATCCCTCTTAACGGAGGGACCAGGATGGGAGTCAGTGGGGAGGGAGGTAAAGCGTGACTCAGTTCTGTCTATTAATGCATTAGTACTTCGGGTAGGCTTTACATGTAAAGATGTAAGGGCTAAGTTAGCTAACGCATAGTTTTCTATCAAGCTGGGGCATAGCTCAGTGTTAGAGCAATAGCCTTGCTTATGTGAGGTGTGAGTTGGAGCTCCAATACTATACAGCAAAAACCAGACAAACACTTCAAGGAATACCATAGCAATGTCAGGTTGGTTTGGGTTGTTTTTTTTTTTTTTTTGGAAGTACAGATGTCACTGGAGGAAACTGGTGAACTTTGTACTCTAAACTCTGTATGCTTTTGCAATTTCTATGGAAGCCCAAAATTGATCCAACTGAAGTTTAAAATTTCTGTTACTTATGTAGAAAACACTTTTCAACCTATGCATGCCCTAGACCATTTAAAAAATGGGACAACACCAATTATTCCATTTTTTAATCACTTTATGAAACCTGGAGTGGTGATACACACCTACAATCCCCTACAAGTCAAGGGATGAGGGATCACCACAAGTTCAAGGTCAGCTCAGACTGTCTAGCAAGTTCCAGGTCACTCAGAATTCCAGAGCACACACACGCACACGCACACATCAGTGTATGACTTCAGTCTGTGCATATAAACAGAGAACTTCTGGAAAGCTGAATTTTTTTTCAACTAGTTAAGATTATGAGATGGAGAACAAATGAGGACAGTATTTCAAAGGAATATGATATGGTTTACTCTGTGTTGCCTGGAGCCTAGCTGGAAATCCTGCTTCCAATTCTGGGACCGTGAACAGAAGTTCACGGGTTCAGAGGTTAATGACCAGGATACTAGAGAAATCTGAAACAGTGTCCCCTGAGGAACCAGCAGGGCATGACCTCTGGAGTCTCCGGCCTTTTCACTCTTTCTCCAGAGTGCTACTCCTTACCACGCTGCTGACCTTCATGCGACCTTAACCCAAATGGCATGGTTCCTTCATGTTTCCATTTTCCTCCTTGGAGCAGTTGCCAACATGTGTAACTTAACCTGACTTGAGGTTTTTCTCCTAAACTCTGATTGTCCTTGAGCTTAAAACAGAAACAGAAATGATGGTTGTGCTTAGAGAAGACAGCCATGCTCTGTTTGCCGTCTTCAAACCTACAGAATGTTCTCAAGTGCAGGCAGCAGACTCTCCACACACAGTTCTACAGTGGAGAACTGGGGTCAACTGATCTACAGAGGCAAAGAGGGTACCAAAAAACAGTTCAGAGAAGACGTGCACAGGCTATCTTAGAAGAGGGTGAGCTGCCTACTGGCTTGAAGAATAAAAGCAGTAGGATAGTGTTGACATTTCAGGACTGCCGGCTAAAAATAGCAGACACACACATTCATTCACCTAGCAATGCTCTGAAATGTGAAATTAAAATAACAGACACACAGAAGACGGTGGATTTAAAAAAGGGGTGGGAGGTAGAGAAGGGATAGTGATCTTTACCTAGAGCAGGGAGCTTAAACTTAAGTATCTAGGATGGGGGTTTGGTAGGAAGGATGCTATTTGCCATCAGAGAACTACAAAAATCTAAGGAGCTGGAGACACTGGTTATCGGAGGCAGCCAGAGTGAGAATTACATAGAGACACGGGCACTGAACCACAAAGGAAACACCGAAGATACCTACCCTTCCCGCACCACCACACAGCTATTCTTCCCTCATGCTACAGAGAAAAGAAAAGGTTTACTTTCTGTAATTGAACCTGACATCTCTGTGTTCAAAGACAAAAAGTACTTCTGGGGCTGGAGAGAGGGCTGGATGGCTAGGATCCTTGCACCTTGATGATGAGGACAGGGCAGCTCACTCGGATCCTAAGCCCTCTCCTGGATTCCACAGCACCCACGAATTCATGTGTCCATATATACATTCAGGTGTACATGCACACGCATAAACAGAATTAACCGTTTTAAAGTATAGTACAGTATAAAAGTAAATCATTTTACTAAAAATAAGGATTCCAGGTGAAAGGTTATATACAAACAACTGTCTTCCCCCAATCAACTCCTAAAATTCTATGCAGAGGCTAAAAGCCTTAAGAAATCAAACACAGGTCACATACAAATAGGACAAGAAATCAAAATGCTATAATATTTTCAATAATAACAATGGAGACATTAATAAAGAGATAATAGAACAATGCCTTCAAAATTCGCTAGAAAAATGACATACAGACCTAAATTCTATACTGATTTAAATATCAATCAAGTGTATGTTGGGAGTATAAAGACATTTCAGATTGGTAAAAGATCAAAACATAAAATCCTCACACTTGTGAATCTTTTATTTAAACGCACCAGCAAAACAGAAGAGGAAATCCAGAAAGAAAAAGACATGAGAAGCAGAAAGCCTGGACTTCAATACAGGAAGGGATCAAAGGGGCATCAAGCACGATGGTAGAGCCAAGGACAATAGCTGCACAGAGCACACAGTAGCAGGACAACTGGATGTCAGGCTCCGAGTGGCAAGTCTTAAACATGTATGATGTCTGTAGCTATGCTCAGAGTGTACAGTTACCTCAGAGTCTGAAACAGAAATGATAAGTATACAAAAAACTAAGCAAATAGAATAGCAGTGATCATTAACTCTGACGGAAATAAAACATTATACAGGAAGTAAAATGTAAACATAATATACAGTGGCTAGGTTGTAAGCAACCCTCACATAAGATAAGCAACGTAAATGTTATTTTGTCCTAAATTATGATACAATTATTAAGGGAAAGTTCAGGAGGGCAAGACTCACAGAAGATCTTGATAGCTTTATTTTTTCAGAGTAAGAAACAGAGGCAAATCCTAAAGGAAACAAATTAAGTCATTTAAACACAGTGGCCACAAAGAAAGATCATGGGGTAGAAAGAACGGGAAACAGACTACTTCACTATTACAAACTTACAGTAAACTGCTCTGTTTAAAAATGCGAATATTAGGGCTGCAGAGATGGCTCAGCAGTTAAGAGCACTGACTGCCCTTGCAGAGGTCCCACATTCGGTTCTCAGCGCCCACATCAGGTACCTTACAACCACTTGCAACTCCAGTTCCAGGGCACCCTATGTCCTCTTCTAGACTCCCCCATACACCCAACTGTACACATACAAAATTTAAAAAGAAATCTTTGGGCCACAGAGATGGCTTGGTGGCTAAGAGCTGTTGTTGGGTTTCTAGCACCCAGATCTGGAAGCCTACAGCTGCCTGTAACTCCAGCTCCAAAATAATGTGTAAAGTGAAGAAGACCTGACTGCTCCAAGGTATGGTTGAGGGAAGGTTTTTTATTGTAGATATGAAGGAAAGTCCAGCCAGAGACATGTGGGAAAGACCAGAGCATGGAGAGAAAGTAGTAGATTGAACATGGCTAGCAGACTGGCCCCGGGGCCATAAGAGGAGCTAGAGAGGGAGAGGGTGAGAGGGACAGAAGAGAAAGATAAACAAAGGAGCTTGTGGCCGAAATGGAAGGGATAAAAAGGAATGAGAAAAAACTCAGGGGAGGAAAACCCACGAGCTGGAGACATTTAGGGTAGGGACAGGGCGAGACGAGCTGAAAAGAACCACAAGTATTGAGTGAGCCTGGAGGCCAGCACGTTCTTGGTATGCGGCACAGACGGCCATCTGTCCCTTCTGACAGTGATGAGGAGTGGCTTCTTTGGTAAAGGAAAATGGGCCCCAGAATTCCGGAGAGTGGAGTTTCCTCTGGATATGACACAGGGAGCCAATGCTGTCTTCTGGGTCCACAGGGACCAACAAGCACATGCCATACACATACACAAATAAAAATAAATCCATAAACCGGGTGGTGGCCACGCCTTTAATCCCAGCACTCTGGGAGGCAGAGGCAGGCGGATCTCTGTGAGTTCAAGGACAGAGCAAGTTCCAGGTTGGCCAGGGTGGTTACACAGAGAAATCCTGCCTTGAAAAAAAACAAAAACAAAAGAATAAATAGATCTAAAAGATGTATGTCTGACAGTGAATAAAGGTTAAAGCTTTTTAATCTCTTCTGGAAGTGGGGTGCAGGCCTGTAATCCTAGCACTCAGGAAGCTGAGGCGGGAAGACCATGAGATCAGGTGGTGTCTGTGGCAGAACATTTGCATGGTGTGAAGCACTGTGCTGCACTCTCGGCACTGCAGAGACAGAGGAATGAGAAAGAGGGAAGCTGGTGGAGGTCGCGATGGAAAGAGGAGAGAATGTAAGTGGTCAGCACACTCCAGCACAGCTACAGGAAACCCTTAAAGGGACACACAAGCCTGTAATTTAGTGGGAGACTCTTGCTAAGCGAAAACTAACTTTTCCTTTAAAATCTAAAATGACAGCTAGCAAGCAATAATTTCGTTGCATAATTGGGTTAAACGTACATTTAATGTACTCTCTTCCTTCAGTATAGCTTATCTTTGAGGTACTGTGGAATCTGAGTTGCCATAACAACCTGAGTAAATCCTTCGTTACTGTAGACATCTGCAGCTATTTATAAATGCAACAGCTGGATCTGTCCAGTTAAAATTTCTTTTAGAAAACACCACAGTAATTTTCATTTATTCTGGATAAGCCTAAGAAAAGATCCAGGGAGCATTAAAACGAAAATTAGTGTTCCAATATTTGTATCTTATATATTAAAATGAACTATAAACTATGTAGAATAAAGCAGAGAGCTTACATTTTCATTTCATTCGTTTTTTCCTTCATCTTTATGTATGTGTGTGCCTCATGCACAAGCATCCGTGGATGTCAAAAGAAGCAATGTTAAGAAAACTTTCTAGGGCTGAAGAGATGGCTCAAAGGTTAAGAGCACTGGCTGCTCTTCCTAAGGTCCTGAGTTCAACTCCCAGCACCCATATGATGGCTCACAACCATCTATAATGAAATTTGGTAGTCTTTTCTAGCATGCTGGCCTGCCTGCAGGCAGAACACTGTATACATAATAAATAAATCTTTTTTTTTTAAAGGAGTTGCTTGTGTACATTGCCCCCCTTAACCTGTGCATGTCATATATTTTAAAAAAAATTCTAAACTACCAACTCTTTTCTCAACAGAAATATGCTTATTTTATTTTTATTTGAAGATGTCTTCTTATGTGTCCGGGTGTCTTGTCTTTATGCAGGCCTGTGTGTCACGGGCATACCTAGTGCCCAAGAGGTCTGAAAAGGATGTTGGCTCCTCTGGAACTGGAGCGACAGTTGTGAGCTATCCTGTGGGGATTCAACAGCTCTGGAGCGGCTGTGAGTGCTCCTGGCTTCTGATCCCTCAACCCAGCATTGTTAATTCTTTTTAATTATGCAGGTGCCGTGGAGCTAGAGTTACAGGCATCTGTGAGTCACCTGACATGGGTGCTGGGGACCAAACTCAGGTCCTCTGGAAGAGCATTACGTGCTGCTAACTGCTGATGTATCTCTCCAGCTTCTAAAATACACTTGTTTTAAACGAATACAATCTCTCCAGTGCTACCTAACACAAGTCAATACACAAACACATAAACACTGGGATTCACAGGAAACAATGTTTAGCAGCAGTGACAGACTGAATTCATTAAAAGAATAATAGCATGGGCATAGCGGGTGGGAGCCTGTGAACCCAGCACTCAAGAGGCTGAAGCAGGGGACTGAGCGTTTGCGTTCCACCTGGGCCACAGGTGAAGCCATTTCAAAAGAAGAGACCTGGAGCCAATTAAGCCGAGCAGGTTCCTTCCCTCACGGAAGCCTAGCGTGCTAACAGCGGCTTCCTCGGTGCTGTATTACAGCCTGTCACCACCTGGTTCACCCTAAGGGACCTCGGAGACAGTTTTCGTGGCTATTCATGTCTCTGATCTCACTGTTGTCCTAAGTCTAGGCTCCAGACAGGTATGCAGGGTGCTCTGGGGAAGCCTAAGGGTAAATCCAGAGTTCATATCTGCCAGGTCATATGCCCATCCACACCAAGCTGCAGAATAAGGAACAGGTAACTGAGGCCCTGTGGAGACCCAAGTTCAAGTTTTCTGGCTGCAAGAAGATGCACATGTCAAAGAAATAGGGCTACACCAAGTTAAAAGCAGGTCAGTTTGGACGCGGTCACTGAGAAGCTCAAGCCGGCCCTGGGGTCAAAATCCCCATCCACGGTCCCCAAGACCTGCAATGATGAGGGCTTCCACTGTGCTGAGTTCTGCCTTCATACACACCAAATCATGTTCAGTAATAAATCTCACATGTAGGAGGGAAGAGAAAAGGGGGGTGGTGGAGGCTGGGGACGTAACTTCCTTAGAGTGTGCTTTCCTGGTACACAAGAGGCCTGTGTTTCAGCCACAAGATCACATAAACAATGTAGCTCACCTACAGTCCTGGCACTTGGGGTAGGAGCAGGAGGATCAGAAGTTCAAGGTTATCCTCAACTACACAGGAGTTTGAGGCCAGCCTGGGTTAGGTAAGATGCTGTCTCAAAAAGAAATGCAGTGAAGAGAATAAATATTTTCCATTTGAATCCTTCCTCATTTCAAGATAATTGTTCTAGTCACTAAAACACAAACCAAGCTTGGTACTTAAAGTTAGAGAAGTGTCTCTCTTCACTGATCCCAGCTTTGAAGTCTGCGAAATTATTTGCTTTGTTTCTTGTTGTTGTTGTTCTGAGACAGGTTCCCTTTATGGAACCCTAGCTGTCCTGGAACTCTCTTTGTAGACCAGGTTGGCCTTGAACTCACAGAGATCCACCTGCCTCTATCTCCTGAGTCCTGGAATGAAAGCTGTGCACCACCAGGTCTGGCCCAGATAGTTGTGATTTTTTTTTTAAGTTGTTTTATGGATCTGGAAAGACAGTCCAGTCATTAAGACAGTTTCCTACTCTCACAGAAGAGCCAGTGGTTCTGTTCCCAGCACCCACATCAGGGAGCTCACAGCTGCTGCTCTTAGGACCAGCTACAGTTGTATCCCCATAGAAAAACGGTTTAAATTGCATATAAGGAACTTTGTTGTTAACACATTTTCCTCTTAGATTGACAGCAAAGTGTCCTTGCCCCTTTCCTTTCCAACTCTTTCCAACTCTGACTTGCCCCCTGTGTATTCTAAGCCAGGGACCCACCCCTGAGTGACAGCCACAGCCCATATTCAGATTCTAAAAGCCTACAGTATTTTGGGGGGGGGGATAATCATTAACACACATAAAAACTCAACCTCACACTTTATTCATGTATCATCAAACAGTGCTTAATTTTGAATATATTGTACAGTAATGTATAAGACTTGTTGTTGTTTTTGGTTTTTTGAGACAGGGTTTCTGTGTATAGCCCTAACTAACTGTCCTGGAATGAACTCTGTAGACCAGGCTGCATGAACTCAATCTGTCTGCCTCTGCCTCGCAAGTGCTGGGGTTAAATAAATCCAGGCACATAATACATGCCCGGTGCTCAGAAGGCAGAGGCAGGAGGATTGTTGAAAGTTTGCAGCCGGGTTTGTACAGAGTTCCAGGCCCTTATGAGGAGAAGGAGGCAGCCGCAAAGCTAACCTGCAGATGATGCAGACAGCTCCTAGCAATGCTATTTTCAGACTGGAAAGACTGACTACAGATGCCCAGGAACCTTTGTCCTGCATTCTTATGGAAAATATAGCCAGCCCGGGAGCCTTCACTCTTCATCTGCCTCTCTTAAGGAACAGTGGGACCACAGTCCTGAGAACCATTCCTATGCCTGCGATGGCGACCGCGCGAGTCTCTGGGTGACACCAACATGACCTCACTTTTATAACTGCTTCCCCACACGTTCAGCCTGTCCAGCAGTGGAACACAGGCGCTTCTTCCACAGGAGAAGCTTCTCTTACACGAAACACGATTCTTAGGCAAGAGAACTGAAGGGGTTCAGACTTTAATTTTTTTTAAATTTTATAAGTGTAATTTCATGTTATGTTTTTTCTGCATGTGTGTGTATGTGACCATGTACATGCCTAGTGCCCCCAGAGGTCAGAGAGGACTGGATCCCTTGGAACTAGAGTGACAGGTGGTTGTGAGCCACCACGTGGGTGCTGGAAACCAAACCTGGATCCTCCGCAAGAGCAGCAAGAGCTCTTAACTGCTGAGCCATCTCCCCAGACCCCAAAGCTTAGGCTTTTTATATATTCTGCCTTTGTGCAAGCTTAAAAGGTGCTTGCACAAAACTATATAATCCCATCTCCACAATCCATGTCTTCATATGCGTAAAGGAGATACCACTGCTCCCGTTTTAAAAACCAGAAAACAAATCAAGCTTGGCAGGTTTGCCCCAGGTCAGATGAGCAGAACGCCAACAGCGCGAAGGTAGCTCCCCTGATGTCTTCTTTATCTGTTTCTACCTCACTGTTTTTACAGGCAACAAGGACAGAAAGTGGGCAATGGTCTTTGACAGCCTTTGGTTGTCACAGATCTGGAACAACAGAATCAATTACAATCTGTTTTTTTTTTTTTTTTTTCCCAACAGCAGATCCCAGCAGCATGGTACACCGGACTGCCGCCATAATTTTAATTACCAACTCAAGTAGTGAACTTATGTTTCTCGTACTTGAGCGTTTCCCCCACAGGAGGGAAAAAGCACAATGAGTTCCACATGTTCTGCTGATGGCCAGCCAGTGTTTAAAACAGAAATATCTTAATTGATGAGCACATTTACAAATGTCTATGGGCTGCACCTTTAGAAATGAGAACACATTCCATTTGCAGGACACTTAGTCCTGGTATAAGGCCAAACAGAAAGAACAAGAGAGGGCGGTCCCAGTGCTGGCATTCCTCCTACAACGGTGGCACAAGCGTTCAGGAGTTGGTATAAGTCTCAGCTAAGCCCCCCAAAATCCAGCTTGGGAGCCACATCTTCCATCTTGCTGTTCTTGCTCTATAATGCCTGTTTATCTCAGTCGACTGTACAGAGCCTCTTTGGTCTTGGTCTTTCACTCACACACATACACACACACACACACACACACACACGCACGCACACACTCACTTGTCTACCTCCCTTAAATGTGTCCTTCATTCCTACTTTACTTTTTGGTACTCCTCGTCTTTAGCTCTGGGATCTTTGTCATCTGTCAGACTCCTTCCTGAAGCTGTCACTTCAACTCCCACTTCAAGCTGAGGCTTCATCATCTTAAGCATAAAATGATCTTTTTCCTCTGTCACCTTGCAGTCCCCCATTAGCGCAATGCATGCCAGGCAGGCGTAAGCAGCTGGCTGGTGGCCTGAGCCCACACTCCGTTGGTGAATAACTGTTTTAGGCAGGCTGGGGAAATGGTTGAGAAAAGACTGTGCTTCACATGTATTTAAAGTATGCATCAGGAGTAAAGGAAACTCCTTGTGAGAGTGAGTCAGACCTAAGCAGTGGTCTTGCCAATTTAGATAAGCAGATTATCACGACGTGTGAACAGCTCTGAAGACCTAACAGACAGCAAAAGTCTATTAGTCTACGTCACTCACACAGGTCAGCCTATCCACCCCTCTGTCTTTACCTATGTAATAGCCACCCTTGCCATGGTCCTACAGGCTCTCAAGACATATTTCTGCCATCACTGAAGAGGATTTTGGCCATTACTCTATTTCCGTCTCTCTTCACTTCTTAAGGGAGGGATGCTGCTTCTACCGTATCAGTAAAGTGACTGCCGGGCCCCAAGCCTAGATCTAAATGAGAGGAGATGTTATTATTTTGCTCTCAAAGTAGTGCTCACTGGAAAAGAGGCTTAAATGTAGACATACTCATATTGAGATAAACAGCATTCTTCTTTTTCTGTTAAATTCTTTCCTGCTTTCCAGGTGATTATTAAAAAATATAAAGCTTAGCTAAAGATGTAAAATAGTCCATAGAATACAATTACTTATATAAACTGCTTTCCATTTGCACCTTAAATATCTTATCTTACCACTGGAATGGAGCCCAGGAGTAAACCTTCAAACTCAGTTATACTTTACTTGCTAATGACAATTCTGGTATCTATTAGGTCTTCGTAGCTTGTTATTCACCCAGCATGATATCTATCTAAAATTAGCAAGACCGTTGCTACTAACCTTTAGGTCTGACTCATTCCCAGAAGGAATTCCTTTAGTCATCGTTTAAAATATATACATTAAAATATATACATTCTTTTTTTCTGAGACATTCAACTCAGTATGTCGCCAAGGACATCCTTGGCCTTCTGATCCTCTTGCCCCTACTTTCTGAGTACTGAGATCTCGGATCTGTGTCATCAGGCCTTGTTTTATGTGGTGCTGGGACTGAACCCAGGGCTGCATCAGCACACTACTCAAGTACTCCACATACTGAGGTATATCTAGCCCCTTAGTTATATTTCTTTATTTGTAAACATCTATTTGCATACCTTAGTGAGATACAGCACAAAGCAACCCTATTGGGCTTCCTGCAGCTTGGACACAATAATGAAATAGAAATCATTGATGCACGCTTAGTCTATTTCAAATCTGTATTTTAGCCATTGATATGCATAAGTGGAATAATAAAAATTGCCAATTTGTATTCTAAAAAACACAGTCTTGTAGTTCTTTGATCATATCTTGTACAGTTGACTAGTAAGTAATTTGAAATGAGGAAAAAAGTTGTTAGCCGTGAATGAGTCCTGAACTTATTTTGCCAAATCGAATGTGTTGCCATCTTGTTAGGGCCTCAGCGATGCTGTGTGTCAACACCACAGCAGTCCCCCCCTTACCTCTCACGCCCCTGTATGCGCCTTACAGCAGGGATGACATACACACACACATACACACACACAGCAGTCCCCCCCTTACCTCTCACGCCCCTGTATGCGCCTTACAGCAGGGATGACACTAAGCCACACACATTCTACTCTTCCTTATACATACAACTTATAATAAAAGTTTAATTTATTATGTAGGCACAGCAGAAATCAGATAAAATATAATTATACTGTAATAAAAGTCATAGGAATGGCTGAGTATGGTGTGGACATCTTTAGTCCTACCCTCAGAAGGCAGGCAGACCTCTGTGAGTTCCAGGCCACCCTGATCTACAAATCAAGTTCTAGGTAAGACTACACAGTAAGACCCTGTCTCAAAACACACACACACACACACACACACACACACGGAAGCATGCACACTTGCACTCACACGTGATGTGAATGTTATCTCCCAAAATGGTATGCCGTCCATCTTAGCAACCTTAACATATTAATTTCTTCTTTCCTTTTAAAAGTCGAGAATTTTCAGGTTTTCCTTTAACCTGATAACCAAGATGGCTATTATGTGATTGTCAGTGGGTAGCACATGCTGCCTGAATGTGGTGCACACATGGATGAAGCTCATCCCGGGCAGATGGTATGAGATTCTATCATGCAACTCAGAAAAGCACATGAGTTATTTCTAAAATCCCATTTATTATTTATGCATGGCAATTATTACAGGTAACTAAAACCATGTAAACACACACACACATACACAAGGAAACTGTTATATTATCAAATGATCTTTTCCTGACAAGAAACTTGAAGTTTGAGATGTTTGATATTTTGGCTAAATAAACACAATTGATCCTGGGGCCAAGGACAATTTCAGGTTGGTCTGACACCAAAGCCCACGCCCTTTATCACTGTGTGCTATCTTACTTTTACATATGCACGAAAACATACGGAAGTAAAAGCATTGCTATGGGAAACTGGAGGACCAGAGATCAAAAACCATAGTAAGTAACAACTTCCATTATCTTATTTGATAAGCATTTATAAAGAGGAAACCACGTACAGGAGAACTGTGGAGGAGGAAAACCAACAGAAACAGGTGTGTATGGAAATACCGTAATAAAACCAATCACCTGCTGTGCTAATTTAAAAACTCAAGAAAAGCAATGCATTCACATATTGCTACTCCTTTCACCTTTGTTGAGCACTTTACTGTCAGGGGCCGCTCAAAGACACCTGTCTTTATGAGGCTGACATACAGATGTTTTTCCAGAAAGCACCAAGTTTCAGGGAAGCAGGGAAGAGTCACGACAGAGTTTGTAATGGAGCAAAAACAGCAAGTGTTGGTAGTGTTTCTCTCAGGACCTGGCTGATCTAACTATCGCTGGCTCGTATATGAGTTGCCAGTTCCTAAGATACTGAGAAAATAATGAATCTGGCCACATAAAGCTTACACTAATTAAATCCCAGATATGGGAGTAAACAGCTTTCAAAGAGCCTTAATGAAAGTCCAACTGCCTTTAAAAAAAAAAAAGTGTCCATACAGTCTTATATTCACTGGGCTCATTTTTGTTATGAATTCCACCCAGGATTAAAGACAGTATTTTCATCGGCGCCAACAAGTGTCACTAAATAAATTTAATGATGCCTTAAATTGGATGTGGACCTACGGCGTATTACTTAACATTAGACAACTTATTTAACCTGTCTGTGTGCCTTATTTCCCATCTCATCTGTTCCATATAGTAAGAACTTGTGCTCAGAGATCGCTTAATCCCTTGAGGGAATTAAATCAGACCACGGGTTTATAGTGCTTAGCAAAGATCTGGTAGACAGTAAGTTTACTGCACTTTTTCCTATTAAGTAGTGTTTCATTTTTCCTGTTTAGCAATGCTTGGGTCCACCGCTGCCTCTCCCCACCCCCTTCCTCCCTCCCTCCCCCTTCTCTCTGCTCTGCTCCCTGCCCTCTTCTTCCCATCTCACCCTGCCCAGTCCTTTCCTGCACCATCTCTCCCCAAGCTAAACAGATCTGTGCTGTATAGCCCAGGCTAGCCTACTCACAAGCCTACTCCTAAGTCAGCATTGCCAAGTGCTGGGATTCTGAGTGGACCGGCATGCCCAGATCATTGTTATTTATTCCAGACTGGATACCGTGAACATTTCACTTTGGAAAACCACTGTGGTCTACACTTATTTAGGAACATGAACATTTTGTAGGAGATAAAAATCAAAAGCCAACAAGGTGGCTCGCAGATAAGGTGCTCGCCGCCAACCCAGACCACTGAGTTTGACCTCCAGAGCCTACATGGGGGAAAGAAAACACTGACTAGAATTCCTCTGACCTGCACATGAGCGACATGGCATTCATTCACAAGCCCCCTCGCCCCCCACTAAATACACACAAAAAATAGATAAAATTTTAAATCTTTTTTTTTTTACAGGAAAAAGAAAAAAAATCTAGTGTGTTGCTATCATGTAAGTTTTAGACTGCTTGGAAAGGCCTGCGTGTTAACGCGGTTGCAAAGTGGCATGATCTATTCTTAGCCCGCTTCACGCACTGCCGGGATGCAAAAATCTTTCTGGAGTCTCAGTGAATGCATGCCAAAGAAATCAGTATTGTTTTAAATCTAAAGAAATGAAAATGAAATTTCTAACTGTAGAAATGCTATTGTCTCCAAAAAGAATTTGTGAAATCCTAAGATATTTCTTATCTTAAAATTAATAATCAGTTTAAAAACGAAGATTCTAGGGGCGAGGATGTAGATCAGTTGTCAGACTGCTTATTTAACACAGATAAAGCCCTGGGTCTGATCTCACTCAGCACTGCATAAGTGGGAGTGGTGGTACACAGGAGGATCAAGAAGAAGTTCAAGATTATCCTGAGTTATGTAGGCAGTTTAAGGCCAGTCTTGGTTACATGAGAACTTGTCTAAAAAATAATTAATTAAAATTAAGATTCTGAACTCTTTTAAATTATAATGTGTATCACTGTGGGAAAGGTTGGCAGTTTTTCAAATGTTAGGTGAAAAAATCACCATGGAATCCTGTAATTCTACTCCTATATATATAACCAAAAAGAGCTGAAAACAAAGACTCAAACCAGTATCTAAAAGTGAAGATGTAGCTATGGTAAAAGGTTTGCCTCCCATGCAAGAGGCTTCCAGTTTATCCCAGCAACACAGATACACACATTATTCACAAGAGTCAAAAGGCAGAAAGAATGCAAATGTCAATAGATAGATTACATAAACAGAGTGTTAAACACACACCCCCACAAAACCATTCAGCCAATGAAATTCTGAAGCTGGGGGTGGTAGTTAAAGTCTGTAATCCCATAAACTCAGAAGGCTGAAGCAGGAGGATTGCAGCAAGTTTGAGACCATCCAGGGCTACAGTTTGAGACTAAGATAGATAGATAGATAGATAGATAGATAGATAGATAGATAGATAGATAGATAGATAGATAGATAGATAGATAGATAGATAGATAGATAGCAAGGGAGGAAGGAGAAATTAAGGGGAAGGAAAAAGGAAAGAAAGGAAGAGTAAAGAAATTCTGATGAACAGGGCACTGTGGCCCACGACTAGCAATCCCAGCACTCAGGGAGGCAGAGGCAGGTGGATCTCTGAGAGTTTGAGGCCAGACTGGTCTACAAAGCAAGTCTAGGACAGCCAAGGCTACCTAGAGAAACCCTGTCTCAAAAAACTAAAAGAAAAAAAAATCATGATGGATGTACAACGTGAATAAATTGAAAACACCAACACATGGAAAATTAGGATGAAAATTGCCTGGTTTAGTTTCTATGAAATAACTCAGAGCATGAAAAGGCAAATTCATACATAAACAAAATCAAAGAAAGGATAACCAGAGCCGGGAGAACGGAGACTTGCTGTTTAATGGGTACAGAGTTCTATTTAGCCTTTTTTTTTTTGGTTTTCTGAGTGGACTTCTACTTGAAGTGATGAAAATATCCCTCAGATAAGACTATGATGATTATACAATATTAAGACTATAGCTAATACCACCACGTTGTGGAAAGTGACTGGAATAAATTGTACCTTCTAGGTACTGTACCGTAATACAAATATATTTCATATAATCTTACAATGAAGTATCTCTTTACCATAACGAAAAAATTTAAGTATAAGACATATAATGTTCCTATAAAAATGAAGAGAATGAAATATTTTCAGATTTATTAGAGAAAGAAAATCCAAGCTTGCTATGGCTGTGCATACCTATAATCTGAGCAGCTGGAGGCAGAGGAAGGAGAATCACTGCAAGTTCAAAGATAACCTGGTCGTGTGTGTGTGTGTGTCTGTCTGTCTGTCTGACAGGATCTCCTGTGTGCGTGTGCGTGTATGTGTGTGTCTGACAGGATCTCCTGTGGGTGTGTGTGTGTGTCTGTCTGTCTGTCTGTCTGACAGGATCTCCTGTGTGCGTGTGCGTGTATGTGTGTGTCTGACAGGATCTCCTGTGTTTGTGTGTGTGTGTGTATCTGTCTGTCTGTCTGTCTGACAGGATCTCCTACAGCCCAAGCTGACCTCACTAGGAGGGGATGACCTTTAATCTCTGATCCTCCTGCCTCTGCCTCCCAAGTGCTTAGACTGCAGGCATGCACCAATTCTTCCAGCTTCAGCATGGTCTACACTGGGAGGTTCCAGGCTGCCAGTGCTACACAGTGAGACCTTGTCTCAAAACAGACAGATAAAAATAAAAAGAAAGAGAAAATCCTATTCTATGGTGACATGTTAACTACAAAAGATGTCTTATCATCAAAGGTGGATGAATAATCAGAATGCGATGGCACCTACCTTTAGGGATGCAGGCAGACAAACTTCTACAAGTTCACAGCCAGCCTGGTCTACATAATGAGTCCCAGACCAGGTCAGGGATACACAAAACAAAACAAAAGAAACAAACAAACAAACAAAAAGTTGACGAATAAAGTTACTATGACAACACAACATTATTAAAAAAAAAACCCTACAATGGAAACTTTTAAATAGGATTGGCCAATGATTGTTCTAAAAAAGATCGATCACTTTGTTATTCTTCAGCCAGGACTCTAAAAGAGGTACCAAGGGCCTGCAAGATGGCTCAGTGGGTAAAGGTGCTTGCTACCAAGCCGGAGGACCTGAGTTCAATTCTCACAGAGTGGAAGAAGAGGACCAAGTGTCACATTGCCCTAATAATTTGATTAATATAATCTGATAAGCAAACTTTTCAAATAACTGAGGTTAAAAAAAAAAATCTCGGACAACATTTAGAGGACCAGAACTGTTTTGTTTCGTTTCTTTCCAGCTGTTTTTAGGAAAGCAGCCTCTACCACGTGCTCCATCCGGCCAGGACTGCTAACCCCTGGGCTTGAAAGCAACAGGGCCAATGGGAAACTGGGAGCTAACATAAACCTTTCCAAACAAACAAGCAAGAAGATAGAGAAACAGTGCTAACAGGGCTCTAATTTAAAAAGCCCTTATCAGCCCACTCCTTAAGTTCCTCTAGTAGGATGTCTGTGACTTTTATTACTAATCCTATTTCAAGAACAAGATCATGGCAGGCTGTCAGATTATTATGCAGATCTGGATAAATCAATACATTACTACTATATGATAACTCTGAAAAGCAGAAGTTCCAAAGCAGTACCTATTCCCTCCAGATAAAAATCCTAGTCTGCACAGGAGACCAGGTCCCGTGAGACACTGAGCAGTCCAGCGTTTAGGCTGTAAGCTTCTTGTCGTATTGTACCAAAGGGTATCACTGCAGTGGTGCTCAGTGACAATGGTCTTACTGCAATTTCTACTTTAGCCTCTAAGAAATCCAAAACAACATCCACATATCATTGCGCTTACTGGAGTACCTAATTATAGTTAATTTGATAGAAGATGGCTTTTATTTTCCAACTGAGGATTCTGGAGTCAAAGGGGAAGGCTTTCAATGGCTTACTTAAGAATCCACTGGTCAGCTTTTATCTTGCAGGAGCCACATGAGCGAGGCTAGAAAATTACTACTTCTTACAGCTCATGTACATTTCCTTCTTAAAATAACCTGTGCTACAGGAATGCACAACTCACAGGCTTACCATTCAAGTGTGACTACCAAACTTGAGAATGTGGGTCAGTCCGGTCCTGCCTCTGCTTCTAGGAATAGACATTTTCTTAGAATATAATCACACCATAAAGCTAGGCATAGTAGGGCACAGCCTGGCTATACAGAAAGACACCGTCACAAAAAAAGGGGAGGGAGAATATTCTCAATTATATGTTTATATATTGGATCTTTTGTGCAAGAGTGACATTTTGGAGTTGTAGTACCCAATACCTTGCGGCTGGCAAGGCCTGTAATATTTTCCGTGGGCTCTCTGTGGAAAGCACCGACAACTCCTGATCTCCGTGACCACTGCAGCCTACACGGCAGCCCTGAGACAATTTACCAGCTGTAGTGTACAACGTGGAAGACTGAGATGCAATAATGCTAGGAATGTGCCTCAGTTTACACTGCTTGGACGTGGCAATGCATTTAAATCCCAGTCTTTTCAAAGAAAATCACACAGGGGCATGAACGTAGTGAGGCTTGTAATAAATGCCTCCCAAAACTGTTATAATTCTCAAATATGTATGTAAAACCACTGTACAAATCCTTACCATTCCAATAATCATTATATATTCCAATACAGGTTGACCTTATATTCTCCTTTTTCCTTACACAAAATTGGTATGTCAGAAACACATGCTGCCACATCTAACTTGACCTCAGAGTGAGGGCTTTCCCAGGCTCACCGCCACCTTCCACCCATCAGAACAAACTCCTATTCTAGAATCAACTTAACTTCTGGGTTTTATTTTATTTTTGAGATGGGACCTTGCTATGTTGCCTGCCCAGGCTAGTTCAAACTCCCAAGTTCCAATGAGTAATTGGAGCATCTTAAGTAACTGGGACTGCAGCTGACAAGCTTCATTCTATGTCACAGCGCTGCACAACTCCAAGGATTAGACTTGACAAGGCAGCGAGGGAATTAAAAAAAAAGACAGACCCGGACACATGGGCCTAGAGAAACTAGGAGTGAGTGGTCTGGGCTCTAGGACGGAGAAGCTGCTACATTCAGGAAGCTCAGACTGTTTATTATGTACAGCTAAACAGGGAGGCGGGGCTATTGCACACAGCTGAACAAGATGGACTTAACTAATATCAGCAGGAGCAAACTCTGTAAGGGAGCAGTGTTCTAGCCATCAACAACCTAGGGAAGAACACTATGGCGGACATTTTCTGCCTACTGTCAACATCCACACATGGATCCTAGAAAGGTTTTGCCATCACTGAGCCTCGCCCAGGGGTTAGGCTTTGCTGTTTCACCATGGGTCTCCAGCCTATTAGGTCCTGTACAAGGCCAACAACACATACCCATTCAGGACTCAGGGCTCTCCCTATTTTGCACAGTTCTGGTTATCTAACCAATACTCCTTATTTACTCCTATTCCTCCTTTGTTATTGAAAATCCTGATCAACATTTGTCTCATTCTGTTTTCTGTTATATAGTTTCAAGCATTTTAATTCAAGATGTGAGGAATCAGTTTAGATTATAAATAGAAGAAAAACACTGAACTTGATAAAAAATATTTTTAAACATTTCAAAAAAAATGATGACTTTGATAAAATATCTATTATTTTAAGTTATATTAGAAAATACACTACACATTTAAAATATGCTATCAAATAAGTTTTTTTTTGACTCTCAAAAATATGGAACACTTCACAGATCTGCATGTCATTCTTCGCTCAGGAGTCATGCTAATCTTTTCTCTGTATAGCTCCAATTTTAGAAAATGTTCTTCCAAAGCAAGCACTCATTCTATTTTCCATGATTCACTGATCTATTTCCATTTCTATCATATAAATGTGTGTGTGTGTGTGTGTTTCCCTTAGGTTTTTTGAGACAGGGCCTCAGGTAACCCAGGCAGGCCTTGAGCTCTGCACTTCACTATAACTAAAGAACATTATTATGGCAGAACGTTTTCCACCTCCTGATCCTCATGTCCCCACAGGTGTGCGCCAGCATGCCCAGATCTGTCATATTCTTGATATGACTTAGGAACTTTGAATGCACGCATATACTCGTGACTCTGCTTTGTATCCCCATAGACTGCCCATCAGTGCTCACGTGTAGTAAATATCCACCGACTTGGACTGCCTGGCATTGTACACCTAGTTTTGCACTGTGTTCCAATCTGTTGCTTATCACACCAAGTGAGGTTGCTTCCATTACATCTGTCCATTTTTCAAAAAGGGAAGAGTAGTGAAAGCAAGGAACTCTTGCAAATGGAGTAGAGGGTTTTCGGTTTCTGTGAGGCTTTGCATGATGTCCAATACTTTACATGTGAGCTCCTTTTTGTGACTGTGATTTTTCTTTAAAAGACTAATATTACATCAGGTTTATCAATATAACCTATTCCCTCATTTAATCTTGAAGCCAAATCGTTCACACTCAGATCCCCTCATAAATAAACACAATGTTCCAATTGAGCTGTTGGCAGCAGAATGTGTTCACAATGAGGAACCTTCACTGTCTTGGCAGAAATGACAGAATTAGCTAATTACAGTACAGTCTCCTATATCTGTTTTCATTGGGATAAGGGACAATCTGGTGATAGCAAAAGCAAATGATCCAGAAAGACATCTTAAGATCCTTCTGCAAAGATGATAATCTCCTCCTAAGTCATCTCAGAGTGGGCATTTCTCCACATAACATTTCCTTGATGGTAAGAAAAACTCCAAGATGTTTTCATGAGGGTGAGGTTTGAAAGTCCCAGTGTAGCAGGCAGCCGAGAAAGGTTACCTTGGAGAAGCTGAAAACATTCGGGGGCAGAAAAAATTTTTTTTAAAAGAGAAAAGGTTAAAAAAAAAAAAAGCTCAAATTTTATTTGGGAGAGAGTTAAACAGGAGACAAAGCAAATGAACATTTTAGAGGAAGTGCTTAGAATCCTTTCTTTTGGGGAGCAGCACAGAAAATCCTGGGGAACCTGCTCAGTATCTCGAATAAAGAATTCAAAAATGTTAAAAATATCATTTCTCACTAGCTTTGCCACCAATTATGATGCCCGTCTATGACAAACACTGTTTTGGGCTTTTAGACTGAGCTTGGTGTGACGGTCCATGCCATTAATCCCAGCACTCAGGAGACAGGCTGGCGGATCCCTGAGTTCCAGGGCAGCCTTGTCTAGAGTAGAGCAGGACAGCTTCACAGAGAAGAGACGTTTTTCTTTTCATGACTTATATTCTGCTTGCTTCTAAAAAGGACAGAGAGGAAACGTGTAGAATAAAACAATGTGTGCTATTTATGGCTAACACAAAAATGTGTCCTTCAAGCAACAGGGGAAAATGTAGACACTGAGGTGAGCTGCAACAAACCATGTAAGGCAGCTTCAGTCCCCTCCATACTCCTCCAACACAGTGTGAACCAGCCAAGCATGGCTTTTACCACAGGCCCTGTCATAGAGCAGGCTACACTGTAAAGCCCTCTTCCTAGGGAGCTTAGAGAGACTCAAAAATAAAATGGCCTCCGAGACACCTGTCTTTGTTTCCTTATCTTCTAACAACAAAGGATAAAAGTGCTAATATCTTTCTTGGGTTTGGAGAAACTTGGTTTTTTGTTTGTTTGTTTTTTGGATGTGAGGTCTTGCTAAGTAGCCCAGGCTAGCCATTGGCCGATGTCACTCCTTCTTGATCAACCTCCCAAGTACTAGGGTTAGTAGTAGGGATGTAAACTGCAAAAGTAAAATTATGCCATTAGATATGGGTTGAGACCCCTTGGAGGAGGTCACATGTCAGATATTTATGTTACAATTCATAACCGTAGCGAAAGTACAGTTATGAAGTGACAATGAAATACTTTTACGGTTGGGGTCACCACATGAGAACCTATATTAAAGGGCTGCAGCAATAGGAAGGTTGAGGACCGCTGCATTAGAGGGTGCCTTAGTTAGGGTTACTACTGCTGTGATGAAACGCCATGACCAAACGCACCCTGGAAAAGGAAAGGGTTAGTCTGGCTTATACAGCCCAAGTCACAGTCCACTGAAGGACAAGAATTCAAGTGGGCCAGGAGCCTGGAGGCAGGAGCAGGTGCAGAGGCCATGGAGGGGTGCTGCTTGCTGGCTTGCTCCTCCTGGCTTGCTCAGCTTTCTTACTGAACCCGGCACTACCAGCCTGGGGTGGTACCCCCACAGCCAGCTGGGCCCTACCCCTTCAATCAGTAATTAAGAAAATGCCCTACAGGCTTGCCTACAGCTTCATCTTATGGAAGCACTTTCTCAGTTGAGGTTTCCTCTTTCCTCCTTACAGATGACTTCAGCTAATATCAAGATGAATAAAACAAACCAGGACAGAGGAGGAGCAGAAACCCATCCATTTTGTTCCTTTTCATCAATAATCAATAGTATCTTATAGGAACAGGTAAAGGGATATTTGAGTCACATGAATGCCTACAGGTTAAGACACCAATATGTCTTCATTTTCCTATCAGTTTTGTTCTGATTGCACAGTGCATGGAAAGCGATAAACTTCGAACAAGGAAAACAACCCAAACCAAGATCATCAGTTTCGACACCGCAATGCAAAAGATGAATTTAAATTTTCTATTTTAAAAGGCAGGCTCCCACTTAAGTTATTACAGATATTTAAGTCTTCCAATTTTCTCCCTTGTGAATCAACTATAAATACAGCTATAAACTATAAATATTCCGAGCCAATAGAGCACTAATTTACTTTGAAAAAAAAAAGTCATACCAAGATAAGTCAACTAAAATGCTAGCAAAAATGTAGAAATTATTCTCAAGATAAAGTATCAACAAACTTATATTCACTATCAAAATCACAAAAAGGGGGTTGGCATGGTGCTAGACTCTTTAACATGATCTGTTGGGGTGGCTGAGGCAGGAGGACCATTGCAAGTTGAAATCAGCCTAAGCTACATTTTAACCTCGAGGCTAGCCTGTGGCCCAGTATGAACCCTGTCAAATAAACTAACCAATAGGGCTGGAGAGATGACTCAATGGCTAAGCGAAATCACTCACCGCACACTGCTGAGTTCCCAAGACCCATGTAGCTCCCAGCCTCCTGAAACTCCCGTACTTGTTGGGCACCTCTACTCGTGTGCATATACCCACACATATATACATCATTTAAAAACAACACAAATACTTTAAAACGACAACAAATCAGCTGTGCTCATTCCGTGGGATAAGCGAAGATGATCCTCTTCCCCCTGAGGACCATGAGAACAAAGAAAAACTAACAGTATTCCTGTTTTGGACTGAGAGTTCCTGCCAAAGGCTAACCAAGACACTTTTTGAATTTCCTCTGCCTGTAAAGTGCTCAGGCATTGAAGGTTTGTGTGCTGTTACAGACAAGAGTGTGTACCATCCAGGACACTCCTGAGGTGGGCTGCAAGAACAGAAATAACTTTACGGGGGTGGTAACTCAGTGGCTACGGGGCATTTGCCTAGCATGGGTAAGCCCTGGGTTCGATCCCCAGCAGTGAAAAACATTTTTTTAAGGTGAATAGGAAGAAGCCCAAAGAAGCAATGAAAACCACTGGTGTGTGTGATGCGTTATGCCGCACAGCGTGAAGGCTGTTCTGGAAAGTAACTGTGGTCGCTGAGAACAGAACGCAACGTAGTAGCAAGTCAACTGGATCAGCAGATGGTCCCCAGTGCCTGCGAGCCTCCAGCTGTAACATCCCAAAGAAACAGCTGAGTTTCCTTTAATGTATTCAAAACTTTCTCTTTTTTTTCTGGTCTGAATAAAATTGGACTATGGGTCTTCTACAAAAAGTAACATTCTGGGCTTTCTTTTTATAAAGCAATTTCTGCTTATTTGTATAACTAATTTTAGTCACCTTTAAAAAGTTAGTCCTTTAAGTTAAATAAGTTACAAGAAAATTAAAGTGTTCGATTAGATGAAGTAGACACCAATCCTGTCCGTCTCCTCTCACCTTGTGTGCTGACTGGTGGCAAGTAACTTGACTGAGTTAACAGAAATTCTGCCCATTGGGTATGAACCAAATATCTTGCTTCTGCCAAGCATGACCATATAAATAGCCAAAGCATGAAGAAAAACAAACAAAACAAAAGCTGGGTACCGTGGTACACACTTGTAATCCCAGCACTCAGTGAGGCAGAGGCATGAAGATCTCTCTGAGTTGGAGGCCAGCCTGGTCTACAAAGCAAGTCCAGGACAGTCAGGGCTACATAGAGAAACCATGACTCAAAACAAACAAACAAACAAACCCATCATCTTTAAACCATTAACAATATCACCGGAAATAATTATGTTTACATTTACAAACATAAAGTACATGTTTAACATTAAACACGTAAAATAAACTACTGTTAATTTTTAAAATCTAATTATTAGTTTTCAATTGATTCAATTGAAATACATTTTAAAGTAGTACAACTTTTTTATTTACTTTACATCCCCCTCCTCCCAGTACCTCCCCTTCCCTCATTCCCCCAGAAAAGGGGACCCCCCCTTCTCCCCACCATATCAACCTTCCCCAGCACATCAAGTCACATCAGGACTGAGCATTTCCTCATCCCCTGAGGACGGGCAGCACTGCCAGGGGGAAGTTATCCAAACGCAGGCAATAGAGTCCATGTTAGAAACAGACCCCCCACACACTCACCAGGCACCTCATATGAAGACCAAGCTGCCCAACAGCCACGTATGTGGAGGGGGCCTAGGTCCAGACCATGCATGCTCTTTGGTTGATGTCTCAGTCTCTATAAGGCCCCATGGGACTTGTCTCTGTTGGTCTTCTTGTGAGGTTCCTGTCCCCTCCAGGTCCTTCTATCTTTCCCCCAACACTTCCATAGGACCACCTTCCAATGCTTGGCTGCAAGTCCCAGCATCTCTCTCCATCCGCTGCTGGCTGGAGCCTCCCAGACAGAAGTCAAGTTTAGTTTTATTGTTAAAGCATGTTGTGGGTAGATTTTTGTAACAAGCACTTGCCATACACAAGGCATTACATTAGGTGCTTTGAATAGAAATAATTTATTGCTCACGGTAACCTTTCCTTCTTATTCACAGACGAGGAAATGGAGTCTTAAAGAAGCCAGCTCATTGCCCAAGACAGCACAAGAGGCAGAGCTGGCCTAATCTGCAGATTAGGCTCTTAATTTGCTTATGCTTATTCCTTTTATTCATAATTTTCCACTATAATGGTTCCTAATAATAATAGCCCACTCCATTGATATATGTGCACAGAATATAGGACTGGGTTAACAGAGACATTTCCTACAAGTATATCAGGTACTTTGAGCATACCTCCACATACCTTCCTACCCCTTCTCCTTTCCCTCTTCCCTAATACTTTCTCTTTGTGGATATGGAAACACAAAGGAAAGTCTGAGGAGACAAAAGCTAGTAATATCAGCTATATATTCCCAAGCTTAGTGGCTGAAACCTGCAGTCCATTATTTAGGAAGCTGAGACAGGAAGACTCCTTGAGCCCAGGAGTTTGAAACCCCGCCTCTGCGCTCAGCGGTGAAGAGCACATACTGCCTTGCAGATGTTCCAGGGTTGGTCCTTAGCACCTGTATGGCAGCTCACAGCTATCTGTAACTCTAGTTCTAGAGTATCCAATGCCCTTACCTGGTCTCCACAGGCTCCTACATGCATGTGGTACACACAAACTCATGAAGGCACACACACACACACACAAATAATAAATGGTTTTTAAACCATCTCAAAATAAATGCATAAATAACAATGGACACATACAATTTCTCTGAAAGAGTGGAGGGGTGCCAGGGATGGAGTCGGGAGGACCAAGAGAGGACCGCATAGGGTACCTGAGACCGTGTCTATAAAGAGAGAGAAGGACAGGCACGGTGGCACACACCTTTAGACCCAGCACTCAGGAGACAGAGGAAGGTGGATCTCTAAATTCAAGGCCAGCCTGATCTACAGAGCGAGTTCCAGGGCATCCAAGGCCACACAAAGAAACCCTGTCTTGAAAGTCCGAAAAGGGGTGGGGGGGTTGGCAGAAAGAAAAGAGGTGAGAAGGGAAGGAGAAAGGAAGGAAAACATCAATAACAGCTTTTAGTAAGTCAGTTCTCATAAGAAGAAATCAGTTCTCAGCTTGTGACGCACTCCCTTCCCCCATACCCTCATGCACAATCTGAAACATGCTCCTCACCCAGAAAGCTAGCGGCTCCGCACGGAAAGATGCGGTCTTTCTCACTGCTCCAGCTTCCTGGGTCTGTAGAACCACAGGGCAGAGCTAGTCCACCCTTGCCTAGCAGGTGAGATCACATGAATTCTGTCTTTTTAGCTTGTGTGTGTGCATGTCTGTGTGTCAGTTCCTATAGGGGGCAGAGGCATCAGATCCCCTTGGAGATGGAGTTACAGGCAGTTGTGAGACATCTGATCGATGTAGGTGCTAGAAAGCAAATTCGGGTCCTCTGGAAGAGGAGCAAGAGGCCCTAGCCCCTGAGCCATCTCTCCAGTTCCTAGTCTATCTCGTTTGAGATTAAGCTTATTTTACAAGAAAAATTTGTCAGGGTTGATACATTCATTCATCAGAGCAGTCCAAACCTCACCGTAATACAATACCAGGAGTAAGCTGGGCATGATGGTGCACACCTATAATCATAAGTCTGGTGGCTGAGGCAGGAGAATCATCAATCTGAGGCCAACCTGGGCTACACAATAAAACTTGTCTTACAAAAACAAAAAACAGTTTACTACTAGTCTGGATCCATGTTGAAATAAATCGAATGAACCGAACGAACATGATGGCTTCCTCTTGGAGGCTGAGACAAGAGGATTTCCATGAGTTTCAAACCAAGCTAGGATACGTAATAGTTCCAGGCTTCATTAGGGTGCAGAGTAAGACCATGCCAAAAAAAAATTCAGGGGTAAAGGGAGTTGGTAAGAAGTCACACACCTTTAGGTTTGCTTTCTTTATATTAAAGGTTAAATGTTTTCCAGACTTTCGATGACTGAAAGGAGAAAGAATGGTTTTCCAAGGCTACATTGGCAAAGCTGCATATCCGTTTTTTCAGAATATCTTGCGTGCAATTCTATCAGTAAACAAATAATCTGTTTATCTTTGTACAGATAATGGCATCACTAAGGGATAACGGCAGGGACCTGAGGACGCAGTTCAGTGGCAACGTACGCACTTAGTATGCAAGAGGCCTTGGGTTCATCCTCAGCATTGCAAAAACAACAGCACCAAAAATAACAGCATGAGCTTCTGTAACACGGCGCACGTCAGAAAATTATTATGCCTGATGGAACTGTTTGGAGCTCGTACAAAGTGAATGGCAAAGCCAGGTGCCAGGGCCAATACCTACCATCCAGCTGAGAGGCTGACACAGAGTGTCTCAAGCCTTGGAGGTCAAGGCTAGCCTGGCAAGTAAAACAAGCTCTCGCCTCAAAGGAGAAATGTTGACGATAAAGTGAAAGTAGATAGATTTAGAACGTTTTATTATAATAATGAAATATACAGAATCAGAGCATGCAAGATGAAAGCTCTTCCTCTCTCCTTCCTCCTCTAGCTTTTTGAGACAAGGCTTCTTTGTCTGGCTCTTTTTGTTTGTTTGTTTGTTTGGAGGGGGAGGGTTTGTTTGTTTGTTTGAATGGTCTGGTTTTTCAAGACAGGGTTTCTCTGTGTAGCCCTGCATGTCCTAGACCTAGCTCTGTAGACCTGGCTGGCCTCGAACTCTCAGAGACCCACCAGTGTCTGCGTCCTGAGTGCTAGAATTAAAGGCATGTGTCACTACTCCCTCCCCCCAAAAAACAGGGTTTCTCTGTGTAGCCGTGGCTGTCCTAGAACTCACTCTGTTGACCAGGCTGACTTCAAACTCAGATATCCGCTTGCGTCTGCCTCCAACATAAGCTGTTCTTATACAGTTAAAACACATCATCTTCCTTTACCATCCCCATGATTATATAAAATAGTGCGCAGCTATGTATACAACCCCCTAAAGCACCCTAAAGGAAATGTTTTGGCATGAACAAGAAAATAAAACGGGACTGGGGCGATGGCTCAGTGGGCAAAGCACTTGCTACATAAGCCCGAGGAACCGAGTTCAGATCCCGAGCACCCATGCGAGTGCTATGCGAGTGCTGGGCGCAATAGTGATGTCTGTAACCCCAGTGCTCTGGAGACAAGACAGTCCCTGGGGCTTGCTGGCCCCAATCAGCAAGCTCCACATTTATGAAAAACCATTTTTTTGAAATGGATGCTGGACAAGCGATTGAGGAAGATGAGACATCCTGATGTTGACATATATATGCATACTTATAAACATGCACACACATGAAAACATGACCGTGCACACACACACACAGAGGAAAGGAGAGAAGGCAGAAGGCAGAATGCATATCCCAACAGCTACTAGTGTATTGCTTAACCCTGTCTTGGTAGCCTAGAAGAGGAGACAGAACACACTGTGCAGGGTAAATGACGTCTCTACTCCTCTGTCAAGTTTTCATTCGGGTTACTGGTAAAGAGTCGTTCTCACCTAAGGGGAGATTTGTCTTTAGACATTTTAGTAGGCTGGGATTTAAGAAGCACAGGACAATATGTGTTAAACATATGATTATGCCAACAGTACACAAAATGCCAACAGCACCCAGAATAAAAACCTTTTGAGTGGAAGCACACATAAAGCATACACAGTTGTATGTGGCATTTTTGCAGTTCTCATTGACAGTATACATATAAACATATATGTATATATGTGCATGTATAAATATATATATTAGTATATGTAAATATGTACATATAAATATATTTGCAAATATATGTGCACATACATATATTTACATCTTAGGCATACATGCTTAACTCAAATTTGAAATCCTGCTTCTCATCCTCTTTGGTAACTGCCTAGTACCCATGTACCATCATGACCAGCCCAAAATATATAAGAAACTCACACAAATCAGCAGCAAAACCCAAACTATCTAATTAAGAATGGGCAGAGGATTTAATACACATTTCCAAAGACAACATACAAAAGGCCAACAGGAATATGGAAAGGTGTTCAGACATCATTAGCTAGGTAAAAGATAAATGTTAGATAGGTTATGGGGTAGGCAAGAATCTTTATATAAGGCTGGTAGAAATGAAAATTGGCAAAGCCAAAACAGTATAGAGACTCCTCAATTGGCTTTAAATTAAAAAATAGAACAATCATGTGATCGATTCAGCCAAAGAAAATGAAGTCAGCATCTCTCATAGATGTTTGCATTCCCATGCTCACTGCAGTGTGTTTACAATAGCCAAATGCAAAACAAGTGTCCATTGGGTGAACGAAATAAAGAAGCATGGGGGACTCCAACAGAACAGCATGCAGCTTTTGAAAAGAAGGAAATCCTGCCATTTGGAGCCAAAGGGATGATCCCTGAGGACATTATACAGAAAAACAGGTATCATCATCTTTCTTTCCCACGGGTCCCACATTAAACCACATTAAGTCTGTATTAAAGTTGTAGATGTTTTCTTGTCATTTTCCTCCAAATGACACAGTCTAGCAACTATTTATGGCATTTACATGTGTTATTATCAAGTCTCCTAAAGATGATTTAAAGTGTTTAAGTAGATAAACACAGAGGTATATAAATCCTTTAAAACACGTCTTTGTGTATGTGAGCATGCACGTACCCGTGCCAGGGTCCATGTGTGCATCAGTTCTCTCTTTCCCACCATGGGCTCCAGGGACTGAACTCCTGTCATCAGGCCTGTGTAGCATGCGCTTTTTTCCACTAAGCCATCTTGCCAGCCCTGTATGTGCAAATTCTACACCACTTCATATGAGCAACTTGAACACGCTTGGATTTTGGTATCCGGGAGGAGCCACAGAACTACGGTGTGTGCCGAGGGCTGGCTGTACTAATCACTTCACATGTGGAACCTAAAATTACCAAGCTCATGGACACCATAGAATAACCAGGAGCTGGGAGGTAATGGCATGAGAAATACATAGGTTGAAGGCACACATTTTAGAAGCTGGTGAGAGGCCTCAGTGCATAAAGACACCTGCTCTCAAGTCTGAGGACTGGAGTTCAATTCCCACAACATCTATGGGGGAAGGAGAGAACTGACTCCTGCAAGTGGTCCTCGGATTTCCACATGTGCACTGTGGCATGAGTATGGCTGTACTCACACATATGCGTACACACACACACACACATATGCACAAATGTCATATATACATGCATCAAACACACATAGAAAGATAAAGGTTAATTTTAAATGTTTAAAGAATATTTCCTCAAAGCAAAATAATTAAAATGCAGGCTGGAATGCAAGCATGCCTGCCTGGACGGCACAAAGCGCTGGGTTTAATTACCAGGCCGTGAAAAAACAATGTTCTTTACTCCCCCGGCCCCTCCTCAGTGCTGAGATTCACACCAAAAGCCTTCAGGCATCCTGGGCAAGCATTCTGTGTCTGAGTTACATCCCTGAACCTGCAATTCACCATCTTAACAGAACAAAGGGCAAGGACATACCAAGATCAAAAAAAAAAAGGCACATAAAAACATTTAACAGAACTCAACATCCATCCACTGTATAAATTCTCAGAAAATCAGAAGCAGAGTGAAACTTCAATCTAATAAAGGGCATACAGAAACAGTAGCAAGAAGTTGGAGCAGATACAAATTGCACATTCTTTTAGCTGTCAGGGCAGAAGATGAAAACTGAAGGACCGACATCAGATGAAAAGGACTAAGAATGCAGGCGCCGGGAGGAAGGGGTGAGTGTTCTGTCCTGCCTCACCATCCCACACGGCGCTGTGTCCACCATGAAAAACCACACAGGCTCCTTCTGTCGGGAAAACAAATGACTCCTGTCACTAGTAATCTTGAGGAAATAGTCTAACTCTTGGGGTGAAAATCAAGGAAAGGGTTTATGGAGTTTGATGTGTAAAAATAGAAATGTGAACAAGAGTTTGTATAGAGAATCAGAATTTAATGGTTTAAAGAAAACTGTTATTTCTATATG
>CM053746.1:31248392-31294011 GCA_028658305.1 Pachyuromys duprasi | reverse complement strand
TTTGGTTTGGTTTGGTTTGATTTGGTTTGGTTTGGTTTTGAAGACAGGGTCTCCCTATGTAGCCTTGACTGGCCTGGAACTCACTATGTAGACCAGGCTGGTATCAAACTCATAGAGATCCGCCTGCCTCAAGTGCTGGGATTAAAGGTGAACCCCACTGTGCTTGGGGCAGTACTAACTTTAACTGCTGAGCACTTTCTCAAACACCTTCTCCCCTTTTGTTTTTTTGTTGGTTTGGTTTTAGTTTGGGTTGTTGTTTTGTTCTTTTGTTTTGTTTTTTTCAACACAGTGTTTTTCTGTATAACCAGCCTGACTATCCTGGAACTCACTTTGTATACCAGGCTAACCCCAAACTCCAGATCTGCCTGCCTCTTTTCCATTTTTCAGATTTAATTTTTTTTAAGTATTGGTTTTACATGAGTCTTTTGCCTGCATGTATGTGTGTGTACCACATGCATGCCCTGTGCTGGGGGAGGTCAACAGAGGATGCGAGATCCTCTGGAAATGGAGTTACAAACATTGTAAACTGCCATGTGAGTGCTGGGAATTGAACCCATGTCCTTTGCAAGAACAGTAAGTGCTCTTAGCCACTGAGCCATCTCTCAGTGGCCCCAAGATTTTATTTTTTTAAGAGGCAATATTTATTTTATCTATTCTGTGCTGGGAGGGGTACATCACACGCCTCAGCATGCATGTGAAGGTCAGAAGACACCCTGTGGGAGTTGGTGATCCCCCAGGGAAGTCAGGCTTCCTGGTGAGCACCTTTCCACTGAACTGCCTCACCAGCTCTCAAAATAGTACAATTTGTACACTTAAGGCATCTAGAAATTTAGATTTACATATAGGTGTTAAAGATTCCAGATTATTCTCCATTTTCTTTTTTGCAACGGGGTTTTGTTGTGTAGCCCAGGCTGGTACCATAGGCATATGTCACCTCACCTGCCCACATTCTTCTACTGACACCCTCACCACTGTGTGAAAACAGAAGTCTGTGTTGGTTATATATGTGCTCTCTAGACCCCGTGGGACGTCAAATGTTGCACAGGCGAGGCAACAGTAAATTATTAGTCTGTCGGCTCCAAGAGAAATAAATTACTAAATATTTGGAGAAAAAAAAATGTGCTTTTAGGCTCTCAAAAATGCCATGTAGGCAAGAATTATCTTGAACTCTTGAACCAAGTGTTGGGATCTCAAATGTGTACCATCACACTCAGCTTATGCGGTGCTCGGGTGGAAGGAACCCAGGGCCTCGTGAATGCTAGGCAAGCACTCTACCAACTGAGACGCATCCCTAGTCCCTACGCTCTCGTTTAAAAAATAAAATAAAATCGGAAGGTGCGAGTTGGCAGTGAACGCCTTTAATCCCAGCACTCCGGAGGCAGAGGCAGGCAGATCTCTGAGTTTGAGGTCAGCCTGGTCTACAGAGAAAGTTTCAGGACAGCCAGGGCTTCAGAGAAACCTTGCCATCTTGTCATTTACTAGTGACTTTGAGCAAAGCTTTAAATTTTTCTAAGCCTTGCATTGCTTATCTAATATAATTTATGTGAAAAGGAAGTATAAGAACGCACAAAAAAACTATATTGAATGTTATCTGAGCCATGGTCAAAGGGCAGTGTTCATTGCCAGTTACACTAAATGGGATAAAACCTTCTCTGCTAGAATTATCAAAACCAAACTTATATACCTAGTCTCTAGTTATTTTCAATGTGTGTAAGAAACCTAAGGAAATTATCCAATGGAAGGCTACTAGCTTAGGTAAAAGCATGATGATGCCAATGTTTGGGGTTTGTTTGTTTTTTTAAGATTAGAAAAATAGAGTAAACTCCAATTTTCAAAATATGGGAGGACTGATTTATCAAATTCTGTATACGCTACAGATGAAACACTACACAACAAGACATTATTCAAATGAGGACAAAATATGTAACCCAGCAGAATTGTAATCTCGTGAAATTCAAGTCTATAGAAAGGGGACTAAATGGGGAATACACAAAATGATGTTGAACCAACAGCGGCAGAATTACGCACCACTTTCCCCTGATTTGTGCTTAGTTTTTTAAATAATTTTTTAATAAAAATTAAAGAGAAAAGTTGTGCTATTTCTTTAAAAATATGTCAGGACAATTTGACGAGAGAGAGAACATTTTCTTTCAACATATTCTGCCACAACCGCTGGACATCTACACGCAAAGTAAGGGTCCCTATGGCCAGCATACACACAAATATCTCAAAATGGACCGCGGACCTAGACGCAGGAGAAAACCCATATAAATTGGATTATATCAAATCCGACGCCAGGCATGGCTGAGGCTGGAAGGAATTTCCGGACTCAGAAGAGCCAGGGCAACACCACGCAGTGAGGCTTAGTCTCGGGAATGGAGCTCTGCCTCCCGCTCCACCCAACAAAACAGAACACTCGTGTCGTAACTACACTATCAGGAAAGCGAAGGAAGGGCAGGTGAGACGGCCAAGCAGGAAGCTCCAAACTGGAACCCGCAGGTGGGAGAGAAGGACCCGCACAGGCGTCCTCCCCAAGACAAATAAATTAACGTAGGGCAGTCACTAGGTACAGCGCTTCACGGAGGGTTTGGTTCCTGGAGCCACAGAACTGTGGGGGAAGCAGGCGGTGAAGAGGGAACAAGGCAGGTGCTCACAATTCAAGTGTTGGGGTCCTGGGAGCCGGAGGTGCAGAGCGTAGGGACCCGTCCTGGGCGCTGGGAACCTAACTCAGGTCCTCCGGAAAGCCAACAGTTGCCCTTAACCGCTGAGCATCTTTCCAGATCCCTCCCACATTTCTGTTTGTCCCGTTTTTCTTTCTTGTTAGACACGCTCATTCCGCAGCCCAGGCTGGCCTCAATTCGGTGGAAATCCGACTACCTCGGCTTCCTAAATGCTGGGACTGCGGGTATATACCACCAGCCTCGGCTCTTTTGTGGATTAGGGGTGGAGTATTTCTCTAGTCTTTACAGTTGTGGTTTCAAAACAAAACAAAAAACACCTGAACTGTGTTTGAGTCCTACCTAAATGAGGAAAATGTTATTTAAGACGCATATTGAATTGTTAATGTAAACTTTTTAACAATAAAAATGTTATTATGTACATAACTATAAACTTTCAAATTCTAGGCACTGATTGGCTAGTGAAACACAGTCCCTGCCTTCACTGAGCTCATGCCCTACTGTGAGACTGTGGAATGAAGACTGAATTCCACTGGGATCTAAAATATTCTTTCAGTTATTGAGCGCTTTGTGGACTGTTCCCAAGGCGTTTGTTCTGACCTCTACCAATCATGCTTGACTTTTCCCTACCCACCAGGCAAAATGCTGCACCCATTTCAGGAGCCAGCAAGATGGCCCAGTGGGTAAGTCATAAGCCACCAAGCCCAATGACCGAGTTCAATACCTGAAATTCATATGGAGAGAAAAGGCACCGACAGGTTCTCTTCATACCTCCACAGGCATGCACACACACACACATATAAATGTGTATGCCTGCTGATATAAACACACAAATAAAAATTTTTTAAAGTTAAACATACTATTTAAAGTACATAATATTATTCATAAACGATACCATAGGGATTTATACCTAAAATCAATGCAGACAGCAATATTAAGGGGTATGGGTGCCATGTTTAGTGCATTCTTTTAAAATCTTTAATTATAAAACCAATGTGTTTTACATTAAATGCATTCATACAAATTCACCAGCAGTAGTCAAGATTACTTACAGGTAATTATGGCTTCAAAGAGTTTCAAAATATTAAGCGCTGATTTCTAGTTACATTTAGAAAAACACACATTGGAATATCTCCTCATCGTGGGTCCATATCTACCCACACATATACATGTGCATGCCCACACATGAAAAACAGAAAGAAGAAAGAAAGATTCCTTGCAAGCTGGACATAGTAATGCACACTTGTACCCTGGCACCTGGGAGGCTGGGGTCGTGATTAGGAGAGAATTGTCAACCACTTCGGAAACAGCTCTAAATGCGCTTCTGCCATTTTGTCTGAGGCTGGTCTGGGATACAGAGTGAATACTAGGCCAGCTAGAATTATATAGCAAATCTCTACCAGGTGGAGTAAGTACCTTTTTTTCCCTTGTATTTTCTACCGCAGCAGGTAATTAAATGTTAGTTTGCTAATACTGCATAGCTATAACATCATGTAAATGAAACATTAATTGGATCCTATATTCTCCTTGAAACAGTGGTTCTTGGGTTTTACTGTTCACCACGATTACAGAAAAGCTTCTGAACAGTGGGATGTAACCCCTAACGGGATTACCTAACTAAATGTGGGCGTCATTAAAAAAAAAAAAGGTAACAATAACCGGATTCTGAGCACATGACAATCAAGAATCAATCAAAATCAAACGCAGCGTTTGTTGTGCTGCTTCACACAGCACTGCGGCCTTGGCTCTAAACACACAATGCTTTGCACAAACTGTGAATGGCTCGGCCACACAGCACCAATGGGCACGGCGACACACTGGCCTAGAGTCAGGACTACCGTTAAGTTACAAACTTCGGTGTTTTTACTGCGCGTGTGGCATTTTCTGCTCTTGTAAGATCATAATGGGGGCTGGAGAGATGGCTCAATCAACACTTAAGTGCACTTGCTGCTCTTATAGAAGACCCAGGCCAACCATCCACAGCTCTGGTTTCAGGGGATCCGCGCCCTCTTCTGACCTCCACAGGCACCAAGCATGAACCAGATGCCCATACATACATGCAGGCAAAACATTCACATATAAAAATTTAAAAGCGAACAACTCTAATTAAAAAATAAATAGCTTAATTGTAAAAAAAAAATGACATTTTCATAGCTTTATTTTCTTCTCTCTCTCTTCCCTACTTTGTGGGTTCTTTCTGGGTTCTTCTCCTAACTGTCTCCTAACCACATCTTCTCTGGCTCAGCTCAGCTTCTCCTGGCTCAACCGTGACCTCCGTCACCTCCGTCTTCTCTCTCTGCTAGCCCAGTTCACTTTCAACTGTCTCCTGTTTTCACTCCGCTCAGTCTCTTCTCTAGCCCTACTCAGTCTTTTCCCTCCTGCACCAACTGTCTTCTCTGACCCTACTCCAATCCTACTCAATCTCTTTCAGCCTCTGCTGGATTTATATATATATATATATATATATCCTCTCCTTTTCCCAGAATTCCAAGAGCCAAGCAGACACTGAAGGGCATAGGGTCAACTGGGGATCCTTTAAAGGGCCAGTCATACAAAATAAAGCACACTACACATTTTATATTTTCCTGCAATCGCTTCTCAGAATGAGAGTATCAAATTAGCATATCTTTGGATTGGACTGTGTATGGGTGTTTGATTTTAAAATGGCAGTTTGCATTGTTCACTTGAGTTTAATAAAAATTGCTAAATGAATTTGGGGTCGTGATTAGGAGAGAATTGTCAACCACTTCGGAAACAGCTCTAAATGCGCTTCTGCCATTTTGTCTGTATATGAATGCAAAGTGGCCTCCTCAACATGGATGACTGTAAAATCAAATTATCAATTAACTGTGAAAAATGCTGAAGATGTTCTGTGTCCTGTAGAATCAAGTATTCAGCCAGGATTTAATTATTCATGAAAAAAGAAATAAGCAATCTACCTCATTAGTGTGCTTATTTGCATTCATCCTTAATAAATGGTGAAATTATATGAATAGCAAAGAATTTTGTTAAAATAAATTTCTTCATGATTTATTATCAGTAAATACTTAATTTGTATACCTATCCTAACTGCCTATATGCCTGTAACAGTTTGGCTTCTCTGTTGCTATGACAAAACCATGACCAAAAGCAACTTGGGAAGGAAAGAGCTTATTAGGTGCTTATTAGGTCTTACAGGTCAGAATCCACCATAAGGGGAACTCAGGGCAGGAGCTCAAGACCCGGAGGCAGGAACTGAAGCGGAAACCATGGAGAAATGCTGCTTTGCCTGAACCACACACAAGCCTGGTGCCTACAGACCCAAGAGAGGAAATCAGATCTCCTGGAACTGACATTAAGAATGGTTGTGAAGCTGGGCGTGGTGGTGCACTCCTTTCATCCCAGCTCTCCGGAGACAGAGGCAGGTGGATCTCTATGAGTTCAAGGCCAGCCTGGTCTGCAAAACAAGTTCCAGGACAGCCAGGGCTATACAGAGAAACCTTGAAAGAAAAAACAAAGAATGGCTGTGAACTGCTCCATGGGTCCTGAGAACCAAATGCACCCCTCTCCTCTGGAGGAGCAGCCAGTGTACCTAACCTCAGCCATCTCTCAAGAGAGGGATGGAACATCAGGCTCACCTCTGGGACACACTTCTAGGAGGTGATAGCATTTGGAATGAGCATTGAGGGTCAAATCTCTAGACTGTGAAGGAGAAGGAAATAAACCGATGAATAACATACGCTCATTTATAATCTGAGCCATCATCTTGTACAGTCTTTTGTATCCAACCAGCGTCTTAGTGTGCTTCCATTTGCCCATACATGTCCTTCAAAATAATAAATAAATAAATTTTTTAAAAAAGCATGGTTGAAATGGGTACATTTTAGGGAATCTTCAGTTCTAAAATCTTTACAGAATTGGTATCAGGCAGGATAAGACAAAAAATGGGGTAAAGGGAAAGAGGTATGGAGGGAGAGAATGAATGAATGAATGATGAACGAACAAATTTACAAGTCATTGTTCTAAAAGCCAAAGAAAACAAATTGGAAGGGAGAAAGATGAGCCAGTTCAGAGGCAACAAAGTCCAGTCAGATGAGTGTCTCAGGCAACAAGATAACAAGGTTTGGAGTCGGGTGCATCAGACTTCCAAATTTGATTCTACTACTTATCTTGTGTGACCTTGGAGAAATCATCTAATATCTAGGAATTACTTTGATCCATACAGCGGAATAACAGTGTGTTATTGCTTAGCACACTCACTGCACATGCGGCAACGGCTGACCCTGAGTACATTTGTGCTGTAGTTTATCGCCGGCTCACTGGTCTGACTTTAAGCTGAACACTTGAGAAAAGAAACCTGCTCATTCATTTCTGTGAAGCAGCGTTTAGCACAGTGTTTGGCATATGGCGAATGATTACTATTGTGCATAAATATTATTCTCATAGTAAAAGTTATTTTGTCAGTTGAAATC
Organism: Pachyuromys duprasi; assembly: GCA_028658305.1. Classification (NCBI taxonomy): domain Eukaryota; kingdom Metazoa; phylum Chordata; class Mammalia; order Rodentia; family Muridae; genus Pachyuromys; species Pachyuromys duprasi. The sequence goes on along the minus strand of CM053746.1, from coordinate 31,286,882 downwards.
CCTTCTGTAATAAGGAAACAATATACTTCACGTATATTGTTTAACAGTAGTTTTTAACTATATTTTCCTAGAATTTACTGTTAATTATGCAAATCATAAAATGTCGAATGAGTTAGCATTTTGCTTGAAGAAAGCTGGTCATCTGTGCTGAAGGAACTGAATGACATAATAAATTTCCACGGTCTCCATCAACTGCAAACATTACCAGGCGACAGAGAAAGCTATTGTTTATTTGACAACCTCTTTAAAAAGTTATAACAAAATAAAGAGCTTTTTCAAACCAAGGAAATTCTCAAAATGGAAAGCTCAATTAATTAAAATCTTTTATAGTCTTCGGGGAAATGAGAAGAAATTCAGTTTCATGGTTTGATGATTCTGACCTATGTAGGAATATAAAATGTACTAATTACTTAATGTCGTATTTAATGGACTTTTCCACTGTGGCGTTTAATTAGCTTATTTGACTAAGAGCGTAACTTTAAGGTGCTTTTCACAATTATTAGACTTTGTTCTGAGAGAATGCCTTTTTCTTTTTTAATTTGACTTTCAATGTTTACTCTCCTCCTCCTCCTCTTACTTTTTGTCCTGGGTCACTTACCTATGCCTTAGCCCCTTTACTGTGTGTGTATGTGTGTGTACATTATACTATACATAAACACTAAAAAAAGTATTTAAAAAACACACTTTTTTTAGTATTTATGAGACAAGGTTTCTCTGTGTAGCTTGGCTGTCCTGGACTTGCTTTGTAGACCAGACTGGCCTCAAAGTCACAGCGATCCGCCTGCCTCTGTCTCGCTGAGTGTGAGGATTAAAGGTATGTGCCACCACGCCTGGCTTGATCATTAGTATATCTTAATAGACCTAAATTACTGTCTTTTTGCCCAGTTTTTGATAAGTGCTGGGAACTGAATCCAGGTTCTTAGTACATGTTATTATCATTTGTCCTATATTTTCTTTTCTTTTATAGTCAATGGAATTCTGGCCTTTTTGACAAACTTTACTAGGAGCCATTTTTTAATGCATTATTTAAAAGAATAATGACTTTGCAGAAATGATTCTGAAACGATTACAGCAGATGACATGGTGAGGATCATAATCTGTGACACTTTTGGAATGCATACTATTAATTCCTCAGGTTCATTTATAACCTGCTGCTTATTAATGACCAGTACGTGTGCTATTGGTTTCTAAAATATCATATGCTACATTTATGATATTAATATAGTTTGCAAACTTAACAAAAATATATCCCTCCTCTTTTTTTAAACAATTTAAAAAATAGGGGCTGGAGTGGTGCCTCGGCAGTTTGGAGCACTGCTTGCTCTTGTGAAGAACCCGAGTTCAATTCCCAGTAGCCACATACTACCTCACAACCATCCCTAACTCCAGTGCCCGGGAATCCAACAAGGGCTCTAACACCCTCTTTCCGCCTCCAAAGGCACCAGATATGCACATGGTAGACATATATATTCATGCAGACAAAACACTCATATATTTTAAATAAAATTATATATATATACATATACACACACTTTTATATATATATATATATATGTATCTATATATATATATAATTATATATAGTTTGTTTTTCGAGACAGGGTTTCTATGTAGCCTTGGCTGTTCTGGACTCACTTTATAGACCAGGCTAGGCTCAAACTCAGAGATCTGCCTGCCTCTGCTCCCAGAGTGCTGGGATTACAGGCATGTGCCACTGTGCCTGGCAAATTTTTTTAGAAAAGCATCTGAGTGTGGTGGTACATGCCTTCAATCCCAGCACTAGGGAAGCAGAGACAGGTGGATTTCTGTGAGTTCTAGGACACCCTGGTCTACAGAATGAATTCCAGACCAACCAAGGCCACACAGTGAGACTCTGTCTCAAAATAAAAATAAAAATAAAAAATAAATAAAAGCAGGACTAGGGTTGTACCTCAGTGGTAGAGCACATGGTTGGCAATCATAAAGTCTCAGGTTCAAACTTCAGCACCAAAGAAAATAAACCGGAACTGAGAGATGACAGATGGTGAGGTGTTTGCTGTGCAGGCTAAGGGCCTAAATTTGGATCACCAACACTCACAAGCATGGAAGGCATTCCCGTAATGCCAACGATAGGAAAACAGAGACAGACACATCCCTGAAGCTCTTGACTGACTAACTAGCTGACTTGCTCACGTTCAGTGAGAGACTCTGTCTCAAAAATAATGTGGGGAGCAACTGAGGAAAACATGACATTGACCCCCGGCACTCAAGCATGCACCCCACACACACAATTTTAAAAAGAATTGCTGTTCAAAAAAAAACAGACATGTATTGAGCAAATGGCTATTACATTAGGAATTTAAAGTACAGAGGAAAAAAAAAAACGATGCCTCTTGCTACTTTAATAATAATTGAAATTTAAATTTTAAATAGATTGCAGCATTAGTCAACTACTTAATAGGAAAAAAATATCTCCAGGCATCTTAGTAAATGAACAATTACCTTTTTAAAAAAATTACCATTCCTACAAACTATACACCAAGATGCAAACTGTTTTTTTTTTTAATTTATTGTTTAAATGATTGCTGGGTTTCAAATTCTGCTTACAATAGCAGCACTAATAACTTTTTCTTTTCTTTTATAAAGTCAGGGGATGAAGGTAGAGAGTGGGTGTTTTTTTTAATGATTGATTTATTTTTATGTTGTGTGCATTGGTGTTTTGCCTGTTCAAGGGTACCACATGGAAGTGGAGTTACCGACAGTTGTGAGCTGCCATTGGGATACAGGGACTCAAATCCCAGTTCTTCAGAAGAGCACTCAGTGCTCTTAACTGCTGAGCCATCTCTCCGGACCCATATTTTTCCTTTATTAAAAGCAAGGGTTTAGAATAGTATTTGGTAAAACAAACAAACAAAACCTTTAAAATGTTCTTTATCTGTAGGTAGTCTCTGAACAGAATAATTTTTAGATGAAAGATAAAATGAAACCCACACTTTCCCTTTCCATCAAAAGGGATGCTAATTATAGTTACAAGAAAATGCCTGTTCCGTGCAGAATAAACAGCATCTGCAATGGCAAAAAGTCAGGGAGGAATGTACCCGTGAGTATCTCAGGGAGTTAAATAGTCTTAGCTAAGTTAGACTAGGAGGAAGAAAAACCAATGGCAACTGGGCATATTGGTGCAGGCTTTTAATCCTAACACCGGGGAGACAAAGGCACGTGGATCTCTGTGTTCCAGGACAGCCTGGTCTACATAAAGAAACCCTGCTTCAAAGAGAGACAGAGCGCGCTCAATGACAGGGAAATTAACTGGGAGGCTAAGGTAATAGACAGATAGGATAAAAGCCTAAACTAGAGCTGTGGAGGTGAGTCAGTGGGGAAAAAGTGCTTGCTGCGCACACATTAGGACTCAAATTTAAATCTCTAAAAACTCATATAGAAGCCAGAGGTGGAGAGACAAGAAGCTCGCAAGGCAGCCTGTGTACATGGTGAAAAACAAGATGAAAGGTGAAGATTTACACCTAGGCTGTCCTCTGACCTCCAGAGGCACCTGTGTGGGCGCATGCGTAAACGCAAATACATGAGCGCGCGCGCGCGCACACACACACACACACACTGTAATCTAAAAATTAAAATCTGAACTAAGCAAATGGCAGTGATAAAAACTAAATGAATTATCACATCTGCATCTTCACTGAGCTTTTCCTTGGACGAAATAGATTTGTAACGCAACGCGGCAACCGTAAAGTCGGCACCATTAAACGACCATCCTTGACATCAGACTCTAGGTAACCGTACACGGTAGAACCTTTCTTTCACACGTCTTGGCTTTCTCATCTGCAAAACTGCTTACTAATAAAACACATGCATTTTCTACAATGGTTAAAGGAGGAAACAAAACACAAAACAGAGCCTAAACCAACTCCCAATGATGTGTGCAAGAACAACAGTGCGCGCGATTGTTTGCGGGCTGCCATCTTTTTGGATGCAGACAATGCTGGCTGTCACCAGATTTGCAATTTTAACTTCATTTCCCACAAAGATGATTTTATTTCCCCGAACTAAACTAGAGAATGCCCCAGGCAAAGGAGGCTTTCCCCACTCCCCAGACAGGGTCTTGCTAATGTATTCGACGATAGCCTCAAACTTCGATCCTTGCCTAAGCCTTACAAGCACTGGGCTTGTCGTCACACCTGGCTTGAGCTCTTTTTCTCTTCTCTCTTCTTTTTAGTGCAAAGTTGTATTCTGGGCTGGGGCTGGGGCTAACTTGGCAGAGTACTTGTCCGGCATGCCCAAAGGCCTGGCCTCCATTTCCATTAATTACCACCGGAAACGAGGGGGGGAAGGCGCACCTGTAATCTTAATGCTAGCTGGAGAGGAGGATGGATTGGAAGCTCAAAGTCGTTCTAATACAGATCAAGTGCCAGGCCAGCCTGGGCTGTACGCGATGATGTCTCAAAACACAGCAACCACAACCAGTGCCCATGGGCAGGGTGGGGATATAGTTCAGTTGGTAAAGTGCTTTCCCCGACATGAACAGAGCCCTAAATTCAGTCCTCAGCCCCACATAAACCAGGAGTGGTGGACGCCATAATCCCAGCACACAGGGTGCAGAGGCAGGAGGGGCAAGTTAAATGCTATCCTCAGCAACATAAGAAGTTCAAGGCCAGCATGTTATATAACATTTGTTTGTTTTCCAGGGGGTTGGAGATTTAGCTCAGTGGTAAAGGGCTTGCCTAGCAAGCACAAAGCCTCGGGTTCGGTCCTCAGCTATGAAAAATATATATATATTTCTTTTTCAGTTTTTCGAGACAGGGTTTCTCTGGCCATCCTGAAACTCACTCTATAGATCAGGCTGGTCTTGAACTCAGAGATCCACCTGCCTCTGACTCTTGACTCCTGAGTGCTGGGATTAAAGGCCAACACCACCTAAATAAATAAATAAAGGGCTAGTGATAGCTCAGACCATAAGGGCACTTGTCACCAAGCCTAAAGACCAGAGTTCCATGCCAAGAACACACATGGTGAATGGAGAGAACCAAATCACACAAATTATCCTCTGACCTCCATGTGACCTCTAAACACGTGTGTGTGTGTGTGTGTGTGTGTGTGTGTGTGTGTGTGTGTGTGTGTGTCTGTGTGTCTGTGTGTGTGTGTGTGTGTGTGTGCGCGTGCGCACACATACACACATATATCAAGCAAATAAATATAATATTTTAAACCACAAGGGAATCAATAATTCTGTGAAGAAGAGATATTTAGAATAAAACCTATTAATTGAACAGTAAAAGAAAAGAAAAAAAAAAGCTGATTGGGCAGAGAAAACAAAAGTACATAGGAAAGAAAGCATCCCAGGTTCTGCAAATTCAATCAGGATCACTATGATTAGTGAATAGTTATTGGCCAAGAACACAGTTTAATTAAGGTAAGACTAGATGTAGCATCCAGGAGCAATGTTAGGTAGGGCCCTGAGGGCTCATGAAGCACATCAGCCCTAGCTACAAGCTGAAGACACCAGGACCTGTTTTAAGCAGACAGAAAAGCAACACTCTGAAACACAGGAAATTGTTTGGTACTTTGTAGCTGGATGGCAGCTTGGACCAGGCTGGTGGGAATGGAGGCAGAACATTTTGTTTTCATTTAGAAGTGAAATTAAAAGATTGCTAAACAAAATAATTAAAATGTTCCGTTTTGCTTCTCTATGGGGATATAGAGGATTTCTGAAATGGCTCCCTAAAGATGCATCGCTCTAAACACTGAAACCTAAGAACACGAATGAGGCATGAATGAGGCATTACTCTATGATTATGGGCTTATTACGCTGTGTTATCTTTTTCCAGTGCTAGGGATTGAACTCAAGGGTCCTACACATGGAGGATAAAACTCTACTACTGAGTGAAGCCTCCATCCCAGCCTTCAAAAAAAAAAAAAGTCTAAACCTGTACAGTTTGCTAGGGCAGCCACTGACCATCCCTGTAGCTTAAGTGTCTGAGTATAAATAGAACTGTTATTATTGTAAAATATATAAAGAACTTTAAAAACAGGAAATAAGACTTTTATAGAATATTTTATATAGATTATATACTGAAATATAAATATTTTGAGTTCTTCTAGTTAAATAAGTTATTAAGACCACACTCATCTTTTCTCTTTTCATTTTCTTTTCTTTTCAAGATAGGATTTTCCTCCGTAACCCTGGCTGGACTCATGGTTCAGCCCAGACTGGCCTCAAGCTCACAGCAATCCTCCAGCCTCAGCCTACTGAATGCTGGGATTACAGCTGCCACACCAGCTCTTTCCACTTTCTGATGTGTGATTGATGGAAAATTTAAAACAACGTATGTGGCTCATGTTACATTCCTGTTGGCTAGAGGGGTTGGGAGGGCTCAATGATAAAGCGCCCACCTAACGAATACCGCCTTGGGTTCAGTCTTCTGCTCCACAAAGAGAAACAAAACAACAAAAGCAAGCCGCTTACTGGCTGGAGCTGGTCTAACATTTTAGGCACTGGTTCCTCTTCCAGAATGTCCTAAATCAAAATTATAACCAGTCAAAAATTATGCTTCTGTTGAACATTTTGTCTTAGCAACAAGTCACACACAGAGACATACACACAGACATATGTGTACAGATATCAATGGCAATAATGGTATAAAGCTGTATAAAAATATAAGGTGTTATAGTATGTGAAACAGCAACAAGACAGGCTGGGGAGATGGCTCAATGGCCGAGCACCCACATGGTAGCACATAACTGTAACTCTGCCCTTCCCAGATGCTAGGCACACACATAGCGCACAGACAGTCACAGGCAACACACACACATGCACACATAAGATTGAATTTATTTATTTACTTTTACTTACTTATAGAAAGGAGAGTTTATTTGGGGCTTATGGTTTGAAGGGTTACGATAAGAGTCCCTTACCATCAGAGAGGAGTAAATATCATTTTAAATAGTAACAAAAATATAAGAAAATCAGACCATTCATGCAGTGATGTTGGACAAAGCAATTTGGTGATATCGGGTACAAAATGTCAATCTGACTATTCTACTTCTAGGTATACAGCTAAGAAGATTATGAACACGTACTCAGGGAGATATATCCAAAGTGTCAGGAATTTATAGGACAGAGGTTGCCAGCTACCCACCAGCTTTGTATTCTTTTCCCATGATATAGTGTTGTTTCTTGAAAGTAACTGCCATGCCAGAGACTACATTTCCCATACTCCTTTGTTGGGAAATACAGGCCATGCTATCATATGACTAGTCTAGTCAATGGAACAGGAAGAAAAGTAATATATCTATGCTACTCTCTAAGACCTGCTCTCTAAAACCCTCAAACACCAGTCTGTCTCTAATGGTTGAGTGATGGATGTTGATGCCTAGAGAAACTTTGCAAACCACTTCAGAGCATCTGTCAGCCTGGGTCTGGCACCGAAGCCATGGAATACAGATCTTTCTCTGCTACTGAAGGGACTCCAAGCAAACAAGAAATTAACATTATATTAAAACCTTGAGGCTTTAGGATGGACTCATTAGGACAACTAGTATTAACTAACATATAAATACTATCCCCAAAATAGAAACAACCCACATGTCCATCAAAATGAGATTGAATAAATAACCATAGCCAAGCAAACAACAAAGCATGTAGTAGTTAAATACGCGGAGATAAAAGACCTACACCCACTGGGTACGTCTTTTCTTAAAAGTCTTAGAAAAGCTACTTACCAAAAAACAAAAACCTTACCATACACTGACCAAACCCTGTGCAGTAAAAACAAGCATGCTGTATTCCAGGCTGACTTTGAAATTGCAGCAATTCTTCTGCCTTAGCTTCTGCGTGTTGGGATTACAAGCATGAGCCACCATCCTTGGCTCCATATGAAGTGTTTCATTTTCTTAAAATAATTGAACTTGAAGTGATATGTTGAAGCTAAGTAACGGATGTATTGGCAATTTTTTTCATTATTCTGTTATTGTTTTCAATAAATTACTTCATAATACTATTACTCATTTTCCTATACTATCATGCAGGGGTGAACAAAGAGGATATATTCTGGGAAGTGGACTCACTGATGATTTCATCACTGTGGGAATATCATACAGTGTACTTACTCTAAAATGCTATAATGTCACTAGGCAATATAATCTTATGATACCAACATTGTACGTGCAGTCTGTTGATGACCCAAACACTATAATGAAGTATATGATAAAAATACCTGCTTCAAGGGTAAAAATAGAAAAACCATGTTAAAAGACATTTTAGAACTAGATAACTAGGCACCAAAAGATTTAAAATAAGTAAATATATGTTTCTGTCGTTTTTTTGTGTTTTGTGGGGTTTTGTTTTGTTTTGATTGAGACAGAGGCTCTCCCTACATAGCATTGGCTGTCCTGGAAGTTACTATGTAGTCCAAGCTGGCCTCAAACTCACAGAGATCCACATGCCTCTGCCTCCCAAATGCTGGTGTGTACTGACACATCCAGCTGTAATTATTTTTTAATCCCAAATCCAGAAATAAGTCTTAAGAAAATGAGAGACTTATCCAAAGGATGATCATCACAATATCCTCAAAGTAGCCAAAAGTTGGGAACACCTGCCCTGTTCATAGAACGCGGATTAATTGCTTGAACACCCACTAAAAAATCATATAGAATGTGAGGAGAGGTGAGGGCAGATGTGTGAAATACAGATGAGGCAAAATTGGTATGCTCAGGCTGGAATAGATACATAGACAGACAGAGCACTGTGTATTGCATCTTAGAAGGCACTTTGGACTTTGAACACTGTTAGAACTGGGAGACTATAGGATTCATGGACTATGTCTTGCATTACTAGCTAGATGGCCGCAAGCCTATGGGAGCAGGGACAGAAAATTATGGCTTGGCTGTAAAATGTGCACCCCGAGATCGTGCATCCTAACGCTTGATTCCCAGCTGTGGTGCTGTTTGGGGTGGGGGTGGAACCTTTTGGAATGGGGCTTAGCTGGTAGACATGGGGAATTAGGGGCAGGGCTTGGATGGCTCTAAGTGGCTGAGTTGTGGCTCAGCATTTCCATCTTCTCATCTGTCCCCTAAAGTTCCTGCCACGACAGAGGGCACCCCATCCACCATGCCTCCCCCATATCCCTTTCTCCTAGATTGCTTCTGTTGAACATTTTGTCTTAGCAACAAGTCACACACAGAGACACACACAGACATATGTGTACAGACACACACAGGATAGGATAGGGCAGCTGATTTGGGTACAGGGCACTGTACCAGTGCCTTAGTCTGTCAACTTGTCAGGGTCTGCCTGTGAGGGAGTTTCTAGATTGGTTTAAATGAGATTGGAAGAGGCACTCTAACTATGGGGGGCACAATCTCAGAGGCCGAAGTCCCAGAGTAAACATGGGAAAGCAAGTGAGGCACCAGCATGCATTTTCCTGCTTCCGACCGTGAATGCAATGTGACCAGCGGCCTTATTCTCCTGCCCCATGACTTCCTGATAGATGCTTGCAGACTACATCCTCAAACTGTGACCCAAAATAAACTTTCCCTGGCTTTTGTCAGATTTTTTATCCATGATGAGAAAAATAACCAATGCACAGGGTCTTGGTATTACACTCCAGGTTAGCTAAACTCACCATCCTCCTTTCTCAGCCCCCTAAGTGCTAGGGGTTACAGGTATGTGCCACCATGCCTGGCTTTGTTTTGTATGTTTGTTTGCAGTGCTAGATATCAAACTGATCATCTTATACATGCTACATACGTGCTTGACCACTGAGCCACATCCCTGTGTCCGGATTCCCTGACTCCCCTCACCCTTTCCTCTTTCTCTCCCTCTCTTTCCTTCCTTTCTCTCTCTTCTTTCTCTCTCTCTCTCTCTCTCTCTTTCCCCTTTGAAACATGGTCTCACTATATAGCCCTGGCTGGCTTCAAACTTAGGAATCCACCTGCCTCTGCCTCTTGAATGCTGAAAGGAAAGGCATGTGCCACCATGGCAGGTCCATACCCCGCCCCTCCCGGAGATAGCCCTGGCTGTCCTGGAACTCACTCTGTAGACCAGGCTAACCTCAAGCTCACAAAGATATGCCTGCCACTGCTTACTGAGTGCTGGGATCAAAGGTGTGCGCCACCTCTGCCCAGCTGACATTTCTTATTTATCAATATTAGACAATGCTTTTACTTGAATACTTGTTTTTTGCTCACTTCTGAAACATATTTTTAGAAAAATTACATTTAACTAAGAAAAGCAGTTCTAAAAAATCTTATGCTTGTGTTACAAAGTTCAGCCTCTTATTTATGTGTATGTATGGGCATGAGTGTATGTGTGTGTTGCGGGGGCAGAAAAAGGAATTGGCTGCCTCAGCGCTGGAGTTGCAGGCATCACTTGGAAGCCTGTCGTGCTAGGATTTGAACTCTGGTCCTTATGCTTGCCCAGGAAACACACAATCTCTGAGTCATCTCTCCAGCCCCCAGTCTGTAATGAGAATTTCGATTTCTTTAAAAAAAAAAAAAAACCCCAGTTATGTTGGGAATATGTTATTGTTTCAATCCCAGATGTGGGAAGTGGGGCTGCTTCAGATTGACCCACAGCAGCTGACTAGGATTTGTCTCGTACTCTAGCAGGGATGTGATTTTGCCAGCTTTAGATAGTTTACATATGGAATTCTGGGACTCTTCAGAGGAGCCCCAGAGGAGCGGGCAGCTGTGTCTCGCTGCCACCACTTTTGCTGGATTGACCATTGCTGGTTGGAGAGATCCCGAGGACAAAGATTGGACTTGCTCCAAGAAACTTAACGCCTGTAATCGATAGGAAATGTCTAAAGAGGGCTACACGCCATTTCCCTGTATCCTTCTTTCTATCCTACCCAGTGTTGGGGGCTGGAAGGGATAAAGGTGTTATAGGGAGGGGGGAAAAAAGAGAACCCAATAGTTTTATTTTTAACCAGGAAACATAATCCTTAAATCTATTTAATCAGGAACAGGTGAACTACACAGTTTGCAATGTCCTGAAATTTAGAGAAGATATGCTACCATCAACCTCTCAGCTCTCAGGTTTGTCACAAAATCAGTTTTATTCAGATCAAATTACCAATCTCCATAATTAAAGCAAGTATTAATAGCACTTTTTTTTTTCTTGGTACTACTGGGGATTGAATGTAAAGTCTTCCCTGTGCTAAGCAAGTGATTTACTACTCAGCTACATCCTCAGCCTCAGTTCTCACATTTTGGAGATGTGGTCCTTAAACTCACTCTAGCACAGACTGGCCTCAAATGCACCATCCTCCGGCCTCCATCTTCAGAATGCTAGAGGAATTACATGTATGTACCAACATGCCTAACTTATTTCATATTTTATATATAATAGATTTTTACCATCTTTTCCTTTGCTTTCATGAATTATTTCAGTTACACATCACTGTAAAGATCACTAGTTGAATGGTGGAGATATAAGCATTAGTCTCTCAAAAGATACGAATGAACAAGAGCTTACAAGAGTATGCACCAGGTACTCTGGAAGGGCACAGAGAAGGGACACTTGCTTCATTATAAATGTGGGGATATTGAGGACAGGTTTCCTAAAGAAACCTAAACAATCCACATGAGACTGGGCTGGCCCAGGGACGGAATGTGTGGCATTCTCAACAGGGGAAAAATACACTATTGTAAAAGTGAAGATATTAAAGAGAGAATAACGCATGCACACTAATTTAGCAGTCTGCTATAGCTGTTGTATCTGCTAGAAGTGGATGGTGCGGAGAGTGGCTCCACAGATAAGGAGGATGAGAGAGAAAGCTTCACTACTGTTCATCTGGAGACCAATGGGAATGAATACCTGGCAAAGGGGACAAAGGAAATGATTCGGCTCTGCCTAAAGAAAGGTCCAGACTCCATCATCAGGTCCTACAAAGATAACGTTAAATCCCCAGAATTTCTGAATACATTGGAAATATTCCTACGTGTAGATGCCAGTGAAAATTCTGAAGAGTGGGACCTGGGAGAGATTCTTGGGCTGCACGCCACCGAAGGGTCACATGAGCAAAGAAGACACTTGACACCTGCAGCCTTCCTAGAATGTCTCTCTTCCTTGGACTGGCTTTAATCTGTAGCTTGTCCTTGCAATAAACTACATTCATAGTGGTCAGTGAGTTGTTTTGCTTTTCTAGAGAAGCAATGGATTGGAGGGTGGTTTTGAGAAACTCCCAAACTTGCAGCTGATCTCAGAAATGAGGATGGTCTTATAGGACCTCTGTCTTCTACACATGGTTGGAACTCTGTCTTTATATTTGGGACCATAAAGTCTTGGGTTGTCTTGGCAGTTTAGGACTGTGCCTTTAACCCTGCATTTACTTAACTTGAATCAAGTATTTGGAGGTTGGTCTGCCGGTGTGCTACTGGCCCTTAAGATCTGGTTACACTTATCTTTGTTTTGTAAACGTAAGACACAACTGGTTGGTTGATTAAACAGCCTATACCTGGGCAGGGCAGAATTGGGTAGGTGTGGCTAAGGTTTGTGGAGCTTTGGAGGAGAGAATCACAGGAACAGAGGAGGAAGGACGACACCACCATGGGTTCGCCTAGAGAAGAAACCACATGGGGTCAGGAGGAAAGACTCCAATAATGGCGGGAAAAGGCCCAGATGAAGAATAAAAGCAAGTATTTATAAGATTATGGATGGACGATAGGATGGTTAAGGAGGATGGCATTGGATGGGGCTGGGAGATGGATGATGAGGATAATTAGACAGCGTAAGTAGGAATATCTGCCCTGTCCAAAGTAAATTAGGCAATTATAAAATCTAACAGGTGTGTCTATGTCTTATTATTTGTGATAGTGAGTTAGATAATACTGTTGTGATAATCTTAGGATGAATAATAATACATAGCCCAATGTTCATTGTTTAATATTTACTATAACAGTTCAGGGTAAAAATGTCTAAGCAGTGGCTGTGGAGATGTCTCACTGGATACAGAGGCTTCCAAACATGATAATGACCTGAGTTCATTCCCTGCAACGCACATGATAAAAAGAGATAACTGACTCCTACAAAACATATATGCACATGTACACACACACACATATATATATACATATATATACACATATATATTACTAAAATTCTTAAATGTTTTAGTATAACACTTAGAAAATCTATATAATCTGAGGCTTGAAAAATGGCTTGGTGGCTAAGAGCACTGACTGCTCTTCTAGAGGACCCAGGTTCAATTCCCAGCACCCACTTGGTGGCTCACAACCATATGTTAATTATGCATGTGGTGCAACAACATATTTGTCAGCTAAGCACGAACACATATATGAAATAAATAAAATTTAAAAAGAAAATCTATATAGTTTAGTGTAAGAGTAGTAGCTTTGGCTACAAAAAGTTAAAATGGACAAGAGATGGCAATGACAGTGAGAACAGGAAGAGACATTTGTGAGATGTTTACAAGGCTAAATTAACAAATCAAGCCTGAGGAGTCAGAAGAGAAATCAGGATTCACTACGGAGTATCAGGAGTCAGGTTGGAGCTGGAGCCAGAGGAGGGGTGGGGGAGGGGCCAGTAACACAGCACTCAAACCACTCCAGGGTACCAGGTTTTGTTTTTGTCTTAGGGATGGAAGATGAGGCTGGACAGTTAAATCTGAGGAGCCTTTTAGACACCCAGGTGGTAGCTGCTCCATTAGCAGCCAAAACAAGGATGGCGACAGAACCGGGGAGCCATTAGCACAACCACAACAGCCAATCACGGGAGGGAACAGTATCAGTGGCAGACGCTTTGGCTAAACACCATGTGGACAGCAGCTCCTCATAAGTAGACTTGAAAATGGCAAGGACGGAGCATCACTATAAGAGGACGAGAAGAACATTTAAAACCTCACAGCAAAATACCAGCCTCAAAGGCTAAGAGAAAGGGTTGGGAACTATGGTTAACACTAAGCTGTATTTGTATCACCCTTTTTGTTTATGTAAATTTTCTCTACTTTTTTAGCGAAGCTTTCTTATTCTCTATAAGAAAGTGTTTAAGTTTTGAGGGTGAGTGATATGATTTTCATTCACGTACTTTTCCATGTCTGTATGTCAAAATGAAACAAAGCTGATTTTTCTGACCTCTCCCAAAGTCATTCGAGATTCAACATAACTGAATTATTAGTGTCTATAACCAATGATTTCGTTTCCCAAACCGTTTTTTAAAGTGCCACCTTCAACGGTACCGCAAACCATCTGGAACCACTTAACTTTGCCAGCCTGCTGCGATAGCTCTCTCCCCCTTGGGAAGCCCGTCCCAGTCGAAATGAGTAACTGAGAAAACAACCGCTTTGAAAATGTGGTAACACACAGCTTTAAATAAGACTTGAAAGTATTTGTTTCTCACAGATTAAAACAAATTGATCCTTAGTATTGTATGGGGGAACCTACACAGCACTGACTCGGTAGCCTACACAATTTGCCTCCTCTCTCCACATTCAAGCTGAATATCACATCAGTTATAATGTTATATTTGAGAATTACAGGGTCAGGAGATGTGGCTCAATGGTAAAATAGATACCAACCAGGAAGAAAAGGAGCCAAGCAGTAGAGGCACACCCTGCAATCCTAGCCCTTGGAAGATGGGGGCAGGAAAACCTTTTCATAGGTGGGGAGGGAGCAGTTGACATTTTAAAATTATTGTTCTTTCAAAATGTTACATGTTGTTTTTATATAGAAGTATACATATGTACAAAATTTCCATTTTGAAGCCGTAGGTCCTAAAAAAATCTTTTCAAGGTAGCTCACCCCATTAAGTCCAGCACTGAGGAGACAGAGGCGGGAGGATCCAAGCCTGGTCTACATAGTGAGCTGCAGGACAGCCAAGGCTATAGTAGAACCTTGTATGAAAAAAAAGAAAAATCCCTCCCCATGATATTTAGCACTGGGCTCCAGACATCTTTGAAGACACAGTGCCCTCCAGGACCTTTGACATCTGGAGTCTGAGGAGCTCTAAGAAGAGGAGGAAAAAAAAAATTCAGCTTGGCAGTAGTGCAGGAAGCCTTTAATCCCAGTACTCAGCGGACAGAGGAAGGTGGAGCTCTGAGTTCCAGCACAGCCAGGGCTATACACAGAGAGAAAACAAGACAAAAAAATCCCAAACAAACCTCAACAAAACTAAACCTCCCCACAAAAAGACCTTTTTTTTTTTTTTTTGCGTCTGAGCTGTATGTATTTGAGTGTGTATGTTTGGATGTATACCACATTCGTGTTTGATGCCCATTGTGGACAGAAGAGGGCACTGGATCCCCTGGAGCTGGAGTTACAGACAGTTGTGAGCTACTGGACATGGGTGCTGGGAATCAAATCAAGCTGCAAGAGCAGCCAGGTGATCTTTACCAGCTTCTAAGATGCTTTCAAGTTCTGCCTAAACCTTCACTCTTTTCTTAGCTACATAACTGGTTTTTGTTGTTTTTGCTGTTTTGGGTGTTTGGTTTGTTTTGGGACAGGGTTTCTCTGTGTAACCCTGGCTATCCTAAAACTTGCTCTGTAGGCCAGGCTGGCCTCAAATTCATAGAGATCCTCCTGCCTCTGCCTCCCAAGTGCTGGGATTAAAAGTGCAGCATCATGTCTAGCCTGCTGTTCTTATTCTAAAATTCAAGAGAACCAAATTATGGAGGAAAATGCGTTACTATTCTACACTCTTTTAAGTAAAATTTCCTCCAGGCATGGCTCAGTGGCAGAGCATTTGGTGAACATGCATAAAGCCCTAGGTTCAATTCTCAAAACAGGTGAAGAGAAAAAAAATTATATATATATATATATGTATGTATATATATATATATATTCATTATGCATTTATAGTCAGAATTTCTTCTAGGGACTGGAGAAAACACTCCATGGTTAAGAGCACTTGATGCTCTTGCAAGGGACTGATGTTGGGTTTAACCCACATGTTGGCAGGCAGTTCACACCAGCGTATAATTCCAGCTCCAAAGGATTCTATATCCCTGGCTTCCACAGTAACCTGCATTCATGTGCACATACCCACACAGAGGCACTAATTAAAAACAAACAACAACAACAAAAAACTTCTAAGTATTTCTTTGGACATTTGAGAAGTCAACATTCCCACTATGTCAAGGTTGTTTTTTTTTAAGATTTATTTATTATTTATACAACACTCTGCCTGCACACCAGATCTCATTATAGATGGTTATGAGCCACCACGTAGTTGCTGGGAATTGAACTCAGGACCTTTGGAAGACCAGAGAGGTTTTTAACCTCTGAGCCATCTCTCCAGCACTGTCACGGTGTTTTGAATCAGTGATTATGCTGGGACATGTTGGAATCATTTGCACATGACTTGTTGTTTTCTAAATCTAGACAGAGGCTAGTAGCCTCACCTGTAAAATGAAGTGCCTGAACAGAATGCCCTAACACTACAGAGTCCTGATTCTTGTGACTTAAGTCTTAAGCTTTTTTTAAAAGAATAAAATAAAACTAAAAATGTCATTACACATTTTAAAACTTTTAACTCACCAAGAACCTTAAAGATACTTTACATAAACAAGCCAGCCATCTTATCTTACTAACATCAGAACAAAATAAGGCACACAGTCTGATTTTATACAAAGTCAGAGTATAGAATCTGCGATTTAAGGGGAAATAATATTTTCTAACTTTAATTTTGTTAGTTTTAACTCAACACACAAACTTCTGTTCTCCACTGATGAGCACCTTATCATTTCAATCATTTTTCTAATCTATATGTACATTAAAATTAATCCTTTCCTTTTCACATAAAAAAAGCCCAGTTACATCTTACCCTTTCATCTTGTACATCTCAATTTCAAAAGCCTTGAAATGTTCAGGACTGTACTACATTAATGACAGGGTAGGGGTGCGTTCTCTAACCCTCAGACTGTGCGCCTTCAATTCTGGAAGTGCATATGTAGAAGTAAAACCTGTTCAAACAGTACCAGCTTAAGAGAAATTCCTTCACTTTGGTAAGTATCCCCATTATTTTTAAGTGTCTCTGAATCATGTATTAAAAAAAAATGGCATTCCGTGGTCCTTTTCTTTGATAGTTTACAAAAGAAGAAATACTCTAAACCGTTAATGCTGTTTGTGCCTGGGTGGTGGTATTGCACGCCATTTTATTTTTGCATTTCCCCAAAACACGTTATCCCCTTGGTAATCGAACAGTTTTTTTTTAAACTGATTACTAGATGGTGTATAAAGTGTGGCATCCACACAGTCCAATTCTACAGATCTGCTCGGTGGGCTTTTTCCCTTTGACGAGCGGCTGCTTTAATGGGAGAATGATTTAATCAGGTGTCTACCAGGTCAGACGAAGACAAAACAGCTTGCTTTCCCAGGCCCTTCCAGGCTTTGGAGAAATCCAGGAAGTGGGTTTGAACTTAGCTGCAGTGAATCCTGCCGTAGTAAACTTTTTGGGTGGTCAGAGTAACACCGTTCATTACAACTATTAGCTGAATGGCAAAAGACTCGGGTTTGCCAGTGTTTGCAGAGGCATTATTTCAGAACAATTCCATTTGGAAGGAAACGCGACTGTAAACCGTTTTCGGCTTCAAGCCCATAAAAAGCAGAACTCGGATGAAAGGCAAAGCCTTGACCTTTCTATTTTAGACTTTCATCTGGGTAGCTAAGCCATCTGCTTCCCCCCACCTCCCACCCCATCTACTTAATGGACTGAAAATACTGCACTTAATTGCAATTTCACCGAACCGAGGCTGACTTTTCCAGTTTAATGCATTACGACCCCGTCCTTTCACCTGAAGGCTTGCTCGGAAGGGTTTGACTTACCCTTCCTCCCCAATTCCTTCTCACCATCCTCAATTATGAGCTGTCAAATGTCTGTAAAGTGTGATACTAAGCGCTGACACGTAGGAAAGCCATCTACAGAGCTTTTGCGTTTCAACAGCGAGCGCCAGATGGAAAAAATCTAGGGGTCTGGGCTCCCCTAGACACCGGGACGGCATTAGCTTTGTTGAGGCTACACGGGGAGGCACCTCACAGTCCATCAAGGAGTCGCGCGTCCCCGGGAACGCAGCCCGGGAAAGGACAGACGGACGCAGGTGGGAGGAAACCCCGGGAAGAAGGGCGCTGGGAAGAATGGGGAGCCCGAGGCGGGAGGGAAGACCTTCGCAGGAAGGAGCTGGAG
This sequence comes from Pachyuromys duprasi, assembly GCA_028658305.1. Taxonomy (NCBI): domain Eukaryota; kingdom Metazoa; phylum Chordata; class Mammalia; order Rodentia; family Muridae; genus Pachyuromys; species Pachyuromys duprasi. The sequence goes on along the minus strand of CM053746.1, from coordinate 31,268,752 downwards.
AACGGTGTGCCGGGGAGGAAGAGGGGCCGGGGACAGGCGCGGGGACCCCACCCGGGTGCCCTGCGGGGACGCGGGTGCGGAGACGGGGACCCAGGCCCCGCGGACGGCGCCCCCCCGCGGCCGAGCCCCGCTACTTAACTATTTGTAGAGCTGCTGCAGGCACAGGTCCAGGCTCTCGCCCTCCACCTCCTCCCGGGTGATGCGCTCCGACAGCGGCCGCGGGAGCGGGGGCAGCGGCGGCAGCTGCGGCGGCGGCGGCGGCACGGCCGAGTGCCCCGGGGCCGCCGCTTCCTCCTCCTCCTCCTCCTCGGCCGCCGCCTCCTCCTCCACCGCCTCCTCCTCCTCGGGCTCGGGGTCTCGGTCCTGCTCCCCCTCCTCGGCCGCCGCTCCTGTCGCAGCGTCCTCCCCGGGTTCCTCCCCCGAAGCCTCGGCCGCCTCAGCCGCGGCCAGCTCCGCTTCGGGCTCGGGCTCAGACTCGGGCTCGGGCTCCGGCTCGCCGCCGCCGCACGGTCCGCGGAACTCGCCCAGGAACAGCTCCAGGAAGCGCCGGTAAGTTTTCTCCTCGGGGATGCAGCCCGCCATCGTTGCTCATGCCCCGGGGTCCACCGGGAAGGGGGTGGGGGAGGTCGGCCCAGGAACAGGAGGGGGCTGCTTCGGAGCCTCGCCTCCCGCTACGGAGGGGGAACGGCCGCACCGGCACCGGCGATCAGCACTGGGTTGCCTGGAGAGGGCTCCCGCAGGCGTGCGCGCCACCGAGCTCGGACGTGCGCGGCCCGGGGGCGGGGGCGGAGCGCGCCACCCCTCTCCGGTCTGGAGGGAAAGTTGGTGGCGGGCGCGCGCACAGGGTCCGGTGGCGGCCCACCCGCAATCCCTACCGAGAGCTCAGCCCACGCTGCCTAGAGACTGTCGCCATGGCAACCGGTTCTAATTAAGAATTCCAGGGTCCCTCCCGTCGAATCCGAGGAGTGTTAAGGACACTGGACGCCTGCACTCCAACTTCGAACGGTCTTTACTGGGTGAAGCCCCTAGCATGTTAAGAGTGAACTAACACATCCGTTAGTTCCACCAGGCATGTATTGACTTCAGTTACCTTATCTGCTTTAGCAGATGTTGACACGCACAGTCTACACCCCTCAGAAAAAGTAGAGGTGGGGGCACAAGCACCTAAAAGGGTAATTTTTCTTTTGCCTGAGTGCTTTCATTTGATTCTATGTATCCTTTCTCAAAAAGATGAACCTGAGAAATAAAATAGTAATTTACTTCCTTTAAAGTCCAGACTTCCTAGCTGTGCCATTGTTCTAAGTCTCCAGAGCCTATAGAATCTTTTCCCATAACTCTGCTCTATGAAAATCACCCATTCCCCGCGTGCATCCACACAATGTCTTGGCTTTGCAGTTTATGCTTGTTCATCTCTTTAATCACTTTAAAGCAAAGGACATTAGCGTTATGATTCTTTTTCAGATGAGGAAACAAGCCTTGAAAACAGTGACTTTGCTCAAGGTCAGAAGCAAGCGATGCAACAAGGACTCAATCCATGGGTGAAATGGTAGATTTCACTTGTGAGTTTTCCATCATCCTAAGCTCCCCTCCTTAGTTCCTGTACATTGCACGTCCTACCCCATCATAGAATTTGTATGTCTGTGTTTTGTTTGCTCTTCTCCACTACCTTCTGTGTCTCCCCCACCACCCCAGGCAGGCTAGAACTGAGATGACTTTAAATTATTCTAATTTTCTTACCAAACTATACACAAGCCTGCTATTTTCTGATAATACTGATGGCGGGTGCTCAGAGGGAGTTGTGTTATACAGATGTATGGATGATAACATTGCTGCATACTGCCACTGAGACCCGTCATGGCAGCATGTAATTCAGCACAAACATAGTGATTTTTTTCCCCCTGCTCTGAAAAGCACATCCTCACAAATTATCCACTCCATCCCTCCATTTATTGTTTCTGGATTTCAGCTGGATTTAGGATCTGAAATAACCATTTCCAGTCAGTTATTAATGGCAGAAGAGGGCATGTTCTCACCAACTGTTTTCCTATAATACTGTATTTTTAAATCCCTGACCTGATACTGTTATTTTAAGATTAAGTGGGTTGAACTTACTAATGGTATCATGTAAAATAGAGTTCTATGGTCTCTCCTAGGTCGAGATTAAATAATACATGATAGGAAATGTATAGTAAATAATGCACTTGGAGTTTTCTCTATTTTTTTCTAAGATAAATGGAAAGATCCAATTAGTCTGGGTAAAGCAACTTCTCCATGGGATGCCAAGAAAGCCTTCAGACTCATTTGTTTTTAACACCTGTTCACTACCATTTCAGAAAAACTAGAAAAGAGCTGGTGTGATAGCCTAGCCCTTAATCCCAGCACTCTGGAGGCAGAGGCAGGGGCCACTCTGAGTCCAAGGTCAGCCTGGACCATCTATCAAGCTCCAGGTCAGCCAGAGCTATGTAGTAGTAATAATAATAATAATAACTAGAAAAAAATTTCTAGGCTACTGCAATGTTAAATGTCCAATTTTATATTCCAACAAACTATTACTATCCCCAGTTTTTAACATGGTAACTTTTAGTTCAGGAGTGCGTAGCTGTCAACGGTAACAATTCATGTCAAGCTACACCTTCTTCCTTCATAATGTAGCTGCCTCCCTCATTTAGATGACGTTTGTGACATTAATTTATGACTCAACCCACACATCAAAGGGAAATGATATATGTTGGTAAAACATTGCTTCTAAGAATAAAAGAAAAAGCCCACACCTCTGCTACTGGAAATGAGAGGCGTCTCTGCTTATATTAATAAAGACACTCCTTTACAAAGATCAATATGGATCCCATTGCAGAGAAGCTCGTCACAGGCTGCTGACAGCAGGATCCCAAAGCAACTGTGTAGGTGGTTTTGCTGTTGTCAAGGGTTTTAGTCCTTACTTTGCACGACTTTGCTTTCCTTTCTTCTCACACCTCATAGTCCATTCTGTTTATTTAGCGAAAAATGTATTGAGACCTGACATTCTTAGGCTCTTGGAGTCGTTTTTCCACATTCAGCTGGTTTTTTTCAGACTCTCTGATACTCCTTCTCTCTTAATATAGTCTGTACTTTATTTGCATCTTTGTATTTTATATGTATCTTCTCTAGAAAACAAGACTGTACTTTACTGCCATTGTTTTTTAATACAAGTTTAGTTATTAGCACTTTTTATGATTTTAGGATTTGCTGAAATATGTAATGTATTTTTCATTAGGAACTCAAGCTATGGAAAAGCATAATCTACATAAAATGTAAAGTGAGTTCTTTTGAGATAGTTTTCTTGCTGAAAAATGTTCTTCTAACTCCTTAGCTTGCATAAGGAATTGCACAATGTCCTTTCATAAATTTTCACAGCAATGTTTCTAAGGGTAAAAATGTTGACTTTAGTAGCTTCTGGTATAGTCCAGATGTTTTCTCAGATATTTACCCAAGAGAAATACCTTGTCATGCACACAAACACATACGTGAAAACTTGTTCATAAGTGTTCACAGCTGTATTTATAACAGCTCAGACCTGGAGGCAATATACATATCCATGAACAGGCAAGATAGATCACTGTAGTGTATTATTCATACAACAGACTGCTACGTGTCAATAAAAATAGATGAATTATGCTAAGTGTGGTGGCACATGCCTGGAATCCCAGCACTCCATACAATAGGATCAATAGTTGAGCCAGATATAGTGGTGCACATCATTGATCCCAGCACTCAGGCGGCATAGGCAGGTAGCTCTCAGTGAGTTCAAGGCCACCCTGGTCTACATAACAAGTTCCAGGCCAGCCAGGGATATAGAGTGAGACCCTGTCTCAGAAAATGAAGGGGGAAAGTTGAAGCAAAGCCTTGGTACAATAGTGAGTTAAAGGCCATCCTGGGCTATGGTGAGATCCTCCTATGTCAAAACAAACAAACAAACAAAACCCACACACATGGATAAACCTCAAAAACTTGTTGAGAGGGCTGGAGAAATGGCTCAGCATTTAAGAGTACTTGCTTCTCTTGTAGAAAGCCTAGTTCATTCAGAACACCCACATGGAGGCTCAGTTTTCTAGGGGATCCAATGTCCTCTTTAAACACCAGACATGTACTTGGTACATATACTTATGTGCAGGCAAACACATACACATGCAATAAAAATAAAAACATACTGAGAAACAAAAATTGTACAAAAGAGGGCCTGGAGAAATGGTTCACTTGTTGAAAGCACTTCTTACTTTTGCAAACATGGGTTTGATTCCTAGCACCCACATGGCAGTTCACATCCTCCATAATTCCAGTTCCAAGGAATTCAGTGCCCTCTTCTGGCCTCTGCAAGTATGAGACATGCATGTGACAGTACACATACAGTGATACACACAAAATAAAAATATTTTCAGTTGTACAAAGAATTCATATTATATGATTCAATGCATATAACATCCTAAAAGAACAGACATAGGCATGTATGTGGTACATGCCTATAATGCCAGCATTCAAGAGGCTGAGACAGGAGGTTTGCAAGTTTAAGGTTAGTCTAGGCTGCATAGCTAGAGGACCTCAGTAACAACAAAAGGCTGAATTAACCAAATGTGAGAAAACACGCTTTCCTTTGCATAAAACTGATATTGAGTGGGAATTTATAGAAAAGGAGCTAGAGTGAATATTGTGAGTTCATTAAGCATGTTCTCTTGTCACTGGGTGTGGTGGTGCATGCCTTTAAGCTCAGGGCTCAAGACGCAGAAGCAGCTGATCTCTGTGAGTTCGAAGTCAGCCTGGTCTAAACAGAGAGTTCCAGGACAACCAGAGAGAACTACAAACAAAACAAAACCACCAAAACAATGTTATTTATTTTAGCTGGGAGGTTACATGAGTTATTAAATTACCAAAGTATTATTAAAGATAATAGGGAAAGTGCTCTGTGGTAAAGCACTTGCTGAGCATGTAAAAGGCCTAAAATAATGCATTCAAAATAAGTGTATTGTACATATATCATACCTTAATAAAGTTGATTTTTAAAAAGAATTGACTTCGGTGTTGGACCTTGTCCTTGTTGCTGTCATATCCACTCTTTCCTCCCTCGTTCTACTCGGTATTGCAGCAGAGCTGACCTGTTTAGATTGCATTCACTAGGCTCCAGTGACAGCTGCCTTTCAGTTGTCATTTGCCCAGTGGGAAGCACTGACAAGAAATTATAAGCAAGGAGAAAGAAAAGCCATAGCATTTCCTTGTCTCAGTCCAGAGCCTGTTTTCTCTCATTTGTAAATTCGCTCCCCTTAAAAGTCCATTGCATTTAGGCTGTGGACAGTGACCAAGTCCCTGAGCTCTGGAACCATCATCTTCCAGCTTTCCTTCAGTCATGAGATGGTGACAGCTAATCCAGGTTCCTACTCTTTGAGAAATATTTTTATAGACTATCACTGTATAATTTTCTGCATTTGTTTTAACTAAAATGATATAATCACAATATTTTAAGCCATGAAAGGACTATGTGGGACAGAATTTAAAGTAGATTAAAGCAATTTTAGGTCTTGAAGATCCTACTGGAACAGAGTTTACCTAAAGCAAAGTTGATAGTGGATTATTTCCTAAAATTAGGAGAACAGATGATCAGGTGCCACACTCAGGGCAAAGGGAGGTTTTAAAAACAATTCAGATACAATAGCAGGTACATGTCAGCATTCCATGTAAGTGAGCTCTGCTGTAAATATGGACTTCAGTGAATAACACTAACATAGCAGTGTTGGCTTATCAATTATAAGCACCATAGCACACTAACTCAGGACATTAGAAACAGAAAGAGAGGAAGAATGCAAACATGCTAGCTCTATCCCAACTGTTCTGTAAACTTAAACACATTCTAAAAATACTCCATTAATTTGAAATCATAATGATTGATACATGAATAAGTAAGGCATGCCGTTTAAAAAAATCTGTAGCTTCTTAATTTATCTCCACTTGATATTCTCTTAGTTAAGGAAATCTAGAATATATGTTCCATCTTTACTAAAATATGTCTATCTTACCTGTTTATAGTAAAGAAATAGAAATACTACTTTTAAAAATCTCAGTTGTGTTGGCCATGATGGGACACACCTGTAATCCCAGCACTCAGGAAGTAGAGGCAGGCGGATCTCTGTGAGTTCGAGGCCAGCCTGGTCTACAAAGCAAGCCCAGGACAGCCAGGGCTACACAGAGAAACCCTGTTTCAAAAAAAAGGAAACAAAAAAAATCTCAGTTGTTATATTCCTAATTTCTAAAGTCAACGATTTGAAGCTAATTATCATATCTCAAATAAGACATGCTTTATTTCAAAATGGTTTTTATATTTCTAAGAAAACAGCATAACAATACGATATATGTTTAGTTCATATCCAGAGGCCTACAAGGCGATGCTTATGCAAATACTTAAGGCTAGGCCTAAAGATGAATGTTAAGTTAAAACATAAAGAGAGGGTGCTTTTTACTATTTTTAAAACTGCCTTTTGGGGCTGGAGAGATGGCCTAGTGTATCCTGCTCTTCCAGCAGACCTGGGTTAGTTACCAGCACCAACTTCAGGCTGGTCACAGCCGCCTGGAACTCCAACTCCAGAGGAACCAATGCCCTCTGCTGATCTCTGAGGGCACCTACACACATGTGGCATACACACCTGTAAACTTTTAAACATTTAACAAAAGGCGGGACATGGTGCAACAAGCCTTTAATCTAGCACTCAGGAGGCAGAGGCAGGAATATCTCTGTGAGTTAAAGGTCAGCCTGGTCTACATGGTGATCCAGGACATCCAGGGCTCTGTAGAAAGATCCTGTCTCTAAATAAATAGATAAATAAAATCTTTTAAAAATATGAATTCACATATGAATGAATATGAGCTATGAAAAGATTATAAAGCTAATTATTTTTCTAGTTCTAACTCTGCCAAGGATTTTTTTGGTTTTGGTGGTGGATAAGGGCATATAAATACATTCTATAGTAAAAATTTTAATTCCAATGTTAAACTCCACAGTTTCTACTCTGAATGCCTACTCTAGGAGAAGTTCATTGAGTTATATAGTTTCTGGGTCTAGTTAATTTTACTGTGTGAAGGTTTTTTTTGTTGGTGAGGTTTTTTTTTTTTTTTTTCTGTTTTCTTTTTAGAGACAGGGTTTGTCTGTGTATCCCTGTATGTAGTTCTGGCTGTCCTCAAACTCATTCTGTGGACTAGGCTGACCTCACACTCAAAGGTCTGCCTGCCTCTGCCTCCTAAGAGTTGGCATTAAGTGCATGCATTATTGCTACAGCCACCTGGCTTTGTTTTCCATGACCAAGTTTTCTATGTTTAGCCCTGGCTGGCCTGGAATTTATTATGTAGATCAGGCTGGCCTCAAACTCGGAGATCCCTTGTATCTGCCTCTCAAGTGCTGGGATTAAAGGCATGGACCACTGCCACACATTGAAGGTTTTTGTTTGTTTGTTTTTGTTTTTGTAATTATCTATTTGTTTTTTTAAGACAGAATTCCTCTGTGTATCCTTACCTGTCCTGGAACTCACTCTGTAGAAAATCCCAAACATTCGATTTTACCAATAAAGACTCAGGAGTCAGATGCTGGGACAAAAGCCTACCAGCTCAGAGAGGCAGAGAAAGCATTCAGCTGACCTTCCTCCTCAACCAACGTCCCAGAAGGAAAAAGCCCTTTCTCCTTCTCCAACGCTGTCTGAAGAACCTCTCAAACTCAATGTCCCTCCTTTTTACTTCTTGTGCATCTCTATCCTCTGACTTCCTCTCACTCTCTGTTCATTTCCTGTCAACTGGTTGCTTGTTCTGCCTCTTGATCTAGGTTTAATCCTACTAATAGAAAGCTCATGGATAAAAGTGTGTGCAAGATCTGAGGCACAGCACAACTACTTGTTTATAATAAACATAAAGTTCTTAGATTAAAGGTATGTGCTAGGGCTCAGCCATACTACAACTGGAAACAGGTTTTTTTTTTCCAGTATACAATCTTGGGACTCACAATGTGATCAAATATCCTGCAACAAGCTAGCCTCCAGCTCACAGAGATCCACCTGCCTCTGCCTCCTGAGTGCTGGGATTACAGGCATGGGCTACCACTGTCCAGCTTTGCAATGTTTTTAATATAATAAAGTTAAAAACTGAAGGATAATATGTAAATAACTTTTAAAATACTAATGTGTAGGGTTGGAGAAATGGCTCAGCAATTAAGAACACTTGCTGTTTCTTATAGAGGACTTGAGTTTGATTCCCAGCACCATGTCAAAAGGCTCACAACGATCTGTAACACCACCAAAGGAATTGGATATCCTTTCTTGGTCTCCATAGGCATCTGCACACACACACACTCACACACCACACACACACACAAACAGCAGAAGGGTGATACATGATCTTAAACACTGAGCCATCTCTCCAGCTTCCTTATACATAATTTAAGAAACATTTTTTTTTTTATTTTCCAAGAACGGGTTTCTCTGTGTAGCCCTGGCTGTCCTGGACTTACTTGTAGACCAGGCTGGCCTCAAACTCACAGAGATCTGCCTGCTTCTGCCTTCCCAAGTGCTGAGGTTACAGGTGCATGCCACCACACCCAGCAAAATCTTTAAAATTAATTTAATTAAAACTTTTTTTGTTTGTTTTGTTTTTTGAGACAGGGTTTCTCTGTGTAGCCTTGGCTGTTCTGGACTTGCTTTGTATACCAGGCTGGCCTCCAACTCAGAGATCCACCTGCCTTGCCTTCCTGAGTGCTGGGATTACAGGCATGCACCAACGCCTGGATAATTAAAACTTTTTCAATCTAAAAAAATAATGTCATCAAATTACTTAGTCAATTGTCACAGAATATCTGACAACAAACTGAGTACAATAGAAATGAGTTAAAAATAGGAACTTCAATCAATAGCTGTGTTTTTATAATCATCCCCATTTGTTGTCATAAACATTCTTGCTATAATAATTTTTAATTCCTTTCATCTTTTAGACTATATAATCATTTGCAGGAATGAGCCAAAGCCACCAAAATTAAAATTCACTCCAAATAATAACAAGCCACATAAACTAAATTTTACTGGTTTTAAAGGCAAATAAGTGCCCCACAGAGGTTCTAGTTTTTTTTTAAGTTTTACTTATAGATAACTTTCTTTGTATTAGCATTGTTCTGTAACCAACTAACATATGGACTTAGGACATCCTTACAGAAGAAGAGGGTAGGACCAATGATATTTTGATGCTATAAATGTTAGCATGCTCCATGTTCTTTCTTTCTTTCTTTCTTTCTTTCTTTCTTTCTTTCTTTCTTTCTTTCTTTCTTTCTTTCTCTTTCTTTCAAGACAGGATTTCTCTGTGTAGCCCTGGCTGTCCTGGACTCACTCTGTAGACCAGGCTGGTCTCCAACTCAGAGTGATCTACCTCCCTGAGTGCTGGGATTACAGGCGTGTGCCACCACACCCAGCTGGCATGTTTTTTCTATAATGAATGATTCTTCTAAGGTGAATTGACTACTGAAAAATCCACACCAATATTTTCTGACTAATTTTCAATATACAAAACCAGGAAGTGCTTCCTGGTAAATAAAAATTTACCTTTATTATCATCTAATTTTTAATTACCTATATGTTCACTTAGAATGAATACATGCAAAAATTCATAATGATACTGAACATGTCCGGTTAGGACAGCAGATGCCCATCACTCTGCAGCCTTCATTAAAATGAAAACAAAGCGAACAAAAAAACCCAACAACCAAACAGGAACTTTTTCCATGAAACAGGCAACTAAAGCCAACAATTCCTAACAAAGATGTTTTTTTACACTTAGCCGTTGCTAGTACTTTCTTCTTAGTTGATGGAACTGAGCCACGGTAACATTTGTGTCTAGAAGGGAAGATGAAATGACTCCATTAACCTAGAGTGCTGCAGCATATGGCAATCATAGGTGGCAGAATAGCTGTGCTGGACAAGAGCAGCAGCGAGCCATGTGGCACAGACGTTATCTATTACCACACATGGCGACCATGCTGGCACAATGCATCTTTTCCAGAAAGGAAATGACTTGGGCATATGAAGTCGTTTGCTGTCTTGTGAAAGAGTGATCTATGAATGACATATCTGGCACCAAGATATCCTACACATTTTAAGCTAAGGATTAAGAGCTGATGAACTCTTACTACATTCCTAACATTCCTGTTATTTGCAAAAAAAAAAAAAAGGGGGGGGAGGTCAGCAATCAAAGTCTATATGCAAAATAAGCACGTGTCTTTCAAACATAAAATTATTTTCAAATCCTGGCATGGTGGTACTTACCTGAATTCCCATCACATAGGGGCAGTGGCAAGAAACTTCCAGGCCTAACCTGAGTTATACACAATAACCCGGTCTCAAAACAAAACAAAACAACTAGACAAACAGTGGTGAAGAGCACTGGCTGTTCTTCCAAAGGACATGAGTTCAATTCCCAGTATCCACATGGTGCCTCACAACCTCTGTAACTCCAATCCCACAAGATCCAATGCTGTGAGGTACACATGTGGTACGTAGATATACATGAAGGCAAAACACCCAAATACATAATTTAAAACCCAATTACATTTCAAATAGTCTTTTAAATGTCCAAAGAGCACCTGTGGACTGAATATGTGAGGGTTCACTTGGGTTACGTGTCCAAGATAATTTAGTCACTTTGTGTTTTTTTTTTTTTCATTTACATTGAAAACATGCAAGTAAAAAATGATTAATTGCAGATGAGAGGGTCACCTATAGCCAAGGTTGGCTTCAATGTCCTATGTACCCAAGGCTATCCTTCAATTCCTGATTCTCCTACCATCACCTCCCAAACACTGGACTTTCATTTAAAAATTTTTGCTTTTATTCTATAAGCATACCACACATGTACCTGGTGCCTATGGAGGCCAGAAGAGGGAGCTGGATCTCTGGAACTTCAGTTAGAGAAGAACGTTAGCTGCCACATGTGCCAAGTACTGAACCCAGGTCCTTTGCAAAAGTAGCAAGTGCTCGTAGCCACAGAGCCGTCCCTCCAGTCCCAAGTTGTGTCACTACACCATCTTCTCAAACATCTACACCATCTTCTCAAACGTCGATATATGAGAGTTAAGAACTTGATCATAAGGGGCTGGCAAGATGGCTCAGAGGTTAAGAGCACTGGCTGCTTTCCAGAGGACCTGAGTTCAATTCCCAGCAACCATTATAGATGTGGGCATCTATAATGAGATCTGGTGCCCTCTTCTGGCATGCAGGTGTATACACAAACAGAACCCTGTATACATAATAAATAAATATTTAAAACAAAAACAAAAATCCAAACTTGATCATATCGATAAGATGGCAATTGATGACTAGTTCTTAACTGAGTTTAGCTAATAATACACACTATAATGCCTACATGTATAATTTGTAACAATCTAGAGTAGACAAACTTCTTACATGTGACTTAGGACTTTTAAAAATCTGAGGTATTCATGAGGCCAAAAAAAAGGATCAGCAGTTCAAGGCTAACCTCAGAAATGTATTCAAGAAGGTTGTTGGGATGTTTTTGGAGGGAGGGTTACTTTGTTTTGTTTGAGACAGGGTTTCTCTTTGTAGCCTAGCTATCCTGGAACTCACTTTGTAGACCAGGCTGGCCTTGACCTCAGCGATCCATCTGCCTCAGACTGAGAAGGTTGGTTTTCATGTTTGTTCTTTTAAAGGCTGAGGATATAACTCAGAGGTAGGGCACTCTGTGGTAAGTCTTGGGTTCTACCTATGGTAAAAATAAATAAGTGAATGAGGGGATGGAGCATAGTTTTGTATTGGCCAGTCTTGTGAGTAAACTACATCACTTCTATTGATGGTACTATATATTGGCCAAATCAGTAATTAGACCTCTTTTAGACTCAAGAGGACCCTACTACACCCTACCTACTGCAACATTTATCTTCATGAGTTTATGACAAAGTTCAGAAACGAAGAGGAGAGCTCAGAAATGTATTCTGAACTTACTCACATAGGATATCATCTAGTGCTAACTAATCTACAAGAAACCAAAAAATAGGGCTGGAGAGATAGCTCAGAGGTTAAGAGCACTCTTTGCTCTTCCAAAGGTCCTGAGTTCAATTCCCAGTAACCACATGGTGGCTCACGACCATCTATAATGAGATCTGGTGCCCTCTTCTGCTGTGCAGGCTACATACAGACAAAATACTGTATATATAATAAAAAATAAAAATCTTTTTAAGAAAAGAAACCAAAAAATAAAGCCCACAATAATAATGAGAACTATTAATTCCAAAGTGATGGGGCAGAGTGACAAATGCCTTTAATCCCAGCATTTGAGAGGCTGAGGCAGGAAGATATCTGTGAGTTCAAGACCATCCTGGTATACAGTGAGCTCCATGCCAGCCAGAGTTACATTGTTGACACCTTGCCTCAAAAAAAATTATTTATATATAGATATATGAGTCAAGTGACTAGAGATTAAAAGAACTTACTTTTCTTTAAATCTAATGCTTTTCAAATTTAAATCCTGTATCATAAAACATTTTTTTTCTTTTTGGTGGCTTATTAACCTTTTACTTTTTTTGTCTTCATTTAATACCTTTTAGTTTTTCTAAGAACTAGTATACTTCCTATCATTTAACTGGTTAGGGTATTTGTTTGTTTGGTTGGTTTGGTTTGGTTTTGGTTTCTCGAGACATGGTTTTTCTGTGTAAGCCTTAGCTCTCCCGGAGTCAATTTGTAGAGCAGACTGGCCTCAACTTCACAATGATCCACCTGCCTCTGCCTCCCTGAGTGCCAGGATTACAGGATTACAGGCATACCCATCTGAATGGGTTAGTTTTGTTTGAGCCTCAATTTTTATGGCTTCTTGATATAAATTCTCTTTACATTACTGCTTGGTTTTTATCATTTATCTTGCAACTTATTTTTGAAAGTGGGTAGGATGTAATCTCTTTGAATTTTCCCTTTATTCCTTTTAAGTGAGTACAATTTTTATATCTTCATAAAATAAATGGCATGTTAAAAGTCATATTTAAAGTAATAGTGTGCTTAAAAACTCACATCTCAGTACACATAGTGGGAATCAAATGGACAGTTGAAGTATCAAAAAGCCTATGTCAAAGGTGAACTGGGACTGAAAACAGGAGAGAAATACTGCGATCAAAAATATATGGAATCTTGTCAACATATTTTATGCCAAAATCACTTCTAAGGGAGCAAAATGTTCTGTAAATTTTAACAGTAACAGTAAATTTAGGCACTGATGTTAACTAAAAATACATATTATGAACAGTCAGCTTCTCTCCTGTAACTCAATGTTTTTTAAAGCAATAGAACACCAGCTTTGTCTCAAAACTGAAATTCAACATATTATAGTAGTAATCCTAATACTATTGATTTTTATTATGTTTTACAGTGACATGAAAAATAAAGATGCCCAAACTAACATGGCCTGTGGACGTCTCAGGCAGAGTAAGAACAAGGGTCTTCTAATTTAGTCCTAGGATCATTCTATCACATTATGCTATAATTTTACTACCAACTGCAGAAACTTGATTAAGAACATTACTGACAAAAATAAAACATAGCAGGGCTGGAGATGGCTCAGCAATAAGTGCAAGCACCTGTAACCACGACACTCCTGTGGCATATCTGGAAGCCAAGACAGGAGCATCCCTGGAACCAGCTGGCCTGGACTATGCAAAAGAGACACCGTCTCAGACGAGGGGGAAAGCAAGGATCAATAGTGAGGATGTCCCCTGAACACCCACTGTGGGGCTGTATGTGTAATCACACACAGCCACATGCACAAATGTGCACATAAACACACATAGCCATCACACAGGAAATAGGGGTTGAATGATTTTTTTTTGTTCTTGTCTTTTTTTTAGACAGGTTTTCTCTGTGTATCCCTGGTCGTCCTGGAACTCACTCTGTAGACCAGGCTGGCCTCCAACTAAGAGATCCACTACCTCTGCCTCCCGGGTGACACCATTGTCCAGTTCACAATGATTTTCGTGTGTGTGTGTGTGTGTGTGTGTGTGTGTGTGTGTTTATAGAGGCTAGATCACAGCTCAGGGTCACTCCCCAGTTGCCGTACACCCTGCTCTTCTAAGACAGTGCCTCACTGCACTGGGACCCAAAGATTCAACTGGACTGGTTGGCCTCTGGATCCCAGTGATCTACCTGTCTCAGCCTCGTCAGTATTGAGACCACAAGGGCATCCAGTGTTTTGTTGTTGTTGTTTTGTTTGTTTGTTTGTTTTTCATGTGGGTTCCAGAGATGGAACTCAGAGCCTCTTGCCTGCATGGCAAGCATTTTACTGAATGCAGTATCTCCCAGCTCCTGGTGGAATTATTTCTTTTTCTATAGCAATATAGATATGTAATAACTATATTGAAAAAATGTTAAGCCTGTATCCTAAAAATAAACAAAACCAGGTGCTGAATGAAATTATGTGAGCTTTTAAGTGTACATTTTATTATATTAAATACCTAAACTTACTTGAAATCACACTTATTTTTTCAAGGACAACAATGGACAATGTAAATCTCTGGTATTTGTTCTTTCCAAAATGAGTTTTTTGTTTGTTTTTGAGACAGGGTTTCTCTGTGTAGCCTTGGATGTCCTGGACTTGCTTTGTAGACCAGGCTGGCCTCGATCTCACAGAGATCCACCTGCCTCTGCCTCCCTGAGTGCTGAGATTACAGGTGTGTATCATCGTACCTGGCTTCCAAAATAAACTACATTACCAGTTTATGTTGTACTAGTTGTGTCCGCAACCTGGTAAACCATGGAGATGATATTAAAAACACTGGAAATAGGGTGGGGGCTAGAGCTGGAATACAAAACAAATAAACTGTAATAAATAAAAAAATATATTAAAAAAAGAGCTAACACAAAGGAACAAAACGCCACTGGAAACGAGTACCTGATATACCTATAGTAAAAACATGTTCCTGAAACTCATTACTCTGTACAATGAGTATGCCAGTTAAAATAACCACATCCCGGTGGTGGTGATGCTTGCTGTTAATCCCAGCCCTTAGGAGACATAGGCACACAGGGCTCTGTGAGTTTAAGAACAGCCTTAAGGGCAGAGTGAATTCCAGGACAGCCAGCGCTACACAGAGAAACCCCGTCTTGAAAAACAAAAACAAACAAACAGCAACAAACAACACTGGGAGACTGGGGGAGACGTTTTGGTAGCTAAGAGGATCTGCTGCTCTTGCAGAGGACCTAGGCTCAGTTCCCGGCTCCTACATGGCATCTCAGAACGGCCCGTAATGCCATTGAGAGGTGATATGACACTTCTGAGCTTTATAGGTCCAGGTGTACACATAGGCAGTCAAATCAGTCATAAATCTTGGGAATATTTTGTGTGCATATAAATATATTTGTGTTAGCTTCTCATCACTATAACAAACAGCTGAGATTAAAGGTTGATTTTGGCTCAGTTTTAGAGGTTGAAGCCCATGATCAGATGAACTCATTGCTTTCAGGCCTCTGGTGTGTTTGCCAGATAACAATGGCAGATGCACACATCACAGGACTAAACTTACAGGACCAGGAAGCAAGAGAAAAAGGAGACTTGGGGTCCCACAATCCTCTTTGAAGTGCACTCTCAATGACCTAAAGACTCCCCACTTTCCAATTTCCACTACCTTCCAATATCTCCCTGGGAAACCAACTTTAAGCCACATTAACCTCTGATGGATACAGTGTGATGAAGTCACATTGTATCAATATTCATGAATGTATATCAGTTACCAGAAAGGGTAATCATAAGGATAACATGAAATGAAAGGAAGTCTGATTCTTGTTTACATAATTACATTTTATTTGTTTTGTATCCCAACTGTAGCCCCCTCCCTCCCTCATCTCCTCCCATGCCCCTCTCCAAGTCCACTGATAGGGGAGGTCCTCCTCCCCTTCCATCTGATCCCAGCCTATCAGGTCTCATCAGGACTGGTTGCATTGTCCTCCTCTATGGCCTGGCAAGTGTGCTCCCCCCTCAGGGAGAAGTGATCAGACAGCCAGCCACTAAGTTCATGTCAGAGACAGTCCCTGTTTCCCTTACTAGGGAACCCACTTGGATCCTGAGCTGCCATGGGCTACATCTGAGCAGGGATTTTAGGTTATCTCTTTGAATGGTCCTTGGTTGGATTATCAGTCTCAGAAAAGACCCCTGTGCCCAGATATTTTGGTTCTGTTGCTCTCCTTGTGGAGCTTCTGTCCTGATTCTTTTTAATCAATTGTATAATCTAACCCTAAGATGAAATCCAAATGCAACCCCCATATGCCAGGTAGACCTGTTTGTCAAAACCAACTTGAGACAGGGTCTCATGTATTTCCAGTTGGCCTCAAACTCTCTGTGTAGCTGAGGATGGCTTGAATTTTTAACCCCCCTGCCTCTACCTTCCAGATGTTAGAGTTGGGCTCTCTAGAAAGACTTTCATCCACTTTACCCATCTTGTATTGGGCACCCAGCTCACATAAGCTGGAGACAATAAACATACTATCGCCAGTTAGAGCCAGGCAACAGAAAATGCTAGGGAAGTCTATATTTAAATAACAGATAAAGAATAACCATTTTGTATCAAAGCAGATATTAAGACTCACAACCAAGCCTTCGGCAGAGGGCGGGAAATAATAATAAAAATAGGGGAAGTAAGACTTGGGGAGAACAAGAGCTCCACAAAGACCAAACCGAGCAGGGCACAGGGGTTTTAAATGAGACAGTTTCTCCAACCAAGGACCATGTATGGATATGGCCTAGAACCCCCGCTCAGATGTGGCCCATGGTAGCTTGGTGTCCAACTGAAGACCCTAGTAAGGGGAACAGGGACTGTTTCAGTCATGAACTCGATGGCTGGCTCTTTGACTCTACCCCATACACGCCAGGGAGTAACTGCCTAGCTAGATCCCAGGGGAGGACATTGCAGCCAGCCCTGAGGAGACGAGATGAACTGGGGTCGGATGGAAGGGAAGGAGAACCTCCCCCGTTGGTGGACTTGGAGGGGGCGGGGAGGAGATGAGGGAGGGATGGGGAGAGTGGGAGGGAATGAGAAAGGGGCTATGCCTGGGATGCAAAGTACCTAACCTGTGATTGATATAAAAATAAATTACATTAAAAAAAAAAGAACCATTTTTTAAAACTAAAGCTTTTATGGGGCCTGGCAGCCCACGCCTGTAATCCCAGCACTTGGGGAGGCAGAGGCAGGAGGATCTCTGTGAGTTTGAGGCCAGGCTGGTCTACAAAGCAAGTTCAGGACAGCCAAGGCTACACAGAGAAACCCTGACTTGAAAAGCCAAAAATAAAATACAAAGAAAAGAAAGGAAAAAGCTTTCAAATAGTTGAGGCCTGGTGGATGTGACTCAGTGGTAGAGCATTTGCCTAGCCTGGCTCCAGAACATGGCAAGAAGAACAAAAAAAAAAAAAAAAAAAAAGCAAGAGAAAATGACTAGATTTCCCCTTCAGTACTTCAGGAGGCACACAGAACTGATACCATGTTATTTTTAGGCCTGTTTGATGATTTCAGATTCCAGAACTGCTAATACTTTTTAATATTTTCTGAGTGTTTGGAATTAAGACCAAGGTACGCAACATGGTAGGCAAGCACTCTACCACTGAGCTGACTCCCAGCTCTACAAACCTATAGTCTTTAAATCATTATATATTTTTCCCTTTTGTCTGGATGACCCTGAACACACCTATACTATTGGATCTTGGAAACTAAACAGGGCTAAGCCTAGCTAGTATTTTGATGGGAACTTTAAGAGCTAATTAAGGATCACCCAGTCATAACAGTTGGGTCCTGGGGTAAAGAGATGGCTCAGGAGTTAAGAACACTTGTTGCTCGTAAAGAAAACCAGACTGATTCCACATGATAGCTCACAGCCATCTCAAACTCCAGTTGCAGGTAATGCAAAGCCCTTTGACTTCCACAGACACCAAATAGGCACATGGTACAGAGACACACATGCAGGGCAAAGCACTCACTCACACATGAAAAAAACAAAAGTTCTAATCTGATACCCTTGGTGACTTGCATGCACATGTACTGGGGTTGTCTCTCAAGTAAACTAGGACAGTGCTCACTAAACTTGACTATTGGCAACAGCTTTCTAGTCTCAAGAAGTGTGAGAAAAGGGAAAAAAAAAAAGAGAGAGAGAGATAGGCTTTCATGTAGGCCAGCATCCAGCTTGCTATCAAGCCTAGGACAACTGAACTCCTAGTCCTCCATTTTCCATGCCTGGCTAGAAAAGTCACCAATTCGACCGGGCTCAGTGGGACACGCCTGTAATCTCAGCACTTGGGGAAGCAGAGGCAGGCGATTTCTGTGAGGCCAGCCTGGTCTACAAAGCGAGTCCAAGACAGCCAAGGCTACACACAGAAACCCTGTCTCAAAAACAAAACAAAACAAGTCACCTAATCTATGGCAGTTACAGTCTTAACAAATTAAGATATATAGAAAATCTGTTTGTTTTTATAACTAAAAAAAAAACCATTTTCAGCAATAGGTACAATTTTAAAAGCTCTAATGTACATTTATTTTAAAAGAACCATACACATAAGCATTTGGCTTTGCTTACAATCAGGGACTTAGGGTTCTTTTTCAGTATAGTAATATGGAGTTGAGGTATATGACAGTGATAACCTGTTTGATAGCACCTCAAAGCTTCAAAAGCACACACTTGAAAAGCACCTAATCAGCTACAACATCTTCCCTTTAAAATGACAACAAACAAAACCAATTTTGCCAACTACAATTTGGGAGAAGTATCCAGGTGTGGTATTGTATACCTTTAATCCTAGAGGCAAAAGCAGGTAAATTTCTGAATGTGAGGCCAGCCAGGGCTACACAATAAGGTATACACACACACATACAGTCTTAGTGTGGGTTCTATTGCTGTGAAGAGGCAGCATGACCATAGCAACTCTTATAAAAAAAAATTAATTTGGGGCTGACTTACAGATTCAGAGGTTTAGTCCACTATTGTCGTGGCAGAAAGCATGGTGGCATGGAGGCAGACACTGTGCTAGAGAAGGAGCTCAGAGTTCTACATCTTGATCCACAGGCAGACGACTGTGTGCCATACTGGGTGTAGCTTGAGCATACACCTCAAAGCTCATCCCCACAATCCTCCAGCAAGGCCACACCTAATGGTGACCCTCTCTGTAGGCTAAGCATTCAAACACATGAGTCTATGGGGGCCATACCCGTTCAACCACCACATACATACAGCGCAACTAGCCAATAAACCAAACCCCCAACCCACCTAACTAAACAGTGATGTGCGGACTCACTAAAAAGCTACATTTCAGGTTCACTTTTAAACTTTATTTCATATTTGTGTGTTTTACCTACATCTATGTGTGCATACCACATGCATGCTTGGTATACATGGAGGATGGAAGGTCAGGTCTCCTGGAACTGGAATTATAGATGGTTGTGAGCCACCTTGTCGGTGTTAACTGAACCCACATCTTCTGAAAGAGCAGCAATTGCTCTTTACTGCTGAGCCTTCTCTCTAGGCCCCCAAAACTACATTTAAACACAAGTAAGGATCTATTTACTTGTCCTAAAATAAGGACTAGAGAGGTGACTCAGCATTCATTTCTTAAGCATTCGTATCATGCCGCCAACCACAACTAACTCCAGCTCTAGCGTAACTGATGCCCTCTTCTACCCTTTCAATGGGTATTCTCCATCGAAAAAAAACGAGGCAATTTAAGCCAAATTAAAGTATAAAGGCGAGTTTATTTAGGGCAGCTCTCATTGGTTCCAAAGAACAGAGCCACACAAGTAATCAAGCAGAGGAAGATGGAGGGGAGGGGAAAGATAAGGAACGAGCATGTACAGATTGAAATGCAGAGAGGTATTTCCAGATTATATAGTGATGTGCCTCTGGGGGACAGGAAGCCCAATCCCCAGGCTAGAAAGTTCAAGGTAGAGAGTGGGGTATGCCAGCCATGCCCTGTAACAGGTAGGGACTAAGGGATGCTGGGAGAACCTAGAGGCCAGGTCCACTTTGAGCCACTTGTCCTGGGTCTAAATCTGAACACCTTTGAGGGCTTCCACACAGCTGACAAACACGTAGACATATACACACATACACTTAAAAATCTTATAGTGTTTTATTCCTATTATTATTATTTTTTTTAGGTAACTGACAAAAGAAAATTTCCAGTCTGGATTATAAATACAAATAGGTAACACGAGATCAGCTTTCCACATTACTCAAAAACACACTAAATTATAATTATAGAACAGTGCTTAGAAAATCTTTTCAGGAGCCAGAGAAATGGCTCAGCGGGCAGAGCACCTGACATGCAGCATGAGGACCCCATGTAAG
>CM053746.1:31218439-31247892 GCA_028658305.1 Pachyuromys duprasi | reverse complement strand
AAAAAATCAACTCCCAAAAGTTGTCCTCTGAGCACATGGGTACCATAGTGCACACACAGAAAGGTGGGGGGGGGGGAGTACAAACATGCCCTGGATTACAGTGTGATCTTGCTGGAATGCAGACATGCACACACCTTTAATCCCTAACAATGTAGACAAGGCTAATTTGTGGAAGGAAGCACCAATGTTTTTGAAAGTGATATCTAATTGAGAGGCAGACAAAGTGATGATTCAGAGAAAGATTTGACAGAATAGGAGACGTTCAACTCTTAAAAGAACAGGAAGGAGAGAGAGTTGACTTGAGAGAGCAGTGCAGAGGGAGGAGGAGGAGAGGCAGCTTGTTTTTGGTGTCTTTTTGAGACAGGGTTTCTCTGTATAGCCCTGGCTGTCCTGGACTCACTTTGTAGACCAGGCTAGCCTCGGAACTCAGAGATCCACCTGCCTCTGCTTCCCCGAGTGCTGGGACTAAATACGTGTGCCATCCTGCCCAGATAAGAGGCGGTTTTAGTGGGACAGTTGTACAGAGACAGGTTGTAGAGACAAGCTAGACACAAGTAAAGATAGAATGAGCCAGAGAATGAGAAGCCAGGAGATTAGAACATACTGCCAAAGTTAGTATGAGGCCAAGCAAAGAAGTTCAGGCAGAAGCCAGTTTGAATCAGTCAGCTGCAAGATGAGTTTGAACCAGAACAGCTGAGTCAAACCAGCCAGCAACAGTAAGAGAGAGCTAGAAATGGTGAGCTTATTCAGCAGTAAGTCTCCAAGATGACAATTACATCTGACAAATAAAAAATGCTTTTAGAGGGGAGAAGATTCTGCAAATATTTTTCCATTCACATCATATAACTCTGATTCATTCATGCCACAGTAAGTGTTCATATTTTAAAGTATAAACTCCTTCTGGGTTCCACTTGTACACACTAATAACATATCTTCAGTGTAACTGGATGTGCTGACATTAGTTTTGGGTCAGCATTCTTCCTCTGGTTCCCGTGACCGTTTCCTGAAATTCAAAGAGCCTTCGGTCTGCGATGAAGTAGAGGTAACAACAGCATCTCTAAATCCCTGAGGCTGCAAGATGAAGAAATACACAAAAGGACTATTAAAATAAAGAATAATTTTCTCAATAGTTTCAAAATAACTGATAAGCTATTTTGTTCTTGGGAGATAATTTATTAACCACTGACTAGAGGATAAACTTCGCAGGTATTCCAACCCAGAGTTTAGAGTATCTTGTATCTACTCCTTATATACACACACGATACATAAAAAAGACAGTGCATAAAGATGTTCTAAGACTAGACCTGTAGTTCAGTGGTGAGCTCTACGTTAACACCAAAAAGTTCTCCAAAGAGAATCCTAAGAACCTTCTTCTGTGAGAAGTGGAAAGAGGAAGTTTGTACTGCCATTTAGGCACTTTACAAATCATTTTCACAGTAAGATATTCTGCCTGGCATGTGGCATGCATTTGTGATAGCATCGCTCAGGCAGTGGAGGCAGGAGGGTTAAAAGTTCAAGGCCAGCCTAGAAAACATAGTAAGACTTCTTCTCAAACAAAACAAAACAAAACAATTGAGTACAGAAAACTAAGTGGAAAATTCACTTTCAGAATTCTTTCCACTTTTGTTTTTATCATTATAAAAATAAGATGGCTGCTGAGCGTGGTGGCACACACTTTTAACCCAGCACTCAGGAGGCAAAGGCAGGTGGATCTCTGAGTGTGAGACCAGCCTAGACTACACAGTGAGTACCTGAACAACTACACAGACCCTGTCTCAAAACAAAACAAAACAGCCAGGTGTGGTGGCACTCAGGGAGGCAGAGGCAGGCGGATCTCTGTGAGTTCAAGGCCAGCCTGGTCTACAAAGTGAGTCCAGGACAGCCAGAGCTACACAGAGGAACCCTGTCTTAAAAAAACCAAAACACCCCTCCCCCCCAAAAAACAAAAAAAACCCACAAAAACAAAGCAGCTCAAGGTCATGTTCAAGGCCAACTTGGGTCTGGCGACCAGTGATGCAAATGCTCAAGATATTAACATTTCAAATTTTTCTATCTACAGACCAAAATTATTAATATTAGTGTATTTCTTTGTCTTTTCTTTTTTATTGTTGTTATTTTTGAGAGAGAATCTCACAGTGGCTTTCTGAAAACTTATAAAATAAAAATGTGGAACTTACATAAATATTTCTTCTGTTCTCAATGATAAACTTCATTTCAATTGTGACTACAGTACCCTGTAAATACTATTTTGGTGATGTTCTCAAATATGCTTGCTGCTTAATAATTAACAGAAATGATCTGTACATGACCTCTTCAGATAATTACTCCCATTAACACCAAAATCCCACTCTGATTAAATAATACTGACTGTGATCTGAAATGGTATCGTGGACTCCTTCTGGTTTGGTGACTTGTACAATGTTGCAAACCTGTACAAAAAAAAAAATTATATATATATACACACACACACAAACACATTGCCTTTATTAATTAGGTCACATGACTGATTTCATAATTGAAATGTACAGAGTCCTATACTATAATTCTATCATGTGTTCTCAAGAACACAAAATGGAAAGAAATATATAAAAAACAAAACAAAACAAAAACTTCCCTTATAGGGCACCTCTGTGGATGCCTTCAGTTTCAAGTAATCAGAGGAAGAATTTTTTTTGAACTCAGGAGTTCAAGGCCATCCTGTGTCTTAAAACAAAACAAAATAAAAATCAAACCCAGCGCATCCCTTTAATCCCTGGCAGCGGCAGATGGATCTCTGAGTTTGAGACCAGCCTGGTCTACAGAGTGAGTTCCAGGATAGACAAGGTTACATACAAAAACCATGTCTGGAAAAACTGCAAAACAGGAGAAAAAAAGAAAAACTGCTGGAAGCAAAGATTAATAGTGCTGTCATGGTGGCACAACTATAACTTTCACACCTGAAAAATGAAGGCAAATCTGGAGCAGTACGCCTGTGTACCAGCACTCTGGGAGCAGAGGCAGGCAGATCTTTGATTTGAGGCCAGCCTGGTCTACAAAGCGAGTCCAGGACAGCCAAGGCTACACAGAGAAACCCTGTCTCAAAAAACAAAAACAAAAAAATCAGGAATTCAAGGTCACCTTTACTATATGGAAAGCTTAAGGCTCTGGGCTACACCATACCCTGTCCTCCCACAAAAAGTAAGTAGGCATGCATCCACAGGTATGTTTTGGAAGATTTATTTTTATTATTTTTAATTGTGTTGGAGGTATGTGTCTGCATGTAGGTAGGTGCACATGGGTGCATGCACCCTCAGAAGCCAGAGGCATCAGTTCCCTTGGAGATGGAATCACACACAGCTATAACCCAGCTGGTATGTGTGCTCAAGAGCCTAACTCAGGTTCTTGAGAAGCACAGCAAATGTTCGTAATGACTGAACTTTCTCTAACCCTGTTTTTGTTTTTTTGTTTGTAAGTAAAACTGCAAGCTGAGAATAGTTAAGAAATAATAATTAGGAGCTGAAAAGATGTCGCAGTGGTTAAGAGAACTGACTGGTCTTCCAAAGGACCTGAGTTCAAACCCCAGCACCCACACAGCAGTTGACAACTATCTGAAAACCCAGAATCTGACACCATGCAGGCAAACCATCACTGTCAAAAAAAAAAAAATTTAAAAAGAGAGATAATAGTTACAGCTTTCTCTTCCGTTTTTCGAGACAGTGTTTCTCTTTTATGTGTGCACAGGCATGTGAGAGGCCAGAGGTTGAGTCAATCATCTTCTGTTTTTCTCTATTTTTTCAAAGTCTTTCACTGATTCTACGGTTCAGCGAGTCTGCTAGATTTGCTGGCCAGCAAGCCCCAGGGATCCTATTTCTTACTCCCAACTCTAGGATGTCACCATGCCTGACTTTTTATACAGATGTTGGGGATCCAAACTCCAAAGTTCTTATGCTTGCATGGCAAGCACTTTGCAGAATGAGTCATCTTCCCAACTCCGCCATCTACACTCTTAATAACTTCATTCAGACAATGTTAGGAGCAAGATAATAAAAGTCTTTCAAGTTTCTGGTAAGGAGCTTGGTGTGATGGTGCACACGTGCAACTGCCCACACGGGTGGGCTGTGAGGACCACCTAGCTCAAAAACCAAGGAGACACCCTAGATACATGACCCTGTTTCAGGAAAAATAATTACTTTCTTTATGATGATGTAAAATGAACGCAGGGCCTCATATATGCTAATCAAGTGCTTCACTCCTGAGTTACTTCTACCACTCTTAATTACTTCTAAAACATATTAGCCATGCACAACAGCAAAAAGACTGAAGCAAGAGTATATACTATGAGGTAAATAAAATGTGGAATATATAATAAACATTAATTTTTATGATAAAAATTCTGACATATAGCTACAAAATGAATAAACTCTGAAGCCATTATTCTAAGTGAAGTAAGTAAATCAAATACTGTGTAACTCCAATCATATTTGTTTCGCAAAAGTAGTCAAATTCATAGACAGAAAGGGGAATAGTGGCTGCCATAACAACATTATTGTTAGCAGTGAAGTAAGGGAAGATGAAAAAGTTCTGGAAATAAATGGTAGTGAAGGCCATAAAGAATATGAATGTATTTAATGCCAGCCAACTGTAGAAATATAATTAAAATGCAGTAAAATAGACAACTCTAATATCTATTTTTTTTTGCAATTGTACGCAATATAGATTCCAACTTAAAAGGAAACAATCACAGACCTCAGGGTTAGGGGAGTTATAAATTTCTACAGAATATAATACTCATTCTTTTTAGTTTTTGAGACAGGATTTCATATACCCAGTGTAGCTTGAAATGCACTATGTAGCCAAGGATGGCCTTGAACTCCTAATCTTCCTGCCATCACCTCTCAAGAGCTAGGATTATAAGCATATACCACCAAGCCTGGCTTACTCACTTATTTTCAAAACTCAACTTGAAAGAGAACAACTTGCTCATTACTTATTAACTTTCCTAATTTCAAAAATGCCCCTATCTTTAAACATAACTCACAAGAGAAACGACGGTTTTTACTTTGAAAACAGCAGAACTGGGGGTGAAAGCTGGCTCAGCAGTTAAGAGCTCTGGTTGCTCTTGCAGAGAACCTCATTCTATTCTCAGTGCTGAAATAGAAGCTCACACCTGTCTGTAACCCAGTTCCAGGGGGCCTCCCCTGCTCTCTGAGGGCACTGCACACACATGCAGGCCAAACACCCACCCACCATCCCCACACAGAAAACAAATGTCAGCAGTTCTATAAGTTTACATAAAAAGTAACTGCTGAGTGACATATAAAAACAAGCGTGCTGGGCAGTGGTGGCGCATGCCTGTAATCCCAGCACTCAGGAGGCAGAGGCAGGTGAATTTGAGGCCAGCCTGGTCTACAGAGCAAGTTCCAGGACAGTCAAGGCTACACAGAGAAACCCTGTCTCAAAAAAAAAACACAAAATGAAACAGAACAACAAGGACCATGAATGTGAGTGTGACTCAACAGGACAGTGTGTGCATGACATGCAAGAAGCCCTGGGTTCAACTATCAATACCACAAAAATAAAGGTCTTCTCTTTAGCCAGGCACAAGGCTAGATGTCCTTAATCACAGCACTCCACTGCTTTTCGAGAGGAAGATCATGAGTTTGAGGCTAGTCAGGGATACACAGCAACACTCTTCCAACTCAAACATGGAAACAAAAAAGACAACTGCATTAGAAGCCGGGCGTTGTAGTGCCTTTATTCCCAGCACTCAGGGAGGCAGATCACTACAAAGCAAGTCCAGGACAGCCAGGACGACACAGAGAAACCCTGTTTCAAAAAAAACAAAAAAAACCAAAAGAACAAAACAAAACCAACACACAACTTCATCAGAAGTACAATGAGAAATTTTCACAGTGCTTTACAGTTAGTGTTCTACACAAACATAATATAAAGATGCAAAATATATTTTAAGCAGCCTTTTTAGAAAGTTGTATTTTGGGAGTTTGGGCTTTCTTAAGGTAGGCAGTACTAAAGCGTGAACCATGAACAATGACTTAGACAAGCACCACCCCGAATAAACTATACATGGAGCCCTAAAGAATCACTTTTTTTGGGAGTCAGTGAGAGATCTGCTTCCCTCTGACTCCCCAAATTCTGGGATTATGGGTCTGTGCCAGGTTGCCCAGCTGGCTCACAGGTTCTTGTCAGCAATCCTAACCACCTGAGTTCAACGGCCCCTATGGCCCATATGGTAGAAAAAACCAACTAACCAACTCCCAAACCATGGCATGCATATGTATGTATGTATATGTGTGTATACATATGCCTACACACACAAATACAAAATAAACACATGTAATATGCAATCATGAAAAGCTTTCACTTTTGACTCAATAAAAATTAACTAATCAGGGCCGGGCGCAATGGTGCATGGTTGTCATCCCAGAACTCTGAGAGGCAGAGGCAGGCAGATCTGTGTGAGTTCAAGGCCAGCCTGGTCTACAAAGTGAGTCCAGGACAGACAAGGCTACACAGAGAAACCCTGTCTCAAAAAACAAAATCAAAACAAAACAAAAAAAGGGGAGGGCTGGAGAGATGGCTCAAAGGTTAAGAGCACTGGCTGCTATTTCCAAGGTCCTGAGTTCAATTCCCACACGGTAGCTCACAACCATCTATAATGAGATCTGATGACTTCTTTTGGCCTGCAGGTATATATGCAGACACAACATTGAATACACAATAAATAAATCTTTAAATCACTAGTATGTCCAAAAAGGTGCCAAGTACATCTGAATTTTTTGAGGAAATTTATTAATAATCTCTCATGCTCACTCACTCTCGGCAATAGGGAATGATGGACTGAGACAGTATTGCTATATACCTCAGGCTGGCCTTGAACTCACAACCTTCACCTTAAGTGAGGGATTATAGGTGTATAATACCATGTAGTAAGATTTTAAGAAGACTTTACAAACATCAACCAGGTATGCTGGCTCATGCTCATAAGGCTAATAAAGCAAGAGACAGGAGGACTGCTAAGAGTTCTAGGCCAGTTTGGCCTATCTAAAATAAAGGGGAGAAACCATAAAGTCAAAGGGAATTGATTAAGCTTTCAAGTTACAAAATCCTCCTCGAATTTCTAGGTAAAAAATTTTGTATGTCATGTCTGCATCTCAAAAAATCTTTTCTTCAAAGAGATCTTTTTAAACTAAACCAGAAAGAATCACTTGGCTCATAGCCCTAGCTGAGATGAAGCTTAGCATATGGCTGAACTACATAGTTTGGGTCAGGAAGAAACAAGACAGAAGTACAATTTGTGCTCTAAAGCTGAGCACACATATGAAATGCTGTGTGGGGGTGTGATGTATTACTCCACTCTACCACCAGATCTTCTTGGCAAAATGTGGTATAATTCTGAACAATCTTAGCCTCATATTATCATAATATGCAAATTGGAGAACCCACATAATATAAGGACACAGACAAAAATCATTTAAGAATTGTTGGAATGTCATTCTGTCATTTGTTGGAGGTTAAAAATCAGACATTACGGGGCACGTATGGTGTTGCATACCCTTAATACCAGAAGCATAAGCAGCCTGGTCCACCTAGAAAGCTTCAGACCAGTCAGAGCTAGTAAGATTCTGTCTTAAAACAAAACATAAAATTAGATGTTACTTGTGAATGTTGGAGGTTAGGCCACGATAGTGTCTATTCAATTCACAACATTGATTTGCCATTTAAGGCTTTCAGGTTTTATGTTCAAATTTAAAGTGTTCATTTTTATAAATTTATGGTTTGTTTTTGCACTTTTAAGAAAAAATTCTAAAGAGCATGTAAGAGTACACAACTCAGCGGTAGAGGGCTTGCCTAGCATTACCCTGAATGCCAGAAGAGGAAAGTAGAGTGCAGTGGTACCCTCCCATAATAGCAGCATCTATAAGGTGGAGGCAAAAGCTTCAAGAATTAAAGTCGTCCTAGACTATCTAGTAAGTTCCAGGGCCATCCTGTACTACATGGCAGCCTGTTTCAAAACAAAGCATGCAACCTTACTGATGGGCCTATAGCTCAATGGAGAGCATACTTAGCATGCTCAACAATCCTCGGGTCAATATCTAGCACCTAAAACCAAAACAAACCAAACTCCCATAGTCCCCACATGCAAAGATTTCACAAAACTTTAAAGACAAAGCTATTAGGTTCCAAATAATAAAGAACCAAAATATCTTAATTATTAAGTTACTGAACTAGTTCAATTCATTCTCATAAAGCATGCACAGTAATACTGTCATATACCTACATACTTGAAAGAAACAATTTGGAGGAAAAATACTTTAGTAGAGAAAAAATAAATAAAAGCAGTGTGTTCAGCTTTGTATGCAATACTATGTTCTAGAAAACAATTATAGAAAGGAAAAAATTCATACCTAACTTAGGTTTTAGGGACTTGAAGCTCATGCTGACTTCACTTCTGCAAAATATTTTACAACTGATTCATGCAGGTTGCATCTCCTTTACAGATGCTATTTCCAAAAAGCCCCTTCACTTCCTTTTCAAAGTATAGATTGTAGGGGCTGGAGAGGTGGCTGAGTAGTCAAGAGCATTTGCTCTTGCGAGACTCAGGTTCAGTTCCCAGCACCCATGTGTGGCTAACAACCATCTGGAACTCCAGTTCCATGGGAACCCAATGACTTCTAACCTCTGTGGGCACCAGACGCACATATGTTACACAAACGTGCAAGTAAAATACTCACATAAAACAAAATAAATCCATTTTATTTGTTAAATAAAAGCTGGGTGTGGTGGCATACTACATTAATCCCAGCACTCAGGAGGTAGAGGCAGGCAGATTTCTTTGAGTTCAAGGCCAGCGTAGGCTACACAGAGTTCTAGGACAGTCAGGACTACATAGAGACTCAGAATCAAAAACTCCTACCTTCACAAGAATTTGTACATGAAACAGTTTCATGATATGGCTTTCTTTTCTTATTATATGGTCTCACTTTGTTCTAGGCTGGCTTGGACCTAGGCATTCCCAGTAGGCCTCAAACTCAGGCTTTTCTGCCTCATCCTCCCAAGTGCTGGACTTAGAAGACATGTGCCAACATACTTAGCTACAATACGGATTTGAAAGAGCATTAGAAGGTGATATGTACCCAGGCATGGTAGCACATGGCTCTAAAAACAATATTTGGGAGGCAGAGGCAGGCAGATCTCTATGTCTCTGAGCTGGAGGCCAGTCTGCTCTGCAGAGAACTGGACTTCAGAACAGCCAGGGCTCTTGTTACACAAAGAAACCCTATCTTGAGACAAAAAAAAAAATTCTCCTCCACCCCCCAAAAGAGGTAACATGTAATGCAGGGTTTTTGGTTTTTTTTTTTTTTAATATAGTATTACTAAGATCAATATTGCCCTACATACTGCCTTGATTTCCCCCTTTATTAGAGCACTTCCATACCAAGTTCTCTAGGTTATGCCAATTAATCACAAAGCAGAATGGCTGGTATAAATCTGACATTTTTTGAAGTTCAGAATAAAAGACTTCATAGCTTTCAATGGCCTATTTTAAAAGAAAAGGAAAGCTGGTTCATTCACTTGCTCAGCAGCTTTAGAAACAAACACAAAGGCTTCATGCTGACATGATTTTATTTTTAAGAACAATACTTGTAAAAGGCAGGTAAATACATGAGCAATAAAAGGTGGCAGACAATTTCATGCAAGAACTATATTAAGCAACTAAGAAAAACCATCCTATTTTCCATATATATTAGTCCTAATGCTAACCTCAAAAGTTTTCCTTTTGTCCTGATTTTATTCTTCTTTCAATCCCCTCTGGGAACACAGAGTACCACCTCCTTCTTCATGGCTAATAAATAATTTCAAAGACTATCAGAAGGTAGCAATTCCTTAGCCACCCACATGTTCCAGGTGCATTCACCCCATCATTTAAATATGCAAAGAATTCCCTATGTAGCTGAATGTGCAGTATTAACAACGTGTTTCTAGGTTTGCTCTAACCGATGTCAAACAAGGCAACAAAAGCAGTGGTTTATGGGTCATTGCAAATCTCAAGCTGGGGAATAATGCTAAAAAACCAGAAAGTGTTCAGTATAATTACAATGATATTCTGAATTATGAACTTATTTCTATACTGACCTTTGCTTTTGTTCCCAGTGAAAAATTAGCCTTATTGTAGCAGCATGTCCCCAGCTTTCCCCTAAAAGAAAAAAAAATTAACTATATAGTACCTTTAGAATTTTTAAAGCTGCTTAGAATATCTGGTCAAATACAATCTTACTTTACCAAATTTAAAATAATATTCTTGGTTTCAAAACCTGTAGGACCTGAGTAAGATCCTAAGAATATTGGAGTTTTACCTGTCTAGGAAAGCAATGCAAATCATTATCCTCTATTTGTTTCATGAAAATGTTAGTTTCAGTGTATTACCAACCTTCCATTCCATAAAGCCTGTTATGTATTTCTGACACCCAGAAACAGGGTCTCACTATAGTGCTGGCAGGCCTGGAATTCCATATGTAGACCAGGCTGGCCTTGAATTAAGAGAATTCTGCCTGCTTCGGCCTCTGGAGTGCTGGAGTTAAAGATGTGCAACCATGCAGGTTTCATTATGCAGTTCAGGCTTGCCTGACTCCTGGGCTCAACACATCCTTACACTTCAGCCTCCTCAGTGGCTGGGGCTATAGGTCTGTTTCATCATCTTTGGCACACAGAATATTACTGGATTTCAGTGGAAAAAGAGCTTGAAGCATTGTGTTCTAATAAAATTTAATAGCCATACTTGTTTGCACCACTAGCACTTATATTTAAATAAATTCCTTCTCCTTCCTGCCCTAAGACTGAGGTCTTCATGTCTAGAATCCTATTTTGAATATTTACTGCTCGGGTTTCTGACTCACAGTCATCAGAGAGTAGCCATTCAATAAATGTGATCAGTGAATAAGATAGCCTCTGCTTTCAAAAGTTTATAGTATTCATCAGACATCAAATGAAAATATAGAAAAAAATGTTAAGATAAAAATGTCTTTCTCTGCTGGACATGGTGTCACACACCTTTAATCCCAATACTCAAGGAGGCAGAGTCAGATTTTTGAATTTGAGGCCAGCCTGGTCTACAGAGTGGGTTTCAGGACAGCCAAGGCTACACAGAAAAACCCTGTCTTGAAAAACCAAAAACTGGGCCAGAGAGATGGCTCAGTGGTTAAGAGCACTGTCTGCTCTTCCAAAGGACCTGGGTTCAATTTCCAGCACCCACATGAGAGCTCACAACTGTCTGTAATGTCAATTTCAAGGGATCTGACACCTTCACACATTAAAAAGGAAAGAAACGAAAAACGAAGACAAAAAAAACCAAAAAAAAACTTTATCTCATTCATTTACCCACCTAATGCTGGAACAAGAAATGCTTGATTTTTATCAATCTTTGTTGTCATCTGATTAGTTAAAATAACCTATAAAAGCAAAATGTAAGAAAGTTAGGACATAAAAGCTATGTAAACAGACCTATGAGTTTAATATTCTGAACATAGTAAGTTAAAGGAAACTATTAGAGTTTGGAGAAACGACCCAGTGGTTGTAGGACCCAGATTCCATTTCCAGAACTCACATGGTGTCTCACAGTCATCTGTAACTTCAGTTTCAGACGACCTAACATCTTATAACTTCCTCTGGTACCATGCACACATGGATACACAGACATACAAGCAAGCAAAACTCTTATACACAAAAAAAGTAAGTAACTCTTTAAGAATACAATTTTTTTCTGATAAAAGGAAAAAGATGAGAGGGATATGCTCTCTTGTTTGAAAATTTAAAAAGAAAAAACTTCTGTGCTTATCTGCAAAAACATGCTCTCAGAAAACATAACTGACCAGAAAAATCCGAAGGAACAAAGAATTCTTTTCCTTTTTTTTTGGGGGGGGGGAAGGGGTGGGTCGTGGGAGGAGGTTTTGAGACGGGGTTTCCCATGTAGCCCTGGCTGTTCTGGAATTAGCTCTGCAGACCAGATTGGCCTCACATTCAGAGATCCACCTGCCTCTGCCTGCTGAGTGCTGGGATTAAAGGCGTGTGATAACACCTCCAACCGTCTATCTTGCTTTTTGAGACAGGGCCTCTCACTGAATCTAGAATTCCTGTTTGGGTTAGCCTGGCTGAAGGAAGCCTTGTTGAAATCCTTTCCCCACTGACCTATAGCAGTGCTGGGGTCACAGGAGTGCACTGCCATGCTTTTATGCAGGTGCTTGGGTTTTAAACTCAGGTCTTTATACTACCAAAGCAAACAGACTATCCACTGAGATGTCTTTCCAGTATCCTTCCTTCAAACTTCACTTTCTACAATTCAAATTTTAAATATAATTTTAAGTTCAATTTTCAAATTAAAGGTATAGTGACACATGCCTCTAATCCCAGCACACGGGGACAGAGGCAGGTTTTAAGGCCCACTTTCCCTCCTGTGTAGGCCTATTCCTTTAGCATAACTGTAACCATTTTTTGTTTCAGGCCTACTAGCCACACACTAGCCTACTTGCTGCTGACACAGAAGAATCTCTGTGCAAGATCAGGTAGACCAAAAGCTATGTTTATGTTCAGCAAACTCCATGAACTTGTTCCTAGAGATTCTGCAACCATAAGCACAGCTGGCCCCAGCTGCCAGGCATGCTTTCAAGGTTAGCCAGAACTGCTTTGTCTAGTTAGCAAAAATAACGAGTCAGAGCCTACCATCCTGTTCCACTGTCAGGCCCCCTGTGTGAGCTAACTGCGATTCTTGCCTTTATAAGCTGACTCTGAAGAACACTCAACAGTACATTGTTCATCTCCTGAGTCTGAACTGCATTCCTGATCGATCAGTTTTGGGGTGTACATTCAATAAACCATCCATATCTGACTGAGATGTGTCTGAATGGTTTGTGTGGTTATTCCTGAACCATAACAACAAGTATATCTCTGAGTTCAAAGCCAGTCTGGTGTACTAAGAGCATTCCAAACAACCAAGGCTACATAGACCTGTCTCAAAAAACAAGAATTTTGGCCAAATATGGTGGTACATGCCTTTGATCCTAGCACTTAAGCAGCAGAAGCAAACTGAGTGTGTGGGTGCACGCCTTTACGCTCTCTGAACCCTTTAGGCCCAGTTAGGTGCTTTCTTCTTAATAAGCTGCCTTGGTCACGACGTGTCACAGCGGTGGAAAAGTAAGACAGCTGGGCCATGCGCACCTTCATGCCCAAAGCCTGGAATGCAGAGGTGGGCAGATCGCTGGGTTTAAGACTACCCTGGTGATGTAAGTTCCAGGACAGCCAGAGCTACACAGTAAGACCTTGTCCTCCCCCCCCCCCAAAAAAAGCAGAAGCAGTAAGATCAAGAGTTCAGGGTCACTGAACTCTTGAGTTGAGAGAGATGGCTCAGGGGTTAAGAGCACTGGCTGCTCTTCCAAAGGTTCTAAGTTCAAATCCCAGAAACCACATTGGTGGCTCACAATCATCTAAGATAAGATCTGGTGCCCTCTTCTGGTGTGTAGGGACACATGCAGGCAAAACACTACAAATAACTAGGCAGAGGTAGCCCACACACTGTGTCTTTAATCCCAGCTCTCAGGAAACAGAGGCAGGCAGATGAGTTCAACGTCTGCCTGGTCTACAGAATGAGTTCCAGGACAGCCAGGGCTATACAGAGACACCATTTCGAAAAACCAAAAACAACAACAAAAAGAGTTCAAGGTCCTCCTCAGCAATGTAGTGACTTCAAAGCCAATTTGGGCTAAATGAGACCTTGTCCTGAAAAAAACAATAAAATCCAAGTGGCTAACAAACATCTGTAATTCCAGTCTTAAGGGATCCAATGGCCTTTTTTAGCTTCCTTGGATATAGCATGCACATGGTATACAAACACACATGTAGGCATAACACCCATGCACATATAAAGATTAAAAAAAAAAAAAGGCAGTAATCAGGTTAACAAAAAAACAGGCTGTATTTTCTTCACAATTAAAAGTATTGCTAATCATCACGGACAAAACAGTCTATAGAAAATACTCTCCATTTTGACAAATGGAACTTGGATTGTTATTAAACCTAGGTTCTTGGGTTGTAAAGCATATACTCTAAAACCGAGCTACATCCCTAACCCAAATAGTATCTTAAAATTTGTTCTTATTTTATGTAATGCATCAGATCCCCTGGGACAGGAATTACCGTTAGTTGTGAACCCCCAGTCGGTGCTGAGAAGCAAAAGTGGGTTCTCTGAAACAAACAGCCAGTGCTCTTAACTGCTGTGTCAACTCTCAAGCCCCAAATAATAACGTCAATACAGCTGGTCCTCCCCCCCCACCCGGGGTCGGGGGTGGTGGTTAAAAATGTATTTGAGAGCAGGTGGTGGCACACACCTGCAATCCCAGCACTCACGGAGGCAGAGGCAGGCAGATCTGAGTTCAAGGCCAGCCAGTCAGGTTTACAAAGCCAGTCCAGGACATCCAGGGCTACACAGAGAAACCCTGTCTCAAAAAAACAAAACCAAACAAACCAAAAGTATGTGAGTATCTGTTTGTAATATAGTGGTATATGGACTTGTGTGTGTATGCTAATGTGCTGGCCAGCCGGCTTAGTGGCCCTGCTAAGCATGGCTCTTACATGGGTACTGGCATTTGAACTCAGGTCCTCTCTCTCTCAAAGTAAGTGCTCTTACCCAGAGCACCCACATTTATTTCCTTTTTCTGAGCCAGGGTCTCAGGTAGCCCAGGTTGGCCTTGAATTTGCTATGTAGCTGAGGTTAACCTTGAACCTAATTCTCCTGCCTCCACTTATGAAGTGCTGGAATTATAAGCATGAACCACCATGCCTACCCAAAACAGTAATTTTATTTTAGTTTTTTGAGATAAAGTCTTAATACATAGCACTGGCTGGCCTAGAACTCATGTAAGCCAGGTTGGCCTCAAACTTTTGTGGCCTGACTGCTGGAATTACAGAAATGTACTTCCATTCCCATATCTCCTGACACTAATTTTTCAGTATAGAAGAGTCCAATTTTCTGGTTTCTTTTGATCCTAATAGTGAGTTCCAGGGCATCCAGAGACCCTGTCTCTCAATCAATCAATCAATCCTCAAAAAGGGGATGGAATATAAAAAAAAAAAAAAAGGCTCAGCAGTTAAAAACTCTTGTCGCTCTTGCAAAGGACTTGGGGTTCAGTTCCCAGCACCCATGTGGCAGCTCACAACCATGCCAATTCAGGAGAATCTGACGTCTTTTTCTGAACTCCACAGGCACCAGGAGTACACACAATACAAAGATACACACAGGCAAAACATTCATAAAGTAAACAAATTTAAAATGTTTAAAAATACTCAAAAGATACTAAAGATGCAGGAAAATGAGATAAGATTTATTTTTAAGAACAACATATTTCCAGGTCAGATATGGTAGTACATAGCTTTAATCTTAGCACTTGGGAAAAAAAACAACAGGAGAATCTCTGCAAGTTCAAGTCCAGCCTGGTCTACAACACAGTGAGTTCTAGGCCAGCCAGGATCTCGTCTCAAAATGAATACATCTAGAGAATGTACTTTCAAGGAAGGACGTGAGAGGCTGGGAGGTAAGATGCTGGCTGTGCAAGCCTGAGGACTGGGTCTGAGTGTATCCCCAGAGCCCAGGTGGAAATGCCACATGCACTGCCACTCTTCCACTCCCGTCGCTGGGCCTACTGCCACCTTAGCTCAACTGCCAAGCTCTGGGCCAATCAGAAACCAGGCCTCAAAAAAGAAGGCAGACAACTCCTGAGGAGGGTCTAAGGTTGACCGCTGGGCCCCAGGAACACAGGCATACACATGTACAGTCAGACAGACAGACAGACAGACAGACAGACAGACAGACAGACACACACACACACACAGATGGGGGAGAGAGAAAGAAAATACACTTTCAAAACCCTTTCTGCAGGTTATTAGTAATATTTAAACATTTAAAAGAGAAAGGAAATTTATGAGAGATGGCTCAGTCAGTAAAAAGTACTTGCTAAGCATGGAGGCCTGAGTTCAACGCACACCTATAGTCCCAGGCTGAGGAGGCATAGACAGGCAACCTAGACAAATCTAACCTGCTGGTTCAGTGAGAGACCTTGTTTCAAAAAATTAGTTGGCTAGATGGATGATATGGCTCAGTGGGTTAAGGTACTTGCAATCGGAGTATAATCCTTGGGATGTACATGGTGGAAGGAGAAACCCAAGTACCACAAGTTCTCCTCTGATTTCCACATGTGCACCAATGGCATGTACACATGCATGTGTGGGTGCACATGCACACACACACAAATAATTTTAAAAACAAGGTGGAGAGGGTGAGGTGGCACACACCTGTAATCCCAGCACTTGGAAAAGACAGAGGCAGGTGGATCTCTGTGAGTTCAAGACCAGCCTAGTCTACAAATGGAGTCCAGGACAGCTACGGCTACACATAAAAACAAAACAAAACAAAAAGTTGCAGAACAACTGAGGAAGACACTCAATGCTGACCTCTGGCCTCTATAGATACACATATACCTGTACATGGGCCTACATACACGCATGCACACAAACAGAAACCAAAATTTATATACGTA
The DNA here is from genome assembly GCA_028658305.1 of Pachyuromys duprasi. Lineage (NCBI taxonomy): Eukaryota > Metazoa > Chordata > Mammalia > Rodentia > Muridae > Pachyuromys > Pachyuromys duprasi. The sequence continues at coordinate 31,231,312 of CM053746.1, read as the reverse complement.
TAATGGAGAATGAGAGAAGCAAGCTAACTAAATTAATTAGGGGAGGGAGTATATATAGCTCAATGGCAGAATGTTTGTTTATATGAATATATTGAGCTTGATAGTTCTAAAAGCATGTAGAAAATCCAAATTATGCCGTGAAAAAAAAATAACGCTTTTTTAAAAAGGTGACAAATAAAATAGAAATATTTCATAACAAACTTTCTAAGGGAAAGAACACAACTAAATGAAATACAGCATAATGCTAATAGCAGTTGTCCTTGTAGATCAGGGTTAGAAGTATTTGCGTTTTTTTCTTTGCATGCTGAGTAGTCCCCATTTGTCCTTCCTAAGTAAGCACACACTGCTTTTATAATAATAAAAAAGTGTTTGAAAATGCTCAGATTGACTCACTAGGAAGCAAAACATATTGCTAAATACAAGACGTACTTACGGTGATTCATGAAAGCTGAAAATACAAGGAGAAGCAAAGTTATACCAAAAAAAGTAAACAAAACTGAAGACCTGGGCCTCAGCAGCACAGGTTCAGGCCACAATGACAGCACAAAGACAGATGAGTTCTAACGTTAATGCTACAGATTACAAAAAGCCATAAACATTCTGAAGTCCTGAGCTGGAGCAGCAAACAGTAAATGAGAAAAAAACAAATCACCAAAACCTAACAAACTATGAAACTATGCAGCCTATTTGTCTGGAGTGCCCTCTACTGGGGGAGCTTCAAGATGCCATCACTAACAATGCTAAATTCCAACCAACGGTCAAAAACAATTCAAAGAGCACCAAACTTTATCAAAAAGAATAGAGCAAAGAGCTGGTACGATGGTTCAGTGGGTAAAGGCACTCGCCATGGAGGCTGGCAACCTAAGTTTGATCCCTGGGACCCGATAGTGGAAAGAACTGACTTCTGCAAGTTGTCCTCTGACAGTTTAAGTGCATACAAGCACAAGTATACATGCACACAAAATAAATAAATAAAATGTAATTTAAGAATAAGATCTGGGGAAAAAAAGGTATGCTTTAAGTTTTATACAGGAAGTTCTTTATTTATATTAGGTATATTACAAACATGCACTAAGGTCTTCCTTAACAAGGTAAAAAACAGGGTAAGTTAAAAGCATTTTCATCTCTACCTCTCTTCTGACAAGTATATTTCTGTCAGTGGGGAGGTATGTTTCCAGAATGGAAATTAATGGCAAACAGGTATCTCTGTGCTCCTAGCCTCATATTTGCGTCTCCCTTAATATTTCAAATGGAGAAGCGGCACGAGGGCCTATACCGCAGCCTCACAGTAGAACCCCTGCCTACCATGCATGAAGTTCTGGGTCTAATCCCAGAACAAACAAACAAACAAACAAACAAGAAACCTGGCTTTTTTTTTTTTTTTTCAAAATATCTACATTAAAAGCCATGTATTATAACAAATGTCTGTAATCTCAGTACTCAAGACACTGAGGTAAAAAAGATAAACAGTTCAAGGCCAGGCCAGACTACATATCAAGTTTTAGGCAATTTTCAAGGCTTTGTATCTACTAAACAGCAATAACAACCATAAACCCCAAACCACGTTCATGTTAGTCAGGCAAAATCTGTACAAATTTAAACATTGATATTTCATACTGTCTTAACTATAAAATTCTTTTGAGCAGTAATACTTACAGCTGACCTATGATGATTTGCGAGGCTGATCATTTGCTGGGCTAGACCATTTAGTAATCGAGTGCGAAGGGATAGGTCATCAAAGTCATGCCGAAAAGGAGAAGCAATGCCATCTATTATCACCAGCCGCACCTACACACAGGAGAGGGAAGGAAGCCAGGTTTGAAGCTAAAATTATAATAAATCAGCACCCCACAAACACGTTTCATTACATAAATAAATCTTAAAATTGAGGGCTCTAAACTGGGTGCTGGGATGCATGCCTATAATCCCACCACTTGAGGAGGCAGAGGCAAGTGGATCTCTGTAAGTTCGAGGTCAGCCTGGTCTACAAAGGGAGTCTAGGAATTGCCAGACTACACAAAGAAACCCTGTTTTGGAAAAAAATAAAAACAAAATAAATAAAAAATTGAGAACTGTAAAAAGAAAAAAAAAATCTAGCTAGCTAGGTGGGCATTCTTGATGAATCTGGAGAGATGATTCAGTAGTTAAGAGTGTATACTGGGGGGCTAGAGCGATGGCTCAGTGGTTAAGAGCACTGTATGCTCTTCCAAAGGACCTGGGTTCAATTTCCAGCACCCACACGGCAGTTCACAACTGTCTGTAATGCCAATTCTAAGGAATCTGACACCTTCACACTGATGCACATAAAAATTAAATAAATTAAAAAAGAAAAAAAAAAAGAGTGTATACTGCTCTTACAGAAGACCTGAGTTCGGTTCCCAGCACCCATGTCAGGCAGTTCACAACTTCCTATAACTCCCGGTCTGTCAAAGACAGTCTTGCATCTCAACCTGTGGGCCATAACCCCTGAAGGTTGAACGATCCTTTCACAGGGAGCACACACACACACAGTTCAAGGGAGTGAGATTAAGACCAGCCTAAATTACATGCGATTCTGAAAAAACAAACAAAAAAAACACCAAAACAAAACAAACAAACCTACAACGTAAAAATTAGTACTACTGATATAAGAATGTGCACATAGCACAATAGAATAGACTCCAGAAACTTAGGTACTTATGATCAACAGGTATTTTAACCTTAAAACTATATATGTGAATATATAAATGTGAATTGTATATGTATATATGTGTAAAATATGTAAAACTATAATAAGTTATAGGGCAGCGAAGAAGAGACTTTTGAACTGGCCTCAAGTTTATTCTATGCCACTGTTTATTTTTGTATTATCAACACTTTCAAAGACATTATTCTAGTAGTGCTATCCATACCTTTGAATGATCTGAAAGGAAATCTGGAAGGAGATAGACTTGTGCCAGCAGCTCAGTATAATCATGACAACGAAAATAGTAAATATGAGAAAGAATATTTTCAAGAGTAAAATCCTCCAAGGCTTTCTGATGTTCTAAAACAAACAACAAAGTAATCGTAAATAATTTAGTTCTTGTTCTAATAGTCTAACGGTACATCAGTTATAGTTTTAAATTTTTATGATTTATTTATGTACACTGGTGTTTTTGCCTGCATGTGTGTGAGGGTGTCAAATCCCTTGGAATAGGAGTTGGTTATGAGCTGCCATGTGGGTGCTGGGAATTAAACCAGGGTCTTCTATAAGAGCTGTCAGTGCTCTTAACAGCTAAGCCATCTCTCCAGCCTGATAATTTTTTTTGTTTTCTGTTTTCCGAGACAGGGTTTCTCTGTGTAGCCCTGGCTGTCCTGGACTTACTCTGTAGACCAGGCTGGCCTCAAACTCAGAGATCCACCTGCCTCTGCCTCCCTGAATGCTGGGATTACAGGTGCACACCATCATGCCAGGCTTCAATCAGTTATTTTTAATCACAAAATGGAATACCTTTGTATCCCTGTAAAACAACATACTTTCTAAAAGATGACAGAACAATTGCAAAATCACTGTGACTTGATAATTGATGACCTATAATTTTATATTTTCCAGCTTCTTTACATACAAATAAACTAGAGTCTGTTTATCTTTTTGTGTATCTAGTTACTGATTATTTCCACTGAACAGAAGCATCACAACTGAAGTATCTTTATTTATGGGAGTACAAATTAGGAATTCAAAGAAAAAAGAATGTTCCAATGGAGTATACTTTCCATTTAATACTGCAACTTGATTTTTAAGTAGTAATAATAAGAAATCTTTTTGTTGTTGTTTTTTAAGACATGTTTTCTCTGTATAGCCTTGACTTGCTTTGTAGATGAGGCTGGCCTCAAACTCAGAGATATGCCTGCCTCTGCCTCCCTGACTGCTGGGACTCAGCATAATATGAAATCTTAACACCTGTTTTGTTTTGTTTTTTAAGTCAGTTTGGTTTAGTGTTCAAAGTCATCCTGGTCTATATATGAAATTCTAGGCCAGCCAGTTACATGTCTCAAAAAATAAAAGGGAAAGATGGCTCAGTGGTTACTGCCTGCTCTTCCAGAGCCATCAGGGTTTGATTCCTAGAAGCTATATGGCAGCTCACAGCACACACACACAGTGCAGACAAAAACATCCAAACACATAAAATCAAAGAAAATAAAAGTCAGTGTGGTTGTGAAATGAAAAACTAATTATTGCATTTTAAAGTGTTTTTTTTCAAGTATTTTAATGCTGTTGAGTGTTTTACCTTCATGTAAGTGTACTGTGTGTGTGCCTGGTGCCCATGGAGGCCAGAAGGGCATCAGACCACTTGGAATTGGAGCTATAAATAGGTGGAAGCTGCCATGTTGGTGCTGGGAACCAATCCTGGGTTCTCTACAAGAACAGCAAAAGCTGTAAACAAATGAATTATCTCTTCAGCCCCTATGACGTATTTGATCAGTGACAAGATAACCTGAGTTCAATCACTAGGACCCACAGTGGAAGGATAAAACTCTCTCAAGTTGTTCTCTGATCTCCACACATGTGTATACACACTAAATAAAATGATATGATTTTAAAATATTTATTTATGTATAATGGTGCTTTGTCTGCATGTGTGTATGCACACCAAAAGAAGGCGCAGGATTCCACTATGGATGGTTTTGAGCCTCTATGTGAGTACTGGGAATTGAACTCATAACCTCTGGAAGAGCACGCAATGATTTTAACAACTAAGTAATCTCTACAGCCTGATAAATCTGATTTTCTGTTGCTCTTGGCTTTGTTTTTCTTTTTTTTGTGACAGGCCTTCTGCATAGCCTTGGCTGTCCTGGCCTCAATTTGTAGACCAGGATGGCCTTGAATTCAGCAATCTGCCTGCTTCTGCCTCCCCAGTGCTGGGATTAAAGGTGTACACCACCTCCCCCTGCTGATGTGATTTTTACAAAGGTTTAAAAAAAAAAATCAGGAACTATGAGTTTGAGACCAGCCTAAACCTACAGTGCCAGGTCAGTTTGGATTACAGATCAAGATTCTGTCTCAAAAAGCCAAATAAAAAGTACTTAGAGTTTAACATTATGAAACCAAACCAACAAGGGCTGGAGTTGGAGGTGCTTGCTATTGTGAGTAAGGACCTGGGTTCAGTCCCCAGCATATGCACATTTACACAGAAAACAGGGCTGAAATGAAGTTCAGTGACAGAGTGTTTGCCTAACATTTACAAAGCTCTGGGTTTGATCCCCAACACTGCAAAAACAACAGAACAAAGAAAAATAAAGAAATTAGCTGTACATGGTAGGTAGCTCACATCTATAATCCCAGCACATGAGGCAGGAGGCTCCAGTTCAAGGTCATCCTCAGGGAAAAAGCAATATAAGAATAGCCAGGGAACTACATTTCAGATTAGTAAACACTGCTTCTTCAAATATAAGCTAAGTTAGCGAAACAGTCACAAAAAACAACAAAAACCACAAAAAACCTTAATTATAAACTGATCATTAAAATTTACCTTCACATCCCAGTGACTCAGTACATCTACTGAACGCACAGTAACATTTTAAGGTGTTTATTCAAGTACAGATGAGCATTTTGTCTTCTACCTTTCCAGGGTCTCTGGCCTGGACCTGTAAACAACTACTGAAAAGACATATAAGCACCCCAAAGTTCCTGCTTTAACAAACTGTATATGTATGTGTGCACTCTTATGAAAATGCCACAGTGCATCTGTGGATCAGAGAACAATTTTCAGGTGTTAGTTCTCTCTTTCCACCATATGCGTTCTAGGGATCAAATTCATATCATCACACTGATGTTAAGAACTTTTACCTGCGGTGAGCCGTCTCTACTGGGCCTGAGAGATGGCTCAGTGGTTAAGAATATGAATTGTGCTGGGTGTTGTGGTGTATGCATTAAATCCCAACACTCAGGAGGCAGAGCCAGGGCTACATAATATACATAATGAAGAGACCCTATTTTTAAAACAAAACAAAACAAAACAAAAACAAAGGCCAAAGACAGTGGTGCATGCCTCTAATCCCAGCACTCAGGGAGGTAGAGGCAAGCATATCTCTGTGAGTTGGAGGCCAGCCTGGTCTACAAAGTGAGTCCAGGAAAGCCAAAGCTACACAGAGAAACTCTGTCTCAAAACAAAACAAACAAAAACAGGGGCTGGAGAGATGGCTCAGAAGTTAAGAGCACTGGCTGCTCTTCCAGAGATCCTGAGTTCAATTCCCAGCAACCATGTGGTGGCTCACAACCATCTATAATGAGATCCGGTGCACTCTTTTGGCATGTAGCTATATATGCAGACAGAATATTGTATAGATAATAATTAAATAAATCTAAAAAAAAATAAAGAACACGAACTATTTTTCCCAAGAAAATGAGTTTGATTCCCAGTATCCATCTCACAACCATTGTACTCTGATCCTTCTGGCCTCTGTGGGCATCTGCATTCATGTGTAGCCCCCCCCCACACAAACATTAAAAAACAAATTTTTTTAATAATTTATTTCAATTTTATGTTCATTGGTGTTTTGTCTGCATGTATGTCTATGTGAGGCTGTCATAAGCCCTGGAACTGAAGTTACAGACAGGTATAAATTGCCACATGGGTGTTTTGTAATTTTTTAATTAAAACAATTTTTAATTAATTAAAAAAATTACAAAAAAAAAGTAATGGCTAAGTTGAATATCATCTAGGTCTGTCATTCCAGCAGTTTGGAGACTGAGGCAGAAGGATCACAGGTAACCTGGGTTACAGGGAGAGTCCTGTATATCATTTTGCAACAAAAGAATTGGAGTTTAAGCAGTTAAGGTTCAAGTTTGGGACAATCTCTTACTGCGGTCTGAGACAGGCACAAACACAAACTCTTTGTTACAGAGCGCCATGTGTTAACGTACCTTCGTCCGTGTGCGCCCCTGCTATGAGGTGAAGGTGCTGAATGCAGGCAGCTGCGAGGCTCGCCACTCTGTCAACCATAAAGCTCCCCTCTGTGTCAATAAACACGGCCTCACCTGCCACTCCTCCAAAACACTCTGCAATCTGCACATCCACTGCCAACTGCATGCTGTCAAGAAATTGCCAAATGACCAAATCATTAGCATAACCATTTAAAACACCTTTTGTAAGCTGCATATAACCAAGTTTTCTAAACGCAAACATAGTACCCCAAGGCAACCAGGATGGCTGATTCTCCACAGCCCCTGCACAGCGATCAATAGATGACTGGAGTACAGTTAGGGTGCTGTACAAAGTGATGACTAAGGAACTCTCAGTGGTTTTTAGGTTCTGAATATCGAATGCTTTATATTTTCCCCCTTCCCTTTGAGTCAAGGCTTGGCAGTGTAGCCTAGGCTGGTCCTTCAACCCTCAAATCTCAGTGTCTACAGGAGTGTGCCACAACCAGGTAGACACACTTTTTGGAGAAAGGGTCTTCCTATATATCCTGGCTAGTCTAGCAATTCTTATATAGTCCAGAAGATTCCTTAAGTCATAGCAATCCTGCGTCAGTATCCTGAGTGATGAAATTATAGGATCGTGTCACCAAGCCTGTTTCAGAAGTCTTTACCATATATAAATCAACTTTTAAACACTTAACAAATACATCTCAGAACCCAATTAATTAGGAGTGTCTGTTTACTCTAATGACCACACTATTTACAAAAGAAACATTCTATCCATTTATCAAGAAGATGGGGCACAGAGAATATGAATGGTAAGCTGACTGACACACACACACACACACACACAAAATAGTAACATGCATTCTAGTGTCCTAAATACAAACTCACAGCAGGATGTTCTTTTAGTTACATAAAATTCTTTTAGTTACATAAAATACTAAGTCTACCCTGAGGCAGAGAACATCCTATTTTACCATAACTGTGTTTTTCCAACACCTGGCACACCACAAACTTCTGTCGTTTTCATTAGGGGTATTCCACCCCCAAGGATGTTATCCAGTGCTGAACAGAAGGTGATTATGAAGCCCTGGGTGTGCTCTTGCTCAAGAAGTTCCAGAGCTGTGCACTTCTTGCCTGCTACAGATGGACCAGCACATATTGGTTTATTTGTCTGACATTCTCTTCTTATGATCTGTATAGTTTCTAAAGCTTCCTCTTTAGATATCCCAACTTCTGTAAATAAAACCAAAAAGAAAGAAAAAAAAATTAGAGAAATAAGTCTAATTCAGAGCACCAGGAGCAGGGCACACGCCTTTAATCCTAGCACCAGGAAAAGCAGAGGCAAAACCATTCTGGTCTATACATCTAGTTCCAGGACTACACTGAGATATCTTGTCTTGAAAACAAACAAAAGTCTAACTCAGTAATGAATTATCCAGTTATTTAGTGGCTGGGGATCAAAGCCAGGGCCTTGGGCATGAGCATCTAGCTAGTGCTCTACCGTTCAACTTCTCCCTGGTTAGCATCATTACTATGGAAAAGTTAAAACTAGACTAGGGGTGTAGCTCTGTGATAGTGTTTAACTAGCATTTGCAAAGCCATGAGTTCAAAACCCAACATTTAAAAAAACAAGCCACATTCCATTCTGTCCTCTGGTGAAGAGCAAAGAGCCGTGCATATACTACCGGCACAGTGGGTAACAACAGCCGACTTCGGTTTGGGTCTTCTGTACATCAAGAATGCAGTGGTTCCCACTTATACGTAATCTGAAGAGCTCTGAGAGAAAAGCTGGGGGTATTCCGTGAATCACGATCATCTTTCTAGGGCTTTCTCCTGGTCTAAGGGAATGCTCTGTTCCTTTTCTGACCGAAACGTCTCTACTCCTCCTCTAACACTTCATTTCTCGAATTCAATTCCCGCCCCTCTAGACTCTTTGAACAGCGAGAATGACATGGCTGTGGCTACTTTCCAATTTGAGAGCCACTCTTTCCCAGCCCGGGTATCATGAAACCTCAAGGTGAAGAGAAACCGTTCCTTTCCTCTACAGACTGGACGCCCGGGTCCGAGAGACTTCCTTTGTGCATGCGTCAGCCAATCGTCCAAGCACCCATCAGGCGCGGGCACAGAATGAGTTCATAACTCTCCACCCAGTTCCAGCCACAAGAAAACTTAAAAGAGCGGAGCCAAAGGGCAGCTTCACGTCGGAAACGCGGCGACGGGGGGGGCGGGGGGGAACGAAGGCGGCCGCGGCGCGTCGGGCGGCGGCCGCCGGGAGTCGCTACCTTTGCTGAGCTCGGAGGGCTTCACCTCCAGGAGGTCCTCGGCCGCCTGGAAGCCCGCGGCCACCAGCTTCACGCGCACCGCGGGCGACAGCGGGAAACTCACCAACTCCCGCTGCATTTCGAAAGCGCGCGGCCTACCCGCGCACGCACGCGGTGACGTAGAGCGAGAGGAGCCGAAGCCCCAGACGCCCAAGCCCCGCCCGTCCCCGAGCCACGTCACGCCACGTCGTGCGTGCGGCGGAAGGGGCGGGGCTCGCGCGCGGCCTGGCCTCCCGAGGCCTTGCTGCTGAGGGAGACGCACCAGTGTTCTTACCTCCAGTGTTGCCTTCCCAGAGTGATTCATCCGCGTCACGTTTTGGGGTTTCCCTTAGCAAGGGAATAGCCTGACAGTAAAAAAAAAATAATAAATAAATAAATAAATAAATCACAAATAAAAAAAGGGCTGGAGACACGAGGATGGTAACCAGGCCCAGGCCACACTTTCTTGCCCCGCCCTGGCCTGTTTCGTGGGCTCCTCAAGGGGTCTTTAAAAGGACCCATCTCCCTGGGTGAAAGTCGTAGAAGCAGCAAGCGAATGCTGGCCCAGCTGTCAGCTTCTCGCTGTGGAACTTTCAGAGAACTGTGGTAGAAACTGTGCGCTTCCCCACGCCCCCCCCAACACCTCCATTGAATGGAGTCCCTTGACACTTCCTAGCTAGGACGTGTCCCGCCCTCGCGAGGGATTATGGGCCAGCCCCGGACCCCCGTGGGGGGGGCTAGCCGTTAGTGAGGAGACGTTGGCGCCCAAGCACGCACGCACCCACTCGCCCACGCTTCCGGTGGAAGGAATCTGGGCTCCCCGGGAGCGTGGCGGTTTCAGAGAGGTGTGATGTCCCGCTGGCCTGCCTAGCGCACGAAGTAGCTGAAAAAGTAAGAAACCCGTGCCCTCGTCATCTCCTCCTGGTGTGGGCCTCTGGTGTCCTGAGAGGGAGGGACTGGACTCCTTTAGCAGTGTTGGCAAGGGATCCTCAGGCAGCGGAAGTGACCGCTTCCAAAACAGAACTTTGCGGGAGCGTCGTTTATGAGGTCCTTTGCCCAGCAAGTGTAGGGGATGATGTAAAGAAGTGTTTCCTGTCCTACATTCCACGCCCGGCTGTAGTCCCGGCGCTCTGGGAGGCAGAGGCAGGCTGATCTCTTGAGCTTGAGGTCAGCCTAAAGTGAGTCCGTACAGCCAGGGCGCCGCTACACAGAGAGCCCCTGTCTCCAAAAACCGAAAGCGAAATAATAATTCTAGCATATTTTGAAGACAGCGTCTCAGCCTCCTAAACCGTGGGATACAGGCATATGCAACCCTCCTGAGTTGTAGTCTACCAATTGGCATTTTCACGACAGAGTTTGGGTAGCTTTCTTACTAGAACTAGCTTAATCTCTCTTGGCAATAGTTTTTAGCCTGGATTTTTTTTTCCCCCTTTGGCTTTTCGAGACAGGGGTTCTCTGTGTAGCTTTGGCTGTCCTGGCCTCGGCTTTGTAGTCCAGGCTGGCCTCGAACTCACAGTGATCCACCTGCCTCCGCGCCCCACCCCCAATCAAAGGTGTGTGCCACCACTTCCGGCTTAGCCTGGAATTTTATTCAGCGCGGTTGGCCTCAAACACTGCAAATCAGCCTTTCAAGTACTAGGGGAGGAAGCAACATGCTGAGCAGTGTAGTGAACTTAAACATCTTGAACGTGCCTAGACATGTCATAAGTATGAGGATGTAAAAACCAAGCAGTTTTAAACCTAGAACCCTTCTTACTATCCAGAACAATCTCCAAATTCTGTGTTACCTCCTGAGAGGAGTAGATTGTTTTTATTTATCCCATTTGATAGCTCAGAGAAAGCTTGGAAAGACAATTTATGTAAGTGCATTGCTTAGCTTATATATGATTTATATTTGAGCATTTGGTAATTATTACATGTTATCCCCAGGGAGAATTCGTACTTAATGTTTATAAAGCAGTTGGGTTCTTGGGAGAGAAGATACTGAATTTAAAAAGAGAGAGAGAAAGAAAGTCTGGAGAGATGGCTCAGAGGTTAAGAGCACTGGTTGCTCTTCAAAAGGTCCTGAGTTCAATTCCCAGCAACCACATAGTGGCTTATAACCATCTATAATTATGAGATCTGGTGCCCTCTTCTGGCATGCAGGAACATATGCAGGCAGAGCACTGTATACATTAAAAAAAAGAGAGAGAGAGAGAGTTCCAGTACAGCCAACACTACACAGAAGAACTTTGTCTTGAAAAATCAATAATAATAATAATAATAGCTATTATGTAAATAAATAATAAAATGGCATTACAAGTAGTAATACAGCTTCAGTTTGGTCAAATGCAGTGGATTTGTGTTTTAAAATTTTATTTCATCATCTTGGAGAGTTAAGAAAGTACTTGACTATGTACGTGTAATGAAGTGCTGTTAACAAATACAATTTAGCTGGGCATGGTGGAACAAGCCTGTAATCCCAGCACTCAGCAGGCAGAGGCAGGCAGATCTCTCTATCAGTTTGAGGCAGCCAGGTCTACAAAGTGAGTCCATGACAACCAAGGCTACAGAGAAACCCTGTCTCAAAAAAAAATCAAAGACCAAACAAAAACATTTACCGTCTAATATAATTTTCATTAGACGGTGGCACGGACCTGTAGTCCTAGCTACTCAGAAAGCTGAGACAGGATGGTCAAAAGTTCAGGGCTTGCCCCGGCACAGAGTGCGCACAAATCCAGTTTGGACAGTTAAATAACCTCAGGAAGTAGAGAGAGAGAGCTAGAGATATCTCTCAGTTGTAGAGTGCTTGCCTTGAATGTGAGGACCTAGATTCAGTTCCCAGTACTAAAAAACAACACACAGAGACACACGCCAAAAAGCACTCTTTCTCTGTATTTCTATGATTTTCATCGTCTGCTGAAAATTTCAACACACCTCTCAGTCCACGTCATTCACTTTTCTACTTTCAGTTTGGAGTGTGACTTTTATGAATATATATTTTGGGCAAATAGAGTAGTAATTGTTCTTCTATGAGTGGTCTGTTTTGCTTAGATGATGTTTTCAAGGTTAACCCATGGGATAGCATTATCAGATTTTTTTCTTTTTATTACATTGACACTGTATGTGAACATGATCATGTGTGCTGCAGAGACCGACTGGCAGTAGTCTGTCCTCCACCATATGGGTCCCAGAAACCCAACTCGGGTCTTCAGGCTTCACTGCAAACACTTTTATCCATTAAGCCCTCTTCCCAGCCCTTGAGGTCTTTTTTTTTTTTTTTCCCTTATTACCGGAGCAGGAGAAAGTTCAATGGGTAAAGTGTGTCAGTCAAGCATGAAGACTTGAGTTCAGATCTGCAGAATGCTTGTAACACTGAGCCCACAGCACTGCCGTAAAGCACTGCCGTAACCCTAGTGCTCATATGCTGACATTGGAGGCAGAAATAGCAAACTGCCTGAAGCTAAGGGCCAACTTGCCTGGTGTATGCATTGGTATCATTGTTAGGGCTACCATTGCTGTGATGAAACACTTACCAAAAGTAAGTTGGGGACTGGAAAGATGGCTCACAATTAAGAGCACTCCCTGCTCTTCCAGAGGACCTGTGTTCAGTTCCTAGCTCGCACATGGCAGCTCACAACTGTCCGTAACGCCAATTCCTGGGGCTCCGCTGCCCTCAAGCAGACATACATGTATGCAAAACAC
>CM053746.1:31164529-31217939 GCA_028658305.1 Pachyuromys duprasi | reverse complement strand
GACATGAAGAGATCTGAGTGCTCAGATTATAAATACAGTTGACACCTTGCCTGGCTTGTCTGTATTAGTTGGTGTTGTTTTCATTATGGCATTGTTACATACAGGTAAATTAGCACTGGGGATTTGGCACAAAGCCATTACATGTCAGAAAACTAGTGTGGCAGGCCTCCCCTGTAAAAACTCAAGGATCAGGAGTTCAAAGTCATTCGTACCTACACAGTGAATTAGAGGCAGGCCTGGGCCTTGAAAAAATGACTATAGGCTGGTCTGGAGATGAACTGATGGTCAAGACCCCCTTGGTTCAAAAGCCTCAGCACTTAGAAACCTCCCAGCATTAAAAAAAAAACAAAACAAAACTGAGGAGGGAGGGTCACTTGAATACTAGTATGTAGATCAAGCTAGTCTAGAACTTGTAGAGAGTCATTTGCCTATGAAAGGTTCTCATTTCTTCCAGTTTATGGTGGTGTAGCCCTCAATACCAGTTACTTTGTAGGTTGAGGTAGGGGAATCTTAAATCCTAGGCCATCCTGGACACATAAACAGGTCATATATGCCTGTCATATAAATCTGCTTGCATGTACACCTGGACCCTAGAAGAGGGCACCAGATCTCGTTATAGATGTTTATGAGCCACCAAATGGTTACTGGGAATTGAACTCAAAACCTCTGGAAGATTAGCCAGTGCTCCAAACCTCTAAGCCATCTCTCCAGCCCCTCCCCATGTCTTTTGTTTTGTTTTTTATTGCTTTATTTTGTGCCTGCATTTATGTCTGTGTACCATGTGGATATACCGTGTGGCCTTAGGAGGCCAGAAGGAAAAGCAGACAATGCTGTTAACCACTAAGCCATCTCTTTAGTCCCCATAATGCTTAAATTACTTACATTAATTAATTAAATTTATGTAAATGAAGTTAATTAAATATTTAAATAAGGAAATTACGTAAATAACAGGAAAATCAGAGATTTCTCCCTTTGCAGTGCGTGACACAGTCCTGTATGTAATTCCAGCACTTGGGAGGTGGATCAGGAGTTTCAGGTTGGTCTGGACTACATGAGCTCTCAGAAGCACATGGGCATGCGGAAGGTTGAGAGTTTGGTTCCTAGGTCAGCCTCCTGTAACTCCAGCTCCTGGGAATGGTGTGTCTTCTTCTGGCCTCCTCATGCACCCACCCACCCACATACACAGTGTGTAATTTTTTCAAAATCTAAAACCACGAAAACAGAATTTCTCCCAGTATTTCACTAGTTTCACTGGTTCCCTCGCAGGATGATGATACTTACATTGGTCTGTTTTGCCTTCTAGGAATCTGTGTAGATGCAGTTAACAGTCTGGGCCAGTCAGCACTTTTTGTTGCAGCGTTGTTGGGCCATGTGAAGTTAGTTGATGCTCTGGTGGATTATGGCTCAGATCCAAATCAGTAAGTACAATAATACCAGTTTCTACAAACAGAGAATATGCTTTACAAAAATTCTTTTTCTTGAGTCCTTTTTCTTGCATCCCGTGCTGTGTGAACATTGCTTAGCCCTGGCTGTCCCTGAACACCTCCTTTCAGCCTTCAGAGTGGATTACAGATGCCAGTTACTATGCCAGGCTCTAGGAGGGTGCTAGTTTAAAAAATGTTTTTTACATTTTATTTCCAAGTGTGTCCGTGTATATGAGTGTAGATTAGAGAACACCTTGGGACACTCACTTCTCTTCCTCTACCATGTTGGACCTGGCAGTGGGGTGTCAAACTCAAGTGGTCAGGCTTAGGAACAAGCACTTTATCTGTCGAGCCATCTCTCTGGCCTGTCTGTCTGCAAACAAGGTCTGGTATAGCTGAGGCTGGGCTAGAATTTCTATTCTTCCCAAGCTTTGGAATTATAGGCATTTTTTCCAAAACGTTGCATGCAATTTCTTAATTTTATCAGGTTTCATTAAGTTCTTTTTTTAAAAAAATTTTATTTATTATATATACAGTGTTCTGTCTGCATATACACTTGCATGCCAGAAGAGGGCACCAGATCTTACTATAGATGGTTGTGAGCCACCATGTGGTTGCTGGGAATTGAACTCAGGACCTTTGAAAGAACAGCCAGCCAGTGCTCTTAACCTCTGAGCCGTCTCCAGCCCCTCATTAAGTTCTTAGAACTAGTTGTAATTAAAATTTTATTAAATATTTATGGAATGCTTTTCACATTACAATATTGTTGTCATTTTCGGTGTTTTTTCCTCTTTTTTTTGAGACGAATTCTCTCTATACTCCTTGCTGTCCTGGAACTTGCCATGTTACTGAGCTTCTGCCTCCCAGTGCTGGGATAGAAGATGTGTACTACCATATCCAGCTCATTTTTAGGGTCCTTAAGGCTTTGTAAGGAAGACAGGGCACGCAATCCCAGTACTTGGGAGGCAGAGGCAGGCGGCTCTCTGTGAGTTCGAGGGCAGCCTGGTCTACAATAGAGTTCAGGACAGCCAAGGCTACACAGAAAAAAACTGTCTCCATAACCCCTGTCCAAAACAAAACAAAAAAACAAACAAAAAACCTTTGTAAGGAGACACTACTGCTGCAGCTTGTTAAAACCTGCAGAAACACTGTTTTCTTTTCTTTCTGTTTTTTGTTTGTTTGTTTGGTTTTTGAGGCAGGGCCCCATGGTGTTACCCCAGCTAGCCTAGAGCATGACCAAGCTGGCCTTGAACTCACAAAGATGTGCTACTGGGGTGCTGGGATTAAAAGTATGCACTACCGTGTGTAGTCAGATTTCTTTTTAGGTTAGAGGGTTGAACCTGGGACTCTAATCCTTAGTATACTTCTATCCCTTGTTTGATAAAAATATAAAAAGAACCTTTAGTAATTTTTATCAATAAATAATTATATACCTATCTTGAAATGTTTTAACTAATAAAATTGTTTTTAAGCAATTGTTTTGGTTAATGAAATAATTCTGTGAGAATAATGAGTCATTACTACTGTCACTGTTGGCCTATTTTTATTCCCTGGTTTATAATTTATATTATGTACTCCATTTGCTCAAACAGTTCAAAATACCCACAAACATGTACTTGATATCAGTTTTTCAGAAAGTGACTTTTGTCTGACTTTTATAGTTGGGAATGAAAAGAATTTCAGTTTAATATTTGGTACAAATTTTAATATGGAAGAACAGCAGTCTAATGAATTAGTAGCATGTGACTATCTCTTTGTGAAGCGCTTGCCTCTTTGTAGGTGTTAACACTTTCTCACCTGAGCTATGATTCTTGACGGGGAATAAACCAGTACTTTACTTTCATGTTCTCACAGCAAGTTCCAGGGTAGCCAGGGCTAAATAGAGAAACCCTGTTTCAAGGAGGAGGAAGGAGAAGAAGAAAATGAAGAAATCTTTTAAAGATGTATTTATAAATCCATGAACATGTAAAATAATTTGAATGTTTTATGGTTCCTTGTCCTGATTAGGTAAGTGTCTACCATGGAGTCCCAGCTCCAAAAAAGAAAGAAACAGAAGACATTCAGATACATAAGTACTGTAGTAACTAGTGAAGCCTGGGATTAAAACTTGTAAATCATTACAGCTCCAAGTGCCAAAACCCTAAAGATAATCTTAGTAGAAGAAAAGCATCCCATCAAACTTTACGTTAATATTGCCAAACTAAACAACATTTAGAATAAAACAAGGCAAAGTGGTTACTCAGCTTTCCTACTACTTGTAGGAAGAGTAATTAGAACAAGAATGGGTTAGATTAGGAATGAGCATTCCACAGGACCGCCGATGCCACCCAGGCCCCGGGCTCTGGCATCCCTCGAGGAACTTATACAATAAGCACACATTTATCCGCCCCATGTTCGCGGATTCTGACTTGCCAGTTCAGGTTAGTCTAAATGATTTTTAAAGACGATTTTATGTGTATGACGGTTGTAAACTGTGTCTCCAGCCTTCCCTTTCCTGCACGCATGTGTGTGTGTGTGTGTTATTTTGAGGTAGAGTCTTTATAGACAGACTGGCTTTGAACTCATGACTTCCCTGCCTCCACCTTTCAGGTGCTGGAGTTATGGGTATATGTCACACTATTGCTATACTTCCAAGACTCAAATTTTGATAGACATCTCAATGCCTCATTAACTAAATTATATTGGAATTCTATATAGATGTTGGAAAGAAATGTTCAGTGGCTTGTATTTTCTCATGTGGAAGTTTCCCAACATAAGTAGAATGGTTTATATAACAAACATGTATGAACTCTCCCTTTTTGGTTATTGTTTTGGTTTGTCGAGACATGGTTTCTCTGTGTAGCCCTGGCTGTCCTGGACTGGCTTTTGTAGACCAGGCTGGTCTCAAACTCACAGAGATTCACCTGCCTCTGTGTGCCACCACGCTCGGCCTGATTTTTTTTTTTTTTTTAATTTTATGAATGTTTTGCCTGTCACTTTCATGCCTACTGCCTGTGGCAGTTAGAAAATATCAGTTCCTCCTGAAACTGTAGCTCTAGATGGTTGTGAGTTACCATGTGAGTACTGGGAATTGAACCCAAATTCTCTGTAAGATTAACATGCTTTCTTCAGCCTCAAATGACATATTTTATTCTTATGTGTATACACAGAGAAAATTTCTAGAAGAATACAGAACTTGTAATTGCCTCCTAGCAAGGAAAAGGAAACAAGTTGGAAAGTTTTTTTTTCTGTTAAATTGTTTTATTTTTTATTTTATTTTATTATTATTTTTGAGACAGGGTTTCTCTGTATAGTCTTGGCTGTCCTGGACTTGCTTTGTAGACCAGGTTGCCTCCGTCTCCCTGAGTGCCTGGATTACTGGCCTGCACCACTGAGCCTGGCTGTTAAATAGTCTCCTTTTCTTCCTCCTCATCACTTTTTCTTGATTCCTTTTCAGTTAAAGGGAGAGAGTGCTCCCAGGTGATTCCGATGTGCACCCTGTTAGAAACCATGGCTGTCTCTCTCCATTGCACCCTCATCTTGTCATGAGCACAGTGACGGCTGTCTCTCCTACCTTCATTAGTTTTTGGCACTGGTACAGTTTTTGAGGAGCACATCCTTGGCTGGATTGGTGATGTCAAAGTTCTCTTGGACTCTGCTACTGAACTTGTGTGGCTACCAGAACACTTGTCCTAACCAGCCTGACCAGAGATAGTGCAGACATGAAGGAAAGATTTCAGTCAAGCCATTCCCAGGGCCAGTAGGGAAAGAACACAGGCTCAGATCCCTACATGGCTGCTGTTGTAAATTTAAAAAAATGAGTGTTTAGCTATAATTTGTTTATTATTAACCCTATGATTATTGTGGTGTTATTATCTAACCTGCTATCACAAATAATAAGACACAGACACCTGTTAGATTTTATAATTGCCTTATTTACCTTGGTCCGGGCAGATATTTCTACCTCACCATTCACCTTTCAGCCTCCATCCAATGCCATCCACCTTAATCGTCTTTAAACTATCTTCTATCCATAATCTTATAAATACTTGTTTATATTCTTCATCTGGGTCTTTTCTCCATCCACACCATCCTCAGGGTCCTTCCTCCTCGCCCATGTGGCTTTTTCTTCTCCACACTAACCCTTAGAGGTGTTTTCCTTCCTCCTCTCTTCCTATCCATCTGTTTTCTGTGATTCTCTCTTGAACCCAAAAGCTCAGGAACCTTAGCCACACCTACTCCCTTATGCCCTGCCCAGGTATAGCCGTTTAATCAATCAGTCATGCTTGTCTTGGGCAGGTTTACAAAACAAGGATAGGCAGTAACCAGATCTTGAGGGCCAGTAACATGCATCAGACCTCAGACCAGCCTCAGCACCTGAGTATGAAGCCTTTTGATTCCTCATCTTTTTAGAAGGTTGAGATGAAGGGATGTGTGTGAAGTGCTTGCTGTCACAGATAGGTATTCTCACAATATTGTACCCTTCACTCCTAAAATCTATGTTAGTGACTGGAAGACCTTGTAACATTAAATTCTCCTCAGTGAAAGGAAGAAGGTTGTCAAGGACACTCACTGTAGTTCTTTGTCCCTAGTCGCTGTTTTGATGGGAGCACTCCTGTTCATGCAGCAGCTTTCTCAGGTAGCCAGTGGATCCTCAGTAAACTGCTGGATGCAGGGGGTGACCTGCGACTCCATGATGACAAGGGTCGAAACCCTCAGGCCTGGGCCTTGGCCGCAGGGAAGGATCGGAGCACTCAGGTAAGAGCGCGGGCCTCCTTATCTAGCCATGTCCAGTAGGAGAATGTGGACCAAGAGTCAGGATCCCTGGGAGCAGAACAAACCTTACAGTGGTCTTAGCATTGAAATTGGACAGAGACCTGATTTAAAGCAGGTTAGGGGTCTGTGGTGGCCAGAGACAGATGTGATGTCAGGTGTCTTTGCTTAGTCACTCAACATCAGTTTTTTAAGGATTGATTTATTTGCATTGGTGGTTTTTGCCTGTATTTATGTCTGTGAGGATGCCAGGTCTTGTGAAACTAGAGTAACAGGCAGTTGTGAGCTGCCATATAGGTGCTGGGAATTAAACCCCAGGTCCTCTGGAAGAGAAGCCAGTGCTCTTAACTGGTGAGCTATCTCTCCAGCCCTATCTTTTTAGTTTTTAAAGGCATGTGTTTTTCCTTATTTTTATTGTGTATTGTGTGTTTATGATGTGTGTGCATGCCTTGGTGTGAGGGCGGAGGTCAGAGGACAGCTTTCAGGAGTTGGCTCTGCAGTGTGGGTGCTGGAGATCAAACCTAGGTTCCCTGGAAGTGTAATAGGCAGGAAGTGCTTTTAACCACTTAGCCATTTCTTTAGCCCCTTCATCTTTATTTTTTTGAGACAGGATCTTTCCTTGAACCAGGCTGGCAGGCCTGGCCAATGAGCTTCTACAGTTTCATTGTCTCCCATCCCCTGAGGCCTTCCACCCCCGACAGCGGAGCTACAAGCATGTGCCACACTGCCCAGCTTTTTATGTGGTTTCTGGGAATCTGGACTCAGGTTCTCATCCTTACATGACATGTACTTTAACAACTAAGACACCTCCTTAGTCCTGTTTAAATGAGGACTAAACATGACACACAAAACACAACAGCATGCCGAGTGCCAGAACTTCGAAGTGTAGCCCTGTCTCCTGCCTCTGGTTTTCATTCCGCCGTCCCGGCTTTCTCGCCCATTGGAGGAAGACTTGGAGGGAATGGGTTGACAGGCTCTCTCCATGCAAACATTCCATATCTTTAGAAAATCACCTTGGTTTTTTCCTTCTCAGTGATTTTCCTGTTGAGAGCTCTCAGCTACTCAAACCGTTCACCTGCATGTTGAAGCCTCTGTTCCTCTGATGTCAGTGCTGTTTGTCTTTGTGTTACAGATGGTAGAGTTCATGCAGCGCTGTACTTCACATATGAAGGCTATCATCCAGGGCTTCTCCTATGACCTCCTGAAGAAGATAGACTCTCCTCTGCGGCTCATCTGTAGCCCACCGTGGTTTGGTAGCCTCATTCAGGCGTAAGCACCAGTCTTGAACCACTTCAGCCTTCCTGGTGGGAGTCTTGTGGTTCTTTAGCAGCATAACAGGTTGAAGCAGGGAAGGGAAAGTCCATCACTGCTAAATTGCTAAATATCCAAGAGCAGAATTATATCATTCATATCTTCCTCTTCTGCCTTTCTTCTTTTGTTTGAGACAGTCTCTGTACATACCCTCAACTATCTTGGAATTCACTACGCAGCCCAAGCCAGCCACAATCTCAGAAATCAGTCTGCCTCTTTCTTCTGAGTGCTGGATTAAAGGTACACGTCACTACACCTACAGGCAGAGTAATTTTCATTCCATCTGAGTTGAAAGTGCTGGAGCATTCATTGCATGCATGACACTGCGACTCTTTCCAGTAAAACTGAGCTGACGGGACCCTGGTGTGCAGATAGTGTGCGGGTTTGAGTGCAGGCTGTGGGAGAGCAGTGACTGGGTGAGTTGCATTTACATCTAGTCCTTGCTGATGTTCTCTGGCCTTCTTGGGCTGGATGTTTTTCCATCTGTAAAATGAAAAAGTTGTAGACGATACGCTTTGTGATACTTTTCAACTCAGACCATCTGTATTTCTATCAATTGATGCATGATAATTACCTCTCAAACTTAACAAGTGTCAAGTATCAAGTAACAAGCACTAAGTATCTCTTATCTCATGCAGTTTCTGTGGTTTAAGCATCTCAGATTGGGTTCAGGGGTGTTATCATCTGAAGGCTTGGCTGAGTAGATGCTTCAGTTCAAAAAATGGAACATTAACATGACTGGTACTGGGCTGCTTGAATGTCCTCACGGTTTCTTCAGAACCAGTGATCCAAGAGAGATTTGGGTAAAAGTCCTGGTAGATGTTACTTTGGAGGTGGCTCATTTTATTTTTTAAATATATTATTGTGTGTGTGTGTGTATGCATGTGTGCACTCGTTCTGCTGTACACCCGTTCATGCACATGCCATCATGTGTGTACAGAGATCAAAGGACTGCTTGTGGAAGTCAATTCTCTCTTCACCATGTGGGTCTCTTGAGATCAAACTCTGGTCATGAGGTTAGTGGCAAGTACCCTTTACCCACTGAGCCATTTTCTTCTGTCCATGGAACTAATTCCTTTATTTCTGCAATATCATACTGAGTTAATAGCAACCTGAAATGACATGTGAGGAGGTGAGACTCGAAAGTCCTTCCACAGAGGGTGTCTATTACACATCTTCATTCCCATAATAAAAGCCAATTAATGTTCATGTGGCCATACATAGACTAACGCTAGGAAATTATGATGGCCCCTGTGCTAAGATAATAAACAAATTAGTGAAAGGTTCAATAATTTTTCAATGTGGCTGTAGGAAGGAAGAAAACAGAACCATCCACCTGAGTGCTGGCTGCGGCTCTTGTGCACCACCACTGCCTGGCAATTCACTGTCCTTTGTCATCCTCATCTTCCCCCAGATAGCTCAGCCTGGCCTCCAGGGTGCTATGTGGCAAAAGGTGGCCTTGAACTCTGTATCCTTTGTACCTCACAAGTGCTGGGGTTAATAGACATGTACTACCCTTCCTGGCTCCCAGGCTGGCCTTGAACTCTAGCCCAGGATGGCTTCAGCATTTGGGAAGCAGAGGCAGGCAGGTTTCCGGGTTTGAGGCCAGCTGGCTTTCGTGCCTCAGCCTTCCTAATGCTGAATCATCGGTGGGCCATCCTACATCAATTAGAAATGATTTAAGAAATGATCCATAAACCTGGTCACAGGCCAGTCTGATCTGGACAATTTTTTAGTTGATGCTTCTCTTTTCCAGGTGACTAGGTTTGTGTCAGGTTGATGGCTAACTATGGTGACAATTACACATGTTGGAAAACTTGGTTTGGTATTGTTTTTTTGGATGTGAATGATAAATTCTTACTTCTCTCTCTCTCTTAATATCCCTAGAAGCCCAAGTAGTTCTCCTCATCGACAGCTTAAACCAGGAATCATTTCTGCCCAAAACATCTACAGCTTTGGCTTCGGGAAGGTAAGATGTTGCTACTCAGAACCAAGCTTTGCTGTTGTACCTGGAGAATCACATGACCAGATTTCTCCACCTTAGTTACCTCTTCCGTTTTTGGGGGTAGAATTTGAGATGGTATCTCAAACTTGATATAGTCCTGCCTCAAGCTTCCCAGTGCTGGGATTAAAGGTATGAACTACCATAGTCACTCTTAGCTAAACCTGATGATTTTTTTTTTCTTTTCCAGATACTGGAAAAGCAAAGATGATTCATCCAGCATACTCCCCAGTGGCCTCTATTTAACTGGCAGAATAGAGGATCCCAAAGATAATATTTGCCCTCAAAACATTCTTCAGTTCATTAAAAGCATTTAAGTATGTTCATTCATTAAACTAAATGAATATTAAGTATATTCATTAGCAAATCCATGAGCTGGTACAACTTTCTGCCTCTGTTAAAGGAGAATGCACAGGACCTTCCTGAGAATTAAAAGAGCTAGGTCTTCTTACATTCTAGGCAAGTGCTTTATCTCTGGGTTATATACCACACCAGCCCTCAATTCCTCCCTCTTATCCTCAAGAGTATTTTTTTTTCTTTTTTGCTCTTTCACATTGTAGGAAAGATATTTCTTAGTGCTCCCGTCCTTACTGAAAAACACTGTAGAAATTTATTTGAATGACTCTGGGAAGACACAAAGTGTGTAGAAGTGATCCCACTGGTGAACATTGCTGGGTAATTGATGATCTTTGCTTTTTCAGTCTGTCTTTCTACCAAGAGAGAATTATGTCTGATAGCTTATATCTGATCCACAATAATGAGGCAGAGAACAGGGAGCTAACTCTCAGTGACACACCTACCCCAACAAGGCCAAACCTCATAACCCTTCCCAAACTGTGGACCAAACATTTAAATATATGAGCCGATGAGGGGCCATTCTCACTTTGACTACCGCAGCCACTCAGTCCCGGTCACATCACTTCAGGCAATGTGCTGGACTTGTGTCTGAATCACCTCAGTAAAAGGGAAAGAATATTTCAGGATTCAAAATAATATAAAGGCAGTTGTGGATCATGTAGGGTCAAACTGATGATTCTACCCTTAGAATAATAAGGTATTGTAAAAAGAAATGCCAGAAGCTACATGAAATGGCACACTCCTATAGTTCCAGTTCTCAGGATACGGAGGCAGGAAGATCGTGCATTTAAGGCCTATGTAAACTACACATTGAGATCTTATCTCAAAAACAAGTGGGACACCTGGACATGTTGGTCCTTTAATTCCTTTAATTCCAGCATTTGGAAGGCAGGCAGGCTGATCTCTTGAGTTTGAGCCTGGGCTACATAGTGAGTTCTAGGTAGCCTTGCTACATAGAGAGACCATATCTCAAAAATCAACCAATCAGCTGGGCATAGTGGCACATGCCTGTAATCCCAGCAGATAGGAGGCAGAGGCAGGCAGATTTCTGTGAGTTGGAGGCCAGCCTGGTCTACAAAGCAAGTCCAGAACAGCCAAGGCTACACAGAGAAATCCTGTCTCAAAAAAACCAAAACCAAACAACAACAACAACAAAATTAACCAAGCAACCACCACCAACAAAGATAGTGCTTTGTATTTATTAAGCAGCAGCTCTAAGCCAAGTGACAAGATTCTGTAGGTATTTTGCTTTCCTTTTATTCTTCCCACAACTTGAAGCTGTTTCTTGGTTTCAGTTTTATCTTACTTCAGGGATGCAGCTCACTTACCCAGGATCTCTTCCAGTAATTGGAGAAAAGGAAGTGATTCAAGCTGATGATGAGCCTACCTTCTCTTTCGTCAGTGGACCCTACATGGTCATGACCAAGTAAGTGGGAACTGGTCGATTTGGATTAGTTTGGATTAGTTCTAGGGGAAGAGTGGCTTCCTATGTATTGGTAGCTTTTTCTCAAACACGAAGGAACTCATAATGTCTTTAAATTAGGGTTTCTCACTGTGGACATCTTTGGCCAGATGATTCTTTGTGAGCGGACCTGTGCATTGTAGGATATTCAGGAATGTGAATATCTGATCTCTGTCCATTGGTACCTTGCACAACTGTTGTCCATTGGTACCTTGCACAACTGTTCATGGCCCTCTCAGTTGTGACAAGCAGATTGTCAATAGATATTACCAAATATCCGCAATCAGTATGCGAATCTTTCTCCTTTCTAAAGGATGAGAGGCGGCAGCAAGATAGCGATTGTCGCCTCTGAAACTGCGGCTCTTAGTCAAATCCAAGGGCGGTGACAGGAACAGGATTTGGATATACTGAAACCTGTTGCATGTGCTCAATCCTCAGACACCTCATCCCTGCGGGTTAGAAGAGTTGTGCTGGCGAGGATGTCTTGGCTTTTAGGCTTTGGATGCTGATTTTCTTCTTCAAAGAAACATGCATCTAAAAAGCCTCTGCTGGATCCACAAGGCCCCTTTGCCCTCTTGTTTTTCTGCCTGTGCTATGAGTTTGTTATCAGGTCGTACATCTGTCCATCACTATGGTTCCTGTCCATCCTTATGGCTTCTTAACTATTCTCTTTTCTTTGGATCACCACAGCACTATCCATTTGCCACACTGCTGTCTAACACAAAAACCTTACCAAATTACTTGCTCCCTTGAATCCTTATGTTACTTTTGCCTCCTCACATAATTCTCTTTTGAACCTGGAGGAGGTGGTAGGAAGGAGGATCCAATCTTAAGGGGAAGCCGAGATTCTGTGTGAACCAGTGTTCCAGGTCTGTAGGAGGAAGACTGATCCACTGAAGCAGTGGCCATTCGGCCCCTCTCCTTTCGCTCCTTTCTCCTCTTTCAGCCTTGTGTGGAACAGGAGCCGAGTCACGGTGAAGGAGCTGAACCTTCCCAGCCATCCTCACTGTAGCAGACTAAGGTTGGCTGACTTGCTGATTGCTGAGCAGGAGCACAGCAGGTAAGGAGAAGCAAGAACAAGACCCACTGCAAGGCCAAGTTGATAAAGACCTGGCATGGTCCTGAGTGTTGGACTTGGTTGACTTATAAAAGCTGTTGAAAGAACAGAGGGATAAGTGAATAGTCTGAGGAGTATGGATTGTGATGGTAAGAGCCTCAGTTCTGTCATCTGTCCTGTAACTCATGTCTTTGGACGGATAGGTCCTCAGGACCAACCTTTTCTTTTTTCTTTCTTTCTTTCTTTTTTTTTTTTTTGCTGGGGCCTCTGTGACCTCCATTTGGGACCCTGTACCCATCTGGAGAGCAAGTGACTGCCCTGCTTTATTTCTATAAAGCAGCCCATGAGGTCAGGTATCTGAGAACCACAGCTCCACTACTAAGGATATTTCCATGAGTCTTAGTTCCAAAGGCTTCCTGAGGTTCATGTTATTTAGGTCTTGGTGAGTCAGACACTGTGTTCATAATTTCATACCAGGGCCACCAAGGAGCTGAAGTAGATTGAGCTAGTTCCTAAAGAGGTCACTCAGCCCTGTAGGAGGTGTCATTAGGCAGACAAAACCCTTGCTTTTGAAGAAGCTGCTGTGAATGGCTGACACAATCTGAAAAGACATGTAGGTAGGCATGGCATGTGCTTTGACAGGAGACTGAGTAGGTATGTGACTTCAGACACATTTCCTTGATGTCTTCCTCCTTTCTTGGAAAGCTCTCTACCGTTGAGCAACATCCCTAACTCTTTTAATTGGTTACTTCTTTTCTAAAGTGAGTAGGCAGGTGCATTTCTGTGATGATGATGCAGTGTGTCCTAGTTAGGGTTTCTATTTTGTGACAAACACCATGACCAAAAAACAAGTTTGGGGAGGAAAGGGTTTATTTGGCGTACATTTCCATATTGCTGTTCATCATTGAAGGAAGTCAGGACAGGACATCAGCAGGGCAAGAAACTTAGAGATAGGGGCTGATGCAGAGGTCATAGAAGGTGCTGCTTACTGGCTCGCTTCCACTGACTTGCTCAGCCCTCTTTGAGCACCCAGGACCACTAGCCCAGGCATGGAATGACCCCCAATGGACTGGGCTCTCCCCCATCAATCATTAGTTAAGAAAAAGCCTAGCCAGGTACAGTGATACACACCTTTAATTCCTACACTTTGCCAGGCAGAGGCAGGCAGATCGCTATGAGTTCTAGGCCAGCCTGGTCTACAAAGTGAGTCCAGGACAGCCAAGGCTACACAGAGAAACCCTGTCCCCCCACCCCCACCCCCCAAAAAGCATTACAGTGTAATCTTGCGGAGACATGGTCTTCTCAGTTGAAGTTCTCTTTCAGATAATTCTCGCTTTTGTGTCAGGCTGACATGAGACTAGCACACAGGGTTTTGTAGGTGTCGTCAGCTTTGTTGTCATTGCCACTGATAACTTTAGGATGTGTAATTTATAAGTTTATGTTCATTGTGTGTTTGTTGTCATGGATGTCGACATTTGTAAGAGTGTCCATCAGGACTCTTGGAACTGGAGTTAGGACAAATGTAAGCTGTCATGTGCGTGATGGGAATTTGAACCCTGGTCCTCCGAAAGAACAGCCTGTGCTTTTAGCCACTGAGCTACCTTCAGCTTCTTCCAACAGATGTCTCCCTTTCCAGAACCCATCTTATTTTCTAAGAAAAATGATATATATAAATTGTATTTGGCTTTTGTTTTTCTGTGTGTTGTTTGTTATTGAGATAAGAACTCATGTAGCCCAGGCTGCACTTGAGCTCACAGTGTAGGAAAGAGTAACCTTGAGCTTGAACCTCTTCCTGCTTCCCTCTCCCAGTTACTGGGATTATTGGCTGCACCTCCATACCTGTCTATAAATGGGATTTATTTAGAATGTATTCAAATGATGTAAAAGAAGGAATATAACCTGTATTTTCATCATGCTCTTCTATGCCTGTGCCTTCTGAAGATTTTTCTCTTTTGTAGCAATCTGCGGCATCCTAACCTGCTGCAGCTGATGGCTGTATGTTTGTCCCGGGACCTGAAGGATATCCGCCTGGTTTATGAGCGTATCACAGTCGGCACACTGTTCAGTGTCCTCCATGAACGAGTAAATGGTCATTCTATAGATTTCCCCCCCACTTGTCCGCACTCTTCTCTGCCCTCTTCCTGCTGTCTTTGCAAAGTTCCCATTTGGAAGGTGAACCTGTAAATCCTTTTCCTGTATTGCATATGGTGTAACATGCTGGATAAGACTGATATGCATGTGTTAGAGCTAATGTGATTTAAGTTTTTTTACATTGCGTCCTTTCTTGACTGATTCATGTGTCTGTCTGTCTGTGCATTACCCCAAACGTCAGAGGACAGTTTGTTGGAAGGAAGTTCTCCTTCCACTGTGGGTTTCAGGGATAGAATTCAGGTCACCAGGCTTGGCAGCAAGCACCTTTCCCCCCTGAGCCATCTCGTTGGCCCTAATACAATATTTGTTTTTGTTAGTCTTTCTTCCTTCATTAAACAGATTTCTCTCTCTCTCTCTCTCTCTCTCTTTCTCTCTCTCTCTCTCTGTGTGTGTGTGTGTGTGTGTGTGCGTGCGTGCATATATGTGGAGGATAGAGCATAACTGGTTCTTTCTGTGAGTTCTGGGGAATGAGCTCAGGTCATTGTAGATCATGAGATATCACAACTGCTTTACCTGCTGCTCCGTTTAGTTGGCCTTGTTTCATTTTGAGATAAGCTTTAACTGTGTAACACAGACTAACCTCAAGTTCAACACCTTCCTACTTCTCAGCCTCCTAAGTGCTGGAATTGCTAGTACACAATTCCTGGCCTCTCAGTCTTGCTTATTTATTTATCTATTTATCTATCTATCTATTTATTTACTTATTTATTTATGCATTCATTCATCCATTTATTTATTTATTCATTCATGTATGCATGTATTTATTTATTTATATTAAATCAGACCTTTAATAGCTCAACAGAGCCAGAAATATATTGGTGCAATTCTAGCTGAGCCCTTGGCCACAGGCCCTTTCCCCTACAATTCACTTGTGCTCTGTACTGGTTTGTTTATATAGATGCCTCACCACTTCCTTCTCATATTTCCTTGCAATGGAGGTCTCTTCTATGACTGACAGGTCTTGTGGCTAAGTGTTCTTTGGGCTGGGATATGGATTCTAGGAGCTCTTTCTCTGTGACCCCTATTCTATATACCCTGGGTGGGAGTAAAGAGAGACCCTCCAGAGAGTGTTTCTCCTTCATCTTATTGGGCTGGGAGCTGAATTCTCAGCAACTTGTAGAGTCCTTTGAACTTCCAGATTCTCCCAAATACAAAATTGGTTGGGAAGGTGCCAGGGCAGGTTTACTGGTGGGAGTGAAAGGACCTTCCTGGCAGTTTCTGCACATGAACCTGGAATGCACATACCAAGTCTAGAGTATGTTTTTCCAATTTTTCATGATATAAAGCATATCGCCTGTAGGAAAGGAGCTGAGTTTTAGAACCTGGGGCCTGGATCAGTGGAACTATAGTCACTTAACCTCACTAACATTTGGGCTCCTTGTCTGCTAAATGAGAATATCAGGAAACCATGAGAATCAAGTAAAAAGGCTTTGGAAATGACACCAGGAGGTCTTTTCCTTTGTTTTTGGAACTTTCTTTTTTTGCTTGCAGCGGTCCCAGTTCCCAGTGTTGCACATGGAAGTGATTGTGCACTTACTGCTCCAGGTTGCTGATGCCTTGATATACCTGCATTCCCGAGGGTTTGTCCATCGCTCCCTCAGCTCCTATGCCGTCCACATTGTCTCTGCAGGAGAGGCAAGGCTGACCAACCTGGAATACATGATGGAGAGGTAGGTAGAGCCTGTATCATAGCTTCTTTCGTAAGAGGCACTCCCTGGGGGAGCTTGGTTAAAGTGTTGAAATCTAATCTGTTCAGGACTCATGATTGGTGGGAAAACTTGTCCATCAGCACAGAGAGAGATTTCCCAAATGCCAAGGCTATAGATAGACTCTTTAAAGAATTGTTGTACACTGTTGGAGGGGTAGTGGGGGGCAACTTTCCTTCTACCATGCGGGTCCTGAGAACCAAATTTAGGCCGTCAGGCTTGGTGTCAGGATCCTTTACCACTGAGGCCTCTCACCAGTCCCTTTCCTGCCCCGCCCCCCCGCCCCCCAAGATGGAGTATTGTATATAGCTCAGTCTGGCCTCAGACTTATGAAGTAGTCCAGGTAGACTTGAATTCACAGTTCTCTTTCCTTAGCTTCTCAGGAGCTGTTACAAGTGTGTGTTGCCACACTGGCTTGGAAGTTAACCTCTGCTTAGGGTAGTCTCATTTTCATAAACCTGTAACATTCATATGAACCAATGTATATCAAATCCTCCATCCATCCACTCTAAAAAATTTCCACTCAGCACAACAGGACTGTTCAGGACTCATAATTGGTAGGAAAACTTGTCCATCAGCACAGAAATAAATGAATGAATGAATAAACAAATAAATAAATTTTTTTTGAGATAGGATTTTTCTGTGTAGCCCTGGCTGCTATCCTGGGATTCAACTGTGTTTTATAGACCAGGCTGGCCTTAAACTCAGAGATCCTTGTGCCTCTGCCTTCCAAGTGCTGGGATTAAAGGTCTGCACCACCATGTTGGGCTGAGTTGTATGCTCTTACCTTGTAATCTATCGTGTGTGTTGAAAGGGGCCTTGTTAGATGTCTCCCATCAGTGGCCAGCCACCCCTAAGGCCTCAGTTGCCCACTGCATTCTTTTCATTGCTAGTCAGGGAATAAAAGAAAGCAGAGAGGGTGCATAGTAAGGTTTGGGGATAACCTGAGTTGGGTACACCACAGCTTCCCACTTTGCCCTGGCCAGAGCCCAGTTAACTTCTTATTGAATAGAGCCTCAGAAAGGTGCCTTAGCTCTAGAAGAGGTAAGGGGCACCAGTGAGCCTTCTGGACTGTCTTATCTTCTGCTGGGCGCACATTGCCCTCAAGGGACTCTCAAGCACGTGGAGAAACACTTAAAACTAAGTTTCTTGTTCAAACGCTGGTAGTTGGGTTTAGTTTCCTACTCGGTTGGGGCCAGAGCCTTGGTTATCCTAGAACCCACTCTGTAGACCATGTTGGCCTTCAGCTCAAGAGAGATCTGCTTGCTGCTGACTTCCTAGTGCCAGGATTAAAGGTGTGCACCACCACTACCTGGTTATAAAAGTTGTCTTTTGATCCCACCACATGCACACACACAGAGAAACACACAGCCTTTCAAGGGCTCCTTGCCTGTAAGAATAGGTTCAGGCAAGTTTTGGGGGAGTGTGGAAGCAACCCCAAATGTTCTCACCTCCCAGGAGGGGCTCTGATAACATTGCACTGTCACCTTCACCCACTTTTTCCTGGTTAGTTTTATTTATTTTTTGATACAGAGTAATAGATATCCCAGGCTAGCCTTAGACACTTTATATAGCCAAGAATGGCCTTGCATTCCTGATCCTCTTACCTCTACCTCTCAAGTGCTGGGATTTGCTACTGTTCTTGACACTTCCTGGTCATTTGAACTCACTTTAGTCTGTTCCCTTTCTTCACTGCTCAACATACCTATCATATCTAGTATACCTTGTATATGCTTATTTCACCACCCTTGTCTTTTCTTTTTAAAAATATTTTTAAAGTATATGTACATGTGTAACTGTGCATGTGTGCATGTGTATGTGCACATGTGTGCAACTGCTGGAAGAGGACAATGTTATCAGATCTTCTTGGGTCTGTAGTTATAGATGGTTATGAACAACCCAACATGAGCGCTAGGAACTGAACTTGGGTCCTCTGCAAGAGCAGTATGTGCTTTTAACCATTGAACCATCTCTTACCCCCATCCTTTTTGGTCCCCCCCCCTCCAAATCTTGCTCTGTAGCTCTAGTTGGCCTGGAGCTCATTGTGTAGAGTTGGCTGGCTTCACGTTTGTGGCAGTACTCCTGCCTCTTTCCCTGAGAGTGTTGGGATTATAGCCATGCCCAGATCTAATTTTAAAAGAGTTATTTGTGTGTATGTGTGCATGTGCATGAGGAGACTAGAGGCTGACAGAAATGGCACCAGTTGTCGTTAGGAGTGCCATCTGCTGTTGAGAAGACAGCATAACAGTTTAGTCTGGTTTTGTGCTTCCATAGAAATAGGAATCCTGAAGTGAAATGAAGTTTCCTAACTACCCCCACTTCTTTTTAAATTATGGTGCTGGGGACCAGTCTCAGGGTTTCACATATTCTAGGCAAATGCTGTACCACTAAGCCACAGCCTCAGCCCAACCCAAGGTCCAGAGGGACCCAGCCAGTTGGTTAGGGGTGCAACTGAAGTAGAGCCAGCGGAGGAGGGGGAGCTAGAAAATGCTCCTAGGTCACAGGCATAGTGGACTGGAAGTTGAATGCAGGAAGACCAGCTAGGAGATACTGGGATGAAGCCAGGGAGCCACAGTAGAAAGAAGTGGATTGCACTGAGGAGCTGGGGTTAACAACTGCCAGGGCTGGGGTTGGAGTGAAGGGAAGGAAAGAGTGGTGAGCGTCAGCTAGGGTTCATGAGAGACATACTGAGCATGGTAGACATGTAGGCAATCTCATTTGGGCTTGCTGAGCTCAGAATGGAACTTGAGACAGAAACGGCGGTCAACCAGTCATCATGCCACAACAGTGCACCTTTCTTTGTAATGTAAGTTGGTAACCCATGAGTCCAAATAGCTTTTAGTTGTTCATTTATTTCGGATAACACTCTACTTGGGCACATCAGTTTGTTCGACATCCTTGTTAATGGTAATACTGCATCTCCTGGTGTAAAAACAACAGAGAAGTGGTTTTTTCCTACTCTTAATTCCTCAGTTGAATCTTTAGAGCAGGGTACCACTTGACTCTGCAGGTGGTGTCACATAGTTACACCCAAATGTAATTTTACAGAATTTGAGTTTAAGTTAATTTAAGTTTGAAGTGAATTCCAGAACACTTAACTGCCCTATAGTGACAGCCAAAATAGCCTCTCATCCTCAGCACCGCTCTGCCCTTCTCTGTGCTGGCAGGGAACACAGGGACTCTCTCCCATATAGTGAGTAAGCACTTGAGCTGTATCCAAGCCCTCCCGTCTCACTTGAACAGAGAGAGAAGAAAGACTGCAAGCGAAGAAAGGGAGAATAGAGAAGAGAAAGGATTTGAAATCTGAGTTGGCCTTTGCTAGAGCCAAAGAGACCCTAGGTTCCTTTGAAGGAATGCCCAGCTTGAAGCATGGCAGATTTTCAGAATGTGTCACAGATAATGGAGTACCCATGGCCTTTGTGGGGTAGCTGAGGAGGAGCACTTGCCTAGCGTGCATGAGGGTCTGTGTTTGATCCCCAGCACTCCCACAAAACCAAAACTATAACCAAAACTTTGACTTTCTGTGACACTGATGTAATTTATGTTAATTTAATAATATGACAAATATTCCAAATTTATACATTAAACTTGGCTTCTGATCTCACTGCTCTCTGTCAAAGGCCGTACTGAGCAAGGAGGGGGTTGTGAAGATGGATCTGGTAAAAATTGGGAAGGGTAGGTGAATATGATAAAAAATACATAGGACTGTACAAAATTCTCAAGGAATTAATTAAAATACTTCCACTGATAGAAACTTTAGTCTGAGAAGCCTCATCATATCTTCTAATATCTAGCTTATGCCAAACCAGCAAAGAACTCTTTTTCTTTTTCTTTTTTCCTCTTTTTGAGACATGGTGTTCTGTTTACCAGGCTAGTCTTAAACTTGCAAGCAGGAGTGGGAAGGAGTTGTGGGCAGTGGCAGAGCTCCAAGGCAGTATATGTCAGCTCAGTGTAGAGCTGCATTTTCAGACGCTCCTGGAAATGATCGTCTCACAGGAAATACTCAAGTGCACTTTGTGGTGATGAGGACTCCTTAAGAGGAACTCTGCCTTGTGTTTCCTTCCACAGCCAGGACAGCGGTATGCACAGAGACGTGACTCGGGTGCCCCTCCCCACCCAGCTGTACAACTGGGCTGCCCCAGAAGTGATCTTACAGAAGGCGGCCACGGTGAAGTCAGACATCTACAGCTTTTCCATGCTCATACAAGAAATCTTAACAGGTGAGCCAGGAGCACATTAAAAGTTCTCAGCATCCTTATTTTTAGCTAAGAGATTTCACCCCAGGAGTTACTTGGTTTTATGAAAATTCAGAACGTAAGAAAAAAATTTTGAAAGTTTTTTTGTTTGTTTGTTTGTTTGTCTGAGATAGGGTCTTATGTAGTCCTGGCTGTCCTGGAACTTCCTATGTAGAGCAGGCTGTCTCGAACTTACAAAGATCCACCTGCCTCTGCCTCCTGAGTGCTGGGAATAAAAGCAGGCACCACTACTCCAGGCTTCAAGGAACTACTTTGTGCTTATTGACATAAGATAGTTGCCCAGAAATCTTTAACTCTTTAAGCCCAGAAAAGCCCATAGATCTGCTCACTAGTGATAAGGCATTTAACATAAGTTGAATGAATGAATAAACAAATGAATAAATTCCCTCTAGTGCTGGGGATTGAACCTGGGACAAGAGCTATATCACTGAGTTGTACTTCCAGCCTCCAGAGCAAAGTTTATTTGAATATTTGCTCAAACCTTATTTAAATGTTCTTTGTGATGTACCCCTTTGAAAACTTAGAAATGAGAGAAGGTTGGCTTCTGTAGAGTAAACATGAAACTGAACACCTAGAGGGATCAGTAGATGTACATACAATGTCTCTTGAAAGATATAAAAGCCCTTTGAACTCAATATGATTTCATGTACTCACATAACTGAAGACAGAAGGACTCCTTCAAGGGAGAGAGAGACAGGCATAGTCACATGCTAACACACAGAATAAAATCACATTCAGGTTAGGGAATAGGTCAGAACAGCTGACTTTTTGATGTTTGCAATCCCAGAGGAAAAACTATACTTTCCATGAGATGAATTTATAATCTACTCAGCTTGATGCCCAAGCATTCCCTTGTCCCCAGTCTGCTAGGGATGTCATGTGTGCAGGATGCTGACATCTGTTTACTGACTCTGGCAGCTATTTCCCTGGTATATGGGTGAATTGGCTCTTTGTCCATAATTGGACCACCAAGTGGATTCTCTGTGGGAATAAAGTAATGTTTAAAGGGTCCAGGTGTCTTGACTAAAGTTACTTTACAAATTTTGATTTATTGTTTTTTCTTTTTTTTACTTCTTACATGCTGTTTATGTTTTAAATGCTTTATTAGTATATATTAACTTTATAATAGTTTCACAATGAAGTTTTTTTACATGTATAAAATATATTTTGATCAGATTCACTCCCATTGCTCTCTTTTATTTTTAATTTAATTTTATGTGTATGGGTGTTTTGTCAGCATGCATATCTATGCACCAGTTGTGTGCCTGGTACCTGCAGAGTTGAGAAGAGGGCATCATGTCCCTTGGAACTAAGGTTACTGATGGTTGTGAGCGGCCATGTGGGTGCTAGGAAGTGAACCGGGGTCCTCTTGAAGCTTAGCCAGTGCTCTTAACCCTGAGCCCTCTTTTCAGTCGCCGCGTTACCCACTCCTGTCTCCCTCATTCATACTCTTCCTCTCAACTAGTCCCCTTTTTACTGTTATGTCTGTCTATCTGTCTCTCTTTTCCATGACTCACTGAGTTCCAATGGGGTTGCTTTCAGTAATATGGGTAAGAGGTTATTACAGAAACATAGGCAACTTGCTGGTGTATGTATCACTGAGGAAAATCTCATTCCTTTTCTCATGTTTCTCTCAGTGTTACTTCTACCTACTCTTTTTCCTTATAGACAATATACCGTGGAATGGCTTGGATGGCTCAATTGTTAAAGAAACCATAGCCTTGGGAAGTTATTTAGAAGCTGACGTCAGGCTTCCGGAACCTTACTATGGTATTGTTAAGTCAGGTATCCATGCCAAGCAGAAAAACCGAACAATGAACCTACAAGATATTCGGTATATTCTGAAGAATGACCTGAAGGCAAGCCCTGAAATTGTTTTTGAGCAATCTACTTCATCGAGTTATAGATCATGAAGCTAGAGACCCAAGTTTAAAAACTTTAGGAATGGAACACAGTGGTGCATGCCTGTGGAGACAGGCACATGGGTTGGGGATGGGGTGTGCTGAAGTAGGATCAGGAATTTGAGATCAGTCTGGACTTCATAGAGAGTTCAAAGCTGCTAGAGGAGTACATACTATGACTGGGTCTCCAAAAAAATTTTAAAAACACCAAAGTTTTGGAAAGCCTCATTTTATTATACTCTGTTGCTGAGAAAAACCTGTTTAACTTAGTGACATCAGAGAATTTTGGAGAGATGCTGGGGAACTTGTAGGGTATAGTAAATAATGGCAGAATGAGAGTAATAGTAAACTAGCTAATCAGGACCAATAGCCAATATGTCTAATAGTAAGAAGGAGGTAACTGATATATATCTATATCAGTATATATATGTATATATATATGTGTGTGTATGTAAGTTTCTAAAAACAGAGATAGCATTTGGATGATTTGAAATGTGTCCTTGACGATGTTTTGTTATAGGAGTTTATTGGAGCTCAGAAAACTCAGCCAACAGAAAGCCCCAGAGTACAGAGAAATGAACCCCATCCTGATGTTAATGTCTGTCTAGAACTAACATCAGAATATCAAAAAGACACTCCAGACTTGGACATCAGAGAGCTAAAGGAAATGGGTATGACTTGAATCCACAGATTAAGCATTACTTTGATAATAGTGGGATGATTTTGGTGTTTTCTCTTACACTTAAAATTTTTATGTATGTGTTAGCACACATGTGGAGGTCAGAAGACAGCTTGTGGAAGTCAGTTTTCTCCATTCACCATGTGGGATCTGGGAATCAAACTTGGGTTGTCAGACTTGATGGCAAATGCCTTTACCTACTGAGCCATCTCAGTGGCTTTTTAAAGAGAGAATTTATTTTATGAGTGTTTTGGATTCATATATCTCTGAGCACCAGGGTCTATGCCTGATGCCCATGGAATCCAGAAGAGGTGGCCATATTCTCTGAAACTGGAGTTATATATTGTTGTGAGCTACTGTGTGGGTGCTGAGAATTGAACCTGGGTCCTCGGGAAGACAGCCAGTGCTCCTAACTGATGAGGCTTTTCTAGTCCTGTTTTCTGTTTTTGTTTTTGCACAAAGGAAGTCATGAGTATAGTCCTTGGGATCCAGGGGCCTGTAATTTGAATGTTCTGACAGCTAAACACATTTAAAATAGTATAAATGAAGCTTAGCATACTCTTAGGATTGGACCTCAATAGCCTGAAATGTCTATCTCATTCAGTGTCAAAATGGGAACTTTCACTTAGATTAGAAATAACTCTTGCTGGGCACGGTGGCTCATACCTGTAATCCCAGCACTTTGAGAGGCAGAGGCAGGTGGATCTCTGAGTTTGAGGCCAGTCTGGTCTATAAAGTGAGTCCAAGACTACACAGAGAAACTCTGTCTTGAAAAACCAAAACAAACAAACAAAAAACCCAACCTTTCATCCTTTGCTGCCTTTAATCCCAGAATTTGGCAGGCTAGAGGAATAGGCAGTCAGATCTGTGTGAGTTCAAGGCCCTCCTGATCTACATAATTAGATCATGAGTTCCAGGACAGCCAGGGGTAGGGAGAGAGATCTTGTCTAAAACAACAACAACAAAAAGAAACATACTTTTATTCTCTATTGAATGTATCTATTGGTCTTTTGTTAGGATCTTACTCCTTTTAGAAGGGAGTTGGTAAAATAAAAGATGGTTTTTGTGCCTTTTAAAAAATTATTGTTGTATTTGTTATTTGAGATGGGCTCTCGCTATGTGGTTCAGAATGGCTTCAAAGTTGCATCTAACTTGAGAGCCTCTTGCCTTAGTCTCCCAGATGCTATAATTAAAGGTGTGTATATTCCACCTAACCCAGCTTATGTTGTACACCTTGAACAATTGCCAAGACTTCTTACCTTCTATTGTCAGTTTAATCAGTTGGGAATTATCATTTTTTCTGACAGGTAGTCAGTCACCAACAGGTCACCCCTTTCTCACTGACAAAACACCATCAGCTCCTCAGGTCCTGGATTCAAGTCCTTCAGCCCAGGAACATGAAAACCCAGATGTTCCTTTTCCTCCTGCTTCATGCTTGGCAGAAGTCAGGAGCCCAACTCCAAGTCAGGCCAGCCTCTGCAGCTTTGAAATCAATGAAATCTACTCAGGCTGCCTGAACCTGAGAATTGACAAAGAGGAAGAATCCCCAGGGATTACTTCATCGCCTGAGGGGGATAAACCAAACCAGGTAGATGAACTGCCATCCCTGGAAGAAGAGCTTGATAAAATGGAGAGAGAATTGCATTGCTTTTGTGAGGAGGACCAAAGCTTTTCAGAAGTTGACACAGACCTTTCCTTTGAGGATGGGGACTGGCAAAGTGATTCACTTAGTTCACTCGGCCTGTCCGAGCCAACCAGAGAAGCCAAGGGCAAAATGAACAGCTGGTCCAAGACTGATGAGTTCGTCAGTAAGTGTGTGCTGAATCTAAAGATTTCACAGGTGATGGTGCAACAGAATGCTGAGTGGCTGAGGAAACTTGAGCAGGAAATAAATGAACTTGAGTTGGCACAGAAGGAGCTGGACAATCAGTGCAGGAATTTGTGGGACGCTTCGTTTAGGTTTGCAAATGCTGAGTTCCTGTTACCTGTGGGCCCTTCATCTTTGACCTATCTTCCTCCTGTTATACAATTACCAGAGCCCAAGCAGCCAGAAAATGGTGGCAATTGGTTGGCCCTAGCAAGGTCTCCAGGAAATGAGAGAGACTTCCAAGAGGAACATGTTGGCAAAAAGTCTGAGAAACGAAGTAACTGTGGATGGAAGCCTTTCACACAAGTTTCTGAAGAAAGCAGTGGCGACCAGTCAGAGCCAAACAATCAGGTACATCAAGTGGGAAGAAGGAGCTTCTTTAGCAGGGTCCTGGAACCAGTATTCCCTGTGACCTATATGCAGTGCCTCTAAAGAAATGCAGACAGCTCAAGGTCCTCTTGATTTAGGAAATAAGGCCACCGTGATGAAATTCTATGCTAGAGATTCTCTCTAACCCCCATTCCAAACTAAGCACAAAACCTTCGTTTGTCTCTGTAGATTCAAATGTACTAGGTTCAGCTATGTGAAGTTTCTGTTAGCATTTGACATGGTTCAAAAGTGTGTAAGTATTTTGAACAGGTATTAATCCGCATTTTAGGGGCTGGAGGTATGGTTTAGTATTTTAGAGTGCTTGCCACTTTTGCAAAGGGCCTGGGTTCATTCCCCAGCACCCATATAAGTCAGCTTACAACCACCCATAACTTCAGTTCCAGGGGATCCAGTGACCTCCTCTGTACATACATACACTCAGGCTCACACACTCTAAGTTGCTTGTTGAGTTATTTACAAACATTTATATGGAACTGGGAAGATGGCTCCTCAGGTAAAGTACCTGCCAGACAGGCTTGAGAATTTGAGTTTGGTCTCTGGAACTCATATTAAAAAAAAAAAAATCAGTCATGTCAGTCTGTGCCAGTAATCCTAGTGCTGGGGAGATAGAGACAGGAGGCTCCCTGGAGCTTGCTGGCCAGTCGAGCTGAAGAGGTGAGTTTCAGGTTGAGACAAGTGACGTATCTTGCCTCAAAAAAATAAGGTGGAGAGGCCGAGAGGGATGACTCAGCAGTTGGGAGCACTGGCTGCTCTTCCAGAGGACCAGGTTCAAGTCCAGCACCCACATGGCAGCTCGCAACTGTCTGTTACTCCAGTCCCAGGACTTTAGACCCCTATCTTGGCCTCTTGGCACCAGGCACATAAGTGGTACACAGATATACATATAGTCAAAACAGCCATACACCTTAAATACATGTGTATATACATATATATATAAACAATTAAAAATAAGGTAGAAATTAAGGAGAATAACCACTGACTGATGCACTCATGTATGTGCACAGAGAGAGAATAAGTAAATAAAACAAATATTTATAAAGCCAGAGACTATATTAGAACCTAGCATATAATGGTGAATAAGCCACAGACTATATCCATATTTAAACACCTTTGTTTTAACTTAAACGCAAGGGTGTGAGGAACCTGCTTTCCAAAGAAGACAGTTAAGTAAAAATAAGCAAGGAATCCTAGGAGCTGGCCTGGAAGTTTTACTTGTAGCTGTTGAGACTGGTTCTGTGGTCTTTAAAGATATAGTTGAAGTATGTCTCATTCTGTGACCCAATATCTGGTAACATCAAAGACACTTAATAAACGATCACTGAAGGAGGAGAGTAAATGAATACCTAAGCTTGAGCAAATGCACAGAAAGATGAGTGCCTCTTGAGTCATACATCTTTGGAGCTGGAGGACCCCCCCAGCTCCATACTCTTACAGGGTGTGAAGTTCAAACTCAATGGCTGGTGTTTCCTGAGGCCTTAAGGTGTTACCAAAATGGGGCAGTAGGGTAGTCAGGCCTGTTCCACCGGGAGAGAGGGTTTTATTCTGAAATATCAGAATTACTAGCTAGACTAGCTTTTATTCAGTTTTTTATTGTTAAAATTCTCTGACAGCCGGGCAGTGGTGTACACACCTTTAATTTGTCACTTTGGAGGCAGTCACAAGCAGATCTCTGTGAGTTCAAGGCCAGCCTGGTCTACAGAGCAAATTCCAGGACAGGCAACACTACACAGAGAGACTTTGTCTCACAAAAACAAAAAATATTTTTTTCTGTACTGACAATGTAATTTTTTATGCTTAGTCAGGGCAGATTGCTCTGCCTCGTGCCCATTAGCTTGCTGTGCTTTTGCTAAGGTCAAACCTGCTTGGTGCTCTCCTTCCTCTTCCACCGTCTCTCCAGCTCTGGCTTTTTGTTTTCATTTTGTCTTTTTGAGAGGCTTACTGTATAGCTCAGACTTGCCTAGAGCTCTTTATATATCCCAGGTTGTCCTTGAACAACAACAACAAAAAATCCTCTTGCCTTAGCCTTCCAAGAGCTGAGATAGTAAATATACCACTATACCTGTATGGCTGGCAAGCTGCCTGTCATCTGTCTTTCTGTCTGTCTGTCTGTCTATCTATCCATCTGTCTATCTTTCCATCCATTCATCCATCAAAACATTTACATAGTTTTGTTTATTTGTATTGAAAATTAGAATTTGAAGCTGGGTGTTGTGTACGCTTGAAATCCTAGCACTGGGTGGCTGATGTACTGGCTGAGGCTACTTATTTTTTATTTTGTTTGCTTTGAGACAGGGTCTCACTATATAGCCTTAGTACTTTCTATGTCTACAATCCTTGGACTCATAGAGTCTCTCGCCACTGCTTTCCGAATGCTGAGGTTGAAGGTTTGCGCCACCACTCCCCATGTGGACCATTTTTACTCTGTATGAGAGTGCTTTCTAGCATTGTCACAAAACAAGACTTTTTCTGACAAATTCCTTTGGGATGTTTTTAAAATTAAAAGTGTTAAATTTTAAATTATGTGTGTGTGTGTGTGTGTGTGTGTGTGTGTGTGCATGTGTACTTGTGCATGCCATGATACATTTGTGAATGTCAGAGAAGAGCTCATAGGGATCCATTCTCTCCTTCCACCATGTGGGTCCCCACAATCAAACTCAGGTTGTCTGGCTTGGTGGCAAGTGCCTTTATCTGCTGAGCTGTCTTACTTGCCTCCAGCTTTCACTTTTGGAACAGGATCTCATGTAACCCAGACTGCCCTCAGGTTCTGCCTCCTTATGCTGAGAACTATGACTATAGCATTCGCTACAACCATGATTAGTTTATGTGGTTGCTGGTTGGACTGAGGGCTTTGTGTCTGCTAGCCAAACGTTCACTCACAGAACCCATCATATTTCAGTTTTTTTGAGACAGGGTGTTAGTATGTAGCCCTGGCTGGCCAGGAACTCAATATGTAGGTCAGACCTACTTTCGTTGTAGATGTTTTCTCTCATTTCTGTGCATCTTGATGCTATTCCAACCTCCAGATTTGTTGGTACAAGCTAGGAAATAATAATTACCTAAGTATATTAAAGTGAAGTAAAAGTTGGAATAAACAAGTGTGTCTTTTTTGAATGAAAGACATGGGCTTTTATTATTTTTTACTTCTGCTATTTCCAAAGTATTGTAACTTCTATTACATTTTATTTTCATAGCACCCTGTTGATAGGTATTACTTTCTTTTTCTGGATGGTGAAACAGAACTAGAGGACTTTTTTATT
The DNA here is from genome assembly GCA_028658305.1 of Pachyuromys duprasi. Taxonomy (NCBI): domain Eukaryota; kingdom Metazoa; phylum Chordata; class Mammalia; order Rodentia; family Muridae; genus Pachyuromys; species Pachyuromys duprasi. Next base: position 31,189,367 of record CM053746.1, on the reverse strand, counting down.
TAACCATGCTCGAGTTTCTGATTTCTATTTTGTTTATTAATTTCTACTGGGTTCTTGGACTCCACATTTTTGAGTAAAACCCCTTTAGGTAATAGATAGGTTATTAGGTATGAAACATACAAGGTAAAATAATCATAATTGGTCTTACTTTTATACACTTGGCAAACATGATTTTAAAAATACAATACGAGGATGAAAAGAATAATTCTTCCCACCCAAAGCATTGAAACCTGTTTTTTGTTTTTGTTTTTGTTTTGTTTTGTGTTTTGTTCTTGAAGCTGCCAACTCTTTGTGGCCCTGTGAAGCCGAGCACAGGTGAACAAACCTCATCCACTCAGGAAACAAAGGGAAGTTTTGAAAGAAATGCAAATCAAAATAGTAGGAGGTAGGTTAACAGTCACTGCGTTTTATATTTATATTTATTTATATTTTTTAATATGGCTTAGACCACTTACTGATCTTTATCTGTTAAGTGACAAATGGATTGTGAATAATGAATGAAAACAGTACAGAAATAGATTGTAATGGAAACTTACAGGAGACATCACAAGCAAAATGTAGATCAGATTGTTATCAAACAAAGCTCTACCTGCCTCTGTCTTCCAAGTGCTAGGATTAAAGGTGTTGTGCCATCATTCTGGATTGTATTTAATTTTTAAAACATTAATTTTATGAATGTGGGTGTACCACATGTGCAGTACCCTAAGGTTCCCTAGAACCGGAGTTAAAGATGTTCCTTAGCCAGTGTGTTGCTTCTGGGAACTGAACCTTGGTGCTCTGCAAGAATGGTTCTTAACCACTGAGTCATCACCAGATCTTTTACACTTAGTCTCTGTGTGTGTCCATGTGTGCATGCACCACCACACTCCTTCCCAAGTAAATGAAAATATAATAAAAATATGCAAAAATACAGTACAGTGGCATGAGTCTAGATCCCAGCATTTTGGAGGTAGAAGCAGTTTACAGCCAGCATGGTCTACATAGTGAGTTCCAGGCCAGGCAGATCTTCAGTGAGACCCTGGCTAAAACCAAACAAACCAAACAAAATAAAAAAGAGGGCTGGAGAAATGGCTCAGTAGTTAAAAAGCACCAGCTGTTCTCATCAGAGAGCAAGTTCAATTCCCAGCAACCACATGGCCACTCACAACCACCCGTGCCTCCCGTGCGTCTTCTGGCCTCTGCAGGCCCTGGGCACACATGTGGAGCACAGACACATGTGCAGGCAAAACACATATATTAAAAAGGCGCTGGAAGCAAGGTATAATGTCACATGCCTGTAATTTCAGCACTACTAGGGTAGACGCTACCCTGGGCTGCACAGTAAGATTCTCTAAAAATATATATCCATATATTCATTAATGTATTTCACATGCTATGCTATTTTTAAAAAACTCATGTAAACTTATTTTGAAATTTTTCTCATTGAGTTTTAGATTTTTAAAAAAAAATTCTGTTGGAAGTAAGGTCATAGTGGGTTTAAAAAGTTCAATCCAGGCATGGTGGCACATGCCTTTAATTCCAGCACTTGGGAGGCACAGGCAGATCTCTGAGTTTGAGGCCAGCCTGGTCTATAGAGCACCAGAGGTATACAGAAAAACTGTGTATAAAAAAACAACAGAAAAAAGGAAAAACCTAAAAAATAATAAATAAAATAAAGTCCAGTTTTTACCTATATTTTTGGTTAAGTATTTAGGGTAGATTCCCAGAAGCAGAATTATTAGGTTTTAGGCTTTGAACATTTTAAAAATTCTTAATAGTTGTTGCCAAAAAGCTCTTGAAAGCAGCTGTTCAGATCTGATCTCTCCTTTCTGGTCCAGCTGGGTAGGAGTGCATTCTGAACAACAAGGATTTCATAGCTGTGCCACAGATCACAAACCTTTGAAGAGTTATTTTGTTTATCGTTACAAGTATTGCTATTTGTATTGTGTATTATTATTCTGCAGGGTTTCACCTTGTAGCCCTGCTGGCCTGGAATTCACAAAGATGGAGCTATCCTGCCTGTGCCACCATGCCCGCCTCGAGGAGTTATTTAATAAATGGCAAAATGGCTGTAATGGTGGGATATTTAGAGGAAGAAAGGTTGCTCTAATTTTCAGATACAGAAGTTTGGTCCAGAGAGACTGACAGTCAGTAACGCAAGACAGGTGTCCTAGCAAGCAGAGAAACTCTGCTCTTCAGGACACACGTGCCTTGAGATCCTTGTTTTACCACCTACTTATTGCGCTGTCACCGATGTGGTTGGCACCAGAGAACTTTGATAGAAATTCAGAAGCAGAACCTTTGCATGAATTGTCACTTGTGATTTGTCTCACTTGGGGCAGGTGGAGTTGGTAACAGCAAAGGACAGAGACTGTCAGATGAAACTATTTCAGTTGTCAGTTTCTTCTAATTCTGAAAATCTCCCAAGAGTCATGAATTGTGAATTTGGAAATTAATTAAAAAAAAACCATGTAGAGATCTTATAGCCCAACCTTTTAATTTATTAGCCAGGAAGGGTCTAGGATCCAAGTAAAGAGTTGCTCAGCTGAGTAGTGCACCCTCATGGAGACCTGGGTCACCCAGGCCTCGACTGGGCCCTGCCAGGATGATAGGTCATAGAGTGCTCTCTGGTGGTAAGGAGGAGTCACTGCATCTCCAGGATTCAGTGGGGAGCACTCAGTGGGCTGGGGTGGGGTGGAGGGGGTGGGGAAGCTTTGAATTCTATTAGGAACTTGAACAAACAGATTTTATTTGATCTACCTCACTCCTACCCTAAATGATGCAACTTAGGATCAGTGTGGACTCTGTGTCTTCAGAAATCTATAATTCAAAGTCAAGAAATAATGAAGATGACAGAGAGGCACGTTTCAAATGGAAAAGTGAGTATGAAGTCATGGGTTTGTTTTTTGTCTTTTTGGGTTTTTGTTTTGTTTGTTTTGAGACAGGTTTCTCTGTGTAGTCTTGGCTGTCCTAGACTCACTTTGTAGGACAGGCTGGCTTTGAATTCACAGAGATCCACCTTCCTCTGCCTTTCTGAGTGCTGGGATTACAAGCATGCACCACCGTACCTGGCAATGGGCTTGTTTTTTAAAGATAATATTTATTTGTTTGCTTGTTTATTTATTTGTTTGAGATAGGATCTCACTATGTAGCTCAGGCTTAAATTCACAATCCCCATGAGTGTTAGGGTTATAGGTGTGCACCACCATGCCTAGTGAGGAATGAAATTTCTAATTTTGGTCATCGTCAGTTTTGTCTGTTTTGTCTTACGGCTCTGGGACTGAACCGAGGACGTTGTGTGTGCTGCACAAGCACTCCACAACCCAGCGGCACCACCAGCACTTGTTCGGTATCTCTTAAATGTACGTAGGTTTCATTGCTTAGAATCATAACACTGTTGTTCCCCCTCACACACATACATTTTTCTTCTACTAGGCCATTCTATAATAAAAGTACAACTCTTCCAATTGCACACTATAGAAGGAAAATGCTTTTCTATTTTTAAATTGTAGGAAATATTTCTGTCATCTGTATAGATGTATATTGTATAATGTAGTAAAATAATACATAGTATATTTACCCCATAAACATTATTAAAATGTAAAAAGATGCCATGTTTCTCTCTGTATATTCTGTAATACCTTTTTGTTATGGCTTACTTAGTGTGTATCCTCAGTGTAGTCTGGAAAGGTTAGGCAGATGGTAACTAAACCTTGGAATTTCTGATATTTTTCTCATTAAGTCACCAAGAAGGTCCATATGCAAGTTCTCTACTGCTTGCTACTGGATTTTAGCAGCATAGGCTATTGTTTTGGGTAATAATAAGAGTTTCTTATAGTCTGTCATAGTGATCATTCACTCTCCTTAAAGGCAAGCAGGAAAGATAAGGATGATGAAACTGTACCAAAGCAATTATTGTTATGGTTTAAAATAGTATATCTTTTAAGGTTGAAAACTTCTGTTGCTACGATTTGCAGTGATGTCTTAAATGCTCCTTTCTCTTGTGCCCAGTGGCAGTAAAAGAGATGGCAGAGAAAGCAGTTTCCGGGAAACTCCTAGTGCCTCCTTGGAGTCCTCAGAGTAGTTTGCCTTTTGAGAGGAAGGTTGAAAATGAGAGCGTTCCTTTGCCACGGCCCCCAGTTAGAGGTCCTGAAAGCACAGCATGGCAGCACATTGTAGAAAATCAAAGGGGAAACAGTGACCCACAAGGAATTAAGTTTGACAAAATGGACCACAGTGGCTGTGACAAGAAGAAGCATAGCAGACAGACAGGCCCTCAGAGCTTCACAAGTAAGTTCACTTAGTGATCTGTCTGTCTCTCAGCTCTCAAAATATGTGCACTTCTAGAACATTCCCTTTGCTTGGTCCTGTCTCCTCTGTTGGTATATTATTCTTGTGGAATGTTCTCTTGTCCATTCAAATACTGATTTTTCTACCCCACCATCTGGTTTCAATCCGGACATTGCATTGTGATGCTTATTTTAAGCGTCACCTCTCTCAAGTTTGTGTAAACATGCCACCATTTGTTCTCTATATTGTGAATTAAAACAACCAGCCAGTGCTGTGCAATGGAGAATAGGGTGGGACATCCAAGTCTGGAGCGGAGGAGAAGGAAGCCAGGGGGAAGAGTAGGAACAGAGGTCGGCAGAAGGGGACTTGGAACCACGAGGAAAGATAGGAACCAGACCTAAGATATGACTAAAAGTAAGTATAATGGGTAAACTCTGAATGGTAGGAAACTATGCAGGCTTGGAGGTTTAGGATGGAATAACTCTTGCCCAGCATTGTGCTCTAGGTTAATTAAATAAATCGTAGTCTCCGTGTGGTGATTTGGTTATACAGCTGGTTTAGGAATAACTGTTGCTTAACTAAAAGATAAATCAATAGTAAATATTAATAACCCATAACACTCCTCCCTTTCTGAGAACCTTGTGTTCAAAGGTGAAGATATTAGCTAGTTCCCCTATTACTGAAACAAGGTCCCTTTGTCCAAAGTAAGTAAAATAATGTCCAAGTGCTGACCTTGGTCCTGGGTCTAACCTAGTAAGGAATCAAACATTTCTTACCTGAGGGTGAAGGTGGGCCATCATTCCCTACAGAATGTTTCTTTTTTTTTTCATTTTTATTATTTATAAAGTGAAAATACAAGTAATTGTACTGGAACAACTTCTATGACAACAACTTCTATCTGTGAGTGCCAGGTCTACTGAGAGACTATCTCAAAAGAAAATGTGGAGAGGGATAGAGGAAAATACCCAGCATCCATCTCTGGCCTCTGCATGTACACGTGTGTACCTACATGTGCATGTGTATGTGTACATATATCACACATACACTAAAAATAGAAAAGAGCTGTACAGAGTAGCATAATCTTAACTTTTGGTAGATGGAGACAGGAGAATCAGAAGTACAGTTATCCTCAGCTACATAGCAAGGTCCAGGCTATCCTGGGCTACATGAAACCCTGTCCCAGAAAACCAGACCAACCAACCAACAACAACACAGGAAAATCAATTGCTTGGGTTTTTGCTATTTAGGATCTATTCTTCATCAAGAATTACTGTTTGGGCTGGAGAGATGGCTCAGAGGTTAAGAGCACTGGCTGTTCTTCCAAAGGTCCTGAGTTCAATTCCCAGCAACCACTTGGTGGCACATAGCCATCTATAATGAGATCTGGCGCCCTCCTCTGGCATGCAGGTATATGTGCAGGCAGAACACTGTATAAATAATAAATCTTTTTTTTTTTAAATTGCTGTTTGCTGGGCAGTAATGGTGCACACCTTTAATCCCAGCATTGGGAGGCAGATCTCTAAGTTCAAGGCCAGTCTGGTCTACAGAGTGCGCTCCAGGACAGCCAGGGCTACGTAGAGAAACCCTGTCTGAAAAACAAACAAAAAATCCCCAACTAAACAAAAACAAATAAACAGTTGCTGTTGAATGGGTGGTAAAAATGGCTGGATGTTCCAGGGCTACATTTTGGGACCAGGCTAAATTAACAGTGTCTATCTATACAACTTAGAGAATTTGGCTATTCTTGGCAGAATATGTTTACATCTCTATTCTAATGTTACTTTCCCCCTTTTTCTTCTACATGAATATCACTGAATGATCATATTCCTGATTGTGTCATGATCACTAGGTATTAGATACCCATTCTTCATAAACCATGAGCAGCCAGAGCATAGTGAAGCCTCTCAAGCAAGCTGTGACACATCTCCGGGTACTGAGAAGTTTTACAGTGTAAGTAATACAGTATGGCAGAACCAAGATGCAGGCAAGGATCTAATAAAGTAGACCTGAGTTGTTGTGCATTATGTCACCAAAACGTTAACTATGCAAATGAGATATACTAACTAACTATACAGGGCTACAGTGACTTAAAGAATACTGACAGCATTTAAGGCCAGCCAAGAGCTTGTCTCAAAACAGCTCTAAAACCAAAAACCTAAAAGGGGTGGGGAATACAGATAACTGTTGGAAACGATGCAGCATAAAAATAGTGATAAAATGTGAGGTTTCAAAAAACTGGTCATTGTGTATGTGATGGTGTATATGTGTGCCATGGCAAGGGGACATTTTAGAGTCAATTCTCTCCTTTCACTTTTGTGTGGGTTCCGGAGATTAAACTTCAGTTTATCAGGCTTATGTGGCAAGGGCTTTTCTTACTGAGCTGAGCCATTTCATAAGCCCAATATATGAAGTCTTTTGGAGAACATGGTACACAGTTGTTTTTAATTAGATCACACAAACAATGAAGGACATCATTTATTCTATCATCTTAGGGCAGGAAAGATGGGCTACACATCGATTTCCTTGGAGAGGCTTTGGTCAGGGAATGGGGATGGTTTAAGGAGGAGTTTTGTTTTGACAAAAGAGACAAAAGAAAGCAGCTCTGAAGTGTGCAGGGAGGTTTGGAAGGGTAAGGCAAAAGTGCTATGACCAAGGACGTTATCTGCAGTATCTTAAAGGATCTCTGTGTGAATTGGAAAAGAGCTAGTGATGTGGCAAGATAGTAATCAGGACCCAAATGTATGAAGAACTGACTGCTTTTTTATGTTTTACTCTTCAGATTTCACTGTCATTTTAAAAACCAGACACCCTCACTTGTCTTTAGCCTCAAATTCTAAGCAGGCACAACATTCTCACGCTGGCATTGCTGCTCGAACAGAAAGGCATCTTGGGACTCAGAAGCTCAGGAGCTACACAGGTCCACTCTTGTTGTTTAGATTTTTAGAGCAGAAAGGTTACTTAATCCCTTTTCCTCTTGCAAATGAGATGTTGAAGCTCAGTACTATCATTCCCTTGTACTGTCTTAAACTGTCTCACCACCAGGAGGGTGAATGTTTAAACAGACAAGGAGAGCTTAGGGCAGCATTAGACCCCTGGTAGTTTTGGATGAGCCATCATTAACATTGCATGCATACAGCTCTAAAAGAATTTGTTTGCAGTAAATAACAATTTAAAATCATTTTCCCCCTTGTTAGATAAGTCTGTACTGATCCAAAGGGATTAAGTAACCTTTCTGTTCTAAGAAACTAAGACACAGTAAAGTGCTCTTCAGGTGTCTTCGTTGCCTTCATGCACACAAGGGCAGGTGTGTCCCAGTGCTCTTAACCTCTGAGCCAGATCTCCAGCCTTTGTACTTTTTTCAAAATGCTTTTATTCATGCTGCCTGGTTTCTAAGTCCTTCCTGTGACATGTAGATATGTAAGGGGTGAAGCACAGTCAGCAAGTTTTAGTGGCAAGAGAATTAGATGTAAAGGTTCAGCAACAAATATGAGAAACAAACCAAAGTGCTGGGCAGGACTGGTTCACAGGGAGAGTGCCCACAGGTACGTGTGGAGTTGGTAGATGAACACCAGCTGCTCTATCATCTGAAATGTCAAAGGCCCTGTTAAGAGGGTGATGTGCTCACCCTATCGGAATCAGAAAGAGAGGCTCGGAGGTTGTGCTGATCTTGCTTTTGAGTCCTAGATATCCACCACTTAACCCATGGGATAGCCTGCAGCTGTTAAATAAAGCACTTCCATTATTAAAACAAAAGTGCAAAATTTCGCTTATGAATTATTGCAAACCAGACACACTTACATAGCCAGCTGCTGGGCTGAGAAACTGAACATTGCTAGTCTCCAAAGAGCTTCCTGTTCTCTCTTCCAGTCGCTGCTTTTCCCTCAAAGAAATCACCGTTCTTGTTTCCCACTTCATTGAAGGACGTATATTAGGCTGTTTTCAATTGCCTTTGCTTCTTCAGATAGACCTCAAATAACCATGCATCTTTGTTAGAACACTGAACAAGGGATAGTGGTTGGAAGCAGTGAGGTCACAGAATTCCTCTGCACAGTAGAGGTGGAAGGAGGACTTGTTGAAAGGCACACAGAGCACAATAGTGTCTGGAAAAATGTTTTTTTTTCTCTCTATACTTCTCAAGGTTTAAGAACATCAAGAGGGCATGCACGAGGCTCAAGGTTTTTTGTTTGTTTGTTTAAATTTTTATTAATTATTTGGGAACTTTATACCGTGAACCTCTATCACACTCACTTTCCAGTCCTCCTAAGTCTTCCCTCCCTCCCCAAAAAGAAGAAGAAAAAGAAAAAAGTCGAATTTGTGTTGTCCATATACTCATTGAGAAATCATCAAATTCCCATTGAAGGCCCTGGTTTTGATGCCCAGCACCAGAACAACAAAACAAAAATATCAGGACATTCTCTTTAATTTTTTAAAAAATGTCTTTGCTTTCACAACCTATTTTCTTTGCTTTTATTTTATAGACCTCAAGTCCCATAGAAGAGGACTTTGAAGGAATCCAAAGTTCTTTTGTGCAACCTCAAGGCTATGGTAAGCCCCTAAGGCAGATCTCTTTGGGAATCATTTTATGTTGGATTACAGGTGTTTAGGTAAGTGAGTCCTTAGAAATAACCTTGTTTAGGCTTCTCAGTTTCCAGATGAGAAAACCAAGCAAGGCTCAGTGACCTTCCCGCTTTAGAACAAATCCTTTATGGGCCTGGAGAATGACTCAGCCCTTATGAGCACTGGATGCTCTTCTAGAAGACCTGAGTCCAATTCAAAGTACCCACATGGCAACTTGCAACTGTCTGCAATTCCAGTCCCACAGTATCTGATGCCGTCTTCTGGCCTCCACAGGCACTGCATGCACTCGGTGCACAGACAAACACCCGTACACATAAAAATAAAGATTAAAAATAAAAAGAGTGAATTCTTTCCTCCTCACCAGCCTCCTGGGAGCTAATTGTTTTGTTATTTATACTCTTTGTATTTCTGTGGTACATTTGTAAGCAGTGTGCACTTACCTTGATGGCACACAGCAGGTTCATGGTTATCATTCTTGAGCAATCTGAGGGGTTTACACAAGCCGCAGAGCTGGGGTTATTGATAGCACAAAAACTTGAACTTAATTGCCGGTCCTCCTTTATTCAACCTAGAAGCCAGAATGTCACCATCGTTTTCCTTTGCTTAGTTTCTTTTATACCCTGTACACACTATGCTTGTAGTCAGTCCCTTGTTACTCGCTTATTCTCTCAGGCGTTCTCAGTGGTTCCCCTTTCCTATATAGTCTCCCTTCTATTTTCATAACAAACATTTTTAAACTATAGATTCTGTGTATGAATCTATACACTTTTTTATCTTTCTGAGTCTTAACTTATTTTGCTTAACATGATCTTCAAGTCTCTTTTCCGACAAAAAATAGTTTTATTCTTTATATCTGAATAAAGTTTCATTATGTATACACAACACACTTTCTTCATTCATGTGTTAATAGCTGTCTAGACTGATTTCATATTTTGGCAATTTTATCAACTTGCTTAGTATTGTAAAAAGTTAGTAACAGCCAACTTTGCAGATTTAACTTAATATTCCAAGAGTCTTTGATTCATTTGTCCTTTTTTTTTTCTCTTTGAAAGCAGGTTTAGGATTTTATTAAAGTTATTTTAATACAGACTTAAGCATGAGAGACTAAAAAATAAGACGTACTTAAAAATTATGAGTTTAGACTTGTCTAAGAGAGTCTTTAAAACTTCCTTAGTTTTTTACATTTATGTCAAAAGATGTCAGAAGACTTTGTGGAAGTCAGTTTTCTACTTCCACCACGTGGGTCTTGGGATTCTGACACTGTTTAATAGGCTTGCCAGCAAGCATCTTTACCTGCTGAGCCATTTTTCATATGTTCCCCCTATCTCCTTTAATGACAAAGTTTCATTATTTAGCCCCCCCCCAAATTGACTCTCAACTCATGATCTTCCTGCATCAGCCTCTGAGTACTAGAATTGCAGGCTTTTGCCACTGTGTCCAACCAGCAGCCCTTGATTTCTATGTAATTTATAAAGAACTTTCCATTACATAGGAAAGTAACATTGAAACGGCAGGCAGGGAAATGAACTGTTGGTTCTGCTAGAGATACTTTTTAGAAGTTGTATAATGTGCCCTCGTGGCATATGCATCTGTGCATTTTTAAACCAGAGGTAAAAGCTAGATCTGGGGCTAAAGATACAGTTTAATTGATAAAGTGTTAGCCATGCAAGCATAAGAACCTGATTTTAATTCCAGGAGCCCATGTAAAAGTCTGGCATGATGGCACATACTTGTAATCCCATCATCAGGAAGTGGATACAGGTAGACCCATGGGGCTTCCTGGCCAGCCAGCCTAGCCTGCTTTGCAAGCTCCAGCCCAGTGAGTGACCCTGTCTTAAAAAAGGTGGATAGCTCCTGAGGAACAACAGCTGGAGTTGACCTCTGGCTTCTACATGCACATGCACTATATACATAACATGAACACACATTCAGATGCAAAGCTGGAGATGATAATACAAAAGTAATAGCAAGTAAAAGGCAGTAGGTAGCTTTGCAGAACATTTGCCTGTCATGGGTGAGTCCCTGGGTTCAGTTCCTAGTGCTGAAACCCCAGCTGTAAGTTTTTAGATGAAATTACAGGTAGCAGAAAACCAGGGCCAGCTCCAAGCAAACATCTAAAGTATATGAAAATTCCATTCTTACAGCCTTTCTCTACCCTTCTTCCATTTAGGGCTGTCTACCCCCTTCCTGTTGTAGCAGAAGTACAATAGGATGCCTGCTGGTTCTCTCCCTGTTCTGCCACTGACTCTGTATTGCCTTGTCCAACCTCATGTAAATTATGCTTATTAGTTTATGCTTTCTTGATGTTTGTCTTTTTAAAGGAATGTTACAGGAAGAGGAATCCCAGCCCCAACGTTTCTTTACTAGTTCGGTTTCAGAGGTTCTTCCTGTCTGCTACAGGTGACACTGTTCTGGTGGACCTTCCTGATGCCCACCAGCCACTTAGACGTTAGGAGTGGGGCAGTCATGAGCATTTGTAGTCAGAGTTGGCTGCTTTTTCTGTAGGATTATTTAACTATGGAAAGGAAAATGAATACTGGTCTATTTGCCTCCATGCTTGAGAAGCTTCTTACAGAGAACTGGGGAAGGCTAACATCAGACACTTGATACCTGGAAAACCGAAGATTGTCTAGCTACCTTTTCAGGACTTGCCCACTTAACTGCTCACCTCTCTTTAGACAGTGATGATAGCTAAGGGGCACATTTTTTTTTTTTTTTTGGCTGTTTGGGAATCTCTAATTAGTGATCTTTCTTTCAACCTCCTGGAGTTGAGGACCTAATGCAGGACTTTGCTCTAGTGCTCTACCACTGAGCTAAACCCCTCACCCCAGTCACTTTGGACATAGAATCTTAAGTGAACAAACAGTTCTTAGCTTCAGTGTCCCCTGCTGTCTGTTTATAAGAATAGAGTCAGTTTGCCTTGAAAAGACAAAATAGAATTTGTTTCCAGAAACAACTGTTATATCCAAAAGGGTAGTAAATAGCTTGGTTGTATTCTGAGCTTGCACATGTACCATGGCATGCATGTGGAAACCCAAAGACAACTCTTAGTTGTTTCTGTCCTGCTGCCTTGAGGGATCCAGAGACCTGATTTAGTCTGTAAAGCTTCTAGCCAAGCACTTCTGCCTGCTGAGGTATCTTAAAGCCCAACCCAGATGATGATGATGATGATGATGATGATGATGATGATGATCTATTTATTTTTTGAGACAGGGTCTTACTATGTAGCTCTGGCTGTCCTGGAACTCAGTGTAAACCAGGCAGACCTCAAACTCAAAAATCTGCCTGTCTCTGCCTCTCAAGTGCTGGGATTAAAGTAAAAATACATTTTCTTTATCATTTCAGTTGAAGAAAAGTTCCAAATAATGGAAATCTTTGGAAAGAATGCTGAGATTTTTTCTGAGCCTCAGTTCCAAGCTACTCAATGGTATGGCTGTAATTTTCTTATTTTGGTTTCAGGCTCAGAAGCAATACTCATTGGTTAAAGTGATAAGATTGATGTATCGCTTGCCTTCCAGTGCATTACCCTCTATCATACAAATTAGCTCTAAGTAACATAAAAGTATTAGGACTTGTTCAGCAAAATTTAATAGGTAATGAAAGGAATCATTATTTGTATTCATATCCTGGCTTTTGACATTCCATCCATATGACTTTGGTTGTAGGTCTCTGCCTCTCTCTTGTCACATCTTCAAAACAGGAATGATAAAGCCAGGCCTGGTAGCATAGGTCTTTAATGCCAGAACTATAAGTTCAAGGCCAGCATGTCTACATAGCAAGATCCAGAACAGACAAGGATATATGGTGAGATCTTGTCTCGAAAAATGAATAAAATTGGGATAATAACTTTGAGAATATTGACATAGGAATTAAAAGTAATAAACAGGTTTTGGTAGTGTTGTATACCTTTAATCTCAGCATTTGGGAGGTAGAGGCAGGTGGATCTCTGTGAATTTGAGGCCAGCCTGGTCTACAGAACTGGTTCCAGGACAGCCAGACTACACAGAGAAACCCTGTCTCAAAAAACCTATATATATCTATATTTATAAAACTTCTGAATGTTTGTTCTCAAGAAATGAACTCTTAAATCATCACAAAGCATGTGCATGAATATACATATAGTAAATTGAATTGTAATGCTCCCCAAATGGAAACCTGGAATGATAAGACTGCAGTACATCTATACATTGAACACTGTGCAGCAGTAAAAAGTGCTGGCATGGCACAGGCTCACATTTGTAACTCCAGCACTGGCACTCAGGGGGCAGAGACAGATAGGTCTCTTGAGTTCAAGGTCAGCCTGGTCTACAGAGCAAGTTCCAGGACAGCCAGGGCTCCAGAGAGAGACACTGTCCCAGAAAAACGTGTGTGTGTAAAGATTTAGGAAAGATTTATTGTGGGATCTGCTTAAAGTTCTATATCCCTTGAGAACTGAACTTGATGCTTAGGCATTGGCTGAAGTAGAAATGGGTCATTTGTCTTCAGTGTCTCTTCTGCATTTCTTGGTGCAAACCTCTCTCAGGAAGCTGTCTAACAGTTGCTAAAGCCCTTTGCTCCAGTGTCTGCCTCCCAGTAACGTTCTTGTGCTCTGCTGGCATTCTAAGGAGCTTGTTCTCTGTCATATAGACCACCTGGCCTATTGCAGAGCTGGGATCACCCTTTGAGAGTATTTATCCAATCTCTGAAGAAGAATTGAGACCAGACAGACCAAAGAACTTGTGTCTGTATAGCACTGGAACCAGAATTAGAACCCACACTTTCTGCTTCTGAATTTTGTGTTTTTTTCCTATTGCCTCTCATACCTAGGCTGGTGAACTGGTACCAAGTTAATGTACTTGACTGACAAGGAACTCAATTTCTTACTTTTTTTCTCACAGTGCCGAAGATGAACAAGAAGAAACATTAGATGAGCAAGAAGAGACACTAGAGAATCCACCAAAGGAACTGAAAGAGAAAGACATGTATGCCACCAAAGAGTAGCTCAGGATACTTGAATAGTCTAGGCATTATGGAATTATTTCCTTGTTTGTAGGAATGTATTCCTTCCATTTATTATTATTATTGTTGTTGTTAGATACCTTTACCTTTTATTTTATTTGTATTAGTGTTTTGTATGCAAGTATATATATCACTTGTCTACAGTGCCCAAGACCAGAGGATGACATTGGATTTCCCTGGAACTGGAGTTTAAAATGGTTATGAGCTATCTGGGAATTGAACCTGCTGAGTCATCTCTCTAGCCTTACTTTTAAGATATTTTGTCCTGTTTTTGTTCATTTGTTTTTTTTATTTTGTGGGATTTTTTGTTTGTTTGTTTGTTTGCTTGCTTGAGACAGGGTTTCTCTTTGTCAATCTGGCTGTCCTGGAACTCACTCTGTAGACCAGGCTGGCCTTGAACCTAGAGATCCACCCGCCTGTGCCTTCTTAGTGCTGGGATTAAAGGTGTGTGCCACTACCACCCAGCTTAAAAATACTTAATATTTTCTTTAGGATAGTCTCTAATTTATGGACAAGTACTGATTTTTATCAAGAACATACTCTAAAAGAAGAGCAGGACATGGTGGTACATATCTGCAATCACAACAGTAAGGAGCCTAAAGCAGCAAGATCATATGCTCAGGGCCAGCTTGTGGTTGTGATGAGTTTCACAATAAAAGAAGTTCTTATCAGGAATGCATTATTCTGTTTTTCTAAACATATCTGCAAATCTCACAATTATTTTGTAAACCCCCCCTTTTTTTTCTTTTAAGATTGAGTCTTGCAGCCAGGCACAGTGGTGCATGTCTATAATTCCAGTACTTTGGGCAGCACAGGCTGTGAGTTCAAGGCCAGCCTGGTCAACAAAGCAAGTCCAGGATAGCCAAGGCTACACAGAGAAACCCTGTCTCAAAAATCAATCAATCAAACAACAACAACAAAGGATTGAGTTTTGCAATCTAGTTGAGATTGGTTTTGAACTCTGTAGCTTAGGATGGTCTTGAAGTCATGGCAGTCCTTCTGCCTTAGCTTCAGAACTGCTGGATGACACAGTTGCACCACCATGATCAGTGTGTTTTTTGTTCTTTATTCCTTAGATCACTGACAGACATTCAAGACTTGTCCAGTATCACCTGTGAACAAGATGGCTATTTTAAGGCAACCTCATTCCGAACACCCAGATTAAAACACGAACCTACAAGTGTCAGTACTCCGCTCAGCCCAGGTAATCACACACGGAGGAATTTACAGGCCCTTCTCATGTGCCCTGGCGGGGCATAAGTCCTATGTCTGTTTTCTCCCGAGTAAAGTGTTTTTTAAGAGTCAGGACAAAACAGTTATTTCCTGGGCCACCAGGTATAGGTATGGTTTAACAGTGAGACCCTCCCTGCTGGAGGCAGCCTCTGCAAATGGAGCAAATTCGGTTTTAGACTGGGCTGCCTTCCCCTCAGAAACAGTCAATTCAGTTCTCATAATTAAATATCCATATCTCCTGAGGATTTTTGTTGTTGTTGTTTGCTTGCTTTCTTTTAATATTGGGGATTGATTATTGGACTTTGTGAAACCAAGCAAGTTCTCTATCACTGAAATACCTCCCTGGCACTATACTTTCTCACGATTTTCTATAAAATGCCACAGGCATGGCAGAGAGAAATTAAGAATTCTCTTCTCTCTCTCTCTCTGGTTTAGTAAAACGATAAACAAGTTTCCTTTACCAGTTCACTAAGGCAATAGGTCGTGACCCTGAATTTCCATTGAAAGAGGGTGTTCGTGACGGTGCTGTGGTTAGTGGTGCTGTTAGAAGTTCCTGCAGTGCTGGGAATGTTAGAGTTTGGGGTCTGCTGTGTACAGAAGCACCTTTGGATTAACTGTAGAGACACTGGATATTGTAAACACTACCTTTTGCCTAGTCCTCCAGTAGCCAGCGTCAAATATTTTCTTTTCAGGGTTCTTCTTTTTGGTAAATTTGTGACTTAATTCCCCTTTATTTTATTTTGATACAAAATTTATATATACATTTTTTTAATGACTTGAGAGTTTCAGACCTGAGAAGCTGTCTCAGATTCCTGATTAAGTTATTAGCAATTTGGAAAATTCCTGGCATAGCTACAGTTTGTGGTTGTTTTGTTTATAATGTAAAGAATTCAGAGACTTACTGCCCTCTTTTCTCCTAGAGTCAATTTCTTCAGCTGCTAGTCACTATGAAGATTGCCTTGAAAATACCACATTTCAAGTTAAAAGAGGATCTACATTTTGTTGGGATGGTCAAGAAGCTATGAGAACTTTGTCTGCCAAATTTATAACTGTCCGAGAGAGAGCTAAGAGCCTGGAATCTCTCCTTGCTTCTTCTAAAACCCTACCTACAAAATTGACTGATCCTGTAAGCTTTCCAGTTCTGTTTTAAACGTTCTTGAGGTCAGTCTTAGGTCTTGTTGAAGCATGGTGCTTCTTGAGTGCTGGTTGATCTCCCCAAACTGGCAGGGAAAACTCAGGTTATATTACTGTCTCCTCAGCCACAGGCTCTTCTTTCTCCTTCATATTGCACTTGTTCAGTCTTTTTAAGAAAACTGTAAATTCCTGCACAATACTTCTCATTAAAAACCTTTGGCTGGCCAGGTGGTGGCAGCACACACCTGTAATTCCAGGACTTGGAGGCAGAGACAGGTGGATCTCTATGAGTTTGAGGCCAGCCTGGTCTACAGAGTAAATTGAAGGACAGCCAGTGATGTTAAACAGAAAAATCCTGTTTCTACAAACAACCCCTCCCTCAAAAAGAAAGAAAGAAAGAAAGAAACCCCAAACACTCTTGGCTGACCTTCTCTATGAGTTTGATTTCTGTTACTAAGATAAAACACTGAGCAAAAAGGGGAAGAATGGGTGAATTTGGTTTACAGGTTGAATAATCCCTCATCCAGGGAACCCAAGGGAGGAACCTGTAGGGAAGGCTGTAACCTGGGGATAAGATCTTAAGCAGAAACCATGGAGGAACATTGTTGTTGTAGTGACTGCTACTGCTGTAATAAGCACCATGATGAAGGAAACTTACAAAAGGAAACATTTAAGTTGGGGCCTGCTTTCAGTTTCAGGGGTTAGTCCCTGATCATTATGGCAGGAGCATAACAGACAGGAATGGTGCTGAAGTGGTAGCTGAGAACTCACATCCACATGTTGCAGGCAGAGCTAACACAAACTGGACCTGGCATGGGCTTTTGGAACCTTAAAACCCTCCCTCAGTGACATTCTTCAGTGGGGCCACATCTTTTTTCCCCCTTTTAATTTATTACCATTTATTCACTTTGTATCCCAGCTGTAACCCCCTCTCTTGTCCCCTCCCAACCCCACCCTCCCTCCTTCTTCTCCTCACATGTCCCTCTCCCAGTCCACTGATAGGGGAGTTCCTCCCCTTCCATCTGACCCTAAGGGCCACATCTTTTAATCCTTCCTGAAAATAAGTCCAGCAGCTAGCAACCAGATATTCAAATATATGAACCCACAGTAGCCATTCTCATATACATCACCATACTTGCTTACTAGCTTTCACTTCTGGCTTGTTCAACTACTCTTCTTACATGTCTAAACCACCTGCCTAGGGATGGCACAGCCCACAGTGGTCTGAGACTTCCTTTAGCAATTAGCAATTAAGAAAATGCCTCACATCCCCAGAGGCAAATCTGATGGCAATTCCTCAAGTGAAGCTCCCTTTTGCTAGGTATGTCAAGTTGACAACTAAAGCTAACCATGATACCATCTATGAACAAATTGGTTGTTTTCTTTAGTATATAATGGAAAATTGATTGTAAATGTTTTTTGATATGTGTCTCATAAAAGTTCCTGTTAACCTGGGTAGATTCTAAGTGCCATGAGCCATATCCAAACCTGAATAAGAAAGATGGGGCCTTTCTTAAAGTTAGCAGTGGCTTAGTGAGGAAGACAGGCCCAGTGTGATTGCCAAGTTCTCAGCAGAAAGAGAGTTGAGAGGGCTTCCCAGAAGCGGTGACTTGCTGAATTTGTGACATAGTGTCCAAAATAAATGGAAATGTCTGCCTTACATGTGTTTTTTTTTTTTTTTTTTACTCAATGGACACTGGTTACCATGCTTTTGTGTCTTATTTTTGTAGAAAAAATGTGTGTACACTGGGACTGGTTCTTTTAACATGTCTGCAGCGTCTGTGACAGCAGCCCACGCTACCCAGAGGACGAGCCCACCTGGAGGTACCTGTGTTTAGTGTTGAAGCAGTAAGGTAGTTTTATGTTTCCCCGTAATATGCTCAGCAGCCTTGCCTTGTAGTTAATATATCTATGGATTCAGCCAGTGGCAGATGAAAAGTATTTGAAAAAGATTACATCTACTTTATTGAACATGTATAGCTGCTTTGCCTCATCTTTCTTCCCTGACTAAACAGTGTAACATGTAAGTGATTTACATAGCATTTATATTATATATTATAAGCCATCACATACTATGCTACTTTGTATAAGGAACTTAAGCACCCATGGATTTTGGTATTGCCAAGCTGAGAGATTTGGAATGCTTCCTTATAAACACCAAAGGCTAATTGTATTTTGATCATTTCCTCTTGTAATTAAGAATTTATATATGATAAATATATAAAAGAATATATTTAAGAATGATAATAAATATATAATAGTAATAGTCTATAGTAGCTATTATAGTAATGCATTCTATGTATGTTATTTAATTATTCTCTTATTTGAAAATTCATATTGTTTTCAAAGTTTTGCCCTTTGTACATAAGTCTTATCTGGACCTCTGATCCTTTCTTTAGAGTAGATTTCTTTGAAGATAGTTTTCAAATCACACAAAAATGCTAGAAACTTTGAGGGCACATTGCTTTTATTGCTGCAGTAATTTCAGTGTTTAAGACCTTGGCTATAGCTTTTGGAGTTTATCTCCAGGGAAGAGCAATTCTGTATGCTACATTGAAGGGTTTGTTATATATAATTGAAAACTTGGGAGAAGACCCAAGTTGCTTTCATATCTCCTGGCCTGATAATCATCCTGCTTTGTGTGTTTGTTCATTTTGGCTGGTCCATAGCCTGTGTTTCTCCAACAGTCTGCTCCAGAGCATCCCCATGCTCTGAGTAAGAATTTGTACCTTATCTGATCCAGGTATCCTTAGGAAGAGAGAAGCAAAGATTGGGTAAGTGGGATGAAAGTGGAGGTAAAGGCCATCTGTATATTAAGGAAGCATCTGTGTATTAAGGAAGCCTCCACTAAGAATCTTGCGTTAGATGCTCTCACACTCCTTAGGTCATTTCATCACTGAGGAAGCCTCAAGTCCATGGAAGCTGCCATTCAGGTCTAAGAGGGTGTTAAGTCATTTTCCCCTTTATCTTTTTTAAGAACTAGTGGAAGCCACTTCTCAGCATCTTTTTGATGAGCTTCCCCCACCAGCTCAGGAACTACTTGATGAAATTGGTAAGAGGTATTCAATACAAAATATATTCTTTGACCCCTGTTGATTATGGTCACTGACTATGATGTTTTCTGTTTCTTACGTATCAGAACTAGTACAAAAAAAACCTGTGAAGGTATGGTTGAATGCACAAATTCAGGAAGGACAGTTTTCCAATCAAGCAGGCTGCAGTGTAGCGAGTACAATTGGCTCGTTTATGTTGTCATTTGTTACTAAAGGGTTATGGGAAAGTCTGAAGTAAAGTCAAAACATTCATATGTTTTATGGTGATGAACTAATTTTATTTTTCTGAGGTTTTTGTTTTGTTTTTATAAAATAAGAGGTAAGTTCTTGCTGTGTAGCTCAGGCCAAGTCTAGAGTTTACTTCAAAGCCAGGCTGGCCTTAAATTCTCAGTCTTTTTGCCTCAGTCTCCAAGTGTCCCGCCATGTTTAGATTGCAAACTCCTTTGATTAAAACAATTGTTAGTCTCCCTTTCAGTCCAAACCAGATAATCCTGTAGTCCTTATCTTTAGAGGGTCCATCTCCTCCTTGGCTCTATGATGTTCCAGATCTTGGTATTGGGCTTACAGAGAATTTGTCAAGGGGCACCAGCTGGTTTTCAGGCTCTCTGAGGTCCTGTAAATCATAAGGAATAAGGACTTAATGCTCTGACTCAAAGCACAGCCATCCTCTGGGCTTCTTAGCATAACCTTCAATGCCTGTCCTTTGACCTAATGAACTTGGATTATTATGGTATTATCACTTTTTTGTTTGTTTTTGAAAAGACCTCTAGGGAGTAGTCAGAATCTGTCTCCCGATTTTCTAATTTCTGGGTGTGGAGGTCTAGGCCCCTAACAGGAGCCCTAAAGGAAAAGGTCTTTTACAACTCAGATATAGACGGTCATTTAAGAGCAACAAGAGAGTGGTGAGGGCGAAAATCTGATTTAAATGTCTTACAGGTCTTCTTGCTGCTCAAATTAAACTGTTGTCAGGTAGCAGCTTACTAAGCTCAGAAAGGGAGCAGACTAGTGCTGCATAGACATAACTCCACCTTCTCCTCACAGTGAGTTTAGGGGTCCCTGTATGTTGCTCTGCTTTCCTCTGAAGAGCATTTTGAAAGAACACAGCACCTAACAGAGAGAGCAGCCAGGGGGTGTAGCGCAGCCTTTCCTGTCTAGTGAGCATTTGAAAGAAAGTGGAGAGGATGGGTACTCATGGTAAAACATAGGCCAGTGGAGCCAGACTCTCATGGAGCTCTGCTACTGAAAGACGTATAAAATCAAGATTAGCGGGCTGGAGAGTTGGCTCAGCAGTTAAGGGCACTTACTGCTCATGCAGAGCACCTGGGTTTGGGTCTCTGCACCCACATGGTGGCTTAAAACCATCTGTAACTTGGCATGGTGGTGCTCGCCTTTAATGCCAGTACTTTGGAGGCAGAAGCAGGCTGGTTCCTTTTTTCCTTCCTTCCTTCCTTCTTTTTAACATCTTTACATTTGTTGTGTTGGTGTGCATAAATGCTCATTCCATAAGAGGACAACTTGAAGGAGTTGTTTTTTCCTTCAACCCTATGGATCCTAGAAATCAAATTCAGGTCATCCTGTGTGGAGGCAAGTGCCTTAATCCACTGAACCGTCTTGCTAGCCCTTTGTTGTTTGTTTGCTTGTTTGTTGGTTGTTATTAGCATTACTCTTTGAGACAAAGTTTTGTGTAATACAACCTAGCGGTGAACTCTATGTGTGTAGCCAAGGCTGGCCTTGACAAGTTTCTACCTTCACCTCCCGAATCCTGGAGTTAATAGGTATGCACCACATATCTCCTATGCAGTCCTGGCTAGCCTAGAACTTGCTATGTAGTTCAGACTGGCCTCAGACTTAGAGAAGTTTTCCTGCTTGTGCCTCCTTAGTACTGAGATTATAGGCATGTGCCACCATACCTATCTATCCTTTAAAGATTCTTTATCAAGTGTTACTTGGGGCTTTCTTACTTGAAGAATTCACTGTGAACTCAGAATGTACTAAAGTAGTGGCTTTCAAACTTTTCAGGGTCAGAGTCACCTATAAATATGACTGAGTTAATTAACTTCAGGAGTTTCAGATTTAGTAGGTTTGGGGTTTACCAATAGGGCTGGTTTCGAGGCCTGCCCTTTGAGAGCCACTGTCCTAGAAAATGGTGAGATATGGAAAGGTGGGATAAGTTGCCTTTTGCTTTTGTACTGTGACAGAGCAACTGAAGCAGCAGCAGGTCTCATCCATGGTGTCACATGAGAACACAGCACATGATCTGAGTGTCACTGAAAGTGGTAAGCCGATACCCAGGTCTTTTCTCATGAGGTTTTTGTGTAATGCTGCCCTTAATAGCATAGTAGTATGTGTGGGAGGATGTGACTTAGGTTGGGTAAAACTCCATTTTAATTCTGACTCTACCAGTTACTTTTGTCTGACAAACTGTTTCATTTCTCAACTTCATCTGTCCTTATCTGTGAAATGGGAACGATAGTTCCTATCTCATGATATATAATAGCTCCATGCAAAGAGCTTGGTACACTAAAATACTTAGCAAATGTTAGACCTCTTCTTTCATAGGTCTGCTGGCCAGATAAAAGGAGACAGTATTTGTAAAAATCTTGGCATACATCCTTATCCCACACAAATCCCTTTCAAGAAGTTGTACCCTTAAGAGCATCTAAGAAGCAAGAAAGGGAAGAGTGTCCTGAAGTACAGTTGTGTGGCTTATTTTAAGAGTTGCTTGCCTCCGCTTTTGTGTGCCTTCTTTGCTTTGCTTTGTCTAGTTCTCTGAACTTGGCACTGTCTAGGCTTCCTATAGCTTCACTGGCACCACAGATCACCCAAGACCATAGAAGAGGCTGCTGTGAACTCTGGTGCCCTGCAGACTGCCACCTGGCCCTCTGCTCTCATGGGAAAGGGGCTGATGCATTGCATGCTAGCAGAACTACTGATGGCCTTAGTTTTTACAGTTCATTTCAAAGCATGTTCTCAACTAGTTTTCATCTTAATAAAGTTAGCTCTCTTGATTGGTTTAGGTAAAAAGCATTTGGAAGAACAAGAAACCAACAGTAGTAAAGATGGCAGTTTTCTTTCCACCAAAGAAATTCAGGATCTGGAAGACACGGATAGGTAACAACATCTAGACTTCTGAAAGGATTTTAAAATTGCATTTGTTTTTTTTTTAAGAACAAATAATAAGAAACAGAACAATATTTTCTTTATTCTTCTTGATTCATTACCCGGGTTTTGTTTTATATTAACATGTGTTGATTATATATAATAGGTTTCATGATGATGTTTTTATTCATGTATATATTTTTATCAAACTCACCTTCTATTACCCTCTTTTGTCTCTCTTACTCTCACTAGTGCCCTGCTACTTGCATGTCATTTTTGGAGGGTGTGTGCCCTAACATGTGTCATTAGGGTTTCTCACAGAAGCATGGGTGAGGGCTTGTTTATAGGAGCGTGAACACTTGACGGGGCCTGCGCCACTGAGGAACATGTCTCCCATTGCCCAGCAGTCGTTAACTGTCTGTACATTCTCAGGGCTGGATGGGGCTTGTGAGAGAATGAGAACCTGCCTGCCTGTGTCTCTTCAGCCCCTCATTATACTTGGGTCTTATTAGCACTCCCCCACTGCCTTCCTTTATCTGTCTTCTCCACCTTTTGCTGGTCCCTTTCCATCTCCCTAGTAGTCCTTCCCTCCACTTTCATGGCACATACATGCCATTGTCTTTTCTCCATCCTTTAGATCTCTTTCCTTATAGTCTCCTTTCTATTTTTGTCACACACACACACACACACACACAGAAATTTAAGTGTAGTTTTACATGGAATGTTTGTCTTAGTATAATGATTTCCAGGTTCTATCCACTTTTCTGCAAATGTCATAATTTCATTCTTTAAGAAATTAGTGTGTGTGTGCTTGTGCATGCTCACATACTACAGTGTTCTTGGGAAGGTCAGAGGAAAACTTGTGGTTGTTGGTTCTCTCCTACCATGAGGGTTCTAGGGATTGAAGTCAGCTAGTCAGGCTCTAGTGGAAGACATCTTCACCTGCTGAGCCATCTCAACTGGGCCTCATTCTTCTTCACAGAATGTATACTTAGGATGTGTTTTGTTTGAAACTAGGTCCAATACTGTCACCCAGACTGAATTTGAACTTGGGGCCGGCCTTCTGCCTTAGCCTCTGGAGTGTTGCGACTACAGGCTTGTCCTATAACACCTGTTCCACCATACCTGGCTTTGCTTTTCCCCTGTTCATCTGTTGATGGAACTCTAGGCTGGTTTTAATTTTCATAAGATATATTATTACTTTTGTGTGTGTATGTATGTGTGCCTGTGACAGTGTATGTACATCGTGTGTTCAGGTGCCCGAAGAAGTCAGAAGAGGAAGTTGTATCATCTGAAACTGGAGTTACAGGCAGTTAATTGAGCTGCCTGTGGAGTCTAAGAACTAAACTAAATAAACTTTGAAAGGAAAGACTTGGGCCTGTGGCAGCACTTGCTCCCTCCCCTCATCCTCCTCCTAATCTAGTTCCTGCATCTTCCCGTTGACAAGAGGTTCATGGGTGGCAGGCACTGCTGGTGCAGCAGTCAGTCACACCGCAGAGACATCCGCTTTTTTCAGTTTTCTGCTCTGTCACCTGTGACATGTTGATCCTTGTTCTGGTCTTAATTTTTCTACCTTTTCCCCAAAAATCTGTCTCCTGGTGGCATTGATTGTTATTGTTCCTCTAGCAGACAAAGGGAAAAAGAGAGTAGGACAGAGAAATATGTTGCTGGAATCTGCCCCCTTTTATTTGGGAAGCAAAACCTTTCCCAGAAGTTCTCCAGAAGACAATTACTTGTATTTCATTGGCTAAACTCTGAATTCAGTATTTCCCACTCTTTAAAGGCTAAATCATTCTTTTAAAGGAAGGAAGTGTCTTAAGAGCTGAGAGGAGACAGAAAACAAAGGGCAAAAGGAGGAAGACTTTTTGGAAGCATTTTGAACATTTTTATTTATTAAATGTATTTATCATTTTCTGTGTTGTTGTGTGTGGTATATGATAGCACACATGCATTCTGTGATCTGAGTGTGAAGGTCAGAGGACAGCTTTGTAGAGTTTCCTCCCACTCTTACATGGGTTCAGGAGATACTGTTGTCAGGCGTGGCTAGCAGGTGCTTATCTATGGAGTCATCTCACCAGCCCTGAGAAATCTTTGCTCTCTGATGTGTATTGTAATTATTTTTTCCATCTTCTCAAGCCACTTTCAGAAAAAAAAATCTGTATGGATTATTCAGGGGAAAAGATGAGCTGCTCTAGGTAAAGTTAGTGCACATTTTGTACTTCCTACAGGAAGACCAAAGTTGAGAGCATCCTGGGCTTCATAGAGATTGTCTTAAGAACAACAACAACAAAAAAGTTACATTTAGCTATACGAATGTAAAGTTCTTTGTACCTTGTTAGCTACGGGGGCTAGAGATGTTGCTCAGTTGGCAGAGTACTTACCTAGAACGTATGAGGCTTTATGTTTGATCCCCAGCAACACGTACTTGTAATCCTAGCACTCAGAAGGTAGACGGGGGGGGGGGGGGGGGCGGG
>CM053746.1:31070781-31164429 GCA_028658305.1 Pachyuromys duprasi | reverse complement strand
ACAACCTTACCCACTGAGAGGTCTTACCTGGCACTTACCAATTTGGCTAGTCTAGCTAGCCAGTCTGACCAGGGGATCCCCTTGTCTCTGTCCTCTAAATGCTGGGTGACAAGTAGGTTCTGGGGACTCAAACTCTGGTCCTCAGTGCTTACTTACTTGACAAGTGTTTTATTCACTGAACCCTTTCCCCAGCTTCTTTAGTCCTAGGTACTACTATAGAATGGAAGATATATTTACAACTGGTAAGTGTACATTTTAGGCCTCCTCAAAACACCTTTTATCTACTAGCCTCAAAAGTAGTTCTTATTCAGAAAAACACACAGAAGGCATGTAGAATTATAACCTCATATAGAAGCTGAATTTAATGACCTATAATTGAGACAGAATTGTTATTGGAGAGAGTGATCTCCTGGGTGCCAGGATTTTGTCAAGGGGCTAAAGGACTATTTTAGTGTACATATAAGTTAAATACAAGTAACCTCTGGGAGTCTAGACACAATCTCACATCTTACGGTCTTTCTTGCGAAAGCACCAACAGTAGTAAAGATGGCAGCGCCACCACACCTACTGCGCAGCGATACATTACGAGGGAAAGTGACTCTTGTCACCATTGTCTTTACTTCCCCTGGACAGAGCTCATTCTTCTCTTGATGAGGACCTGGAAAGATTGCTGCAGTCACCTGAGGAGAATTTGGCACTACTGGATGCCCCCAAGGACTCTACAAGGTTGTCTTTCCCATTAAGGAATCCTTTGCTTATGTTTCACAGGGGAAAGAATATGCAAGATGTTGTGCACCTAGGACATAGACTCCCAGGCTCCCAGTTTCTTTCTTTCTTTTCCTGTTTTCAGGAAGTAGTTAGGTTCTAATTTCTTGGAGAATCAATGTCTGGTGATGGCATTGTGCTGCTGTAGATCAGCCAGCCCTTACGTTTGTCATCACTCTCACACTTGCCTGTCTTCCTCCAGCCATTTACTCCCCAAGACATTGATTAGGTGGCTGATATCAGTTAGAGCTCTCAGACTGGATTTTAGCCCTGTCACCTTCAGTGTTTCATAAGCCATTTGAGTTAAATCAGAAAAGGCATACATCAAGTTTTCAGATAACACAAATCTAGAAGTGAAGGCCGATGTGATGGGTGATAGGCTGAAAATCCAAAATTATCCTGACAAGTGGAAATACTAGCTACTTTAAAAGAGAAAGACAAAGCCAGGAGTGGCTGTTGCATGAGCCTGTAGTTTCAGCTACTTAGAAGTCTAAGGGGAATGATTGAGCCCAGAAGTTCAAGATCAGCCAAGAAACATAGGGCTACAATATCACAAACAAGCAAAACTATAACAATAAAAATGACAAACTTAAAAGATTTACAAGTTTTAGATCCAAAAGTATACATTGTGGAAAACCAGGCCTAACTGGATAATTTTTTTATTGGAAATTATTCCTCACAGTAATTATGTTGTGGGCAGGAAGTCTTAATTCACATGTCCAGTATTTAGTTTCTGAAAAAGTTGACACAGCATTAATGCAGGATGAACCGATCAGACAAGTACACCGTAGGTAACCATGCAGTACTGACACATTTCTGAATGGATGTGAGCAATCAACAGAGAGGACACAGAATAGGCTTAGGTCTGGAAACCAGGTCATATGAGAACAGCCAGGGAGACTCAGCCTGAAAAGAGCTGATGAGTGCAGAATTTGATAGCGTCCCTCAGACACCTGAAACACTGTGAAGTGAAGAGAGTCTGCTCACTGTCTTCTGCCCCAAAGGATAGAACTGGTGTACTAGACATTGCAAAGTAAATGTTCCTTATTAGTGAAGCACAAATTTTCTAATGGCCACAAGCTATAGCGGAAATGGCCTTTCCATTTTAACAGTGGCTACAGCTGCCCCGGTTTGTGAGTAACTGTGATCTTGGGTATCTGGACAGAAGTAGAAGAAAAACCTAAAGGCCTTTGCTGACTTTTTTTTTTCCTTTGCCCACTCTTGAGCCTCTGATTATGATAGTGAAGTTTAAAAGAGAAAAGTTCCCTTTTTTTCCAGGTACCATCCCAGAGAGGTAGCTGTTTCTGCTCTTAAGGAGAGTGTGGTTTTAAACTGTGAGATGCTTATTTAGACTTCTCCTATCACAGGGAGCCTGACAGAAATGATAAATAATAATTTCAAAGAGAATGCTGATTGTAAAATAATGAAAATGCTTTCTTTTTTCTTTGAGGCTAGCTATATAGTCTTAATGTTGAAAGCAGAGTCTGATTACATAGGATTTAGAACTTATTAGGTATCTAATTTTCTGTGCCTTGGTTTTCACATCACACAATGTAGCAGTAACTGCTTCATATAGTTCTGAAAATGAGTGAGTTAACATACATTTAAACTAGTCTTGTTGGGCATGTAACACATGCCCTTAATCCCAGCACTCTGGAGACAGAGGCATGAAGATCGCTGTGAGTTCAAGGCCAGCCTGCTTTGCCTAATGAAGTTTAGGCCTTTAAGGCTACATAGGGAAATCCTGTCCAGAGAAAAGTAAATAAACCACATTTGCCCTGTAGGAACACCTCACTAGTACTAAGTACTCTGATTACTTCAGAACAGTCTTGTTCCCTGACTCTTAGGTATGCGTTTAATGCCACAAATTATTGTCATTAAAGGGAAGGAAAAAACAAAGATCAAGACATTGTTGAACAGAAGAGAAAAAGGAAAGAAAGCATCAAGCCAGAGAGAAGGAGATCAGACAGCTTTTTAGGGACTTTGGAAGAAGGTATGGATGAATGATGATTATGTAGTCTGTAATTCTTGGGCTTTGGTGACCATCAAAGCTTTTAAGTAATCTTTCCTAGATGCTATACATAATCTTCCAACCTGGTGTAATTGCCTTTTCCTTGCAGTTCAGATAAGCATTTCTGATAATTGCAATCAACTTCATCACAAAGCAGTGACATCAGATTTGGGTTTTTTTTTTTTCCTTCTTTTGTTTTTTTGTGTTTGTTTGTTGTTGTTGTTTTTTTTTTTGGCCTCAAACTGAAAGCAGTTAGTTCTCCTACCTACCAGGTGCTATGATGCAGGCATGAGCTAACACTTCTGGCTTTTCAGTTCTGTTTCTAAAACAAGCTATGGGCCAGCCCATTTTGTACATTGTCTGTAGAGCTGTTTTGAATTTAAATACAGTTGAAAGAGCTTTTAATTTAAGCTGAGTGTGGCAGTACATGCCTCAGTGCTCAGGAGACTCATCCGTGGATTTCAAGGCTACCCAGGGAGACCCTGTCTAAAGACAAAACAAAAACCAAGAGCTTGGAGACTGCCTTTAATCCCAGCACTCAGGAGGTAGAGGCAGGTCAATCTCTGAACTCAGGGCTAGCCTGGTCTACAAAAAGACTTCCAGGACAGCAAGAGCTGTTACACAGAGAAATCCTGTCTCAAAAACAAAAAACAAAGAAACAAAAACTATTCAAGTAGTATCAGCCTTCTAATATATCTTTACAAATGATTTGTTTGTGTTACTCAGGGTGTTAGATGCTCACCTTTTGGAGTCTTCTAGTCTCCCTTGCATCCCTTCCTTAGTCCCTTCTCAGTCCACTTCCTCTGCCCTCTTTTATGCTTTATGCCTCAGGATATTGACCCTACAGGACTGCATCTCCTTGGCTTTCTGTTAGCCAGTGGGGTCCCCCGGCAGGATCAGAGGACAAGAAAATTGTTAACTCATTTCCCTTTCCTACCTACTTGAGCACCTTGCAGTGGGTAACCATGTTGTCCTTCACTAGTGTCTGGTCTTTCCTAATTCCAGTTCTCCTTTCTAGATTCCAGTTCTTCCTTCTTGATTCCTCCCATCCCAGCCCCAGCTGCTCAGCTGCTTTCCACTTAGGCTTCCCCCAGCTGCAAATAGATGCTTTTCAGTCCTTGTTTGTTCCCTTAACTCTAATTATACCTTTGTGTACAGCCACTTTGTTAAGGAAGCTTTATCTGTACTAGCTATGTGTATATTTTATTTCCTCCAGAACTCTGACTGACATAGGGCCCAGGGTATATGGACATTTAGCCAAGATTAAATTCACTGAGAAGATAACTCAGAGAATTTGGCAAGGTAATGTAGGGACTTTTGAATCAGTGTCACTGGTACTTGTTGCTATGGCAGGGAGCTATATGATGTTAGGAGAAGAAGATGTTATCTGTGTTTTCAGAAAAGTATATAAGCGTACAACAAATAAGTAAACAGTACACTAGACTAGAGATAGCTCTAGTCTGAATACTGAATTTTGACAGCCCTTGACCTAGAATGTAACTGCCTTTTTTTTTTTCCTTCCTCTTGTGTTCCATCAAGATGAACTAAAACCCTGTTTTTGGAAGCGACTGGGTTGGTCTGAACCTTCCAGGTAACGAGATAGCATGTTTATAAGCCAGAGTTTGTTTTTTTTAGATTGCGTGGGCAGACTTAAAATATTTACCAGTGTCTAAATAAATATCACTATCAGATTGAATTCTTACCAACCTGCTCAATTTATAGTTCTATGTCTATAATTGAAAAAAATATCAGGTAACGTTAATGCTAGCTTTGCTTAAATAACTGGTATCTGCTCAAGGAAAGTTTCCACAGACAGGGAGAATAAAAGATGCTGCTGCCCAATGCTTTTCAGTCACTTTGCATTTCATGATACATTGTTGGTACTATCTGCCTTGACTACACAGACGGAAATTCCTTTCCTGTGACTTCAGTTAAATAGGAAAGTGTGTGTGTGTGTGTGTGTGTGTGTGTTTTCTAAATACATAGTGGGCCTAGGAAATTAGCTTAATGCCAGAATGCCTGCCTGGTTTGTGTGAGTCCTGGGATGTGATCCCAAGCGCTGCACAAGAATTGTTTAAAGTACATATGAACTCAAAACTTCCCTTTTTTTTGTCCTTTAAAATATATGCACACAGGATAATTGTGCTGGATCAGAGCGACTTGTCAGAATGATTGGAACTGGATCGTGCAGGCACTGTGGCTTGTGGCCTCCTTTCTTCTTTTATCTGCTTCAGTTGCCTCAAGGACAGTGGTTCCAGTCTGTAACTCACACTTTGTTCTGCGGCTACCATGGGCACAATAATGTGGCCCTATCATGTGTAGCATGCCTAATCATTTGTTTTAAATCAGGTTTCTGAAAAATGCAAGGTAACCATAATGGCAAACATTTTGTTTTGTTCAGAATGGCTTTTGATTTTATTGATGTAAATTTTTGTAACTTTGTTATACAATAAAGTGTTTACTTTTAATGCTAGTTAGGTGCCAGTTGTGGAAGATCTATTTCTATTTCTATGCTTTGGTTTGGGGGTTGGGAAGATGACTGCATTTCCCTTCCAGCTTGCTAGGAGACGGCAACAAAACCCTAATGTATTTTGAGCTTTCTAAGATGAACAACACCATCTCTACATATTTTGATTGTGCATCTCACATCATCAGTGTACTAGAAGAACAGAACTGTGACAAAACTAAAATCACAACATTTTCTCTCATTTAGGCTTTTTGTGACTATTAGCCAAGTACATATGCATATCCAGTCTGGGATCTAGAGGATTTGTGTCCACGTAGAATTTTCACATATGATTAGTAATTTTTCTTGGAAGCACTACACTGTTGAGCAGTATTAACATTTGATTTTCTAGTAGATAGTAGTGAAAATCAAATAGCTTCTATTGTGTATGATCACATTTATACATTTTAGATCACAGAAAAATTTATCCTTCACAGATAAGATAGAAAGTAAAAATTTGTTTGGTTACCTTAAAGAAACAATTGCTTGCTGTTGTAACCAGAGGAAAACAATCAGAAAACAAGTTACCTGGAGGTGTGATAGCTCATGAATGATGTAATCCTTGTGCTTGGAAGGCTGACTCAGGAGGATTGCCTTGATTCAAGGACAGCTTGGGATACAGTGTGAGACCCTTCCTAAAGAGAGCAAACAACAGGGCTACAAGATGGCTCAGTGTGTAAAGACACATCACCGAGTCTTACAGTCTGAGTTGGATCATCAAGACCTGCATGGAAGATGGAGAGAGCTGGCTCTCAAGAGGTTGTTCTCTGATCTTCCTCCGCATGCACACAATGAATAAAGAAATATAGTAAAAATATAAAAAGCAAGCAACAAAGCAAAACCACTCCCAAGTCTATATTCCACGTGAGTGTATAGAGGCTTATGGTATAGTCTTCCTCTCAGAAGCTTACTCTAGTTGATGAGACAAATACATGTAAGAATGTGACGGCTAATGCAGATGCTGCATGGGAAGTGATGGCTTGATTACTTCCAATGATCAATTCATAAGCATTAAGGTTACACTGATGTCTGCTGACAAGAATTTTAATCTAGGCCAGGTGTGGTGGGACACACCATTAATCCCAGCTCACAGAGGCAGAAGCAGGAGGATCTCTCTGAGTTCAACGCCAACTTGGTCTACAGAGTAAGTTCCAGGACAGCCAGGGCTATATAGAGGGACCCTTTCTCCAAAAGAGGAAGAAGAAAAAAAGAATTGTTCTCTATCTAGGGAATAGACATTACTCTCCCATCTAGCTTTTCAAAGAAAGTGTAGCCTTCACCACTGCTCATAATATGATCACCTCAGTTTCTGTAGAAGAACAGATGAATGCATTCTGAATTCTTATTTTTTCCCACTTTCTTTTATCCTGTCCATTCAGTTTACCTTCTTAAGGAACATTTTTATTTTTAGCAACTTCAACTTTTCCTTTATAAACACTTAGATGGCAGTGCACGCCATTGTGTGCATGCTTGCATTTGTTTGCAGATGTAGAAGTGCACGTGTGGCTGTCTGCCTTATTCCTTGAAGGAGCATCTCTCACTCGAACCCAGAGCTCACTGCTATGGCTACTGTAGCTTGCTCCTGGGATCCCATCTCTGTCATGCACTAGAACTATAGGTGGGATGCCATTCCCATCTAGTCCCCATGATTGTGCACTAAGTGCTTTAATCACTGAGCCATCTCCCTATTTCCAAACTTTCTTCTTTATTCATTTCTTTCCATAAGCATTGACATGAAGATTTTCTTAGCTTTAAAAATCCTCCTCCGAGCTGGGCCTGGGGGTGTGGTCCATGCTTGTACTCTCAGCGCTCAGGAATCAAAGTCTGGAAGATTGCAGATTGGAAGCCAAAGTGGATTACAGAGTGAGTACAAAACCGGTCTGACTACAAAAAGCAACCAAACAATTTACAGAGATGGTTCCGCAGTTAAGTACATGCTGCTCTTTCAGGAGTCTGGAGTTCAGTTCCTAGCACCCACTTCAGGCAGCTCACAAAGAATTATATTGGAGATTAAGGTAAAAGAAAAATAAATGGTGGTGCACACCTTTAATCTCTAAATTTATGAGGCAGAGGCAGGTTGGTCTCTGTGAGTTCAAGGTCAGCCTAGTTTACAAAGTAAAGTAAGTTCCAGGCCAGCTAGGGCTACATAGTGATAGACCCTGTGTCAAAAAAAAAAAAAAATTTCCTCAAACAAAAACAGTAACAAATTTTAAAGCAATGAGAAAACAGGTAGCAGAATATTACCCCATGTGTGTGAGGCCAGGGTTCAATCCTCAGGCCTACTTAAAACAACAAGTCCTGGATCCCAACTGTCTTTCCAGCCACTAAACTACTGTTCTCCCATTGCAGTTCTTGACACCCTCCACTTGGTATCTTTGGTACCTCACCTCACCTCCCTCTCTGCTCAGCATACTAGAATGTGAGTCCCACTTCCATTTCTCAGAAGTTACTCGCGTCATCAGTAAACCTAAACCACACAGTCACTTTTGCCTTGTGTTAATTTTTCTCTTCACCTGTACCCTCAGTTTCATTGATGCTATACGCTTGGGTTTTCTTCCGTCTCTTCGCTTGTTCTACCTCCAGCTTTTTTCTGAATGTTCTTCCTAAATGACTGTGATGGTTTGAATGAGAATAGCCCCCAGAGGCTCACATGTTTTCATGCTTAATCCCCGGCTGTTTGGAAGGATTAGGAGGCGTGGCCTTGTTGCAGTAGGTGTATCACTTGGGGTGGGTGAGTTGTCAAAAGCCCATGCCCAGCCTAGGTCTCCCCACCTACCCCATGAGACTTCAAGCTCTCAGTGCCGTCCCTGCCATGACGACTGCAGACCAAACCTCTGGAATCGTGAGTTAGCTGCCGGTTAAATGCTTTAAGAGTTGTCTTGCTCATAGTGTCTCTTTACAGCAAAAGAACAGTGACTAAGACAGTGACCAACTTTACTTTCATGGCTTCAGTCATAGTGTATGATCCTAGATCTGTATCTGAGATCTCATCTGAGCTCACATGCTGACCCATAACATTCAGCATCTCCTCTTGGATTTCTTTGAGTACTCACTGAAATAGCCAATATTGAACTCATAGTCTTAGTGTCTTAGTTCCAAGGCAACTCTTAGGAAGGCAAAATTTTAATTGGGTCTGGCTTATAGTTTCAGAGGTTTAGCCATTACCATCGTGGCGGGAGACATGGCAGCATGCAGGCAGACACGGTGCTGGGGAAGAAGCTGTGAGTTCCACATCTTGATCTGCGGGCAGCAGAAGACTGTCTTCTATACTGGGCAGAGTTTGATCATGACAGACCTCAAAGCCTGTTCCTACAGTGACACTTCCTCCAACAAGGCCACGCCCACTCCAACAAGGCTACACCTCCCAATAGTACCACTCCCCATAGGCTGACCCTCCAGACACATGAGTCTATGGCGGCCAAACCTATTCAAACCACCATACCTAGTCTCCTTTGCCTTTAGCATTCCCCTTTTGGTGGTAGTATCCACTCAAATCAGAGATCCAGAAATCATCCTTGACCTCCATTTATATTAGACTTACAATCTTTTTAAAAGATTTATAATGTATACAGTGTTCTGCCTGCATGTACACCTACATGCTAGAAGAGGGCACCAGATCTCATTATAGATGGTTGTGAACCACCATGTAGTTGTTGAAAATTGAGCTCAGGACCTCTGGAAGAGCAGACAGTGCTCTTAAACTCTGAGCCATCTCTCCAGCCCCTAGATTTACAATCTTAACACATTACATTTAAAAAGAATCATGAGCCCTGGATATGGTGGTGCATGTCTTTGCTCCCAGAACTGGGGAAACAGAGGCAGGCAGATCCTGTGAGTTTTTGGCCAGCCGGTTCTATAAAGTGATTGCCAGGACAGCCAGGCTACACAGAGAAACCTTGTCAAGGGGAAAAAAAAATCAGTAAAGATTTTGTTTCAGTGTGGGCCTGGTAACACGGGATTATAATCTCAGCACCTGCAGGCTGAGGCAGGAAAATTTCCTAGAGTTCTGAAGCCAGTCTGGACTGTAGTGTGAGAAGACAAACAACAACAAAACAACAGCATAGAACTCCTCCCTGCCAGACAAACAAAAAACTTTAATCTCCAAACTACGTGTTCCTCGCTCTGATTTCTCACTGTTTTGTCGCCGCTGCCCCTGTCCGTGGTGCGACAGCTTTCTCAAGTGGCCTCTTCCATCCAACGTCATCTAATCTAAGGCTGATCCTCCTGAATCTATCAAGAGCTGAATTACAGGCACTTGACACCATGCCTGCCTCACAAATCTTTCTAATAACTCCTGTATGCCATTCACTGCTCTGGGCCTTCAGGCAATGGTGAGGCAAGCAAAGCCTGCTGTTCTGTAGTTTACTTAGCTATTCAGTGACCAAATGGTATTAATGATAAATTCTGTGATGACAGTAGATAGGTTAAAATGGTATTAGTTGCATCTGGATGTTAAGAGCAATGTAATGGATGGAGTGGATGGAGCGATGGCTCAGTGGCTAAGAGCACTCACTGCTCTTCGGAAGGTCCTGAGTTCAGTTCTCAGCACCACATGGCAGTTCACAACTGTCTGATGCTGTCATCTCGTGTGCAGAAGTACGACGTGCAGACAAAATAGCCATATGCATAGACTACATAAACAGGTTTTTTTTTAAAGAGGTAATTTAACAGTAGATAAGGTATTCAATGGAAGCTTCTCTGTAGATGTGACCTTTAAACTTTGTCTGGAATGAGGGGAGACAGTTTTGCGTCTAGAGGATGAGCATCCAGCACCAGGAACAGCAGGTACAGAGAGCTCCATGGGAAACACTGAACTGAGGTATGAAAGTGTGATAGAGGGCTGGAGAAATGGCTCAGTGGTTAAGACACTGGCTGTTCTTCCAGAGGTCCTGAGTTCAATTCCCAGCAACCATATGGTGGCTCATAACCATCTATAATGAGATCTGGTGCCCAATTCTGGTCTTCTGGCACATATGCAGGCAGAATACTGTATACATAATGAATAATAATAATAATAAAAAGATAGAGAAGCAGATTAAATCATGGGGAAGCTGGAAAGTTACAATGAGGGACCTGGAGATGTGGCTCACCAGATGCTCTTCCAGAGGACCTGAGTTTTACTCCCAGCACCCAATGGCAGCTCACAAGTGTCTTTAACTCCAGTCCCAGGGGTTTGAAGCCCTCTTCTGGCATACATGAGTACCAGTTGAACACATGGTACATAAACATATATGTAGGCAAATCACCCACATGCATAAAAAGTACAGTGAAGATGTGAGACCAAGCAAGACGGATTTATAGACCACGGCAAAATGTAGGAATTGTTAGAAAAATTTCACTCTTCCCTAATTTTTAACACAATGTGTTATTGTTGTTTTGAGATAGAATCTTATTATATTCCAGGCTAGCCTTCAATTCACCATATAGTTGAGTGAAACCTTGAATTTCTGAATCTTCCTTCCTCCACCTTCTGAGTGCTAAGATTGTAGGCCTTTATCAGCACTCATTTATGTGAACTCAGGCTGGAATTTGTTCCACAAGTACCCTACCAACTAAGCTATATCCCCAACCACAGGACCTTTTATTCATCTGTTGGTGTGTATACAGAAGGTAAATACGTGTATGTGCTCAGGTATATATATGAGTGTTCATATGTGGAAGCTAGAAGTCAACAATGTGTGTCTTCCTCTATTGCTCTTCACGTTGATTTTTTTTTTTTCCGACAATAGCTCTCAACTGATCCTGGAGCTCTAGAGATCTGTCTTTGTCCCCTCAGCACTGGGTTAGCAGGTGCACTCCATACTTGCTTTTTATGAGTGCTGGATCTGAACTCGGACCCCCGTTTGTACAGCAAGTGCTTTATCTAATGAGTCAATCTCCACCCTCACAACAATCTTTTTTCTTTGTGGATCTCATTCAGACCTTTGCCCATGGCTCTTAGAGATAATAGAGCTCTTTAGACACACTGTGGCGTGTGCTACTCTTGCCCAGAATGCTTCCTCTAGCTATTCTACTTGGTTCTCGTTTAATTTCCTTAGAGAGTCTTCTTGAGGTTTCTGAATCTTGAACTACATTAGAGCCTTCTGTAAATTTCTTTACTACAGCATCCTGCCTGCCGCCTTCTACCCCATGCATAGACCCTATTGTCTTTCTCTCTTTCATATGCGTGTGTGCACACATTTTTAAATTAATTTACTTTATGTATATTAGTTCTCTATCTGCATATACACCTGTATACCAGAAGGGGGCACCAGGTCAAATTATAGATGGTCATGAGCCACCATGTGGTTGCTGGGAACTGAACTCTGCACCTCTGGAAGAGCAGCCAGTGCTCTTAACTACTGAGCCATCTCTCCAGCCCCACACACATAGTATTAGCCAAGTGTGTATGCCTTAATTCCAGCACTTGGGCAGCAGAGGCAGGAGTATCTCTTGAGTTTAAGGTCAGTCTGATCTACATAGCAAGTTCTAGGTCTACATAATATAGAGACCCTGTAGGGGCTGTAATAGGTATGGCTCTTTTAGACTCATGCATTTGAATGCTCGGCCCATGGGGACCGTTACTATTAGAAGGCGTGGCCTTATTGGAGTAGGTGTGTTGTTACTGGAGGACATGTGTCACTGTGTGAGCAGGCTCTGAGGTCTCCTATACTCAATCTATGCCCAGTGTGTCTTTTTTCTGCTGCCTGCAGATCAAGAACTCTGAGCTCCTTCTCCAGTACCATGTCTTCCTGAATGCTGTCATGCTTTCCATCATGATGATTAATGGACTAAACCTCTGAAACTGTAAGCCAATCCCAATTAAATGTTTTCTTTATCAGAGTTGCCACAGGGCTGGAGAGATGGTTCAGTGGTTAAGAGCACTGTCTGCCCTTACGGAGGTCCTGAGTTCTATTCCTAGCAACCACATAGAGGCTCACAGTCATCTATACAGAGATCTGATGCCCTCTTCTGGCATGCAGGTGTACGTGCAGATAAGGTATTCAATACATAAAATGTCTTTTTCAAAAAAAAAAAAAAAAGGTGCCTTGGCCATGGTGTCTTCACAGCAATAAAGCCCCAAGACAGACCCTTTCTGAAAACGACAAAAGACTGTGTGTGGGAGGGAGTGTGCAAGCCGGTGCCTGTGTCACCAACTACATGATGAGGTTGGAGGCCAACTTTCAGGAGCTGGTTTTTCCTTCCATCGTAGGTTAAGGGGATAGGGTTCAAGTTGTCACTCTGGCTCCATACTTTGATTTCATACTGCACAACACACTTATAGACCAGTAAAACGTTCTATTCCTGTTCCTGTGAACTGTAAGCTAAAGAAGGCAAGGTCTTGTTTGTGTTGTTCACTGACATAGCCCAGATTTATATTTGGGGATATTCACTAGAGAAGACTGCTTGTACAAGCCAACAGAAAGTGTTCATTAGCTGTCTAGCGACAACAGGATCCCAGTGCAGCACTGAGCCTTTCTCAGGGTGAGTGTTTAAACACAAAAATACATGTTCTGGGTTGACATACTTTATTTAACGAGAAGGTAGCCAAAAGAAGGACTACAGAAACTATAAAACAATGTCAGAGATTTTCCCAGAGCTATACACTTTGATGGATTGGGTGTTTGTGTACATTTTGGCAGGTGGTGCTGTCAACTTCCTGAGTTTTACAGCCTGAATGGTACTTTCATTATGGAGTCAGTCATGCTAAGGTCTAGGGGTCTACTTCAGTCTGGTTCCTGTTAACAATATTGGGTGCTCAGCTGATACGGTGAGAGTGATTAATTTCAATATTCATAAACCACTGTAGGTCAGGCATTACCGCCCTTCTTACAAAAAAAGAGATTATTCAGAAGGGGTTTTGTGACCATCCCATGATCACACTGGAGGAAATGTGCTTTTATACTTACAGATGGTACAGAAGCCTTCCCTGAGGTAGCTCAAGACTGCACTAAGGAAATATTAAGAATATGGAAATGGAGTTGGTGAGGTGGCTCAGTGAGTAAAGCCATAAAAGCCTGATGACCTGAGTTCAATACCTGGAACCCACAGGGAATGGAGGGAACCAACTCCTAAAAGTTGTCCTCTGATATCTTTAATCCCACCATATTGGAGGCAGAAGCAGGCAGATCTCCATGAGTTCGAGGCTATCCTGGTCTACAGAGCAAGTTCTAGGACAGCCAGGGCTACATGGACAAATCCTGTTTTGAAAAATTAAAAGTCAAAGTAATGAAATAATCATAAGTGAATTCATTCAAAATCACATTATAGGTATGGATTGGCATGGAAACAAAGCTATGACATGAAATAGTGTTAGTAATATTCTTGTAGACATAGCAGGATTTTACTTATGTAACTTTATGATGCCCACATATGGTAAATGCAGAAAATACTTATTAAATAATAAAATAGGGAAGTTTGGTCCTGTTACA
This sequence comes from Pachyuromys duprasi, assembly GCA_028658305.1. Lineage (NCBI taxonomy): Eukaryota > Metazoa > Chordata > Mammalia > Rodentia > Muridae > Pachyuromys > Pachyuromys duprasi. The sequence goes on along the minus strand of CM053746.1, from coordinate 31,150,736 downwards.
TAATTTCATCTTTTTATAATTCAAAGCAAACTCCTTCAACTGGGGGGAATAGAAAGTTTAGTTCAAGTCCCTGGAAAGAGTATAATGGAAAGAGTATAACCATAAACCTAATTAATTTTATCATAACTCAGGTGAAGAAAAAGTAACAAGAATAGAATGATCAGTGTAGTGCACAACAACATGATCATAAGTCTTGGCCTAACATCTGTAATCACAGCACTGAGGAGGCTAAAGCAGGAGGATTGTAAGTCAGAGGCCAACCTGTGCTATCCAGTAAGATTTTGTCTCAAACAAACCCTTAGCCTTTCAGAGTCAATGATAGAAGGCTGCATATGGTAATTTCTGTGTCAAAAAAGGGTGTGTGTGGAAAGGACATAAAAAAGAAAGACCATCCATGATGGTCATTGAAAATGCAAAGTCACTACTCTTCATGTAAAAATAAAAACAAACCATGCTGGGTGGCGGTGGCATATACCTTTCCCAGCATCAGAGAGGCAGAGACAGAGACAGGTTCTGTCTGAGTTAAAGGCCAGCTTATTATACAGAGTGAGTTCCAGGACAGCCAGGGCTATACAGAGAAACCCTGTCTCAAAAAACAAAAAACCTGGAGGCTGAAAAGATGGCTCAGAGGTTAAGAACACTCGCTGCTCTTCCAAAGGTCCTGAGTTCAATTCCCAGCAACCATATGGTGGCTCATAACCATCTACAGTAAGATCTGGTGGGCAGGCAGAATGTTGTATAAATAATAATAATAATAATAATAATAATAACCAAACGAACAAAACCAGAAAGCAGAAAGAAAAAAAGGCATGGTATAATGGCACCTGCCTATAATTCCTACAACTTGAGAAGCTGAGGTGGGAGGATCATGTGTTGGAGTCCAGCTTGGACCAGTTAATGAGAATCTGTCCCAAAAGAGGAGGGTGCAGAAAAGATGGCTCAGTAGTTAAGAGCACACACTTTGCAGAGAGCTTGGTTTTGATTCCCAGCACCTACATCCAGTGGCACACAGTGTTTCAACCTGTCTAACCAGTACTCACATAAACATATACATAGTTAAAAATTAAAAAGATGTAGCTTAGTGGATAGTTTGTCTAACATACATGAGGCCTTGTATATGATCCCTAGCATGACATAAACTGGTTGTGGTAGCATATGCCAATAATCCCACTCCTTGGGAAGTAGAAGCAGGAGGACTAGAAGTCAGAGGTCCAAGATCATACAGAAAGAGTTCAGGGCAGCCTGGGTTGCATGAGACTCTGTCTCAAAACAGGTTGGGGGGGGCAGAGAGATGAAGGAGAAAGGATGAATGTCTGAATCTAACTGATTACTAACAAGGGGATCATTAAAAGGAAGGGACATTAATATGTTTTGTATAATATTTATTGTGTAATAATATTCATGTAACCAGGCAGTCATTTCCAGATTGAAACTAAGACTCTGGTAAAGTCAGGTCCAGGGTTCACAACCAGTCATTCATTATCAAAACTAAACCAACTCCAGATCTTCACTATGCTACTGCACGCCCTTGCAATAATGAGTGAGTTTGTGATTTGAGTGGTCTAGGTTATGACCCTCGAGTCAGCCAACCCATTCATGAGACTTGGAAAAGGCTGGTGCTCTGTTACTTTTAATTCATACGTAGCAGTTTCTAACAAAATGAGAGCAAATCTGTCCATCACAAAACGCACCTTGTTCAGGCTGAGCTGGCACAGCGTGATCGGCTTGTGGAGCTGACTTCATAAGGTCTTTAGGCTGATTTTTCCCCCTGGCTGAGTCCCTGAGAACTTCTAGAAGCCAGGGAGAATAAGGAAATTCTCTGTATACTAGGAAACCTCGATTTTCTAAAGAACTTGGCGAAAGGCTTAGTGTCAAGTCCAAAGACGAGATTCACTTTCCATCTGGTTAGTGATTTTCTATGAAGAATTGTAACTGTAAAACAAGGTGTTTAGTAGGAAGCGTCTTCTTTTATGACATCATCAGACAGAGATTGTAAAGAGGACTGTGAGGCATTCTTAGAACAGTAGCCACTTTCGTAGGGGACCAAGAACAGCAGCTCTGAAAACAATGAGGGTAAACACTCATGCTTAATCAGGATCCTGAAAACAAGCCAGCTAATAAAACATGGCATCTACCCAGAAGGCCACAGTCTTTCAGGTGTTCAAGACAAATAAAAGTGGGTCCAGGGTAGCAGTTTCTTCACACAGAGGGCCTGAGGTTATTACCTCCACTCCTCAGCGGGGACATGGGTGTATTTCCTCAAGCCAGCGAGGTGCTGCTGTCACTCTGAGCCCTCCTACCCAAAGAAGAGCTGAAGCTGCATATTCCACTACTCACCCTTCAACATCAGACTATCCTCGCTGTCTGTCCCAACAGTCAGGGCCTGGCCTCTCTACAGTGTCCACTCCACGGGGAACTGACACCAGAGCAAGAGTAGAGCCACCCCGCCGTCACTCTCCTCATCGAAAGAACCAGTCAGTGCAGACAGTGTCTTCCCATCTCTCGGGAGGGCCTCGGAATGTCAGTCCAATCAGGGAAGAATCAACTCGAAAAAGTGAGAACAAGCCAGGGCGTGAGGTTGGCTATCATTCCTCTGTGGTCTCTGATGCCAAATACCGTCACTTGTGTTTTGTAAGTGAAAAAGAGGAGGACCCGCCATCCAAGGTCCAGAACCCCCAGGGGGTTAGAGTACCCCGTAGAATTTCAGCTTACCCAAAGGATGAAGCTATACAAACAGAACCCACACGACGGACTACTGCCGAAGTCAAATCTTCAAGAACTGTCTCTATCCCGGAGCATGGCAGTCGGGTCACTGCTGAGCAGCAGACGCTCCTTAGAAAGACCCCTCTTCAGGAACCAGAAGTTGGTCCTCACAGCTCAGTTCTTTCAGAACCTTCCACCTTGCAAAAGAACATTAAAATGTCGTCAGGCCTCAAACTTTCTGTCGTTAGAGATTTAGATGGAGCACCTCGAGTTCCTTCACGTTCAGAGCGTTCTGTCTATGTTGAGACCAGGCCCTCCTCAAAGGTTTTAATATCAGAAACGGAGCCCACTGCAAGGCCCGCGACCCGAGACCGCAAGGTGACCATCTCCCCAGGAAGACAGTCAGCACAGTCAAGCCATCGTTTGACAACTCGAACGGCATCTGAAGGAGCCTATAAGTCTCCCCTGTATTCAGAGCTTTCTCCAAAGCCCTCCGTCCACGCAGAACTGGAGTTGACACCTCGGCCTTTGCCCCCTCGGTCCTTACCTAGGTATGGGCCTGATTGCTCATGGTGGGCCTTACTGAATCCTAAAGTTGAAATACCCCCAAACCAGTCATCAATATTTGATTATGAACTTAAGTCCCCTCCTCCCTTAGACACTGTAGATCCGTTTTACGAAATGGACTCAAACCCTTTCTTTGAGGACGTGATGTCCCAGAGAGAAAAAGCAAGCCTACCATCATCACCAAAGGATTCTTTATATGGAGTACCATTGACGGAAGGGCAAAACACCCTGAAGTGCATCAGCAAACAACCCATTCAAGGGTTCAATGCTTTCTTCCTGGGTATGTGAAGAAGCAAACTGTCCAGGCACAAGCCCACAATTAGCGAAAACAGGACACTGGGGTGGGCAGGAAAGCAGCCGCTCTTTGTGCTGGGCCCCAAGGCTGTCTTTATGCTAGTGCCAAAGCTGCTCCTGTCTTTGAGCTCAGTGCTCCATTGCCTCGCATGCCGCCGCCTCTGAGCTCCAAGCTAGTGACAGTCAGTGCAAATGGTTAAATCCGGAGTTGAGCATTGACTCTAACAGGCATTGCAGCTTAACTCTTCCGTGGAAGGTAGAGAGTGGACTCTGAGTGGATTCCTCAGAGTGGAAATAAAGAGCTGAGGCAGGCTGAGGGTTAGTGAGGGTTGTTAAAAACAAGAGCCTCAGGTAAACACTGTGGTTTCTAAGTAGAGTAGTTGGGGCACACATGGTCTGGGTCCCGGGCTTCAAACAGAGCAGGCTGGAAGATGGAAGAGGCGAGCGGCACTCAGTCTTAGCTGGGAAGAGAGTGAAAAGGGTCACAGGCTAAGAAGACTCTCTGGTAGAGATGTGGAGGGTGGGATGGCATTCCACAGACAGGAAAATGCAAGATTCTGTTACTTTCAGATGTTTCTGAGGAAATGTACAACCGGATCCTCTGGTGGCTGAAAGGTCTGTGTTTTCCCTCCTCGTGGAAGGCTTGGGCTGGGGGCGGGGCGAGAAGACAGGTGAGAAGGTGGCCTCCATGCCTGCTCTGTACTGCGGGGTCTTTCAGGAGACTAACTGGCTAGGGTTTAGACCTAAATGAGCAGTCATTCCATTATGAGTCATCCCTTTGGGAATGTGAACCTTTTTCATTTTCAGCAGTCTCCTACTGAGAACTCAGCTCTGGGAAGAACAGTTTGAGTCCTGTGGTCCTTACACATAACCTTACCTAGCTCACATTTGTTTGTTGGTTTTTAAAAGGTATATTTATTTATTATGTATACAATGTGTGTTTGCCTGTACACCTGCACGCCAGAAGAGGGCACCGGATCTCACTGTAGATGGTTGTGAACCACCCTGTGGTTGGTTGCTGGGAATTGAACTCAACGACCTCTGGAAGAGCAGCCAGTGCTCTTACCCTCTGAGCCATCTCTCTGCCCCGCTCCCACCCCCACCCCGCATATGTTTGTTTTTGAGACACAAGATCTTGTTAGGTAGCTTTGGCTGGTGTTGACCTTGCTATGTAGACCGGGATGGCTCTTGCATACATATAGACCTGCCTCCAGAATGCCAGGACTTAAAGGTTTGTGTTAGTACACCCGGCTCCTATCACATCTTTTAAGATTTAATTGATTTGATGTGTGTGGGTGTATGTATCTCTGTGCCCAGGAGGGCCAGAGGAGGATGTCAGATCCTCTGGAACTGGAGTTGTGAGTTGTGAGCTGCCATATGATTGCTAGGAATTCAACCTGGTTCCTCTGCAGGAGCAGCCAGTGTTCTTAACCATCTCTCCAGCCTCCTCCCGACCCCCTTCATGTGTTTTAAAGAAAAAAATCAGAAAAGCAAACCGAAGTTGTGCCCATTGCTGAGGCCACAGTGGTTCAGGTTAAGGGTCCAGAACTCTTCTCACACCCCCACGGGCTGCCCTGGTAGGATCTCTAGGTCTGCTCGTCTCTCCTCTCCCTCCCCACACCAGTAGGTCTTGCATTTGTCTCTGGAATCATTAGCATCCTCTCTGGTCCTTCTGCTCCTTTTTATGCATGGCCACTGGTGGCAGGGGGTTGTGAGGACCAGAGTGTCTTGGTAGCAGCGAGTTCTTGCTGTAAGAATTATGGCATGATAAAGCTCTTATTCTATTAATGGGACACAGGACACAGGCTCTGAATGGCACTCCTAGGGAGGACAGAGCCCTGTGAATACACTTCAGTCCTAAATCATCCTCCCATTTGGAGGGCCTGACCAGTGGGCGTTGCTTTATATTAAAGCACTTACCAAGGTGCTTGGCATCATGAACACTCAGTAAGTGGCAGCTGCTGCTGTTTGGGCCATTTTCGGTCCTAGGAATGGACTTGGGCTGGGTTATGCCTATATCAGCTGGGCATCTTTAGTAACACTCTCTTTTCCCCCTTCATGTTGACACTTCCTGAATTCCATTTGCTGCCCCCCTGGAAATGCCTGGCTGCTGCTGCTTTGTTTTGACAGATGAGGAGGTAAGAATTCCTCTGGGAGGTAACTTCTAGTCCAATGTTCCGACCCCTTGTCTGACTCCTACTTCTGTCCTCTAATGGGGGGGGGGGGGTGTTGTGTGGAAGAGACAGAACAACAACATGTGATTAGGTAGGTTGTTCATTGCACAAAAAGGCACTGTATTCTACCCAAGGGTATTTGTACAAAAGTGTTATATGAGCTGAAGTTGCAGCCTTGAAGAGAAAGAATGGAGATCTTTTACCCAGTGCTCTAGGGGAAGACTGGGCAGCTATGGGTTGGATCATTCCCCATCTGGCTCTTCCCTCTCCTGCCTAGGGCACTTCAGAAAGGGGTCGCCTTTCTGGGTTACACACTATTTGAGTCCTCAGGTTGGAGAAGCATGAAGTGGGCTCTGTTCTTGGCAGCCCTGTGTCCTAAATTTGGCAGTGTCCTGATTTTGCAGTGCATTACTGTTCCCTTATGTACTTGTGCTCTTCTTGGCCCATGTTTGATAAGATGGTCAAAGCTCTTCCTGTTCCATTCTTTCTGTTACCACATTGCTCTCTTCCCCAAAGCCTAGCAAAAGCTCCTAGTGAGTCTCATCCATGGCTGGCTGATCCAGGATGAGCAGTTGACTTCAGATGGAAAATGAGTGGGGACAGCAGGAGCTCAGATAACAGAACAGCTGAATTCCGGGAGGTGTCCCGGAATGCAGCCGCCACCCCCTCTGCCATGAGTTCTTATCCAGCCTCAGGTCCTAAGCTCAGCTGTAGGTGGGAGCAGCCACTTTTAGAGATTATCATCTCCAAGCAAAGCAGCAAGTCCCTCTTTCCTCTGTTTTCCTCCAGTCCCGCCCCACTTCTTCATTCCCGAGACAGCCTGATTCTCTACTAGATGCCTGATACTCTACTAGATGCACACACACACACACACACATTGTTTCCTTTGAGATCCTGACTACAGGAATGGGGAGATAAGACATGGACAATAATAATATATATAGTATAATAATATGCACTATAACAAATAATAACATGCACTAGTCTGTGCTCAATGCCCAGACGACAGGCTGAATGAATGCTCTTGGTAGGGCTTAGGAAATAGGGAGTCAGGAGGAGGGGAAGTAAGGGTAGCTACACCCTCCTGTCCAAGACTAGAGGGTTATATCTTAATACAAATCTATACCTCTGGGAAGGGCACTGTTTTCTTTGGTTTAAGATTTGATATCTATGACTAAGCAGGCTCCTCTCCATCCTCCCCCAGCCTCACCCCCTTTTCTGTGCATCTTGTTTTAGTTTAGGAAGTCAAAAGTTCTGGCAGCAGAATGACTTCTTCCCAAAATAGCTCTTATCCTGTCTGGATAATTACAGCTCTTCAGCCATGCTCAGTAGCAAAGCTGCTCCCCAGAAGCCAGGAAGAGAAGGCTCTCAGGCAGTTGGGCTGGGGTCTTCTCTGGCTCTCTGGAAGTAGGTTTTGGATAGAGTTGGGCAAAGTAGTCCCCATGAAAAGCCGGCTCTAGCAGCCTGTCCTTTCACGTTACACAACCCTCATGCTGGCCTAGGTTGGCGAGCCCATGGTCCTGGCGTACAAGGTCTCTGGTTCCTCTGATTTGGGAATGCTTGACCATAGAGACTGTTCCCAGCAGGAACATTCCCAGCAGGAATTCTGTAGTGGCTCAGCCCCAGTGGCTGGCTCATGGAAGGCAGTGTTTGCTACTGAACTTCATTAAGCCCCTTTGGTCCAAGCTATGACGCCAGATTTAGTCCATGACTCTGTCGGTCTCCTGAATGGCTCCTCGAGGTCTTCTTGTCTAGGGGTGGGGTTGAGAAGTACTTCTCATCCTTGGATTGGGATGGCAGGGGGTGGAGTCTCCTTTCAAAAAATTGAGCTAGACTGAAGGGGAGCATTCCTAACTGTGGGTGCTCGCAGAGTCTTAACAAGAAGGTCCTACCCAGAACTGTAGTGAGTTGGGAAACTGCCTTCTCCTCTGGCCTGGGGAGTTCTGAAAATAATGCAGCTCTTTATACACACACACACACACACACACACATATATATATATCTTTTATCTTTATATACATATGTTTTTAAGTTCTTTGAGACAGGGCTTCTCTGTGTAGCCTTGGCTATTCTGGATGTACTTTGTAGGCCAGGCTGGCCTTGAACTCACAGTGATCCACCTGCCTCTGCCTCCTTGAGTGCTGGGATTCCAATAATGTCGCTCTGAAGAAGGGCTGCAGTACCTCTGATGGACACAGCTATCCCATCTCCCCAAGATCACAGGACGCCTGACCTACCCGCCTCTAGATGTGACTATTCTGGCTGTCAGAGGAGGAGGTAGTTTCCTTCTGGCTGTCCCTATCAATTATGCAAGAAACCAACACTGGAAATTAGGGCAGGAACCAGAGGAGGCCATTTCAGTGCTACCCAAGGCAGACTTGAAACGTCTTCAGGGTAACCTGAAGGACAGGGTAGTCAGACTCTGTTGACTTCTGAACCTTGGGAAAGTTCTGTTCTGAGGCAGTTTATTTACAAAACAACAAAACAAAAAACAAAACAAAACAAAAACCCAAGTCTCTTAGGAACTCAGGAGTGTCTACATTCATGAAGGAGGTAACAGAATCCTAGAATGTAAACTATTTGAAAGGAATCCTGGGAACTCTCTTTCTCAATCTCCCCATTCCTCTTGTCTTGTATAGAGTAGTGGTTCTCAAGCTTCCTAAAGCTGTGACCCTCATGTTGTGGTGACCCCCAACCATAAAACTATTTTCATTGCTATTTCATAACTGTGATTTTACTACTGTTATGAACTGTAACATAAATATCTATGCTTTCCAGTGGTCTTAGACGACCTCTCACAACCCACAGTTTTAGAGACTGATGGTTGAGAGACTAATGTTAAAAAGCATAGGGCACATGTGAGTAGAAACGAGGCAGGGTAGCTCATAGGCTTTTCACAGCAGCTTAACCCCACGATATAGTGTCTTACCCAGCCAGATGACACATCATTCATTTTCAGTGACTGCAGGCAGCCCGTTCTGGAGCAGGATGAACAGCTGGTGACTTTAGGCTAAGACTTGCTAATTTGGGGACAAGTTAGGTTGACCAACTCATAAGGGCTTATTCCTGAAAGTCCCTCGTTAGTCCTGGAGAAACCAAGAGTTTTGTAATGGTCTCCCTCAGCACCAGCCACTGGATAAAGAGTTGAGAAATGATTTCCCAGCTTCACCTTGAGACTTGGACGGCTGGCTCTTAAGCCCAGTGCAATGAGGGCAGGAAAATGTAATTCCTCCTTGGCTTTGATGGTGGTCCCAAAGCTAAGTTTCCTTAGTTTTTGTTGTCAAAATAATCCCACAAAGGCATATACATTTTGGACTCCCTAGTATGTTTTTTTTCCTTTTTGTTTGCCTAATTTATGTGTGTGGGTATTTTTGCCTGGATATATGTCAGTCAGTATACCACATTTGTGCTTGGTACCCTGGGAATCAGAGAAAGTTCAGATCCCTGTAACTGAAGCTACATATGGTTGTGAGCCTCCCCATGTTGGTGCTGGGAATCAAACTTGGGTCTGGAAGAGCAGCCAGTACTCTTAACCATTGAGTTGATATCTCCAGACCTTCTTTCCACCTCCATCAGTGTACCTTGGAAAGCTAATTGCTCTTCTGACTGGACTCCATTTCCAGTTCTTTTTATTAGAATATTTTACTGATGTTTGACATGATGATTATGGTAAGGGGAAAGATGGTGGGCTTAGGTGGAGTAGGAAGATTGGCTTCAGGGGTCAGGGCACAACTCGAGTGAAGAAGAAAAATCTTTAACCCATAAACCACCCTGACAGCTGCTTGGCCAGAAGGCCGCTGTCATGAGCAGCAGAGATGGCCATGTCCCTTCACCCTCTGCTCAGCTGCCTTTGGTTCAGCTGCTGGGAGGGGAGCAGCAAGACAGCTGCTCCTGAAGGGCTGGACAAAGGCTTGGAGGAGGGGAACAGAATGTGAGCAATGCTGTTTAGTTCCTGAGAGAATCCCCAGCTCTGAGACTTGACCTGGAGAGGCCGAGTCTCTTCCTCGGCACACCCACTGTAGTCAAAGTTATCTAATTCCGGGAGGGCCTCTGTAGTGGCTGTGCTTGGGAATTTGGGTTGGTTGGTCAAGGACCTGAAAAGCTGACCCCACAGGCAGCAGGAGCATATTCCAAAGTCACTTTAAGGCATTACTCTGGTATTCTCTGCTCCCATCTCTATACCCATTGCACATGGACACTGCTAATCCTTTGGAGAGAAAAATTTGAAACAGCCACAGTTGGCAGCAGCTGGTTTGGTGTTGATAATGTCCTCATTTACAGATATAATAGCTACTCTTCATTTTAGTGGCTTTACCGTTTCGTGTTACTAAATATTTATAGCAACCTGGAGTAGACTTTTTTCTCTCTACTTCACAGATGAAGAAACCGAGGGTCTGAGCTTGTTTGTCAAAGCTGAGAACACTAAGGAACATTTCATTCTGGGATTCCATAGTGTGGTGCAGATATTCTTCTGTAGCTGTATCTTTCTGCAAAGCAGCTTTTCAGTTTTTCAGAAATGTCAAGAACTGTGAAGAGAATGGTATTACTGAGGGCAACATTCATGTCTTCACATGTGAGTTACAAGGCTGAGAGCCAGACAGCCCGAGAGCAGACAGAATGGAGGACAAGTGATGGGTTAGTGACGTCTAGAGCCTGAAGGCTTGTCTGTGCACTAAAGTCAGAATGGAAAACTAATTAGTGCATTGCTTTCATCAGTCCTTATTGATCAGCCAGCTCCTGAGGGCAGAGCCCCGGATACTGTCACATCACATACTCTCTATTCCCCAGACAGAAGTCAGCAGAGGTTAAAATGGAAGACAGAGTCCAGCCTGAGGGGCCTTTGCTTAATATGGGAAAGAACAGTACACAGACAGGTCACCTGAAAGGGTGTGGACATCCAAGGATGAACAAAGTCTAGTGAAATGAGTCAGCAACCCTTCTAGCACAGAAGCATTTAGGAAACGTCAGGGTCAAGGGAATGTTTTGACTCAGTATGACCAAAACCTAGGTAAATCAGTTTTCTAAGACTGCAAGGCAACAGAGTCCATGACCGTGGAACCCAGAGAGGTATTCAGAGAGAGGCTGGGAAGATAGGAGAGGCAGGGAGTAATGACATCAGAAGGCATGCCAGGCTCTTGTGACCTGGACCTCCTGTGTCCTTACTAGTCAGGGGGAGGTGGGAATTCCTACCCCACTGAAATGGGTTGGCCTCTCACACCTTGCTAGCTTCAGAGCTGTTCTCTGCGTGTAGCCACATAATGGATGCCAAGAAACAAGATGATCCCCAGCCTTGCCACCCACATCTCTGGCCTGTTCCAGGAGTGCGGAATACCAGACAGCAGCTGGGGGTGGGGGTGAGAATGGGGGTCCTGAAGGGAGTTTTGTTTCTTGCTTCTGTACAGACTTACTGAGGTTTCTTTGAAAGACACACCCCAGCTCTTTGGCTACACCAGAGCTCTTGACCAGTAAGTCATTCATTTGTGGCAGAAGGGAGATTCGATTAGTTCCTGAACCACTTATGGGAAAAGGCTGCTGAGAAGCAATAGTGGCCTTTGCTTATCATAGAGTTCTGAAATATTGACTTCCTGTGATAATTATTCCTTATCTTGGACTTGAACTTAGGTCCTGGTGTAGCCCCCACACAGTCTCCTTATTTAGCTGCTGTGCCATGCAACCCACCATCCATGAATGGGTAGAAAAGACATGGTAGAGGACACCAGGAGGTGTCCTGTAGAGGACTCAAGGTAGCATGCCATAATTGTGATTATTGGTTTGAGTTTCTCAGGGAGCGATGTGATCCTCTGTGCCAAGCTAACTGTCTGTTCCCCAGATGATGTTTGACTCCCCTTGTTAGTGTTTGGGAAATTGTACCCTAGTCAAGGATACCTCGCTGGGTGTTGAATTTTGAGGAAGACCCAGAGTTGTATAAGCTGAATGGTCTTAAGGCAAAGTTGGCCAAGCCACCTGACAGCAGGCTGTGGGAAGGGTACTCTTAGTTATCATCAGTGATTTATGCAAGAGCAGCTGGATCTGGGCTGTGCTTCTGACCAAATATGAATCCTGCCCTGATCAATACAGAGAAAGAGCTAGAAATTGTGGGGAGAATCCAGGTTCTCTCAGTTAGGGACGTAGAGGCCCAGGAAGATCAAGGACTTTTCAATAGACAAAGTTGCCACAAGGACATATGCTAAGGCCAAGCTCTCATAGAGCCCTGTGAATGCTACAGGATCAGCATACAGGCCTGTGGAAATGGAATCGCTTAGCCCATCTCCAGCTGGTATTTCACCCACCATGTTTCAATAACATGGTTAGGAAGGGACTGTATGCATTGAGACCCATGCTCCTTGGCTTGGATCTGAGTTTTATGGTCTAAGGATTCTCTTGGGGCTTTTCTCAAGGCAAGCTTCCACCAACACACCCCAAGACATTTAGGGCTCTGGAGTCTGTGCTCCAGAGGTCGTGGAGAGGAGTTGTGGGAGTCCAGCCACAATGGAAGATAGACTAGCCCAGCTGCCTTTTGAGATATTGCTGGGTCCACACTTAGAGCGTTAAGACTGGGGCCTGGGGGCCTGGTGGATTTGCTGGTAATGAAAACAAGACTTTGTGGTTAGGCTGCCCTTCCCTCCTTTTAAAAACTGTATGTGTACATGTGAAGCCAGGCCAGAGTTCAGTCTTGGGTGTTTGTTCCTCAGGACACCTTGTTTTTTGTTTTGTTTTGTTTTGTTTTGTTTTGTTTCAGACATGCTTTCTGACTGGGACCTGGGGCGTACTAGTTAGGCTAGGCTGGCTGTGCAGTGAGCTCCAGAAATCCACCTGTCTTTACCTCCCCCATGCTGGGGTTACAGTAGGCCACCACACACAGCTTTGTTTATGGAGTCTGAAGATCAAATTCAGGCCTTCCAGCTTGCACTGTAAGCACTTTTATACACTGAGCTATATCATGTCCCCAGATCAGGGCCTGTTTTCTGTGATAAAGATTTTTCTCCACTCCCACCCACATGACTAGAAAGACTGATGATATATCTTAAAGGTGTGTTCTAGAAGCCTGGGGCTGTGTGTAGCCTAAGGTGGATGCTCAGACGTTACAGCAACAACAGCTGCTGCTCTGTAGACTTGCAACAGCACCGGATTTTCCCTTTTGTCTTTTTTTTTTTTTTGGGTGCAGCTTGAGATCTCCTGGCTACCAGAGGCTTTGTCAGGAGCCTGTTTATACTTCAGAGGGTCCCTCACTGAAGCCAAGCTGCAGGCCCCCACCGTATGCCTCAGGATCTTTCTCAAGTCTCTTAAGGACCAAACTTGTGCCTTGTTCTTGTCTGCCTGTAAGACTTAACAGAAGCATACAGTACACTGTCCTACCCCGCTGCGTTCACTTTTAGAATGCCATTTTTTCAGTTTTCTTTTGCTTTCTTTTTTTTAAAGACAGAATTTCTCTGTGTAGTCCTGGCTGTCCTGGACTCACTCTGTAGAACAGGGTGGCCTTGAATGCATAGCAGTTCCCCAGCCTCTGCCTCCCAGAGGACTGGGATTAAAGAGGTGAGCTACCATGCCCCACTAGAAGGAAGTTAGAATCTTGGAGACCATCTAGTTTTATCCCCTTAGTTTGGGAGGATGGAAATTGAGGCCTTCAGTGCTGAAGTGAGTTTGCCTAAGGTGTTGTACGTAAGCTTGCTGAGGAAAAAGGTTTCTCCTTAGCTTGCTAGCACTTGCACTCCGAAGGGGGTATGGCTGCAGAGCTCAGCTTTGTCTGAAGCATATTCAGGCAGAGACCAGTCAGTCGACCTGCCCTTGGGGAAGGGCTTTTGGGGGTCAGGGAGGGCCGTGTTTCTGGAAACTTCCACAGGAGCCTGGGTGACCTGTTCAAACCCTGCTTAACTCAGGAAATCCCTTCCCAACTCCCTGTTCCCAAGACTCTACCTTCAGCTAGCTGCTGCTCTGACCCTTCTGACCTTTTAATGCTTCTAAAGCTGCCGGGGCATGGAGCATCCGTCCCATTGCGTCTCACCTGCTTTGTCGGAGGAATGGCCTGCTTCACTGCTTGTGCTGGGCCGGTCTTTCCAGAGGCCCTCCCCACTCTGCTTTGCCCCAGGCAAGGTTCCCCTTCCCTCGCAGAGCCATTCTGCCTCTTCCTTCCACCTTTCCAGCGCTTGATCTCTGGATAATGTATGCAGCAAATCCTCTTTAATCTTTAATCTGGGGTCTTGAACAAAAGGAACCTGCCGCTAACCCTTGTCCTCTTCACAGTGTGAGTAGAGGTGGAGAATGTATGACATTTCCCTCTTAGGAGGTGTAGTGTGGGCATGAGTAGTCAGTAACTTGGCTGTTCAGTCGGCTCGCTCTCCTAAATCCTTGTTGAATCTCCAACTCTTCTCACAACTCGCCCTCCCTGTGGCAAAGGCAGCATCTTCCAGGGATGCCAGGTGGACTGGTTTGTTTTTTTGTGACTGACTCGAGTTCCTGCCGTGCAACACTGCCTGGAGAGACCATTCCCGAAGAATCAGTTACCCAGTGCAGCCCTGGGCTTCTGGTGGAGCTCACGCAGGCACCCACCGCGGCTGCAGAGGTGCAGGCCCCGCCCCGGGCCCGACTAGCCCCGCCCCACCCCGCCACCAGCGGACCGCACTCTGCAAGGCTAGTGGGGGCCCCGCTGCGCAACGAGGTCGGCGCGCAGCTCCCACCGCGGGTTGCTGGGGCGCTGTCCAGGAGGAGCCGGCCCGGCTCGGGCTGCAACCATGGTAAGGAGAGCGGGCAGCTGGAAACGCAGGGCCTGCCACTCCCGGGCGGCTCCGAGGGGACATAAGGCGCTGCAGCCCTCGCTGGGCAGGGCGGGAGGTACTGTCCCTGGCCCCGGGTTCTGACGAGGCACTGCTGGCGCTAGACGCCGCGTCGCCCCTCGCAAGTTTATTCCTTCTGAGTGGAGCTGCTTCGAGCCGGCCACGACCCTCAGGGTGCTACCCAAGGTCTTGGAGGAAGGAAGGAATAGGTCAGTTCTGTGGGAGGTGCCTGCTGGTAGCCTCTGGTGCTGGAGAGGACCGCGCTGAAGAGGATGGTAAGGGATCTCTGCCCTTGCCAGAATCAGCTGTGTTACCTGGATGACCCTTCCTCAACTCATCTCCCCAGGGTGCAGAGACTAGCACCAACTTCCTTTGGAAAACACACACACACAAAAAATCCATAAACACTGACAGCCTCACTAAAGGGGATGATGACATCCATGACCCACATCCTCTGGACCCTTCTCAGAGAGGAAGAGGAAAGTCCAGTCCACTCTTGTGTAGGGGCCAATCAGCTCTATCCCTTTGCCTCCCAGGCCAGAACCATGGGAAACATTCCTCCTGCTGCGTCTACCCCCTCCGTGCAACTAGGTCCCTCTGCAGTGTGTGGGGGTTGGGGGGGGGGCTCATTCCTGCCACCTACCTGTGAGAAGAGAAGCTGTAACCCCAGATAAAAGTTTTCACCCTTGGATCTGAGGATACCGGGCTCTTCAGCTGTTGTTGCCAGATACTGCCAGAAACACAATGTATTGGTTTCAGGCTTCCAGGCCACACAGCGTCCTCTTCTTCCAGACCTTGCCTTCTGCATGGGGAGGCACAAGCTGTTTACAGCAGGAGGGGATTGGTGATCAGCCTACAGGATGTTGGCTGTGAGCAGCTGCCAAAAGGGAACTCTCCCGGCCCTGTGGAAGCAGAGGCTTTCAGGTCTGGAAAGGCCAACCTTTTGGGCTCTTGTCTCTCAAGCTGTGTCTAGGCAGAGACCCAAGTTTCTGGCCAGGAAGTGTTAGTGACCCTATGTCCTACTCCAAAGGGGGTTCCTGGGAGAGGCCAAGTAGTGCTTGTCCTTATCCCACTTCTCCCCCACCTTCTTTCCACATGGGAGATGGACAGACTGATTGTTCCAAGATAGAAGCCTGGGGAAGCACTGATTATCCTCAGTGCTAAACCCAGCAGGAACCAGGGGCTGCTTTTTCTGCCACACAGTAAGTTCAGTTCAACTGAGGTCTTTGGGCTTTCAACTTGGCTGAGGCCACCCTGCTCCTTCCTAACCAAAGGCACCCCAACACTACACTGATGTCCAGTTTCAGGCCTCTGCCCTCACAACCAGCCAAGTGCTTGGGCTGACTGGTTCATGTCAGGCCACACTTCTCTATGTGGTGTCTTGCCAATGGAGGTCAGTATCCTTTGGAAACAAGTGGGGAGACCGCCTGAAGAGCTCTGGGAAGTTTAAAATTCTGCATGAAAAGGATAATGAGCAGACACTATTGATGACTAGTCTGTGACTTGAGATGCACTGCAGCTTTAAATCAGCTTGAGGTATTTGTTATTTGGGAGTACTTTCTCTCCTCAGCTGTCTTGGGGGCAAGGAAAGGAAGGACATTAAAGCCCTAAAACTTAACTGTTCAGGTTCACAAAGGGCATTTCTGCCCCAGTCAGAAATACTGGCCTCTTGACTCCTAGTGGAATGCTCCATCTGTAGACCCCAGCTAAGACCCCTCAATTGGTCTCCTATCGAAATGGCAGTTCTCAACCATCTGGGATGCCAGCCTCCTTTGATCTGAACCCATGTCTCCCAGTGATTTTGTGGAAAAGGTGAGGTAGTAGGATATAGGTCTTTATGAGTACAGAGGTCATGGATCTTTGGATGGCTGGAATCCATGGAGCCAAAGACTCCTTTGGGTCTGGTGTTCCCTGCAGAGAAATCTAGTAGCAGTTTTCTGGACAGTGGGACAGCAGCTTCTTCTGGTAGGGAAAGACAACAGGACACTTGGGAAGAAGTGCAGGGCCATTCCCATAGTACCTTTATGCAGGGGATTTTGGGGCATTCCCACCCTTTAGTATTGCCTAAAGTTAAGGTAAAAGAGATGGAGGGGGGTTGGAATCTTTGGACAGAGGTTCCTTGGGTGGCTGTTCCCATGTACTGGTCCCTTGGACCAGGTCACCTTGTAGATACCTCCTAGTCCTCAGGCAGGCTTCAGTGTCCTTAGTGGTTAACAGGAGAAGCCAAGTGGCTCAAGCCTGTGCTGCAGCTTGTTGGGAGGTTGGTGCTGTGCCCACCAGGGCAGGAAGCAGGCAGGCTTCATGGGATAACCAATCAGAGTAGGAGGGGACTGCAGAGGAACCCAGTGATCCCACTGCAGCTGAGCTGACCTTGGAGGGTGGGAGCCCAGGGGAGGGGAAGAGGAGGTGGAGTAGAACATTCCACAGGCTTTTTTGGCCCCTGCCAGAGGCACAGTCAAAGAGAAAGGGAGAAGGAACAAACCAGGAAGCCAGAGGACAACAAGAGCATCAAGACAAGCCTGTTTCTGTGTGAGGACCTTTGCCTGGAGATAAAGCTAGACCTAGAGCTTGCTGACAGGGGTCTGAAGTGTGGGGCATGGACCATTCACTGGGATGGCAAGGGGACTCTGCCCCTGAGGATGGGACTGAAACTGGGGTAAGGTGGTGCTTGGGGAGGTGGGTAGACCTAACTGGTCTTCCACTTGGCCTTGACTGGCATAGGAGCTCATAGTGGAAAATGGTTTGGTCCATGGCAGAGCTGGGGAAGGTGGATAGACAGATGGGCAAAGAACCTGGTGCCTTAAACTCTTTGTCTGGAGCCCTTTGGCCTTCTCCATGCTGATGTACATTCTGGCAGGGAAGATGGTGGTGCTGGGGTCCTGGTAGCTCTGCCGGAGGACTGTGGGCTTGGGACTTCCATCAGTGCTTCCTGTCTTCCTTCCTTGTTGTTCTTCCGCCCTGTGCCCCAGAGAGAACACAGTCCTTTTCTTGCATGCTTGGCAGGACCCCCAAGATCAACTTCTGTGTCACCGTGTGGTGATGCAGGGAGAGTTTCTGGAATTCCCCAGACTCATTAGTGGCCAGACAAAAGACTTGTTCCATCCTCTCTCTGCTGCTGTATAATTAATTTGGCCGAACTAGGGGGCAACAATTAATCATTATGTTAGACTAACGAGCACAAACTGGGTTATATGGTTACCCCACTGGACCTCAGATACAATGGGCAAGAGGAGCCTGTGTAGTCAGGCTTGCTTTAGCATAGCCTCTTGGGGGCACTAAGGTCCACATGCTGGTCCCACTTTCCTCTTTCCTGTCCAAGCAAAGCCTGAAGACTGGTGATGAGCAGGTGTAGGGACCTGGGTCGTGCCAGACTCTCCCCTCTAACCTCCCCTTCTCTGTCTCTTCTAGCATAAACCCAGCAATGTGCATGTCTGTCTCTTTCACTTCTGACCTTCATGAAATGGGGGTATGCAGAAAGGCTGTGGCCATCTTATCTCTCCCGCTCTGGCTGAGACTTCACAGTGGTCCAGCGTAGCCCCGCTGGCTTGGCCAGTCCCCAGAGGGTGACTCAACCTCCGCAGCTGGCCCTTGTCCATTGTCTGGGGGTGGCACGTGGATGTTGTGAGGCAGAGATGAGGCCAGCACTGCCAGGCACCCCACAAAGAATGCTGAACCCCCAAAAGTGAGGGGAAACTCTTGGGAAGCTTATGGCTGTGGGGGAGCTAAGGGCAAGAGTAGAAGAAACCACTTGCCTTCCACGGTGATGGTGGAGCAGGCTTCTGCAGGCAAGCCAGCCTGGTTTCTTCTCACCCACCACATTCTTGGCTCCTAGATGGGGCCATGACCCTTCCTGTACTGCTGAGTTCAGGGAAAATGGGCAAAGAGGCAGCTAAGGGGTCCCTCCCCTAGATGTCGCTCCCAGTGTATGGCACATTTTTAGAGCAGGCAGTCTAGCCATAGTTTGGCCCTCCCAGGCCTTTTCAGCTCTTTCACCTGGCTGTTCCTGGCTGCCCTCTATATTTAGCATCCATGGGTTGGGGTCGGGGCCCGGACTGGACTTGTTACTCTTCAGTTGTGGGGTTTAGGGCCAAATTTGGGTATAGTTCAGCATCTAGATTAAGAGTGGGGTCAGCGGGGTTAAATTCTGGGCCGCAAACCTGGAAAATAAGCCCCTGTAGTAGAATATGCACCTAGATCCCCAGCAGTGTCAGAGGCTCTGAACCCTCCACCTGCAGGACAAGCCCCTCTCCCTACCCTGCGGGCCAGTGCCCCCAGCACTTTTCTGGCGCTGCGCTTCTCTTGAGCGACAAGCTCAGGTTGCAGGCCTCTGCTCCTCGCCTTTTTACTTAGTCTGATTTCTTTGCCTTTGGGAGAGTAGCTGGCCCCTGGCTAGGGCAGACCTCTAGAAATGGCAGCTTCAGTGGTACTCTGGTGGCAGATCAGGGCTTTGTAGGGCTGGATCCTTTGAAGGACTGGGCCCTTCTCAGTCTCTTAGCTTGGGGAGGCTAGTGAGCAGGTGTGGGGAGGAGGGCATAGGCATGAGCACTTCCTCCGGCACTGCTGCTGTTTCTTTCCCTTCTAACCACAAGTACTTTCCTTCTTTCCTTCCACTGCCTTTTGCCTCCATCTTCCCATCCTGCCCCCTTCTGCCACTCCCACCTACTCTACCCCAACCCCCAGATCAAGCGTTTCTTGGAGGACACCAGTGATGATGCCGAACTGAGCAAGTTCGTGAAGGATTTCCCAGGAAGCGAGCCCTGCCACCCACCGGAGGCCAAGACCAGGGTGTCCAGGCCCCAAATCTTGGAGCCCAGGCCCCAGACCCCAGAGCTCTGTGATGATGAGCTGGAGTTTAGAGGCAGCTTGTGGCCCCGGCCCTCTGACAGCCAGCAATACTTCTCTGCCCCAGCCCCTCTCAGCCCTTCCTCCAGGCCCCGCAGCCCGTGGGGCAAGCTTGATCCTTATGATTCCTCTGAGGTAGAGACTCCAGTCCCACCTTTGCCTCTCAGTGGGTGGGTGCAGAACGACCCAGGGAGGGCAGAAAGAGAGCCCAGAATAGCTGTGTGGACATGTGCGAGTGCATCAAATGTGTCAGTAGGGCCTTTCTGTCCCGCATCAGCCCCAGCTCTGTGGTTTCTGCCTTGACGGCATTGGGAACTCAGAGTCATAGCAGGACTGAAGACGTGGCCAGAGGCCTCAGGTGGGAGCTCTAAGGATGGGGCAAGGACCTAGTAGAGGAAGGCTGGCGATTGGAGCTTCTTCTCACTGTGATGGAGTCTGTCTTCCTGTCCACTAGGATGACAAGGAATATGTGGGCTTTGCAACCCTCCCCAACCAAGTCCATAGGAAGTCTGTGAAGAAAGGCTTTGACTTTACACTCATGGTGGCAGGTAGGAAGGGGCGAAGGCCGGGCTGGGCAAGGGTTGTTTCGGGTGGAGTTGATGTATGTGTCTGCAGTGTGCATGAGGTGGGAAAGAATGAACAAACAAATGACCAGGTTCTTTTTTTTTTTTTCTCTTTTTTTCAAAGTCATGCAAAACATGGCCCAAAATGTGCAGATGTGGAGGGACAAGGGAGGGTAATAATGCACTTGACTAACAGTTTTCTGGTATTTCCCACTTGTTATCTTAGGCAGTGTCTTGTCTTCATTTAATCAAGATAGCTGCACAAGCTTCCAGCTCTGAAATACTGGGCTTTGGTTGATCTAGCTCCCATTGGCAAGACAGCATTGTGTTCTAGATCTTGATCACTTGGACATTGCTTTCTAAGTTGGTGCCTCTGTCTTCTCTTCCTAGGAGAATCAGGCCTGGGTAAATCCACTCTTGTCAACAGCCTTTTCCTCACTGACCTGTACCGGGATCGGAAACTCCTCGGTGCTGAAGGTAAGGAAAGGAGGAAGAAGCTGAACTCCCCACAGGTGCTGGAGATGGGCCTCTCCCTGGTATGTTAGAAGCTCTGGCTTCCTAGAGACATGTATGGCTTTTTTCCGTAGACCTGTCTGGCCTGGCAGTTCACCGGCCAGCTCCCTAAAGCTCTAGGTGCTGTGCTGGGTGTGGTGGTGCACACCATTAGTCATAGTACAAGGAGGCAGAGGCAGGCAAAGCATGATGAGTTCGAGGCCATCCTGGTCTACAGAGTTCTAGGCCAGCCAAGGCTACCCTGTCTGAGGGAATAAAAAAAGATTTGAGTGCTGAGGCAGGGCAGGGACAAGAATCCTGATCTTTCAATGAGTTTTTGACCCCTGAAGGATTCCAGGAATCCAAGAAAAAAAGCCTGGATCAGAGAAGAAGCTGGGGCCAGAGCCAACAGCCACCGGCATTTCCTGTGTTGGGAAATGTGTTTTTTGCTGGTTCCCAGGGAACAGGCCCTCAGGCGCCTAGAGGTGGAAAGGGAGGCAGTCTGGGCACCAGAGCTATCTGGGGTGGGCATTTTTTTGACTGGGCAGGACCATGCCCTTGCCCTCGCCTCAGTTTCCCTCTCCTCCAGAGCGGATCATGCAAACCGTGGAGATTACTAAGCATGCGGTGGATATAGAAGAGAAGGGAGTGAGATTGCGGCTCACCATTGTGGACACTCCAGGTTTTGGGGACGCAGTCAACAACACAGAGTGGTATGTCTGACCAAGTACAGTCCCAGCTGCCCCTGCCTCACCCACTTATTGCATGCATCTACACAGGTCATGCACAGTCACAGACAGAGTCATATTTGCTAGGAGAAAGAGGTCCATGACCTTGCTGGACAGCTGGATTCCTTTAACTGGACAGCTATCTCTTCTGTAAAGTAAGAGGGAAAGGACTGGAATGGATGGTTTTATTTATTTTTGAAACAGTCTTACTGTGTAGCCCCAGCTGGCTGAAACTTACTATGTAGGCTAGGCAGGCCTTGACCTCAGAGATCTGCCTTCCAAGTGCTGGGATTCTTTTTAGACAATGTCTCTTGCTGTATAGCCTGGGAACCTACTATGCAACTCAATCTGGCCTTGAACTCAGGGCTTCTCTTGCATTAGCCTTCCAAGTGTTGGGACTGCAAGTATGCATTATGGTGCTCAGCCCTGAATAGATGCTTTTTTTTTTCTGGTTCTTTTGAGACAGGGTCTCTCTGTGTAGCCTGGGCTGTCCTGGACTCACTTTGCATGCTAGGCTGGCCTCGAACTCACAGAGAGCTGCCCGCCTCTGCCTTCCTGAGTGCTGGGATTACAGATGTGTTCCACCACGCCTGGCTTGAATAGATGCTTTTAATATTCTTTCCAGTTCTGACTTGTAATCTTATGTTTGTGGGGACTTAAGGCAAGAGCCTCAGAAGAGCAAACACCTGAGAAAACCTGTAGGCGCAACATAAACACTGTCATGTCTCCTTTCTCTCCTCTCCCCAGCTGCTATTTTAGATTCTGCAAACAAAGTCTGTTTAAGGGGGAAATAAAGGCAGGTGTGAAGGAAAGAGAAGCAAAAAAAGCAAAAGGAAAAAATTGCAAGGGGAATGCCAGGAGGGTATGGTGATGCACCATTGGAATCTTGGGAGCTGGAGGTACCACCAGTTCAAGGCCAGTCTCAGCTGTGAAGACTGGGTTATGGAGACACTGTCTCAACAAAACAAAACAAAAAACAGAACTGAAAAAGAGGGGAGGGTGGAAGGAAGAAGAAAAAGAAGGTGCTCCAGGCACCCTTCAGACCACCTAAGGAAAGAAAGGTGGGTTTGACACATGCACAGGCGCATACCCTTAGCTTTCATTTTTTTCATGAATTAGAGGAATGCTTAGGTAATGGTCACACATAAGTGAGTAGGTACAGGTAATGGACAAAAAATGCAGGAGGAAAGGGCAGTGTGTTTGATGAAGACATTGGGCAGATAGCACCAACAACACAACTGCATGATTTTGAGCAAATGGTTGCATTCTTTCTCCTAGTGAAAAACAAAAAAGCCCCCCCAAACAAAACCCCAGCCATTTCTACATCATCTGTTTGATCTGAAAATAACCCAGAATTATGCCTGTGGATTTTAGCAATGCTAACTGTAAGGCCAGCAACAAGATTTGTGGGTCCCCTTGTTCATAAGAACATCCCTGAGTGCAGATTCCTGTGTGACTGCACAGGCTATATACCCATGGGGCTTACCCTGAATGACCATCTCACTGACTAATCCGACCCTCACAGACCTTTCTAAACCCTCATCACCTGCTTTGTCTTTACACCATGTGGCTCTGTCCTCACAGATAACTGGTTCATCATCAGCTTCGTCTGAGCCTTGAATGGATGGCCATCTCTTACATTCTCAGTACAGCACTGCATGGTCTTGTGGTTTCCACCAGTGTTTCTGATGGGCTGAGGTGGCCCTATGTTGATCTCAGTAGGCACCTTGTCTGGAAATTCTAACCCGAGCTAGTACCTGGTCTCTGCTATAGCAGGTACCACCTCC
This sequence comes from Pachyuromys duprasi, assembly GCA_028658305.1. Taxonomy (NCBI): domain Eukaryota; kingdom Metazoa; phylum Chordata; class Mammalia; order Rodentia; family Muridae; genus Pachyuromys; species Pachyuromys duprasi. The sequence continues at coordinate 31,127,815 of CM053746.1, read as the reverse complement.
AATCCACATACCTCCTCTTCCTTTTAAATAAACAATTTCAATTTCAGTAAGGATTCCTTTTCAGTAGTAATGTTCCCATATAATCCTACTTCACTGTTTATAGTACCTTCATAGATACTAATTGAGTCAACCAGCAGGAATAAGTGGAGCATAAACATATGAAGTGGACATTCTTAGGGGGATACAGAGCAAATCTGAACGATCCTCATCCCTGAGAGGCATACAGCCTGGTGGTAGTGAGGGAGCAGAGGGAGAGCCACTTTGTTTTTGTTTAAAAATATATTTATTTATTATGTTCTGCCTGCATGTATGCCCGCACGCCAGAAGAGGACACCAGATTTCATTATGGATTGTTGTGAGCCACCTTGTGGTTGCTGGGAATTGAACTCAGGACCTTTGGAAGAGCAGCCAGTGCTCTTAACCTCTGAGCCATTGCTCCAGCATAGGAGAGCCATTTTGCAATGAGTTGTGTCCATCAGATAATGAATGAATGGGTCAGGTCATGTGTAGTTGCTCACACTGAGCCGGGAGTCACATAGCCAGGCACTCAAGTGGTAGAGAATTTACTAGCCAAGTCTCTTGAGGATTCAGATTTAATTTCTTTATGTATGAGAATGCTGAGCTCAAAGTGCTGATGTCACAGCAATGAGGATTAAACTAGATAATAGAAGAGCAAAACCTAAAAATGAAGTTGTTGTTGTTCTTAAAAAAGTCAGGGTTTCTCTGTGTAGCCTTGGTTGTCCTAGACTTGCTCTGTAGACCAGGCTGGCCTCAAACTCACAGAAATCTGCCTGCCTCTGCTTTCCTGAGTGCTGGGATTACAGGTAAAAATGAAGTTTTAAAGCACACACACAAACATACATATAAACAAATACACGTGCGCAAGCGCACACACAAACACCCAGAGAGGGCCTTTGTTTAACAATGGGGACACATTTTGAAAAACAGATCATTAGGTGGTTTCATCATTGAATGAACATCATAAGAGTCTACTTAATGGAAACCCAGATGTTATAGATCAGTTACTGCACATGACCCCTCAAGGGGCAAGAGACTGAATATGAGATGAGTGAGGCTGCTGTTGGCATAGCAGAGCCATTGTTTTACAATAAACCTTTTTTAAAGTAGAAAGCATATACTATAGTATGCTACAGTGAATGAAGTGACAGCTATTTGTTACCACTATTAAGTGATAATTTTTGGTGCTATTCTTTAAAAATATTTTTTATAAATTTACTGTCAGTGTGCATGGTGTGTTTGTGCCATGGCATACATATGGAGATTAGAGGAGAATGCTGTTGGAATCACTTTTCTCCTTTTACCTGGGATTGCACACAAGTCCCTAGGCTTGTGTGACAAGCATTCTTACCAGCTGAGCCCTCTCATCAGCTGGGGGCTATTGCTTTGTGTGCCAGGCAGCACATGTAACTCATAGGTGCTATGATGTTAATGATGGCAATTTTTTTTTTTTAGCTCAGTTATCTTGTAGGACCAGTGAAATATATGGATTCAAAGTTGATCTGAAACATTGCTTCCTGGTGGATGACTGTGTAGAGTAATATACATATGCTGTGTAGTGGAGAGCAGGGTACACTGATGTAGTCAAAGATAACCCTCATGGAAGAACTGGGTTGGATAAGGACAAGGTCTGGAGAGACAAAGGCCCTGAAGCTAGACTGTGACCTTGACTTAGAGTTTCCCTGGTTTCTAACTGCATTCACCTGCTACCACTTTGCTGTTCTTCTCTGCCTGATCACGCTTGAGCCCCTTTTGCTCATCATGTGAGTATCTATTGAACTGCTTGTGTACCCAGTCTAATCTTCTGTGAAGACATGAAATGCTCCCACCCTACCGAGGTATTCCCCTGAAAGAGTAGGAAAGCAAAACATGGCTCCAGCCAGAGTTCCCCAGGCGGCCCCCACTCCCACAGTTTCTCTGCTTGTCTGTCCTTGCCCCAGCTGGAAGCCTGTGGCTGAGTACATCGACCAGCAATTTGAGCAGTATTTCCGAGATGAGAGTGGCCTGAACCGCAAGAACATCCAAGACAACAGGGTGCACTGTTGCCTGTACTTCATCTCACCCTTCGGCCACGGGTATGGTCTGAGCCTGAGGCTCCTGACACCACCGGGTTCTACTAAGGGAACAGGCCAAGAGCACCACGGGCAGGGCTACCACTAGCAGGTGGTCACAGATTCCTGTTCCCCAGGCTCCGGCCATTGGATGTTGAATTCATGAAGGCCCTGCATCAGCGGGTCAACATTGTGCCTATCTTGGCTAAGGCAGATACGCTGACGCCTCCTGAAGTGGACCGGAAGAAATGCAAAGTGAGGGAAGCTGATGGAGGGAGGGAATCAGGTGGGTTTCTAGAAAGGACGGGGTACCCAGAACTGTGGACCCCTCATCTGTTTGCCAGATTCGGGAGGAGATTGAGCAATTTGGAATCAAGATCTATCAGTTCCCAGATTGTGATTCTGATGAGGATGAGGACTTCAAATTACAGGACCAAGCCCTAAAGGTGGGGCCAACCCAAGGGCACCCCCTTCCCACCTTGTTTCTGCTGGGCAGAAGAGGGGAGTAGACTTCTATATGAGGACAGCCTGTTGGGGTGGAAGAGGACCCTGTCTTCTTAGAGCAAAGCAGAAGATACAAGTGGAAAGGAACAGGTGAGAACAAGGATGCTGACAGGCAACCGTAACTTCTTTTAGGAAAGCATCCCATTTGCGGTGATTGGCAGCAACACTGTGGTAGAAGCCAGAGGGCGGAGAGTTCGAGGCCGGCTCTACCCTTGGGGCATTGTGGAAGGTAAAGCTCTGAGCTTGTGCTCAGAGTGTCCTTGCCTTTAAAGGCTCTTTACCTCTAACCCTGGCTGACTCCTAGCCTTGCTATGCAGTGGAAAACCCAAGTCACTGTGACTTTGTGAAGCTGAGGACAATGCTGGTGCGTACCCACATGCAGGATCTGAAGGATGTGACCCGAGAGACACATTATGAGAACTACAGGGCACAGTGCATCCAGAGCATGACCCGCCTAGTAGTGAAGGAACGGAATCGCAAGTATGACCAGAAGCCAGGACTAAGCTGGCCAGGGGAATCCCAAGTCCTCCCCTTATTACTCTACAGGCCCCAGGCTTCACTCAAGTTGGTGCTGGGGTACCCCCAACCTTACTACCCTCCTTTCCCCCTCCCTTCAGCAAACTGACAAGAGAGAGTGGTACTGACTTCCCTATCCCTGCTGTCCCACCAGGGACAGATCCAGAAACTGAGAAGCTAATCCGGGAGAAAGATGAAGAGGTGAGAGCAGCATGCTGTGGCTGTCCGCCTGGGGAAGTCCCCTGTGTGATAATGCTCAGTATCTCTTGGCTTGGGATTAGAAGGACCCCTGGCTCTGGTACATATGTGGGGTTATTGAGTGGTTCTGCCATTTTCATCACACGTATGGGCTACCAAGGCCCCAGACTCAAGGGATTAGAATCTGGGGACACTTCTCCAATACAGTAAGACTCTCCCTATCAAACACCCTGTTTTGATGTATGTGCCTATTTCAGCTGCGGAGGATGCAGGAGATGCTACACAAAATCCAAAGACAGATGAAGGAGACTCACTAACTGGCTTTTGGACCTGAATATTTAAACCTCTTCTTCCTGCCCATGCCAGCTCTCCCTGCACCAGCTCTGCTCAGGCTCCCCGCAGCTACCACCAGTTCGCCTTATATCCCCGCCGACTTCTCAAGAGACTCAGAGGAAATAAACTTTACCCTATACGTGGCCTTTGGTGTCTCTATTTTTACCATCTCCTGGAAACATAGCTCCTATGACTCAGTTTGAAAGGCAGATGGAAGTGGGTATTGGTTTCTGGCTTTTAGTAGGAAATGGAAAGAGAATTTCCTCTTCCCTTATTGATGAGTTCACTCTGCTTACAACACAGTTTGTCCTATTCTTATTGATCGTTTTTATCCTGCCTTCATTAGCTGGGTCCCAAGTTCCATGTTTCCCACATACAACACCATTTTGTAGCTGCTCTTGGGAAAACAAGGTATTAACCATGTATGGCAACCTCCGGCTTCCTGCCCTCCCCAGGTTTGGGTACATAGATATGTAGAATTAAGCTCTAAATCCCAGGAAGCTTTCGGTAGTGCACTGAACAAATCCTGAAGGTCCTGTAATTAGACTGTGAGCGCTGAGGAAAAACGATCACAGTCCCCAAGGACCTCAGGATCAAGTCATCAGCTAGGTTATATACCCCGGTTCTAGATCCTGAGAATAAAACAGTGAATTTAGGACAGGTTTCTGTTTTCCAGGGACTTAGTAACTACTAAACGTAGCCTGGTTTCTAAGCGCTCAAATGCACTGCAGAAGTTAGGCTATCGGTTGAGAATCGGAATCTTTCCCACTTCTGTTTGGTTAGTAGTGGCGCGGGCCACCGAGACCTCCGTCCTGGTGCTGGCTCCCGGCGCTTGAGAGTCTTTTCTCTACCCCCTTCACAGGCTAGGAAGCCGCAGCTAGCTAGTGGCAGTCAGACCCGGTTTTCCTCTGTTGGCTGAGAGACCCAGGACTGGCTGGCCGTGCAGGTCTCGAAGGCCGGCAAGGGCGGTCGTCGGTAAAAGTCGGAGGTTAAAAACCAGTCCAGACACGCACAGGGAAACGCCAGCGCCGCCCATCCGAGAGCGCCTCATTCCTAGGCCGCCTAGAAGAGTCATTTAGCTTTCGCTTCTCTGTAGCTTCAGCGGTCCACGAACCCAGCTCTTCTCGTCTGCGGACTACACCATTCTTCCAGAAGGATCTTCTTTTCCATCGACCGGGGGATGAAAACCAAGGGAGTGATGGAGCTGAAGGGCTGGGACGGGCCTTGAAAACCTAGCCCTTCCCCTTTCTTAGCCCGCATGCTCTTCTCCCTCTCTCGGATTACTGGAGCGAAACAGAAAGCCGACTGGATCCGGCCGCGGAGCCACCGAGAAGTCATTTGAGGAACTACCTCGAGGGCGGGGCCGCGACCGGAAGTGACTGCAAAGCCTACCCTGCAAGGTCCCGCCCTCCAGCTGCGCTGCCACTAGGCGAGCGGCCGCCGTACTTCCTGTCCCCGGAGCCGTAGTCCGCGACCCCTCTCCCTCCCCTCCCATTGGCTGCCACAGGGACGCGCTGTGATTTCCTATTGGTCGCGCCTGCTCCCCGGCGCCAAGCCTCCTCCCTCCAGGTACTGTCTGGTCTCTGGGTGCCGGATAGGTTACCGGCTGAGAGGGCGTCTGCCAACTGAACCAGTGAGCAGCGTGGAGAGTGAGGGCGGCGGCTGCGTGGTAAGGCAGGGCGGGCCTTCGCGTGGCCATTGGCCAGGGCGGGTAGAGGCTGGAGATGCGATTGGTTGGGGAGAAGGGACTGTGGTGGGGTTCGAGCTGCGCGGCCTCAGCAGCTGCGGGAGACGGAAGTGGTGAGAGCGCGGCTTTGGAGGGTCGGGCGGACGCCGCCTGGGTGAGTCACTGTACCCCGTGCACTGCCAGCCTGGGAACCACAACGACCAAGTCCTGCCCGGCCCTCACCGGCTCTCTTGAGTCCCGCCCTCTGTCATTTGGGGCTCCGCCTCCGAGCTTTTAGCCCCGCCCCTAGAACCTGGGCACCTAGCTCTCCTGCCGCCCTAGCCCCCCGCCCCCCCCCCCCCCAAGACCCGATTCCCTAACTGAGGAAACCCTGGGCCTCCTAGGCCTGGTCCTTGTGGCTCCTTTCGTCTATCCGTTTCTCAGGCTGCGTGCCAGTGAGCCGTGAGGCAGCACCTCCGGCTGGCCGCTTGCGGGCTCCCCCGTGAGGGAGGGAAGGTTGGTAGGATCACAATGGAGGTTTTAATCGCGGTAGCCCCCTGTGGGGCTCTGCTGCACATCCCTCGAGCATACCAAACATGAAGGAGTGCCAGTGAAACTCGGATCTGGCTCCCTAAGTGGGCCTAGGAGGCCGTAACTTGAAAGCCTTGTTAATTCGACCCATTTGACAGATGTTGCCTCCCAGGCCTGGCTGGCCTGATTCTGCTCCTGTTTTGTGGTCTCCTCCCTCTAACCTTCACCTACTTGGTCTCAAGTATGCTCAGCAGGACCGGGCCAGCCCTGCTGCTCTTTTATCACAGGTTGTGGTCCTCTCCCTCTTGTCCTCTGCTCTGGACTCTGCCCCCAGTAACAGGTCAGGTGGGTGCTACTCCTAGACTCAGAGACTGGCCGAACAGCCCTGTGGATTCACGCCCCTACTAGGGCCAAAAGTGAGTCCCAGCTGCGCAGTCTTTGTCTTCAGAGTTGGCGTTTCTTCTCTTTTGTAAAGAGCAGGGTTTGGAGTGCTCTACTTCTGGGTGTGGGGGTCAGAACGCTTGAGTTCTGCTGAGTAAGCTTGGATGATACTTACTCTTGCTCTGGAACTTTTGTGGTGGACTTCTCACCGGCCAGGGTCACTTGTTGCTTCTCGCATTTTCTGACTGGTACGATATGACGCCTTGAGAGTCTGGATCGTAAGTGGCAGAGGAAAATGAGTGGTAGAGTAGTTCAGGGGTAGATCCGTTACATCTGTTGATCCCACGGGGATGTTAACGGTGCACTGTGCTCTTGTTCTGTCTCCTTTAGTGACAAGCAGGCAGCCAGGACCCTCGCCAAGGTAGAATGGTGAGTACTCCTGTTTCCTCATACCACTGTGTGTAATTCTGAAGTCTGTCTCTGCCATGTCGCCCCAGTGCTCCAGGGTACTTGTTTCACTTCCTAAACAGATTCCCCTGCCCTGAGAAATTGTTTCTTTTTTCCTAGGTGGGTGTTGCTTTGAGACAGGTTTTTGCTATAAAGCTTTGGCTAGCCTGGTACTAGAGATGTAACTCTCGTTGGCCTTGAACTTGTGACAGTCCTTCTGTCCCAGTCTCTTAAGTGTTAGCATTGCAGTATGCATACAGTGTGGGGCCTTGCACATGGCAGGCAAATCCTCTAACACTGAGCTATGTATCTAGCTTATGGTTTCTTAGGATTGAAAACAAAAACTAAAACAGGGTGCTATACAGCACTGTGCTGTATTGTCTTCCCTATATTGCCAAACTGATATATTTCCTCTTGCTTCTCTTGGGTCCCTGGTTAAACTCTCCATATTCTTGTCTAAAAAAACAAGTCTTTCTTATCTAAGATTCCCAAACTTCATGGTGCAGTGGCACAGACTTTTAATAACATTACTTGGGGGCGGGGCAGAGTCAGGTGAATCTCAAGTGAGTTCAAGGTCAGCCAGGTCTATTCGGTGAGTTCCAGGACTATGTAGAAAGACCCCATGTCTTAAAAAAAAACTTCTGATGAGTCTCATTGACTGTATTGTTGGTGCCGTCCCAGGAGTGACTCCACACAAAACTGTGGGCCTTTCCCAGCTCAGCTCCCAGGTGTTGCTGTCTGTTAAACCACTGCAGGTGACAGCTGACGAATATCTCTTCTGGGATCCGAATTCTGAAGGTGTCCAGACCATCAGTGGGGGTAGCATGTCTTGGTTCTAGTATAAGAGCTAGGACTCCAGCAGTCAGATGAGGAAGAAATGCCAGAAGCCTTTTCCAGACAGGATTCCTCCTTTGGCTGCATCTCTTCAGTTCTGTTCAAGGGTCATAGGTCTCAGGTTCATGAATTTAGCCAATGGGTAGATAACCTTCTCTCTTAGATACAGAGTTCTGTCTGTGATATGTACATTAGCCCAGTCTGTCTTCAGAAAGGCTTCTACTGATCCTGCGCCCACCAGCTGATAGATCATCTCCTCTTTCCTTTTAGTGGTGCACCGAAAAGAGCATGCACTTCAGAGTCAGCCGCATTTACTTCCTAATCTAGCACCATAGCTTAATACCTTTGGTGAATTGCATAGTTTCTCTCTAAGCCTAAAGCCTCACGGGGACACGGGGATCGAGGATTATTCTTGGAGAGTTAGGGAAATCTTTGACACTGCTGGCTATTATTGTAAGTACCTAATAAAAACGTCCCGTTTTTCTGTTCATCACACTCCCCCCAAACAAAAGCCCTGGCTTGTGAAAGTTACCAGGTACAGGAAATTTAAGAGTTCTAGCAAGCGTTCTGTTACTTTTGGAAACACTAAGCCTCTTATTACTCACTACTTACTCCTTGGCTCCCTACCCAACTCCATTCATTTTCTCTACTCCTGGGTTTTGAGCTTTGTTTGTCTATAGCTTCAGTGGCCCATAATCCCAGTTCCTCTCTTAGACTAAGAAGTTCTTCCAGAGGACTTTATTTTCCATTGATCAGGGGATGTGAATCAAGGGAGAGGTGGAATTAAAGGAGAAGGGCTTGCAGGGGGACCATGAAATAAAAAATTTCAAAGGTTTCCCTTACAGGAATGTGGAGTGGCCATTAAGATAACACTAGGCCAATATTCTTTTTAGAGGACAAAAGGAGTTTAGTGAAAGCAGGGAGGCCGATGAACCGAGCTTGGTGGGCGGCGGTTTCACGGGGAGGGGGGGTAGGGGGGAGGGGGACGGGGAAAGAAGGAAGATTTGGGGCTGTAAAGAAAATGGGGAGAGCTCCATCTTGGGATCTGCAGCCAGCGTAGTGAGAGCTCAGAGAGAAGGGAAGAGGGTGTGGGAAATGTGTGACAAGAAGGGTGCAGGGTAGCACACCTGGAAAGATGGGAAATGAAAAGGTGTGGGTGGACTTGCTTCCGCTTTCGGAGTGGTCCTGGGGCGGTCCCTTGTCCCACTCTAGAATGTCCCTAGAGTTCCCCGGGGTTGCTGCCCCTCGTCGCTCCGGGCTGCGGGACGGGAGGAGCCAGGACGGCGGGCGGGGCCGCGCGAGCTGCTCTGCCTCCGCCTTCGCCTCCACCTCCCGGCGGCCTCCACCTCCCGGCGGCGTCCTGAGCGCTCGTGTCGCTGGGCTCCCCTCCCTTCCGCGCTCTTGCCGGAGGGCGGAGCCGGGCCCGCTCCATTGTGGAGAGGAGGGGAGAAGCGCGCGGGAGCAGAGGCTGGGTCCTGGCGCCAGGGTTTCGCTTCTGGCCGCGGCTGCATCAGGCGGGCCCCGCAGCCGGGATGCAGCTAGCACCCGGGGCTGGCGGGCAGCGCAGCAGCTCCGGGGACATGTGTGCTGGTTCAGACAGCCCGCGACCATGAGCCTGACCGCCCGCGTCTCCTGCTCCATGCTTAGCTGCTTCGTAAGTGCCAGGCCTGTCCTGCCAGGGCCTGGGGCGGGGGTGGGGGAAGCGCCTAACGCAGCCTGTACCCGCAGCCCCGCCCAAGGACCTCGGCACGACCCCAAACCTTAGGGGCAGGGTCTTTCTGACTTGCTTCAAGCAAGCTGGTACTGGGGGCTGTAGAAGGCCTGGGATGAAAATTCTGTGCTTCTTTCTGGCTCTGCAGCCACTGCCCTTGACTGCAGCTTTCCAGGCCCCGCCCTGCAGGGGTACATCCCATTACCTCCTCCTCTTCCATCTTGGTCCCACCCGCTACATCCTCGGTTGGGGATGTAGGATGTGTCTAGTAGGCTATGTAGGGTGTTGGGGGGCTGAACGAGAAGCTTAGATGTTTGTGAGCTCTCTCTGGGTGTCCGGGCCCTTCCCCCTCACACTCCATCCTTCACCTGACATACCAGTCTTTTCTCCTTGACTGTCCCCCAGACAGCCTCTCTTCTCCATCTTCCCTGCCTCCGCAGGGTTCTGTATCTCTGAATCATTCCCCCCCTCCCCTCTGGCTAATGCTCCTTCCCAGCTTCCCCCATCTGTCCTCTCAGATGTCGTGCCCCCCCCCCCCAGGTGTCTGCCAGGCCTCCTCTCTCCCCTGGCTGTCCTTGGGTCTCTTGCTTCCTTCCTGAGGGTGGATTCCCTCTTTTTATCTCCCTTGGTGGTTGGGAGCAGAGTGACTTCTGCTTGCGATGGGTATTCCTTAGGAATTCCCCTCAGATCAGCAGACGGGGCGGGTTGCTTAGCAGGTAGTGGGGGGCTTGTCAGCAGCGAGAGCCCAATGGGAAGATAAGCTCAGCTCCAAAACACATCTTCCGTTTTGAAGGCATTCACAAAGGCCCTCTAGAGGCATGGGACTGAATCCCCCCAACCTCCTCCTCTTTGTCTCCGCCCAACGGGTTGATGCTTGAGTGGCGGGAGGGCCCTGGTTCCCTTTCTTCAGCCAGCTACGCACAGGAGGTTCCTCAGGTGTCTCCTTCCCAGTCCTGCTCTCATTCTGACCTGGGTCTTCCTTAGTTCCCTCCCTTCCTCACAGTTTTTGCAATTTTGTTTCTGAAGAGAAGTCTCTTTAGGCAGCACAGTCTCAGTTCCTCCTTGGCTTACCTCACTTTTCCCTGAGCACCCCTCTGTTTGACCCTGCCTCCAGCCAAGCCAGGGCTCCTTTCCCTCCTCTAGGAGCCAGGACCTTTAATCATGTGGAAAGGAGGGTGTCTGTAGTTTTGTTGGTAGAGGAGAGCGAATGAGCCTCAGGAGCCAGGTGGGGTCTGGCAACTCAAGGTTATGGCCTCCCTGCAGGGTGAGGAGGGCCCCCCCAGCCTGGAGTACATCCAAGCCAAGGATCTGTTCCCCCCCAAGGAACTTGTGAAGGAGGAGGAGAATCTTCAGGTAAGGAGGAACAGAAGGCTCATGGCGGGAGGGGCTTCCTGTCCAGCTAGTGTTTCAGACTTTCAAATCTTTAGAGGATCAGCCAGAGTTGTGGCTTCTTCCTCCTGGGCCTCTGGGGGTTGTTGTTGGTGGTGGTATCTGTCAGTCTGTGCATTATTGGAGCCTTTTGGCTTTACCGAAGGAGAGACAGTTTTCCTGAACAGCAGGTGACCCAGTGTCCTGACTTTTGACTCCTACTCTAACATGTTTTTCTGAGGGGCTTCTATAGAGCAGGGCTATAGAGAAAAACAAGGGAGAGACTTGATTCTGGGCTGAGGGTTTCTCTGACCTTTGACAGGTACCCTTCACAGTGCTACAGGGTGAGGGAGTGGAATTCCTGGGCCGGGCAGCTGATGCCCTCATTGCCATCTCCAACTACCGGCTACATATCAAGTTCAAAGACTCTGTCATCAACGTAAGTTCTCATCTTGTTTTCCTCACACAATAGTCAGAATCCCATGTGCTTCAAAGTGGTATTGTTCCAGTGCTCTACCTGATTATGTCTCTAAAAATAGTTGGGATTCCCTTCCCATTGGCCTTGGTATTTCTTGCCTTATTCCTCCATGTACAGGTTTGTCTGTCTCTTCTCTCCTTTGTATATTTTGTCTTGTTTGGACTACCCCCCTTTAAAGATATTCAAGATTTTGTTGTGTAGCCCTGGCCATCCTAGAGCTCACTCTGTAGACCAGGCTGGCCTTAAACAGAGGCCTCTTCCTCCTGAGTGTTGGGATTAAAGGTGTGTGGCACCACTGCCTGTCTTGTTTATTATTAATTTGTGAGTGCTTGTATGTATGTCTGTATGTATGTATGTATGTATGTATATATGTATGTGTATTCACCATGTTAGTGCCTACTTCCTGTGGAGATCAGATGACCAAACTGGATTTACAAGAGATTGTGAGCCATTGTGTGGGGGCTGGGAACTGAACCCAGATCCTCTGCAAGAGCAGCCAGTGCTTTTAACATTGAGCCAACTCTACCCCGTTTAAAGGAATATGTTAACAGTGCCATTATTTATTAGAAAAGCAGGCAAGTATGGCCCTTTTTCTTGCACTGCCACTTCTGTGTCTCCTTGGACAATTGATGATATCCTCCTTAAGGAGTAAAACCAGGATTGTTATGATATTACTAACTGGGATTACATGAGTGAAGCCCCTGGCGTGGCCATCAGGCCCTTAGCAGACCCTCAGTAGATGCTGACTTCTTTTCATCTATTGGTGCTTTTCTTCCAGGCTGGGGTGCACCTGAGCATCTGTTTGCTCTTCCCCTGCAGGTACCCCTCCGGATGATTGACAGTGTGGAAAGTCGTGATATGTTCCAGTTGCACATTGCCTGCAAGGACTCCAAAGTGGTGAGGTAAGCACCATGGGGCCTCGTTCATGTTCTCTGACCCTAGTCGTGTTCAGACCTCTCTGTTGCAGGGTACCTTTTGAGCAAGAGAGGAAAGATAGCACTTTATTTTCCCCTTTGGAGGAAAAGGTGACAACTCACTTTCCTGTTCTTAGAAGGTCAGCCTGCTAACTAGCCCGTTCTGGCTTGACCTGAACTAAAGTGAGGCTGACGGAGCCATCATGAGAATCACTTGCGGTGACGCACGAGCACCTGGGTCAGTGTCTGGCATGGAGCTCTCGTGTAAGGAACAGGAGTTCATGGAGTAGTCTGCACGTGCACGCACGGTTTGGGCGATGCAGATAAGTCAGAGAGCTCACAGACAAAAATCCCTGCCTTAAAGGAACTTGCGTTCCAGTCAGGAGGCACTAGCAATAAATAAGTGAAACACTTTAGATGATGATAAGGGTAAAATTAAAAATAAAATCAAGAAAGGTTTTAGCAGGCTTTAGCTTTAAACAGGTGACTGGAGAAAGCTGCATAGATAAGGTGTGTTTGGGGTCAGGACTTAGGAAAGTGACTGAGCCGGTATTTGAGGGAAAGGTATGCCAAAGGGCAAGTTGAGTACAAAGGTTCTGAAGTAGGTGTGTACCTGTGTGTGCATAGCAGAAGAATGCCAGGTGCTAGTGTGGCTGGGAGGAGTACATATATATGGGTGAGGGTAGTGGGATATAAGGCAGGAGAGCTAGAGAGGAAGGGGCCAAAGGTCAGTGACTGTTATTGGTTTTTACTTTGAGAGAACCGAGGAATCCCTGGAGGGTTTTGAGCAAAGGAGTGATGTGATGTGATTAGTGCTTTTTGGGCTTGATCTGGCTGTTACATTGAAACCAAGTAGAAGAACATGGGACAAAAGCTGAGGCTGAGCTACTAGTTTAGGAAGCGGTTATAGTTAACTCAGGTGAGAGGCCATGGCATCCCGCCTAGTGTCATTTCCGCCAAAATGAGAAGTGACCAGACTCTAGGTATAGATGGGACTTGTTTTAAACTGGCCATGAGAAAGGGGGACTGGGATGAACCTGGAGTGCTTAGGAGGAAGCCCAGATGAGGGCCCACTGTATGCTGAGGTCTCAGACTCAGGAGACTCCTAGTGCTCTTTTCCTTTACAAAAACCAAAGTCAAGTTATTTAAGGCAAAGTTAATGTGAAAGTGTGCTGTTCAAAACCTCCTCCACACTCCAAACACATTAGGAGTCAAGATAGGAAAGACTGTGGAACGGAGCGGGCTGGGGAGGCTTCAAGGAAGAGGTGGGACTGAAACTGTCTTTAAGAAGTCAGTAGGGTGTGGCTAGGCAGAAGAGACATTGTCAAGCAAAGGAGAAAGAACAAGGAGATAAGAATGTTGGGAGCAGCACTGTGCCTCACGGGAGGTAGCATTGATTTATAGGTGGACATAAGAATTGTCACAAGAGACAACTTCTCTTAGGTGCTGGCCAGTGTTCCTCTCGTCCCTCCAGGGCCACTTGTCTCCTTGCTTTGCAGCTTCCTTTCTTTCACAGCCCTTTTGTGGCCATGTTTTTGACTCTGGGCCCCTGTGGCCTGTCTACCCCTTGCCTCATCCAAGCCTGTGGCTTCTTGCCTGGCAGGTGCCACTTCTCCACTTTCAAGCAGTGCCAAGAGTGGCTGTCAAGGCTAAGCCGGGCCACAGCAAGACCTGCCAAGCCCGAGGATCTCTTTGCCTTTGCCTACCATGCCTGGTGCCTGGGGCTGACCGAGGAGGATCAGCATACCCACCTGTGCCAGCCAGGTGAGGCCAGGCTGCTTTCCTGGGGAATCTGCTTCTTAGCCCGCGGTTCTCATCCTCCTTACCCCTGTGGCTGGTGTCCTGGGATGCTAACAGGCCGGGGGCTGTGTTGCAGGAGAGCACATCCGATGCCGACAGGAGGCAGAGCTCATAAGGATGGGTTTTGACCTGCAGAACGTCTGGAGGGTCTCGCATATCAACAGCAATTACAAGTGAGGGTGCAGTCCATACCCAGACTTCCTCTGTGTTTGAGTGAAATGTAGTGGGTCTAGCTTCCGGGTCCATGATGGGGGGCGGGCTCAGATTGTCCTGATTGTCTCAAAGCCATCACCTGGGATTGGTGTCCCATGTTTAGATCAGGACACCCTCCCCCATCTTTTCTCAGGCTGTGCCCTAGTTACCCCCAGAAGCTGCTGGTTCCCGTGTGGATCACAGATAAAGAGCTGGAGAATGTGGCTTCTTTCCGCTCCTGGAAACGCATCCCTGTTGTGGTGTACAGGTGAGGCAGGATGGAGTGGGAAGTAGGAGGCCATTTTTTTTATGCAGCTAGGAACCAAAACCTGAGCTTTGGGGCAGTCAGTGGGGATTTGGCACCTTGTAGGGAAATGATGGAAAATATTTTAAAATAAGAACCTTCAGAGCTGGGTGCCTGTAATTCCAGCACTCAGAGAGACAGAGGCACACAGACCTCTGTGAGTTCGAGGCCAGCCTGGTCTACAAAGCAAGTCCAGGCTAGCCAAGGCTACACAGAGAAACCCTGTCTTGAAAAACCAAATCAAACCAAAACAAAAAAAAAGCCTTCAGGGCCAGAGATGGTTCATTGAGGACTTGAATTCAGTTCCCAGCACCTACCTGTAACTCCAGGGGATCTATCACCCTCTTCTGGCCTCCACAAGTGCACACATGGTACATATGTTCCTGCAAAACACTGATACCAATAAAGTTCAAACAAACAAAGGAACCGTTAGGCACAATCTCAGATTTCCCTCCACGGAGATAAGTAGCTTTAGGGAAATTGGTTTTTGTTTGTTGGTTTTGGGGTGTATGTGTGTGTATGTATGTATGTATGTATGTATGGAATAGACTGCATTTACTAAGAGGTTGGCAAACCGGCCTGAAGACCAAATCAGGCCTATACATGGTCTCACTAGGCCTTTCTACTAGCTTTTCTCTTGCCTCTTTCCAGAGTGCTGGAGTTACATGCATGTGTCAGCTTATCCTGTCAGGGTTACTAATACAGCGTAGAGGTTGGTTGTGATTTATAAAGCCAGAAATTTTGGTTAGTTCTTTAGTGGAAAGTTGGCCAATTCCTATGTAAGAATGTAAATAAATAAGCCAAGTATGGAGACCTACACTTTTAATCCCAGCCCTTTGGAACAGGTGTTGTGCAGACTTAATGAGTCAAGGTCACAATGGGAATACAGGAGCCATTTCCCAAAAATGTGTGTGATAGCACTTTGTAAACTATAAAGTGTTGTAGAGTTGTTAAGGATTTTGGCTGCTGTTTCATGACTTGGATATGCTGGTAGCCCTTGCTGGCTCTGGAGACCTTGGTCTGGCCCTATGAGGTCTCTGTGGTAGGCTTCTGGAGGCTTGGAATACCAAGGGCATTATGGTTTCTTCTGTTTTGTCAGACATCTGCGCAACGGGGCTGCCATTGCACGCTGCAGCCAGCCTGAGATCAGCTGGTGGGGCTGGCGCAATGCTGATGATGAATACCTGGTCACGTCCATTGCCAAAGCCTGCGCCTTAGACCCAGGGACAAGGGCCAGTGGGGGCTCCCCCAGCACTGGGACCACTGATGCCGCTGAGGCATGTGACACTGATTTCGGTAAGGCCTGGGTGGTGCTAGTCTCCCCAGTGATTAGGCCCCTGCTAGCCTCATTGGCTCCCAGGAAGTCCCCCATGAAACCATGGGAAAAAGATCAAACAAAGTGCCTGGGTCCCAGCCATTTGGGAGGTGGAGGTCCGAGGTCTGGAAAGGTTGTTCCCTCCTGAGCTGGAGTGCCTCCGGGGTAGGATGCTGCCGAGTGGCTGGCTGACCCTGTCTTCTTCCTGCCCTGGACTTAGATTCTTCTCTGACTGCGTGCTCTGGGGTGGAGAGCACAGCAGCCCCTCAAAAACTGCTGATCCTGGATGCACGGTCCTACACAGCAGCAGTGGCTAACCGGGCCAAGGGTGGAGGCTGTGAATGTGAAGGTATTTCAGTTATTTAGTGTCTGCAGTTACTCAGCTCTGGGGTGGCTTTGGTCAGGAGGGGTAGAGGGCAACTTGAATATTTGAAAGAGCCAAAAAAAAAAAAAAAAAAAAAAAAAACCCAAAAAACAAAACCCTGCTTGGATCCAGGGCTCTGCCATGTATTAGCCATGATTATGAAGTATAAGTTACCTCATAAGTTTTATTTGCTCATTTGTAAAATGAGGATGATTCACACCTTGAAAAGTTGTCAAAATAGTGCTTAGAGATTGTTGGCCCAGAGCAGCCTCCCATTTGTTGAGAATTTATGTTGTTATCCCTAGTGCTGTTACCCTGGACATTACAGTTACTGCTTGAGTGATGGCGCTTGAATATTTACTTGAGAGGAATAAGGGCAATTTGGGTTCTGTGTTGCCATCCTCAAGTGTTCTGTCATATCAGGAAAGCTCTGTCCACTGGGACTGCTCTTGTCCTGAGTGGCTGTTTCCAGGACGTGTTTATGTGCCCCACTTTCCTCTCCTGTCTGCAGAGTACTACCCTAACTGTGAGGTCGTGTTTATGGGAATGGCCAACATCCATGCCATCCGGAATAGCTTCCAGTATCTCCGGGCTGTGTGCAGCCAGATGCCAGATCCCAGCAAGTAGGTGTTCCCTCTGGGACTCCATCCCCCCCAGTCTCCTGCAGCCAGTGTACTGCATGTCTGCAAGGGATCTGAGGGGGAGATTGGGAAGTTTAAAGACCTCAGTGTGTGAGTAGGGTTAGATGCAGTGCATCACTTCCAATAACATTACTTCTACTCCTTGAGTGACACTTTGTCATGGTCATAAGGCCATTGGATTCTTTCTTTCTAGATCATTGTCCTACCAAAGAAAATAGAGAACTGGGAGAAGCTAAGTGGCTGCGTATGCATGTCATGCTTCCCAGTTCCTCTTTTGAGTCTAAGAAGTTTTTATCTCTCTGAGTCTCATTTCCCTACCTTCCATGACCTACCTCTTGGCAGAAAGGTCATGAGTTAGACTTCTTGTTTTCAGCCCTCAGGGGCTTTTGTCGGATGGAGCTGGCTGAGGAGGCAGAGACATGGTCCCAGAACCCTTAGTGATTCCGTTTCTGTCTGTTCTTGCACAGCTGGTTGTCAGCGCTGGAGAGTACCAAATGGCTGCAACACTTGTCGGTGATGCTAAAAGCGGCTGTGTTGGTAGCTAATACAGTAGATCGGGAAGGCCGGCCTGTGCTGGTGCACTGCTCTGATGGCTGGGACCGTACGCCACAGATTGTAGCCCTGGCAAAAATATTACTGGATCCATATTACAGGACCCTGGAGGTACTGAGAAGGGGTTGGGTGGTAAAGAACAAAGGAAATGAGGGAAGAGGGATGGTGTCTGGAAGTGTCTTGGTAATGTTTCAGTAGAGTATATTTGAGTCCTCAGCCAGGGTTGGACTTCTTTGCAGCTGACAGCTCCCAGCTTTGGACAGTCTCCTGGAAAGCTGGACCCAAACCCTTCCAGAGTTTCCTTGTGTTTAGACTGTCCTTTTTACAGGGCTTCCAAGTGTTAGTGGAGTCTGATTGGCTGGATTTTGGGCACAAGTTTGGAGATCGCTGTGGCCATCAGGAAAATGCAGAGGACCAAAATGAACAGTGTCCTGTGTTCCTGCAGTGGCTCGATTCTGTTCATCAGCTGCTTAAGCAGTTCCCCTGCCTGTTCGAATTCAATGAAGCATTTCTGGTAAGTCCTAAAGCCTGTGGTCAGGGTTGCAGAGTGGGCCCCTGAGGCCCTCGGGTTCACGCTGCCTGTGCTTCCTAGGTAAAACTGGTGCAGCACACATACTCTTGTCTCTACGGCACATTCCTGGCCAACAACCCCTGTGAGCGAGAGAAGCGCAACATCTATAAGCGGACATGCTCTGTGTGGGCACTCCTGCGAGCTGGCAACAAGAACTTTCATAACTTCCTCTATACACCTGGTTCAGACATGGTAAGGTTGAGCCCTTTTCCTGCTGGAAATCCTATAGGGAGAGAAGGTTGAATCAGTGAAAAGAATGTCTAGCTAAGTATTCAGGGAAGGAGAATGAGCCAAGGGCTTTGTAGCATACTAACATTCTGCTGCTTCCCTAGGTCCTGCATCCCGTGTGTCATGTCCGGGCCCTGCACCTCTGGACAGCTGTTTATCTACCTGCATCATCTCCATGCACACTTGGAGAGGAAAACATGGATCTTTACCTCTCGCCAGTGGCCCAGAGCCAGGAATTTACTGGCCGTTCTCTGGACAGGTGAGAAGTCCTTCCTGGTTTCCCCTCTCTTCTCAAGGAAAGCAATAATTGCTTCCTATTCCATTTCACCTCACGGTTTTTTGCTTGTCTGTTTACATTTATTTTTGGGGTGTGTGTTTGCGTGTTTGCACACACCACAGCATGCATGTGGAGGTCAGAGGACAACTTCCAGGAGCTGGTTCTCTCTTTCCAGCCTGTGTGGGGCTTAGATTGATTCTGACCATTAGGCTTGGTGGCAAACTCCCTTCCCATGAGCCATCTCACTGGCCCTTGTTCTTTTCCAATGAGCTATTTAGAAACAACTTCTTGAGTCACTCAAGGGAGAAGCTAGCCCAGGGGCTAGGTTGGAATTTGCTGTTTTCAAGGTCTCCACTAAGTTGTTCACCTTTTTCGGTACTGCTGTCACCTGGTGTGACACACCCAAGCAAAGAAGAGGAGAGTTAGAGAGAAAGAGCTATTCACAAGGTTGGTCTGTGGGGTGCTGCTGATTTGTTCACTGATACACATAATAGAGAAATCATTCCCAGCAGCAGCCTGGCTATATCCAGCATTAACTCTGGAAGCGTTTCACTCTCAGAGAAAGAAACAGTTTCCGGCAGGAGACAGACTTTCCTCTAACAGTCAAGGGACAAATCTAAAGCAGGCTGTTAAATTCTCTTCTGGCTGAATATTTGGGGGAAGAGACTTGGTGACTTCTTGTCTTGCACTAGCAATTCATGTTATTATTATTATTTTTTTTAAAATAAAGTCAAACACTATAAAAGAAAATGAAATCTTTTCTCCTGTTTGTTTTTCTCCTGGGTGTATACTGTTAACACTGGTAGGTGTGTTTCCAGATGTTTATCTCTTTAGAAACATCACACACACCTCTAGCCAGTCAGTGCAAGGTCTCCCGGCTCTCTAGGCTGATGCCACCCTGCCTTTGTAGCACATTTGTTTTTAAAAACAACTCCCAAGCTTTTTGTATACTGTTTTGCAAGTCCTCATTTTATGTCAGGCTGTCAATTCATGACAATGCATAGAAAGCTACTTTGTTTTTATTTTCTTCTTCATACTATATTTTGTAATGCTGGAAATCAAACTTTGTACATAGGAGGCAAATGTTCCACCCTTAGCTACATCCCTAGCCCTACTTTATTGTTTTTTGTGGCTGCAGAGTAGTCCAAAGTTAAGAGTCATTTGGGTATCCTTTCCATGTCTTTTTGATCATTTCAAAATCGCAGAGAATATTTTAGTAAGCATCTAAATATGTGTAACTTCCGGTGAAACACACGTACTGTTTGTTATGTAAGCCAATTTCAGGTTCACAATTCAACTGGGGGGTGTAGAGAATGTGCTATTTATTGTATTGTGCTTGGTTTTCTGCCAGAACCTTTTTTTTTTTTTTTTTTTTTTTGAGACAGGGTTTCTCAGTGTAACCTTGGCTGTCCTGGACTTCTTTGTAGACCAGACTAGCCTTGAATTTACAAAGATCTGCCTGCCTCTACCTCCCCAAGTGCTGGGATTACAAGCATGCATTACCACACCTGGCATCTGCCAGAAATTTTAATTTCTAGAAACAAAAGTGCTATGTTCAAAGGATATATATATATATATATTTCCTTTGAGACAGTCTTTCTGTGTCATTGTATAGTGTAGACTGTCCTCAAACTCAGGTGCTTCCTCCATCAGCCTTCTAAATGCTGGGACTACGGGCACGTTCCAGAATTCATACGGTACAAAATTTGATATTTGATTTATTAGCTGAAGCTTTTTGAAGTTAAAATAAAGTCTACTGTGTGAATATTATAAAATATAACAAAGAACCAGTAGTCTTAAATTTTTGATTTTAAGGTCTTTTTGAGCCAAGTCCATTGGATAAATCTCAGTGATTTTCCTTTCCTTCAAACTATGAAGAATCCTTTTTAAGACTAATTTGGGGTTGATTTACATAGGAAATTTATATGAAGGACCAGGTAAGAACTATGGCTGTTTCTGTGTCCCAGATGTGGTTTTGTTTTGAGACAAGGTCTTCCTGTGTAGCTGATACTGGCCCAGAACTCTTGATGCTTTGGCTTTAGTCTCCCAAGTTTCGGGATTATAAGTATGAGCTACCACTCTGGGCCATAATAAGCATTTGAGCCAGTTTTTAAGTTGATAAATAATGCTTGGGATAAAGGGAATTATGAGTGTAGAAAAGGTATTTTGGGAGAAGGAACAAAGGAACAGATACATGAGAGATAGTTTTGTGGAAAACAAAACAAAAAAAACTCTGGATCTTGTAGAAGGTAAGAAGGACATTATTTTTGTGGTTTTGAGACGGGGCCTCACTATGTAGCCCTGTCTGGCCTGTAACTCACAGTTCTGCCTGCCTCTGCCTCCTCTGAGTGCTGGGATTAAAGTTGAAGAGCACAAAGAGGGAGTAGAAAGAAACAAAGTATTTGCAGGCTCTAGGCATTACAGTGTAGAGCTTATTTTATAAAATTTTTAAAAAGATTTATTTATTTTTATTTTATATGTATAGATGTTTTACCTACATGTATGCCTGTGTGCCATGTGCATGCCTGGTGCCTGAGGGGGTCAGAAGAGGGTATCAGATCCCTAGGATTAAAGTGACAGGATGTTGTAAGCCACCATCAATGTGCTGGGAACCAAACCCAGGTCTTCTATAAGAGCAGCAGGTGCTCACCATGGAATCATCTCTCTGAATTAAAATTAATAACATTTTAATTCAGTTATTAGTAGTAAGATAGCATAGGTAGTGATTATAACCTATTAGCAATGGAAATCTGGAGAATTTACCACTCAGCTCTGTACAGGCATAGGAACTAGCCAGCTCTGCTATACTGTAATTTATTTATTAAAAAAAAAAATCCCTGGAAAAGAAGAGTATATTCAGAAGTACAATAGAGACATTTTTAGTAGACTGTGAAACTGGTTGAAAGTTGGAGAATAAAAGTGTAGAATGCACAGGATCCAAAGTCTCTTCAGAGTCAAAGGCAAGTTCTTAAGTCTTAAAGTTTTAAGAACTAGGAGACTGTTCATACCACCAGTAGCCAAGGAAAAGTTGAAAAGACAAGCCAGTTTTCAGAGAAAGAAGACATACAGGGAGGATCAGATTGAAATATCACTTGATAGCAGAGGGGAGGTGTGTTACAGGGCGGCCCAAGATGGAGAGAGCTAGCTCCAGAGGACTAGTTGATGATGATTTGAATGTTTCTGTCACATCTGACCACACTTCCTTTGGTTATACTTTTTCCCAGACCAAACGTATCATCCTCTTCACCTCTGTTAAAGTTCAACAAATGGTTTTATACCTGGTTCAAGGTCTGTGCTTTCTATGTAGCCTTCCCTGGCCATGTGGGCTGACTTAGCCCACTTCTCCTTCTAAAGTCCTCTGGTATTGTCTAGTCCATCATTATTGGTTAAACCTTTGGTGTACATATGAATTAGCTATGAAGGTTGGCACACTGTTACTATTTGAATTTCATAGGGTGCACGGGAGCCACACTCTTTGTATATAGTTGAAAGTTTCTATAATAAGAAAGAAGGACAAAGTCAGCTGTAACTTTTTGAAAGCATGCTGAGCCGGGCAGGGGATGTAGGTCAGTGGTAAAGCATATGCATAAGGCTCTGGTTTAATCCCCAGCTCTACCAAGAAAAAAAAAGTGGGCAGAGGCACTGTGGTTACATAGGCCTTACTCTTAGCCATTCTCAAATTAGTAATTTTTGGGTGGACCTTGGAAGCAAGGTCTGATGTATGCTAGCCAGTTATTGACTGACCTAGTCTTTTCAGTTGGCACCCTGTTAGTGGAAACCTGATGTGGACCTAAAGCTTATTCACTCGTTTCTTGTATCATTTGCCTGGTATTGTACTAGGTGTTGGGTATTCAAATGAGACATAGGCTTGACCTCAGTGCACTTTGGTAGAGGGAGAAGCACCATGCTTTGATATGGGTTATTTGTTCAGATCTCACAATGGCTTTAAGATGTAGGTACTTTAACCTTTCTTCCACAAATGAGGGAAGTGAGTGAGGCTTAGAGAATTTAAGTTGAAAACTTCCAAAGCTGAGATTTGAATACTGGCTATGAGTTATAGATCTCTAGTATCATGTAAAATGCCAAATTCAGAGACTCATTCATACCTTGTGCTTGCAACCCTGGTTCTAGAGAGGCAAAGGCAGGAAGATCCTTGAGGCTCACTGGTTGGCCAGTCCAGCCAAATTGACAAGCTTCAGGTTCCGTGAGAGACCTTGTCCCAAAAATACGTTGGAAAGTGATTGAGGAAAACTCCCAATGTCGACACATGCTCACTGGCACACACACACATACAAGTTGATCACAAAAGTAAAACACAAAATATTCTATGTACTATAATAAATATCAAAACTAAGTCCTTAGAATAAGCTATGTTATGATGTGGCATTTGGAGGATTTTCTGAGAGCTGAGGAAGACACCTGAGAAGAGCCCAGTGAAATGTCTCCTATTTCCTGGACAATTTCCTTCCATTTTTATTGCTCTAAAGATTTTGTCCTCCAACCTGGGTGGTGGTGGCGACGGCGCACACCTGTAATCCCAGCACTCAGGAGGCAGAGGCAGGCGGGTCTCTGTGAGCTCAGAGGGCAGCCTGGTCTACACAGCAAGTTCCAGGACAGCCAGGGCTACACAAAGAAACCCTGTCTGGAAAAACCAAAAAAGAAAAAAAGGTTTTGTACTGCAGTGAAAATCAGGACAACCGTTTGTGAAATGCCTGTCACCCATTTGGTAAATAGGGGTGCTTCTTGAGCTCTTTGAGAGAGGTCTACTAGGCATTTCCTAGGGGCTTCTGAGAGTGGGAGGAACTCACTGCTCCTAAGTGACTGCAGAGATTTGTGTTGAGAAGTCAAGCCTTCTTGAAGGTTTGTGGCTAATAAATCTGTGGTCAGTTGCCTACAAGCTGAAGCTTTCTGGCATTAACATCCTGTAGAGGTTATAACCAAGTACCTGAGGAACATGTTCTGGTGGATAGTCGGTATGAAGGCCAGCGTCTTCTAGTTCTGAAAACTCAGTCTTTGTCTGACTGATAGAAAGTGAGAAGACACTGGTTTGAGGTTCAGGTGTGGTTCTGGTTGTAGTAATGGGTTTAGGATCATCAGTAGGCTTAGAGGTGTAGCCTAGTGATAGAGTGTGTGTTTTGTATATACAAAGCCCCAAACTCAGTATCCAGCACAGATTTATATTGGGCGGGGCATCAGCATAGCAGGTGATTGGAACTATCAAAGTGTTTGAGGTGGGCCTGGGAGGTTTAGTACAGGAGCTGAGGACAGAGACGCAGTCTGGAAGATGAGTCTTACGCCGTGTGCAGAACTGACTCCCAGTGAACTTCAGTTGTTTATAATATTACAGGTCTTGTCAGCATTGACTTTGATACTGCTGTGGGGACCTGAGTGTATGCCTTAGCAGTGGCTCCCTTTCCCTGACGTGGAGGTTCCATGTTTGTCATTCCAGGTTACCTAAAACCAGATCCATGGATGATCTTCTTTCAGCCTGTGACACAAGCAGCCCCCTCACCCGAACGTCCAGTGACCCTAACCTGAATAACCACTGTCAGGAGGTCAGGGTCAGCCTGGAGCCCTGGCACAGCAGTCCTGAAGGAGCAGAGACAGTTTGTGTAGAATCTGGGGTAGGAGGCCCACAGCTGACTGTGGGAGACGTGGGCCTTCCTTCTCCACTGCCCAGTAGCCAGAAGGACTACCTGAGCAATAAACCTTTCAAGGGTCACAAAAGCTGTTCTCTCAGTTATAAATTGCTTAATACTTCTGTGCCCTGGGAAATGAAGAGCAACACCTCTGAGATCAAAGTCCTGGAAGAGACTGAGGCACTGGCCCCAGACCCTCCAGCCCGGGAGGAGCAGGGTAGGACTTGTGGTGGCTTAGGAAAACCACCGGAACAGTGTCCCGAAAAGGAAGCTGCCAGTGCACTCTCTGATGTTCCCAGCAAGTGTGGTGGAGCCTGTGGTTTTCCTGATCCTCCCCAGGACTCCCTTCCAGGTTCTCCCAAACAGGTCCATCTAGACTCTGTGCAGCCTGTGCCCGCAAGGTGTACTCCAGATCACAGTCAGGGTAGCCTTTGCAATCCACCGAGTGCTGCCAGCCAAACTCCTCAAGAGCCAAATACTGACCTCTCCAGCCAAGATACCCCTGGGTCTACAGCAACTATCTCCCACCAGGAACAGCCTAGTTCTGTGCCAGATCTGAGCTACAAGAAGGAAGATGCTGGCAAGAGAGGAAGCAAGAACGGGCAGTTGTTAGAAAATCCTCGCTTTGGGAAGATGCCACTGGAGTTGGCCCGAAAGCCCATTTCTCAGAGCCAGATCAGTGAGTTCTCATTTTTAGGGTCGAACTGGGACAGCTTCCAAGGGATGGTGACTTCATTCCCAAGTGGAGAGACCACTCCTCGGCGACTGCTTGCTTATGGCTGTTGTAGCAAGAGGCCGAGCAATAAGCATATTCGAGCTGCAGGGCCCTGCTCTGGGGGCCAGTGGGCTCAGAGAGAAGGCACAAAGTCACCTGTCTGTCCTAGTCATTCCAGTGGACACTGTGCAGGCCCAGGAGGAAAGAACAGCCGGCTGTGGTTGTCCAGTCATCCAAAGCAAGTCTCCAGCACAAAGCCTTCTCTTCTGAGCTGCCCCTCTCCAGTGCCTCCTCTCCACCTGGACGACGATGGACTCCCCTTTCCCACAGATGTGATCCAACATAGGTTACGGCAGATCGAAGCAGCGTACAAGCAAGAGGTAGAACAGCTACGTCGACAGGTTCGAGAGCTTCAGATGAGGCTAGACATCCGCCACTGCTGTGCCCCTCCAGCAGAGCCCCCCATGGACTATGAGGATGACTTTGTGAGTATGCACCAGCTGCCACCTGTCCGTCCATTTATCCTGTCCATTCAGTAGTCACATGGTGGGTACTTTCTGGGGGCTACCAACTTAGGCGCCCCCCTTCAGGATGAAAGACTAAACACAGTGATGTTCTGAGTGTTAGGACTGGGCACGCAGGAAAGCTGTCCTGAGAAAATAATGCTTAAACCTGAGTGCTGAAGAATATGTGATATTTAGCTAGGTAGACAGTGAAAAGGAAACAGCATTTTCAGAAGCA
Source organism: Pachyuromys duprasi (assembly GCA_028658305.1). Lineage (NCBI taxonomy): Eukaryota > Metazoa > Chordata > Mammalia > Rodentia > Muridae > Pachyuromys > Pachyuromys duprasi. The sequence goes on along the minus strand of CM053746.1, from coordinate 31,102,526 downwards.
TGGAGGCAGTAGGTGCTCCAGAGCTGTGGCTTAACAAAGGGGTGGGGTGCATATGGGCATATGTGAGTATTCGTACATACACATTTTGTGCTGGGACTGTGAGGAAGATGAGTAGTATGAATGAAACACTGGAGACTTGATGGAGGGTCAGCTTGAGTACCTTTTGATGAGGCAGCTGATGTCTAGGTCAGAGGCTGGCTAGGACATTTTATTGTATTTTTATTTATTTATTTGAGACAGGGTTTCTTTATGTAGGGCTGGGTGTCCTGGAACTCTCTGTGTAGACCAGGCTGGTCTCACAGAGAGCTGCCTCCCAAGTGCTGGGAGTAAAGGTGTATGCCACTACTCCTGGCTTGGTTGGGACATTTTAAAACAATCTAGATGAGGGATAATGAGGGCCTTCTAGGCTTTACTGCCCTTGCTGTTTTAGATTCTGGCACTGCAGTCCTCGGGGAGCTTCTCGGAGCCATCTTGCCCCTTGCTGTCTACATGGATTCTTCCCTTCCATCAGTTACAGTGTTCCTAGCTGTCTGCTGATAGAATAGACAGGACAAGCAGCGGCTTAACTCTTCAGGGTGATGCTTTACACATTCAACCAACTTTTATTTGTAAAGGCCAGGTGATAAACATTTTTAGGTTGTGTGGGCCAAATAGTGTATGAGACAACTATTATGTGGCCATTGTAGCACAAAAGCAGCCAAAGAGAATATATAAATAAATGAATATGGCTATGTTTCAGTAAACCTTGATTTATGAAAACAGGCTAGACTTAGCTTCTGGGCCCTAGTTTACCAATACTTAGCTTAGGATGTAACAAAAAATAGTCTTTCTCTGCTGTGCTGCTCTGTACTGGCTAACATCACAGTTCTGAGCCAGAATACTAGGATCAGATCTCAGCCTTACCACTTACCAGCTCCTCTCTCTGTGGCTTCATTTCTGTGTTTTGTACAAGGAGGCTAATACCAATAAAATTCATGATCATTGTGAGCAATTAAGTAAGTTCATGCATGCAGTACACTTAGAACAGTGCCTAGCAAATGGTAAATGCTCGTGCTGAAGGAGGTGATGGTGGTGTCCTTGCCTGTGCCGCAGACGTGTTTAAAGGAGTCAGATGGCAGTGACACTGAAGACTTCGGCTCTGATCACAGTGAAGACTGCCTTTCAGAAGCAAGCTGGGAACCTGTTGACAAGAAGGAAACTGAGGTATGTGTAGGCAACTGTGTAGTGGGTACTTAATGTAAGTCACTCGGTTATGTTTCTCAGAGGTGAGTGACTCACTGTAGCCTGAACTCTTCCCCAGATAAATGACATCCTTGTAGACAAGTAGTGGCCAGGCATGAAGGCCATCCTGGTCATTTTCTGATTACAACGTTGGGCTGGTTTCCTGATTACAACGTTGTTGTTCTCTTTGGACATGGACCTAGACTTTTCCTTTGTGCCTTCTGGTAGGTGACTCGCTGGGTTCCAGACCATATGGCATCACACTGCTATAACTGTGACTGTGAGTTCTGGTTGGCCAAACGAAGACATCATTGCAGGTAAGATGGCTTTTTTTGCTTGCTTGTTTTGTATCTTTATTGTTACTCATAATATAGAGTTCTGTGTATAGAACTAAACTAAATTAATTTGAAAATGGAGATACCTTAGTAGTAACTATTTTTGTTTATGCCCAGCTTTTGTACTTATTCATGGAAACCCTTTTAGGCTATCATTCGTTCTCAGGACATTGATATTTCTGATGAGCTCCTCTTTGTACTTTGGCAGAAATTGTGGGAACGTATTTTGTGCTGGATGCTGCCACCTTAAGCTGCCCATTCCTGATCAGCAACTCTATGACCCAGTTCTCGTCTGTAACTCTTGTTACGAACACATTCAAGTATCTCGTGCCAGGGAACTCATGAGCCAACACCTGAAGAAACCCATTGCTACAGCTTCCAGTTGAATGCCAGAGGAGATGATCTGTCCATTTTTTAGCAGGTTTGAAGGGAGGATCTGCTTCAGGTGTAGTCTGGAAGGTTCCTTGGTATGGCTCATGAACACAGAGCTCAAAGATACCGTCTTGAGAAATCCTCCTTGGTACCATGTGACTGGAGCAGAGGAATTTGAATTTGGCAGATTTTCTACTGGAGAGACCCTCACTTTGGGGTAGTGGTTCTGATCCAGACCCAGAGTATGGAAGCTTCACACTGAGTTGGTGACTCCAGCGTCTATCTCCTGGAGGTCACAAGATGATTCATAAATATTGCCTGGTGCACAGTGCCCAAACAGCAATAGAAAGGCATACTTCTAACCAAACTCCAAGTGATAATGAGACCCGTCTCTCCTCCACCTTGAAAAGAGCAGATTATAGTATCCAAGATAGGAACTCCCGTCCTGTTTGAGACGAACTCTATTCTGTACCTCTGTGCTCTGTGTATGTGCATGAAGGCTCAGTCTCTTAGAGGCACTTCCTCTAGTTGCATTAGTTCCGTCTTCTGTGGAGTTTGGTTCAAAGACTGGTTTGGCAAATGGAGTTTTGATGTATTTTCCACCTGGCTCACTGGCTAGCATCAGTGAATATTCAGTTTTAGAGGGACAGTTCTAAGGATTAAGACGTTTTGGAAACAGGAAAACTCTGGTGATGTTTAATCTTGTCGAAAATCAGTTATTTTGAGCTGTGAAGGCAGTTGTCACTCTTACGCAGTGGCTGCTCTTGAGGTAGGCACTGTGAAGAATGAGAAAGGAAAAACAAAATTATCCTTGTGAAATTCTGCTGACTGTGCCCTATCCTTTGCACCTGACTTTTCCTAGTTGTCCTGGTGCTAACATGGGAGCTACACCTTGATCCTCTCCTGGCATGAAAATCAAGGATTCTGTTGTTCCACTGCCCACTTCCCCATGTTGTCTTTCCCTTGGCCGCTGCCTCCTCTGGGTCACACTGCTTCTTATCCTGAACACTTGACACCTTGAGGGTAGAATATAGCATTTGGTTTTTACCTCCTAGCATATGCTACTTGGTATGTGAGGGTTTCAGTACAAATGCTGCTGTCTATTTTTGTGCACTTAACAATGGAACCCAAACAGAAAGAAGAAAGCCTTGATACCAAAACTGGGAGTGATGATGTGTCCATTTGGACCAAACATTTTGTTTTGTTTTATTTTGATTTTGTTTTCCATCTTACTATGTACCAGTGGCACTTAACCAAAAGATACAGTAATATAGCCATGTACTGTGGTTGGGACAGATACAGTCTCCTTGGCTTATAGTGAAAGCGTTAGGACTTCCTATCTATGTTTTCCTTAATTCATTGATGTAGAAAAGATAAATTGCGTACTCCGTGTTAAAACTACAGCAGTTGTCCTTCTCACTGCTACTGTCATGTTGCTTTCTAGAAAACAGTTTTCATTCCAAACTAGCCAGAACCTACATTTAGAATAAGAATCGCTCACCCTGACCTTTTCTTCAGTTCTCCAGTGAAGCACCTGTGCTCCTTTACACTTGCTGTGGATGGAACCGAAAAAGTTTTGGCATATTTAGGTCAGCCTAGCAGATGTTTTTTTTTATTATTATTCATTTAAATGGAGCTGAATAATGGAGATTTTGGTCTGGGAAATTCCTAAGATCAATGAAAGAGTGACAAACTATTTGTCTCTGATACATAAAATTATTTTAAGCATTTTTTCAATCATTAAAATTTACTGCCAGTCATGAGTGGCTTTTTAATTACCGATTTCCATTGCACTTCACTCTGTTTTCAGGGGGATCGATAACATTCGGGGAGACTGTATCTGTCTGCTTTGTGTGACTGTTTTGAGGGACTGTCCCATCAGTGAACAAACTGCATGGCCTTGGAGAGAGACTCTGGGCTTCTAGCTCAGATGTGTTCATCCTTTCAGAGCTGTTGTGGGGTGTAAGTGACATGATGTGGCCAAAAATCCAAACTGTGCAGTCGCGTTGTGACAAACATGCAATGTGCTGTAAAAACTCAATACAGTTGAAATAAAATCTCTATATTAGTGCTGCTTTGTTGGGTCTTTTTATTTCTTATCGGTTTTGGAACTGAATCTATGCTTCATGGATAAAGCATTCCACCACTGGCCTTCATTCCTGGCCCTCCGTTCTGATTTCTAAAAAAGTGTATAGTTCTTTGAGCCAGGCATGACTGTTGTGCACCACTCGGGAGCTAAAGGCAGGGAGCTTAAGGCAAGTTTGAGGGCCGGGCTGGGCTTTATAGCAAAACCAAAACAAACTGCAGTACTCATTGGCAGTTCCTCTTGTATTTGGGTTTGTTGACTAATTCTGTAGGTTTCTATCCCCTTTCGTGTGAAGTTTGTTTCTCTTTCTTGTCAGGAGATCACAGCTGCTCATACCCATCTTTATTCCCCTCTGCTTAGTACCAGGGCAGGGGGAGGGTTATCACCTAATTTGAAATCCAGTTTTCTTGAGCAAAAAGAAAAAAAAAAGGAATTCAAAACCTACCCCACCCACCGTCATTTTTATTTGGAGAGAGCAGCAATTCGACTGTTAGGAAAGACTGTGGCTTGAGCCCCTCTGTTGTCAGGAACCACTGCCTGTGTATCGCCTGAGCGTCCTCTGCGTTCTGAAACCCCGCCTGGCCACCCTGCCCGCCGGAGCCCTCGGATCCTGCTAAGGTAAAGAGAGCGGCTCTCTCCTCAGGGACCACAGTCCCCCCCCCCCCGCTGTGCTGCCCCCGGACAGAGGGGGCCCGGTTCAGGAAGGCACGCGAAGGCGGGCTCAGGCGGCGGTGTACCCCCTGCCGTCGAAGGCGTGCACCCCGCCGAGGGGGAGGGCGGGCTCGCGGCCCGCCGGGCCCCACGCGGCGGGAACTCGAGGCCCCATTGGCCACACCGGAGGGCGTGCCGGGGACTCGTGCGCCAACGGTCCGGCCTCGGCGGCCGGGCGCTGCAGGAGGGGGCAGGGCGCAGCGAAGGCCCGGGGGATCGAGAACGGTGGGAGAGCCAGGCTCGGCGGGGCGAGGCCCAGGGCCCGGGCGGGCGATGGAGGAGGCGCTGCTGTCCACCCCCATCAACCCCAACAACTTCCCCGCCAAGCTGTGGCGGCTGGTGAACAGCCCTCGGTACCGCTCCATCCGCTGGGACGGCCGTGGCGAGGGGCTGCTTATCGACCAGCCGCTCTTCGAGGCCGAGCTGCTCAGCCCGCCGGGCCCCGGGGCCGGGGGCGCGGGGGGAGCGGGGAGCAGCGGCGGGGGCGGCGGCAGCGGCGTCGGAGCGGCCGGGGCCGAGCCCGAGCTCTTCAAAACCACCAACTTCACCAGCTTCATCCGGCAGCTCAACCTCTACGGCTTCCGCAAGGTGGTGCTGGGTGGGCCGGGGGCGGCGGGGCCCGGGCCCGGGCCTGGGGCTGGCGGGCCGGCGGGCGACGGGCCACTCCACCACTTCCACAGCCCGCACTTCCGCCGCGACCAGCCTCAGCTGCTCGTTCACCTCAAGAGGCTCACCAGCGCCAACAAGGCCAAGCTGGCGGCCGGACTGGAGGTGCCCTGTCGCCCGCCCAACCGCTTCCAGCGGCTCCTCATCACGTCAGCCTCTGCCTCGGCCTCAGCCTCCACCTCCCCGCTGCAGCATCAGGACCCGCCGCCCCAGCCCTCAGGGCCCAGGCCAGAGCAGCATGGTGAGTGTGTGCCACCTGGATCCTCGCTCTTCGTCAAGCACGTGGGCGGCAGGGAGCGAACACCATTTCCGCCCAACTCCAGGACTAGGTCGCATCACCTGCAGCGTCCTCACTAGCACTTGCGTCTCCTCCGGCAAGAGTCTGTAAGCATCCCCTGGTCTGTGTCTAGCTGCAAAAGACGTACAGGCTTTGGGCTTGCTTTCCACTCTTCTCCAAGAGTTAACTTAGCCCCACTCCACTTCCCGCCCCCCCCTCCAGTCTCTTTAAGCCATTTACCTCTATCTGGTCTCTCCACTGTGATTGGCTAGAATAAATAGTCATTTATGGAAGCAAGCACCAGATGGGAAAGGCCTCCATTGTCCAGCAGTCAGAAGAAAGGGCGCTCCACAGGTCTGGGCGAAGGAACAAAGTTGTCATCAAGGAAACTTAAGGCATTGTTTACCCAACCAAGGGAAAGGGGAACAGGTCCCTTGAGTGGCAGTTTGTTCTTGAAGGGGCATACCACCTTCCACCTGTTGACACAGCTAAGAAATCAGTGAAGTGTTAGTGAGAACAGTCATGTTTAAATTCTCAATGGCAAACAGAGTGGTAGATACTGTCTCTGTATCTAAGGGGCAAGCTTTATACCAGTGTAGAGTCTGCCCGCTAATACTTGAGATGTTATGGTTGGACAAACATAAAGCAAAACAGCTAAAGACAGGGTGAAAACAAGGTGACAAGGCTTAGTTTGAAAGACTTTTAGAAGGCACACACTTACAGTTTATTGATTTTTCATTATTCCTGGTCATTCAGGATCAGGATTGGGATAAGGGAGTGTGTGTAAATATTCAATGAAAAGCTCAGAGACCTTTGGTCACAGTTACTTCATGGACTTGATTTGAAGTGCCTTTCTGCACTCTTAAACAGGTAAGGGTGGCAGTGTCCCCTTGTTCTGTATGGAGGCCATGACAGACAGCTGTACCAAGGAGCAACAGGATACAATAATAGGAATTTGGGGTTTTTGTTTTTCACCTTCACATAGAAGAGTGATAGAAACATTTTCAGTCTGTGAAGTATGGAAAAGCTTTAAATGTACAAATAACACTATGGTCAGTTTAATCTAGGCCCAGCACTGAAGCAATTCTGCATTTGGAATTTGGAAGATAAGGGCCTAGGTTTTCTCTCTGTGGAGTTTAGAAGATAAGGAACTAGGTTAAAGTTCTAGTACCAAGCTGAGAAAATAACTGGCATGGGAATGTTCTAAAGGAATTCTAAAGGAATAGTGAGCTGCCTATGCAGTGGTCCTTGATTTGTCTGGGGACTTGTGTGGAAAAGACGGTGGAAACAATCCTATGGACTTCGTTCAGCAGAAACTCTGGCTTGGGTTGTCCATTGTTTTTCAAGTCTTATTTCTATAGGGCATAAGGAGGAAAGACAGGGAAGTAACATTCTTCCAGCAATCTCTCTTTAATCTTTTCCCCTCACCAGTCTTAAATCAGTGCTCTTCTTTCTGTTGGTGTTTCAAATTGCATATACTTACTTATCTGTATGTATGTGCACACACATGCTCTTGAGGTGTGGCATGTGTATAGCAGTCAAAAGACAATTCCTTACTAGTCTGTTCTCTTCTACTAGGGTCAAACTCAAGATATCAGGCTTGCTGGCAAGTACCTTTACCCAGCGAGCCCCCTTTTTGTTATTTTATTTTTCCCGTTGTATTCAAAAGACCAGTATCCAACTTATTTGCAGTTTAAAGACTATTTGTTGGAAAACTTCATGCTTTTAAGTATGGAGTGTGTGTGTTTTCAGGCATGTCCTATTTTTTTCCTGGTGTCAGGTACAGGAGCATGTTAGGATTGCCATAGGCAATTGTGTTACCGGTTGAGGTGTGTGTGGTTCTTTTCTAGGTTCAGGAACACTGTTGCAATTTGTTTCCTTCTATGTGCTAAGGGCCTTGCTCTTCTATTTTCCCTCATCTATGGGTTTTGGGTTTTTTTTTTTTCTGTTTTAATTTTTGGGCACAAGATCTTGTTATGCAGTCTAGGCTGGTCTGGACTTTATAGTCTCCCTGACTCAGCCTCCCAAAAGCTGAGATTAAAGGCATATTTAACCTTGCCAGGCTTCCCACACCCAATGTTTATTCTACTTGAACTTGCCTCAGTTATATGACTGCTGCTTCCTACCTTCCAAATCCTCCTTAATTGTAGAGCAGTCTGTTTTAGGACCTAGCCTTCTTATTTAGATCCACTAAGTCAAGAATATACTTGATAAAAGTGTGAAGATGTGTGTTTTTTTACTGTTTTTTTGTTGTTGTTGTTGTTCACTTTTGTTATTTGGTTTCCCTGCAATTTATAGTATTTGTTATAATGGTCAAATGAAGTTTAAAGTCTGGGAAGTAGATACATGTGGACACCACAGGCTCTCTATGAGCAAAGTTGAGATTTTTGGTGGATGGTTAGTTTGTTTTCATTTCCATAAAAGGAACAGAATCTTTGAAGACAAAAATCTATCATGCCCTGCATTTCCAGAATTCTGAGTTCAAAAACTGCCAAATATACCTTAAAGATATTCTGAAGACATGAATGTGATGGCTCAGAGAGAGCCCCATTAGCTAACGCTTAAAAGGGAAAAGAACTAACCTTGTTTTAGTTCTTTAAGAAACAAATTAATAATGAGCCCCCACCCCCCAACACCAACTGCTTTTGGGGCTTTTAAAAAAATTCTTTGAAAATTTCATACAATGTATTTTTTTAATCATATTCATCCCTCTAACTCCTAGATCTATTACCACCAACTTCATGTCCTCTTATATACTGAGGCTAATTTATACTGCCCATGTACTCCTGGGTGTGGGGCCATCCACTTGAAGCATGGTGACCATGAGGGGCCACACCCTTAAGGAAAACCATCAACTGTCAATAGCTCCTCAGTGAGGAATGACCTAATCCTGACAATATTCTTTAATATCGGTATCTGAACTAGGTAATTGCCCATCACTCAAGAGTTTATAATGGGAGAAGCAGAATTTATTTTTTTTTTTAAGATTTATTTATTACGTATACAGTGTTCTGTCTGCAGGTACATCTGCACGCCAGAAGAGGGCATCAGATCTTATTATGGATGATTATGAGCCACCATGTATATGGTTGCTGGGAATTGAACTCGGGACCTCTGGAAGAGCAGCCAGTGCTCTTAACCTCTGAGCCATCTCTCCAGCCCCAGAATTTTTTGGTTTTTAAATTCAGATTAAAACTATTTTTTTGGAACCCAACTGGAGATTTAACAGCCTACCCCTGAAGAGTTTGGAAGGTTCAGTGAGCTGTAGGCAGCTTGTAGTTTTGGCATGTGAAACATCCAAGGAGATACCAAGTAAGGGATGGGGTAGTTGGGAAACTCAGAAACAGGTGTTGTGAAAAGTATCAGTTTCTTAAGAAAAACCTGGATTGTCAGTGCTGAGTTCAAGGCATGTGAATGTAAGAAATTGGTAGACAAGCGACATCACAAAAGCTGTTCTTTGTGCTTCAGAGGAAAGCTTGGGTTTTTGTTTTGTTTTGATGTACCGGGTATTTAACCCAGAGCTTCTCACATGCTAAGGCAAGTACTCAATTGCTGAGCCCTATCCCCAGCCAAGCCGAGTTTTTAAGAGATCTATCATTTGAATACTTTGAGTCTTCTGAATTAGCAACTGTTTTTTCTTCATTAGATAGAGTGCTTGATTTCTCAGGTTCCAGAATTTGTGTTGTTAGAATTCATGCATCTATTTGTTTATTCTAGGTGCTAATGCTTTATTTGCCAAGGGAATTAATAGCCATGGAAATAGAATGGGAGATTTGTAATGTGTTGAATAGCTTATAATTTAATTATTTGACTGGGTAGATATTTGAGTGACATCTTTCAACATGTAGCCTAGCACTGAAGTCATACATGAATTAAGTTTTGCCTCTGTTTAATAAAGATTAGCTTAATAAAGTAATAAGATTAGTTTAAAAACATCTTGAAAGGAAATTGTGAACCACAAACATAATCAATAGGTAATATTCTCTTTCTGAATAAATTAGTTTTTATATTCAAGAATTACAAAGTAAATCTAGGCTATATATATAGCGATCAGTTTTTTCATTACATACTTTTGTCCTTTTTCTTGTTTTTCTATCTAGTTAGATAAGAAAAAGCAAATACTTGTGTCAGAGTCGCTGAGACTAGCTATCTGAAGATTTAATCAGTGCTTCCTGTGACAGGTGTCCAAGTCAGTGTTTGAAGGCCGCTGGTATCTGGGAAGGGTCTTTATTAGAGACTAAAAAACAAACAAACAAAATGCAGGGCTTGCACTATATCTCAGTCAGTTGAGCGCTTGCCTAGCATATGCAAAGCTTTTGGTTTGGTCCCTAGTCCTGAAAAGAAAGACAAACAAAAACAAAAACTCATGAAAGATGATCGCTTGATTGAAGATGAAGAAAACTAGATGAAAAATTTTAAGCCTGACTTTTCTAAAAGGATTTTTTTTTTCACTTGAAGCCGAGTGGCACATGCCTTTGATCCTAGCACTCAGTTGCCTGAGGCAAGAAAATTGCTCCAATGCTTCGGGTTAGAACCTGGGCTATGTAGGTCAGGACAACATTGTAAGACTGTCTCAAAAAAAAAATAGCTATATAAATGAATGTAAAATAAATAAAGGGACCAGTGAGGTGGCTCAGCAAGGGATGGTGCTTCTGAATTCTGTCCTCCAGAAGCCACACGGTGGAGGGAAGAGCTAACTCCTGAAAGTCACCCTGACAGCCACACACATGCTGTAGCAGGCTCAGACAATAAGGAAATAATTAATCCCCGAGGGAAGAAGTAAACAGAACAGCAACAGAAGAGGGGACAAAGGGCATGACGTCTCTTTGTGGGTCATGCCATGAATTCTTATTTATTACAACATTTATGTGTGTAGTAGAGTGATACATTCCTACTCATTAAAATTCCTCAATGGCTTGAAAGACTGCATGGGAAACTCCTAGTTTTTATTTAATTTTGAGCTTAGAGGTTGGCCACTTTACTTTTTATGGCAGTCATGTTGAGAATCAAGAGTTGGTTACTCTTCCAGGACTGTATTTTGAATTTGCTTTTGCCAAATTCAAAGTTCTGTTGTGTTAAAAATAGCTGGTAGGTGAACAGCTGCATGTTTTGACTTTTGGTTTACTATCTGATGGTGTATTGTAAAGTTTGTAAACGTGTTCTTCCTCTTTTATGCAGGACCAGTGGCTGTAGGACAATTTCACCGGTCATTCCGGCGAGATAATTTGTCTCCTTATTCCTACGTATCAACTTCATCCCACAACCACAGCACTTTCCCTCTGAAAGGTTTAGATCGTACCCCGATTCCTCCTAGAACATGGCAGAACTCCCTTGGAATGCACCCTGGACAAGTGGAGACGTCTCCCACTTTTTCAGATAAAGGGGTTCCATTTCCTGTACTGCAGAGATTTCCAACTGAGGTTACTTACACGCTGCAGCCCAGCGCCACATCTGTACACGTTCAACAAGGTCCTCAAACAATGGTCAGCTCCTCCCAAAAATATAGTAACTACACACCCTCAGCGCAGTACTCCCAAGCCTACTATCCAACAGGTAGGAGACATTCAAGTTCACTGGATTCTATAAAGGTAGTTTATAAGGGTAGTTTATATTTTTATCGCATTTTAATCTTTGTGTGCTTAACAAATAGGAATATGCATTTTAAAAATGTTAATGACTTTTTAACCAGACATAATTTGAAACAATATATAATGATTGGAGGCTGGAGAGATGGCTAAGTAATTAAGAAAGTATACTCTTTCTTACAGAGGACTGTTGCACCCATGTCAGGTGACTCATAACTCCTGTAACTTCAGCCCCAGGATGCAAGGCCTCTGGCCTTCACTAGCACCTGCATTCACATGCACATACCTCACCCTCCACACCCTTACATATATGGTACATATATAAAGTTCATCTGCTCTTAAGAATTTTGAGAATCTGTTACCACATAAAAGTGTATTTTCAGTGAAATGAAAATTCTGTATCCTCAAAGTGTATTCTGGTTCTGAAATTAAGAGTCAGTACCCTAGAACCTTACTTTTATTTGACTGTTGTTGCAATGTTTATTTCAATTTGTTTTTAAGATATTTTTTAATTTCACAAATGAAATTATCTCATAATCAAATCTTTTTAGTATTTCAGTAATGAAGCTTAGCAAGAACACATAGTCTTTGAAAATTAAATCCTTAAAGTGTGAGGAATGGTGGAGCCCTGCGCTAGTCCGCCAGCCAGCTAAGGACTAAGGGGTAACAGGCAGGAAACTGACAATTAGAGTTGTGACCTCATCCAAGGTCCCTGAGGATAGGCTCAGGACACTTGGGAGTTCTTCCAGGAGTTAACACTGCTTTTGTGTCTTAAAAAAAAAAATAGTGTTTTAAAATACCTTTTTTCAAGATAATATTATTTCATTCAAATTACATTCTATTTTGTAGTAAAACTGTAGCAGTGGTGTGTGTCTTATCATGTGTGGTTCCAAGCTTGTTCAGTGTTTTCACATCAAGACAAAGTTCAGCCTCAATAAGCATACAATCAAGTTACAAAAATTCTCAGAATTTTTAATTAAGTTTTAATTAAGTTTATAATTTTGTGTTGGGCATTATTCATAACTATCCTTGGTTGCATGTGGCTTGTGGCCATGGGTTGGACAAGCCTGCAAAGTGAGGCAATAGACAGAGATGAGGGTCAAAGCTTTCAGAGAAGACCAGAAAGAGGAAAGAGGACATTCCTTTATGAATTAGGGATCTAGAAGTGTTAATTTTTGTCAGTTTTTCAGATCTAAAAAGAATCTGTGAAAGGTGTTTGCTAGGCTGTTCTCCCAGGGAAGATTTAACAAAGTAAGAGAAAGGAATTCGAACTAGAAAAGGAATTAAATAATCTGTTGCCGTTTAAAAGTTATGGGTGTGTTGACTGTTATGTTTGTGATGTTACTGCTTTCTGACTGTTAGCATCTAAATGTGTGGTGTTATTATTGACTCCTTCCATCTTACCTGATACAAATTTCAAAGATATCACTCTGTTCTCACTAAGCATCTAAACTGAAATCAGCTGTGGGAGTTTAGAGCCAGTCTGCTGCTCCTGATGGAGCTGAGAATGAAAAGGAGAGTAAATATGATTGAATATATTTAATTATCTTGCCTATTAGTAAAAGCTGAAAGATTTACATGGTCTGAAGAGAAACCAGAGTATCATTTTACCTATTAGAAAAATTTTAAACTTACAATCTTATATAGAAAATTATTAAGCTCTAATATTTTCCAGATTTGCAGCTGCTACATTGAAGAAAAAAACATCTGTGTAATCTTTAAAAAGTAGAAGATGGCTAAATTCTTGTTTATGAGTTATCTTAAATATAGCAACAAATAGGTTTTTGTTACTGGTGGGTTTAATCCAATATTCTTTCTTTTAAAGATGTGATTTATTTACTTTATAACAGTAGTTATCTTTAACAACTAGATCATAATCTGACTTTAGTAATATACTTACTTATAAACGTGAATGAACTTGCTATTACTCATCCACTGATTGTATAAATTTAATCCAGAATTTTAATAAACAAATCAGGCATTACTAGCTAAGTTATTTTGGCTGCATTCTGTATATGCATAGCAAATATTTGTAGGTAGATAGTATACATATTGTGCTTTTTGGCTTTTTGTTTGTATTGTTTTGTTTTTTGAGACAGTGTTTCTCCATGTAGCCCTGGCTGTCCTGGAACTAGCTCTGTAGACCAGGCTGACCTCCAACTAACAGAGATCCGTGTGCCTCTGCTTCCCAGTGCTGGGATTCAAGGTGTACTCCACCATGTCCAGTCTCTGTCTGTAGTCCTGGCTGTCCTAGAACTCTCTGTAGACCAGCGTGTTTTTGAACTCATAGAGATCTGCTTGCCTCTGCCTCCTGAGTGCTTGAATTAAAAGCATGCACCACCACGCCCAGCTCTGTCTTCCTTAAATTTGTTGTATTACATAATCAGAATAAATCCTTAGTCTCCTCTTTCACCAATAATATTTCTCTTTTCTTAAAGCGCTAAGGACTGAAAAGCTTCTTGTGGGTCTGTTAAGAGCACTGGCTGCTCTTGAAGAGGACTTGGGTTCAGTTCCCAGCCCCCACATAGTAGTTCACAAGCATCTGTAACTGCAGTTCTAGAGGACCTGACACTGTTCTGAGCATCACAGACCAGGCACCAAGCATGCACATAGTCACAGACAGACATGCAGCAAAATAGTCATCCACATTAAAATAAATAAACCTAAAAATTTTTAGAAAAGCTTCTTGGGAGTTGAAATTTGGATGGTGTAGGCAATGGTAGAAATGTACCCTGACCTTCCCAGTTTGGAGTCTTGGAGGCATTTTTTTCTATGGGTCTGTTAGACACGGTGGCTTGAGTGTTATATTCTTGCAATCTTAAGGAAAAGATGACTATAATCTGCAAGTTTTTTTAATTGGAAAATCTACTTGGAGTTGGAAGCAATTTTCATCGAGATTTTTAGTTGTACATTCTATGAGAACCACTTATCTACTGCTAGAAAGTGTTCCAAAGAGTTAAGAATACTAGTTATTCTTTGGAGAAGTCGTACTGGTTAAGTTACTGATTTGGAGTATTAAAAAAATCAAGCCAGGGATAGTAGTTCACACATTTAATCCCAGCATAGGCCTGGGGATCTGAGTTTGAGACCAGCCTAGTCTATAGAGTAGGTTCCAGGACAGCCAGGGATACATAGAAAAGCCCTGTCTCAAAAAACCGAAGCCAAAACAAACAGATAAAACCCTTTATTTTAGTTTGATTTTGAACTTGTAACTCTTGTCTGCGATAGTTCAAGGTAAGAATGTTGAAAAGAGACATTTTTAAAAGAGCAAGAAGGGAGTGTGGGACTGTAGCTTCGGGATGGAACTCACCGTAGCACGCGTGAGGCCCTGGTGCCAGCCCCAGCACTGAAGAAGCCAAGTAAGAGCTGCTGTTGTTTGGGTTAGTTTACGTCACATTGTGTTGTTGGAATTTTGTTTTGTCATCTTTTGAGATGACTATAGAGTTTCTCAGATTATGAGACTAAAACAAATGTCATCACAGCTTCTACACTTGATCTTAGCCAACAGGCCGAGAAGTGCCTGTGACAGCTCCTAGTACATGAAGTAAGTGGAACTACTGTGCACGCCTGAAGTACTTTATGGATAGAGTTGTGTTGTTAAATATAAGGTATCTGTTCTGGAAGAGAGAATGCCATAAAAAATACTGTGCAGTTGCTTAATTCTACCAAAGAGGGTGCAGGATACAAAATACCAAGCAATATAGCCAGCATTTAGTAAGAAACTATGAACAGCATTATCAGCAGCCTTCTCGAAGTTAAGTTAGCTCTTAATACTGAAAAGCAAGACAATCACTACCACATTTGCATAGGTCATAAAAAACAACTGAAATAGTGATCATATTTCAGTCTCTTCAAAACAAACTCTTGTTATCTGAGTTTCAGATAAAATTTTAATAGAAAACACTAAATGTCATCTGAAAATTAGTTGTAAGGTGCTGGAGACATGGTTTCAGTTAGGCACATTGGCTGTTCTTGCAGAAGACCTGAGTTTGGTTCCCAGCGCCCACATGATGGCTCACAGTAATTTGACTCCAATTCCACGAGTTCTGGTGCCCTTTTCTGGCTTCTATGGGCCAGGGGTGGGGAGGTGGAGAAGCGAGGTGCTTTTAGCCCTCGCCCTCAGGAGGCTCTCAGTTCAAGCCCAGCCTGGTCTACATAGTAAATCCCAGGACAGCCAGGGCTACATAATAAGACTATTTCAAAATAAATAAATTAATTAAATATTTAGGGTAAAAGACGACAACAAAGTACTTGGATTTAGCTTCTTTTAATAGTACTACCAAAATTTGAATTTTATTTCATAAATGATTAATTTCTATACTAAAGCTAACTAAAACCAGGAACTAAAAAAAAAAAAAAATGCCATCAGGCCGACTAACAAAATGGTCATCATGCCAGACAGTGGTGGTACACACCTTAAATCCCAGCACTCAGGAGGCACAGGCAGGTGGGCCTCTGTGAGTTCAAGGCTAGCCTGCTCTATACAGCTAGTTCCAGGACAGTGAGGGCTACACAGAACCCTGATTCAAAAAAACAAAACGATCATCAGAATGACTTTTTACATTTGTCCCTCCTTTGAAACACTAATTTTTCTTGCCTATGTTGTTCACATTTTCAAATTCATAATCCTTCAAAGACAAAATGTTTTATCTGGTATTAGTTGATTCTGTCTAGAATCAACTATCTAACCCTCTGTTATTTTCAGTGTGATACTATAATCTCCCTCTTATGTAGAAAAACTTCATTTTAAGCCTTTTAATTTTATTCGTTTTTACTATGTATTTGAATATATTTCATATTCATATATCCATATTTATCAAGTCCTGCATTAAGGATTTTTTTTCTTGACTAACATGCTGAATTGACTCAAGATTGCCTTCTTTTCAAAGTTATTTTTTATTTTCTGTGTGTATGCATGTGGCATTTGTGTATGTGCTCAAATGTGTTGTAGACATGTGCACATCCACAAGGAGGCAGAGGTTGATGCTGGGTGTTTTCTTTGATTGTTCTCCACTTTATTTTCTGAGGCAGGGTCTCTCCGTGGGCTGGCTAGCATAGCTAGTCATCCTGCCCAGGGGATCTTCTGTTCCTTTTCTTTTCTGTGGGTATTGAAGATCCACACTCTGGCTTTTATGCACATGTTCAGAGTGCTCTACTTACTGAACCTTCTTTTCAGCCCCAAAGTTACATTTTAAAGGTCAAAGTAGTAAATCATTTTGTAGATGGAGAAGCTGAGGTACAACTAGTATGTGGCAGACTGATGCAGCAGCCCATCCAGCCTGACTCAGTACCTCCACAGAGGACAGTCAGCTCTCCTTGCGCGGGGCAGACAAAGATGCTAGTGGAGAGCTGCCCTCCTGTGCTGCTGGCCGTCAGGGTGCATGTGGGTTACTAACTCATTCTATTCCAGCAAAGGGAACATCCTCTAGATGCTGGAGAGAGAAGGCCTAACTGGGAGCTCTGGGTAGTGTGGTTGTTTTTAATGTGTCTCTGTATCCTCTCCTCCTAGCATAGTCCTTGATTATAATGGACCTTGGCAAACATTCTATTGAGTAGAGTGGACAAGTTCTAGCCCCAGATTTTCTTTTAGACATCTGATATGGCCTTTAGGGGGTTATCATATTTCACAATTTTTTATAGTATAAGGAAGCCATAATTGTTTGGGCCAGAAACCGAATATTATCCATGAACATGTTTTGTAAAAATTAAAACACTACTTACATGAAAAGAATAAGATACTTTAGCTGGTACAGTAGTACACACCTATAGTCTCAGTACTTGAGATGTAGAGGCAGTAGGTTCAGGAGTTCAGCCTGGGCTACGTGAGAGACTGTCACACACAGACACACACAGGATAAGAGCTGCAGAAATGGTTCCGTCAGTAAAGTGCTCTCTATGCAAGCATGAAGACCTGAGTGTTGACACCCAGCACCCACATAAAATGAGCCAATGGTGTATGCCTGCATTCATAACACTAGGAAGCAGAGATGGGAGGATCCCTAGGGCTTGGTGTCTGCCTAGGTAGTGAGCTCCAGCTTCAGGGAAAGAGTCCCCCAAACACTGAGGTAAAAAGTGATTGAGGGAGATACTTAACATCAATCTCTGACCTCTACACACACACACACACACACACACACACCACACACAATAAAATAGTTTCAAATTCAGTCTTTTAAATGAGGCTAGTAAGTAATATTATAAGGGCTAAATAATTTGTATAAATACATGCTTCGGAGCCTGGAGAGACGGCTCAGAGTTGGTTTGTAACTCCTGTAACTCCCGCTGAGGGAGGACCCAGCGCTCTCCGCTGTCCTCAGTGGGCACCTGCACTCACAGACAAACCCACAAGAAGATATATACATAATTAAAACAAAACCTTGAAATATAAGACACAGGGAGCTGGAGAGATGGCTCATTGCTTAAGAGCACTTTGAGAGGGCCTGAGTTCAATTCCCAGAAACCACATGGTGTCTCACAGCCATCTACAATGTGCCCCAATGCCCTATTCTGGCATGCAGGTGTACATGCAGATAGAGCACTCATATACATAAAAAATAAAACTTAATATATATGATAAATAAAATATTTGAATATTTTTATTTAAAAATATCATTTATTAAAATTGTGGTTAAATTGGTCCTTGGGCAAAAAGTTGCTTATCATTATCATCATTATTTGAAATGGTCTCTCTCTTGGAGGCTCTGACTGGCCTGGAGCTCACAGAGGTCTGCCTGTGTCTGCCTCCCAAGTGCTGGTATTAAAGGCTCTCGTTTTTTAAAGCCCATTTTTGGGGAGAGGCAGGATTCTTGTTTAGTGTCTGGATGGAACGTAGGGCTCTGCACATGCTAGATAACCGCTCTACAATTTAGAAATTCTGCTTACGTCCAAAACTTTGGTTTTTAGGTTTTCAGTCCTACGTGATGTACAGAAACAAATACAGAATGGAGTTAGACTTTTTCCCATTGTTACTATGCTCAGATAAGACAGTGCTTATAGAAGAGAGGGACTTGTCATCAGGAAACAAAGCAAAACATGCCATCTTTATAATAACATGTATATAATCAGACCTTAACTCTTTTTTTGTGACATTTTCCATTCACCATTACCGTTATGCATTCCCAGAACATTTTCATCTTCCCAATTAAAAAAAAAAGTGCCTATTAGATGGTAACCCCCGCTCCCTCTCTCTCAGCTTTAGCAGCCTGCCCTCCTTCCTGTTTGTGAATTTGACTATTCTGGATACCTCATATAAGTTGAACTATATAACATTTAATATATAAATTGCTCTGTACAGTTCACTTTCAATAATTCACAGTGTTATGAATTATTCACTAAATTCACAATCTTCGCTAAATGACCATTTCCAAAGTCAACATGCTCTAAATGAGACTGTATTATCTAAGCCAGTCTCTTTTTTTCCCAGTCCTTAGCAGTCACTAATTTTCTACAAATATAACTACCTAGGACCCTCATATAAACAGTCACATAATAGTTACCCGTTTGTTGCTGGCATATTTCATTCATCATAATATTTTAAAGGTTCATCCACTTTGTAGTATATGTGTCAAATTTTTCTTTATAAAGATGAATAATAATTATACAACATGTATTAATATTTACATTTATCTATTTGAGGATTCTAGATTGCTTTCACTTTTGTAGACTGTTGCTACTATGAACATGGGTATAGAATGTTGTTGTGTTTGGTTTTTTTTTGAGACAGGATATTACCTTGTATCCCAGGTTGGCTCTGATCTCAAAGTTCTCCCTCCTGAGCTTCCTGAGTGTTGAGAGTCCAGCCTTGTATCACTATGCCCAACCTAAAAATATTTTTTCAGGCCAGGTGGTGCTGGCACATGCCTTTAATTCCAGCACTCAGGTGTCAGAGGAAGGCAGATCTGTGAGTTCAAGGCCAGTGAGTTCCAGGACAGCCAGGGCCCCATAGAGTAACCCTGTCTTGAAAACAAACAAAAATTCAGATTTCTCCTCTCACTTACTTGGGCAAAAGATGCACTTCAACTCACGATGGAGTTATGCCAGTATGTTCTATAGCCCCATCGAAAGTTGAAGGTTTATTAAAAAATGATTTAATATACCCAACATTTAGAATGTTCAGAGTAGGGCATTGTAGGATATCAGATGCTGGGAACTGGGGCTCTCTGTTGCAGCCCAGCTTCTCGGGAGTGATGAGCTAAGGAACAGAAGTTTCCATATGTGGTTTATACTGAATGTATATCACCTTTACACTATTGCAAAGTTGAAAGATTGTAAAGGACTGTATTCCCGGGGGACTTTTTCTTTACCACGAATGAGATATTAGAGCTTTAGTTGCTATAGTAACTTTAATCTTGAAATTAAATAGATTATTAACTCTACTGTTTCTTCTGAGCATTTATGTGACTGGAAATTTTCTCATGATTAACACTGTGCTGCCCTGGAGTAGATTCAAATCTGAAACATGTTTGAACTATTTCTACAGGATAAAGTACAAAAGTGTTTGTATCACTTATAGTGAGGGCAATGATTTTCAGTACTACTGAAATTTTATTATTGAGAATAATTTAAATGCCTTCTATTAAGTTTGCATATGACATGGATTCTAGTTTGTTGTTTAAACTTTTTCTTTTTGGTATTTTGGTTTGGTTTGGGTTTTTTGTTTGTTTGTTGTTTTTTTCAAGACTGCATTTCCCTGTATAGACCTGGCTATCCTAGAACTCACTCTGTAGACCAGCATGGTCTTGAACTCAGAGATCTGCGTGTCTCTGCCTCCCAAGTGCTGGGATTAAAGGTGTGCACCACTATGCCTTGCCTACACTTTTTTTTATACGCAAAGAATGTCCTAAATGAGCACTGCCTTAGGAAGACAAAGCAAGGTGTTTATATAGAAGAATGTGTCCGAGGACACAATGTTAACTTGGTTTTATAACGTTAGTGCTTTCATAATGCACAGTACATAATAAGCACTAACTTGGATTTTGGCACCTAGATTTTCCTATTCTACATACAAGCTAATAATGCCACATTCTCTTCTTGTTGACTGGACATAGAGGGGCTGCACTGGCAAGCAGGAGACTTTGGAGGGTGGAACTTCTCCTTTGCGCTCCATTTCTCAAGTCCTGCTGGACACTTTAAATAGCATTCATGGTTTGCTGTCTTCTTACACGCCAAGTGCTAGGGGTATATTGAACTTTATTCAACAAATTTATTTTAGAAAACATTTTAACAGCAATTCATAATATTTAAGCAGCAGAGTCATACTACTGAAATATCAGAAAAATAGATGTAGTCCTTGCATTGGTTCATTTGTAATGAAGCCTTGCTTTTTTCAGTGCGATGAGGAAACGAAAACCTGCAGCTGCTGACAGGGTCTTTTCTGCCACTAGGGGGCAAGGTTTTCCTTAGTAATAACTGAAGGGAAAGTCCTTTGTTCCCAGTTTTGACGGCCCTGAAGATCCCCCAGAGTTAGCTATTTGTATGCACTTTATTTCCCAGCATATTTATTCTCTCAGGTACAGTATAAAATCAGCCCATTCCAGACTAACCAGCCTTGTTACTGTTGGCAAATTTCTTACTGTCTCTAAGTTTTAGTGTACTTATTTTTAAGAGTAATGTTAATCTGATTGCCATTTGATAACAATACATATGAAGCATTTACCATTGTGTCTGAAGCATGGTAGGCATTTAGTGTGTATCCTGTTCTGTTTACGCCAAAGTTGTGATGATGTATGTAACTGATTCTCACTCATTCTAGAGAGTTTTTCTCTGGAAAAGAGCTCAGTCTATTAAGACTGGATCCGTAAGTATAGCTTTCCAGTGCACAGCTCAATCTGTTTATGGTGTCTTAAGCATAAAGAATAGGCTTTAAATATATTTTTTTGAGTTTACTTCCTAGCACTACACAAATTTTAATTAAAATATTGGCTGATAATATTTATTGATTGCTGTCATTGCTATTCTGTGTTTTGTGCATACTAGCTCATTATGTTCCTTGAAATAACCATACTAAGTATGTTCTGTTATTATCCATGTTTTAATTGAATATAAACATTGAGACCTGAAGTAATTAACCATACTCAGATTTATAAAATACTGAATTATGGAGCCAGCTATAAAACCAGGCAGGCCAAATCTGGGATCCACATTCCTAACCATTTGTCTAAATGGCAAAAAAAAAAAAAAAATATATATATATATATATATATATATGTATAATGTATGTTTGTCTGCTAGACATATTGTTTAGTGGTAGATTAGAGAGCATATTTACTAATTTTATTTTTAAAGCATTTCCCTCTCTAAATAGTTGTTTAAATGATTACTTAGGAACTAAATACAGTTTGCTATTTTTATTGAAATGAAATTACTTTCAATAAGAAGAAACATTTGGTTAGATAGGTAACAAAATGTTTAAGTTCTGACTAATCACTGGCTGGGGATGTAGCATCATTGGTAGAGTACCTGCCTCCCATGCACAGAGCCCGGTGTGAGTCCCAGCACTGTAGAAACTTGGTGTGGGAGTTCATACCTGTAACCCCAGTGCTTGAGAAGAGACAGGAGGATCATGAATTCATGGTCATCTGCAGATACAAGTGAGCTTTTGGTCAGCCTGGGCTACCCTGTCTCAAAACAACAAAAAATAAATTACAAAAATGGCATAATCTTTTAAAAATTTATTATATCCAGGTATAGGTACACACATTTATAAACCTAGCTCAAGAGGAAGAGAGCTAAGAGGATCACAGGGGTTCAACGCCAGTCAGGGACATACATCAAGAACTTGTCTCAAACAGAAATAAATAAAAACATTTAAAGCTTATTCTATGGACATTTTTTTGAAAGCAATTAAAAGCACCTGTGTGTGTGTGTGTAGCACGAGGGATGTTCTTGAATGTTGTGTTTTGTCTGACGGCTTGCTTGCGCTTGACTCTGTTCCAGCTGTGCTTCAGTGCTGTTCCCCGTCCACCCACATGGATGCCCTAAGCAGCTGTGTCACTCCTACTGCCTCCTCCTATGCACACTGTAACTACTTCCAGGTAAGATTCTTGCACACACCGTACTTCGAAATACTATGAATCTGGCAGATTTTCAAAGTGGAAGCTAAAGGTAAGCTAGGCTTGTGGGCTTAGTTTTCTGAGTTCTAGGTGAAGGAGAGTTGGTGTGAATGGTGCTTGAGTATTCTTGGCTAGCATGGTCTGATACAGGAGCCATTAGCTTCATGTAGTCTTTTTGTTTCTGGGTTTTCCTTTACTTTTTTGAGAACTGCGTCTTGCTATATAAGCAAAGGTGCTCTTGAGCTCATGATCCTTATGTCTTTGCCTTAATGCTGGGCCACAGGTGGGTACACCACCAAGCCTACCTCACCTGTGGCCTTTAAATATAAGTTTACTGGGCTAGGGATGTGGACTAGAGAGCACTTGCTTGTCATACACAGGGCACTGGAATTTTTCCCCAGTACTGAAAAAAAAACATGAAAATTTAAACTTCTTTCCTTAGTCACACTTCATTCTAGTTGTTCATTAGCCTTGTGGTGAGTTAGTGGCTATGAAACTCTTCAGCAGGGCTTTTTCAGGGTGAGATGAATACCAGAAAAGCTCAGGATATGTATGCACAGTGAGAACTTTAACTGCTGGCCCCTTCAGCCAGTGTGCATGCTGCTAACTTGGTTCTTCAAGTATCTTGTCAGTATTCTTAGAAAAGAACTGCTTTGATTTAAGTGGTTTATGTTGATGTTTTTAGAATAAGAATAGGAAGCAGAAGAAGATGGATCTCTGAGTTCAAGGTTAGCCTGTTCTAGAGAGTGAGTTCCAGGACAGCCAGGACTACACAGAGAAACCCCTGTCTCAGAAAAACAAACAAACAAACAAACAAAAAACAAAAAAGAAAGAAAAAAAGAAAACAGATTGTATGCTATGCATTTAGTGCTGTAATTATTAGAGTGGGATTGTGTGTCTGTCCAGATGATTGTGTGTGTGTGTGTGCGTGCGCACACGTGTGTGTGCACGCGCTCATCTGTGCGTTTGTGTGTGATATAGAACTGGGGCTTGAACCCAGGACCTCACATGTTAGGCAAACACTACCACCAGCCCAAGAGAATATTTTGTTAATGGCATTAGGGTACACCAAAAGACATTCCTTTTTATTTCTTATTTTTGTAAAAAACATGGAAAGTAGATAATCAGACGATTGTTTGAAGAATGTAGAATCCAATAAAGGTGACTTAGCTAGCCTTTTCTTTTCTTTTCCCCTCTCTCTTTCTTTAATTTTGACAAGTTCTCTTTCTATAGTGTATGTTTTCCTGGAACTTTCTATATAGCCCAGGCTCTCTCTGAATTCATGAAAATCCTTCAGCCTCCTGCATACTGGGATTACAGATGTCAGCAATCCCATTTGGCTTAGTTGGCCATTTTTTATGACCAGTATCATCAGACATAATACCTTAAGTCTGTCTTCTCTAAAGGGATATACTTTATCTACAATTAGGTGTTCTTGCTTATGAATTTACTCTTTAGATAATTCTAGAAATATACTGATGTCTTTTGTTTATGTTTTTTGTTCATATTTTAAATGTATTATCTGAACATTTGTATAAAATCTTACTGTACACAGTGACGATACATCTTAATCTGAGGAAAATGGAAATAAGTATACGTAAAATTAAAAAATGAAAAACACAAAGATTTCATATTTCATTGATTTTTCAATATAATAAGTACCAGATGTAGTGGCACATGTCTTTAATCCCAGCACTCAGGAGGCAGAGGCAAGTAGATTTCTGAGTTCGAGGTCAGCCTAGTCTACAGAGTAAGTTCCAGGACAGCCAGGGCTACATAGAAAAACCATGTCTCAGAAAAAAAAAATCTATGTGATAAATAGTGGCATTGTTATCACCAGTGAGGATGTGCATGAAAGGTCAGTCTAGGACTGGCCAGTAACATGGCTCAGCAAGTAAAGGTGCTTAGCACTAAGGTAAACAACATAGATTCAGTCCCCAGGGTCCTCCTCATAGTGGAAGGAGATAAAAACAGATTACTGCAAGTTGTTCAACCTCCATATGCACACATTGGTGGCATTGGAACACACACACACACACACACACACACACACACAGAGTAAATAAAATCTGCAGGAAAAAGATCAACTTGTTGTCATGGTTAAGAGCAGGAGTCAGGCAAACCTAGGTTTGGACTCTGGCTCTGTCAGTTATTTCAACATTAATTTTTAGCTAGGCATGGTTGGTTACATGTTCCTGCAATCCCAACACCCAGTAGAGGCAGGTGGGAGGTTTCAAGTTTG
The DNA here is from genome assembly GCA_028658305.1 of Pachyuromys duprasi. Classification (NCBI taxonomy): domain Eukaryota; kingdom Metazoa; phylum Chordata; class Mammalia; order Rodentia; family Muridae; genus Pachyuromys; species Pachyuromys duprasi. Next base: position 31,077,980 of record CM053746.1, on the reverse strand, counting down.
AGAACAACATGAGCTACATAGTGAGTTCCATAAGAAAACAAAATACATTGAGTTCCAAAACAAAATACAATGTAAGCAAGCAAGCAAGCAAACAAAACATAATAAAAAGCAGGACCAGTAGGATGACTCAGTGTAAGCCTGATGACCTGAATTTGAACCTATGTAAAGTGGAAAAGAGAACAGACTTCACAGGACTGTCTTCTGACTTTCACATGCATGTCATGGCACACACCTACCACAATAAAAAGAAAAAAGTAAATTTTATCATGTTGAAATGGAAACCATTGGGCTGAGAGTATAGCTTAGTTGGCAGAGTCCTTGCCTGGGTTGCATGAAGCCCTGGGTTTGATTCTCAGGGGCATTATAAACATTGTGTGAGTCACATGACTGTAATTTCAGTACAGGTGGAAGTAGTTCAGGAAGGTCATAAGTTCAAGGCCATCCTTTGCTCTATGAAGAGTTTGAGGCTAGCCTTGTATGCATAAGTCCCTTCTCAAAGGAAAAAAATATCACAAAATAAAAATGAGTAGAGATTATCACATTTCACAGGGCTGTTATGAGAATTAAATGTTGTAATGTGTATAAAGCACTTGGCAGGTATTTGGCTCATAGTTAAGAATTCAGATGGTGATACTGATTATAATACTTGGTGCTTATACTGTTTGAGTTTACTTTATTTACTTTACACATCAACACAATCCTTGCAGTATGTTAACAATATCAACTCTTCCTATGTCTTAATTACAGCTCTTTGACATTTTTGTTTATACTCTGAAATTATAAAGCACATATTGAATGTCTACTATAGTTAAAGGTTATTTATAAGAACATATATTTTAAAAACTCTTTTGAGGGGCTGGAGAGGTGGCTCAGCGGTTAAGAGCCCTGTCTACTCTTCCACAGGTCCTGAGTTCAATTCCTGACAACCACATAGTGGCTCATAAGTGTCTATACTGGGATCTGGTGCCCTCTTCTGGCATCAGGTGTATATGCAGATAGAGCACTCATACAATAAATAGAAGAAATCTTTTAAAAAAAATATTTTTGAGACAGGGACTATCTCTGTAGCCCTAGCTGTCCTGAAACTTACTATATAGATCAGGCTGGCCTCAACCTGTGGTGATCCTTCTGTCTCTGCTTCCCAAATGCTGGGATTAGAGGTGTGTTCCATCACGTTTTGCTAAGAGACTCTATCTTAAAGATATAAATCTAAAAACAACTATTTTGGTCTGCTGTTTTATTATTAAAACAATCTCAAGAACCAAAGGACATTTTACATTCAATATATATTCCCCCCGCCCCCAGGTCATTTGGAACAGAGCAGTGCTTTCCCCTGAATATATAGGATTGATGGACTTGTGAGCATTCTGTGTTTAAAATCTTCTTACACCTTAAAAAATGTATGATAAATAAGGGTGACATTTTGTCACTTTCATGGAAGATTGTAGTATATAGACATTTTGTGAGCAAATAGTTTGGGCACTGTAGCCTTTTAATTTTGTATATTTTTATCTTGAGAACTAGCACTCCATTCCACTACTAAACTCAACATGGTTGAGATATGGAAGATATTAAGTAAATGTTACTAATAACACATTTGAAGCTACCACTTTCAAAAAGCAAATTAGCCTCTTGGTTTTGTTTCTTTTTGTAATGTTGGTAATTGAATCTAGGGCCTGAGTATGCTAGGCATTGCTCTACCATTGAGCTACATTCCTAGCTCCACTTTCAGGCTTTCGTAGTGAGCTCAACTTTAATGTATTTAGCATTCATGAACGTAAATGTTACTACTTTCCTCCTTAATTTTTACTTGATTTTCTATCCAAACAGTACTATTTTCTCTTTTCCCAGAATCCTCCAATGCAATCTTCCTATCCAGTTGAATTTCTGCCTTCTAATTGGCCTTGCAGTGCTACTGATGAAAATAAAAAGACAGAAGTAAATCTAGAGGCTGTCTTTCAAATAGTAGATGAGTTGCATTCCTCCCCTAAATTGGAGATGGTAAAGGTGGAGCCTGTTGAGAATCAGTGTCCATCATCTCAGTCTAACAGAGGCCAACATATCTTACCTAATTCAAACAACAGCAACCCATCTTCCACAAGTCAGGCTAGCCAGCTGGAGCCACTCACTCCTGTAGGCTCAGATATTACGTCCTTTGTGGTTGGAACAGAACAAGCAATTACCTGCTCTCTACCACAGTCACCTGAGTACATCTATACCATCCACACAGCTCAGCCTTTGGAAAATAGCACAATGCAGGAATCTGCAGCCATCCAACAAACTCACGTCAAACTGAAGGAGCAGCTAAACCATAACCCATCTCCGTCTTCAGTAGTATTTGTGCAGGAAGGGCTACCGTTCAGCACACAGCAGGTAAGAGTGCAGACAAGCATATTAAGTAAGCTCACGATGTCAGTAAAGAGTTTGTCTAGATGTTATTTGCGTTCATTTGCATTTAATGTTAGGTATTGTGGTTTCCAAAGAGTTCATATCCTAATGGTTAAGCCAAAGAGACTCAGAAGTTACTTTAACCCTGGCCATCTTCCAACTGTGGTAATACTATGAAGTGAACCTCTAGAGAGGTGATCAGAATCATTGATTACGGTCTAAATACTATTTTTAGCCTGGTAGCACATGCCTATATCCCAGCATTTAAGAGGTCGAAGCAGGAGGATTGCTGGGAGTTGGGACAGACTGAGCTATATAGTGAGTTCAAGGCCAGTCTGGACTATATAGGTAGACCTTGTCTCAAAAAAAAAAAAATTGAAACAGAAAATGTATTTCCATGTTGGGTATCCCTTGAGTTTTGTTCCTTATTTTAATTTGGATATACTAAAAGATATGCCCAGCTGATATAATTTCACTAGATGAGTGATTTGACATACACGATGACTTTCTTAGCTGCTTGTAGATGAAGATAAGGATAAAGTTGTAGGTTAGTTTTTAAGTTTTTTCTTCCTAATTTATTCATTATATATCCTAATTGAAGCCCCCTCCCTCAATCCCCCTAGTCCTACCTTCCCTCCCTCTAATTTAAATTAGTTGTGTTCATTTTATGTTATGTGTGAGTGTTTTGCCTGCGTGTATATGTCTGATGCCCTTGGAAGTTAGAGGAGGGCATCAGGTCCCTGGATCTGGAGTTAGGGATGGTTGTGAACCAAGATGAGGGCCCTGGGAATCAAGTCTGGGTCCCTACACAAGAGCAGCCGTGCTCTTCACAGCTGAGCCAGCTCTCTAGCCCTAATTTCTTACCTTTTTAAAAATTACATCACAAACTCAATATTAATGATTTTACTGGGTTCAGATTTCTTATCAGTTCAACAAAAACTAGTTAATTAAAAGGACATCCAAAGTAGCCCAGCCCTTGGGGTGCTGAGGCGGGAGGTGTGCGACAAGTCCCAGGCCAGCCTGTGCGACAGTGCGGTGTCAGTCCGAGAAGAGAAGAGAAGTCTGTAACTACTACATAAAACTCAGGGTAGTCATGTAGTCCATCCTGGCCTGGAATTCACATTTTAGCCAAGAACAATCCTCCTCCTCCTCCTCCTCCTACCTTCCAGGTGCTGGGATAATAAGCATATATTATTATACACAATTTGTTTTGCTCGTTTTGATAAGGTCTTGTTGCATATAGGTCTTTTAAAAATATCTAAATGCAAATAATATTCAAGAATTAAAATTTTCATTTTCTTCCCTTGCCTGTTTTGGGAGGATGGTAGTGATAGTGGTTGTACTAACTGGGGATAGAATTCAGGGCTTTGCCCACTCTGCCTAAGACACTGTATTTGGGTATACTAAAAGATATGTCCAGCTGATAAGATTTCACTATCAAGGCAAGCATTGTACCACTGGGTTACACCGGATACTAAATGTATTTAGATTTCTATGAATTCGTTGTCCTTTTTAAGACTATTAAAATATGTGTTAAGATGATATAATTTCAGTAAAGATAGTTTCATTTTAAGTATTCCTGTAAAAATAAAAATATTTGGTATATTCATAGTTCTATGTGGACTGCTGGATTGCATGTCTTAAATTGCATAAACACAATGTTTTCTTTAATATTCTTAACTATTATTGCTCTTTCTGAAAGCTGAATTTTAAACTTTTACCATTATTTTATAATGTATATTTTTAAAAAAATTATAAAGAGCAGCATGGCAGAAGTTATCTTGACAAAGGGTTTTAACATTCCAAAGAAAATACTGGAACCAAAGAAACTCTAAATGAGGATAGATAGAGATTTTACAGAGACTGAAACATAAACAATTTTGATACTATCTTCAATACAGAATACAAAATTAGAAAAATAAGCTGGGTTCAGTGGTGCACGCCTGTGATCCCAGCACTCAGGGAGACAGGGGCAGGTGGATCTCTATGAGTTCGAGGTTAGCCTGGTCTACAAAGTGAGTCCAAGGCAGCCAAGGCTACACAGAGAAACCCTGTCTCAAAATACAAAACAGAAGAAAAAAAATTAGAAAAACAGAGTCCATTTCCCCACTGACACTGTCCAGCAGGACCATGCCCTTCTGTGACCATCCCGCTGTCACCAACTAGTAAGACTCATGCCAAGATGAGAGGAAGGGATTTTTAGCAATTATGTTTAAAATGTCTTACTATTATTGTAAGTCATAAAAAGCATCCATCCTCGTGGTAAATCTTCCTTTGCTCATTAGTAAATATTTTAGCTTCATGTGCATTTCAATGGACTGAATATGTGGAAAATGTACTCCTTACTCTTTAATATTTAGGTAAGTCAACACAGTCAAGGGTAACACCCTTCATAAGCAGGAACACATGTTTGCAGGATCCTGTCCTTATAATAGAACTTCTCTGATAACAACATATATTAACTTTCAGTAGGCATTTGGGGTAAATATCAAAATAAAAAATGTGCTTAATATTTTAGGTGGATAACAGTATAAAATGCCAGACCAACCCCCCGGAGAACATCTTGCCTTCAGAACAAATGGGATTCCTTATTTCAGAAATGGGGCCTGCTAGCAAGCCTAGTAAAGACACAGGTTTATCCACTCCAGCCAGATACAGAGAGCGAAGAAGCAACTCACAAGGAAAGTCCCCTGGTAAGGATGAAATAGTTTAAAGCTCTAGAAGTTATAGCTCTAAAATGCTAGAAACTTAACCTCAGTATATAATTCATATATGAATGGTGATTTTTATGGATCGTCATTATTTACAATTGTATGATGTCTCTCATGTTGTTGTTTTAAATAATTGTAGTTTAAACTAGTTTTCTTTGTTACCTTTGTAATGTATGTAGTAGTTGTTTTCTTAATAGTGCATATAAGAATTTGAGATTTCAGGGGCCTGGGAAGATGGCTTAGCAAGTCAGAGTACTTACTGCTTAAATATGAGGACTGAGTTCAACTCTCCATTTCCATTTTAAAAAGCCTGGCATGCCTGCAAGGTCTTCTAGCCCTAGTGCTCATTGCTGGGGCTCACTGGTCAACAGTCTAGTTCCAGGGTCCTGGAGAGACCATGTCTCAAGGGGAATAAGGTGGAGAATGATAGAGGACACTTGCAGTCTTCTGGCCTCTGTGTGAATGCACATGCGCTCACCCTCACACCTCCACACACGCAGAGTAAAGAGGGTGAGCCTGCAAGATACTGAATTTATTACAGAAAAGTAAAAAATTTTAGATTAACTTAGAACAGGTAAGATGAAAGATAATTTAATAATCTTCAGATGCTAAATATTTTACTTATCATTTTATTAACAGACAACAGGGTATGTATTTAAATTGTGATACAAGAAAATTTGATGACATCAAAGATGTTAACTTGAGCTCATTGTAATTATACTTTGTGAATTTGTGTAAGTGGAATTGTTTTTGCATGTGTGTAGCTATAGGAGTTTAGTCACATACTGGGCATTGGGGCACTTGCAGATGGTTCTTTCTTTTGAGATGGCATCATCCCAGGCTGCCCTCAAACTTGAGTATCAGCCTTCTTATTATGCAGGCTCATACTACCATACCCAGTTTTGTTTTCCTTCTGGTAGTGAATTGAGTACAGTTGTATTTTTTTAATCCAATTTTTTTCTGATATTGAAATTAAGTCGTTGTACTGTGTGGTGAATATATATATATATATTTTTTACTTTTCTTTCTTTTTAGACAGCATCATGCTATGTAGTCCCCACTGACCTGGAACCCACCATGGAGCCCAGGCTGGCTTTGAGGTTACAATCTCCCTGCCTCCTGGGTACTGAGATTGTGGACGTGTGCCTCTACTCCCTGCTTGCAGTGGCTGATGTAATATTCTCAAAGTAGCCAGCTACGGGGGCGTACTCCTGTAACATTAGCACTTGGGAGGTTGAAATAGGAGGTCAGCCTGTGCTGAGAGTGGAACCCAGCTTCAACGTGCAGAATGCAGGGTTAGGGACTGGTGAGCCTAGACTAAAGCACAGGACTGGACACAAAACAGCAACAAAACTTAAGTAAAGTTCAGTTCAGATGCCTGCGATACAAGGAAAACAATCAAATTAGTCACTAACCTATATTTTTAAATGTTAAGAAATTCTTTTGAGAATTTCTTCAAAAAATGTGATGAAGATAGTGCCTAAGGTCTGTCATGCTAGCACACACCATGCTTTTAGCAATTGGAGTGTGGATATGAGTTTGAGGCTTGCCTGGGCCGCAAATGAGACTCTCCCAGGTGCTCAGACTAAAGCTCTTTCTCCAAAGTATCTTTAGACTAAAACTATCTTGTGAGTTTGTATAGTCATGTTTACTTGAGGATATTTCCCAGTCAAGATCAAGATTTCTCATTCTTGAAGACAGGTAAAGCAAGCAGCATTGTCCTAGAAGGCTATATAAAAAAGAGAACGGCAAGAACTATTTATGATGTGCCTCTCTTTGTGCATACAGCAGATTTGATGGAAGTACTGCATTTTTTTAAGATTAGGGAACTACTATATTTTGCTTTCCTGTGCAAGGTCTGAATTTGCTTATTTTCCTTCATAGTTTCATTTGAAGTGGTTCTCAGGAAGGATAATGATTTCAGTTTTTGAACAATCTAGTTGTTCTAAACAAAAATTTGTTTTAACAATGAGATACCTATTAAATCGTAGATTTGAGGTTATATATGCTTTTCCCTTCCACTCACTTATCTTTTCCCAAATCAGAATTTAGTTCGTTATTGTCATTTTGAGACAGGATCTCACTTTGTAGTCCTGGATG
>CM053746.1:31030834-31061985 GCA_028658305.1 Pachyuromys duprasi | reverse complement strand
TGTGCATGGCATGTGGCAGTGGGGATGGAGCATGCCACAGTTCATGTGTGGAGGTCAGAGGATAACTTGAAGGAGTTAGTTCCCTCCTTTTACCCGAAGGGTCCTAGGGGTTGAATGCAGGTCGTCAGGCCTGATAGCAGATATCTCTAATGGCCGAGCAGTCTTGCAGGCCTTGTCTGGGATTTAACAGATGAGTGCGGTACCACTGAGTCATATCCTTAGCCTTGAGTTTCTGTTGTAAGAGCAATATTCAGTCATAAAGAGGTAAGGCTTGAATATTTGAGGAGCTTTATAACTCCTTTGGATTCTTTTAGTAAACACTTGGTACAGTGCTAGGTGCAGTAGGGACATACAGGAACCAGTCCCTACAGTTTGCTCTGTTGGAAATAATCATATGTATTTTGTGCTGAGGTGGATCCCAGAGTTTTAGCCCTTCTACCATTAAGGAAAAAGGAGAAAAGAAAAAAAAAGAGGAAGGAGAAAGAAAAAAAAACAGATTACAGGGGGATCAGAAGTACAAGGTCATCCTTGGCTATTAGTAAGGTGGAGGCCAGCCTCAGCTACATGACAATTGCCCCATGTAAACAAATGGCTCAGCAGTTGGAAGAAGCATGACTCCTTTTGCAGAGGACCTAAGTTTGGTCTCAGCACCCATATCTGGCAGTTCACAGCCATCTCTAACTCCAGCTCCAGGGAATCCAAAACCTTCTTTTGGATTTCACAGGCATCTACACTCATATACACATGCCCACACAGAAACACATAATTAAAGCAATAATCCTTTGGGACTGGAGAGATGGTTCAGCAGTTAGGTGCACTGACTGCTCTTCCAGAGGACTCGGGTTCAAATCCTAGCACCCACATGACAGTCATAACTATGTAACACCAAGATCTGACATCCTCGCACAGACATACATGCAGGCAAAACACCAATGCATATTAAAAAAAGTAAATAAATTAAAAATAAAGAAAAGAACTTTAAAAACTAAAAAAAGCAATAAGCATTTAAAACAACAACCACACACAGAGAATATTGTGTATCTTACTAAGGCTAGGTACACTCACATGAACATGATACAAACATGTCTTATTTCTGTGTCACTGAAAACTGAGATAGGTTTAGGTAGGAATTTTATATTTTAGATTATTTCCTGCTTTACTCTTTTTGGGGGGGGGGAGTTGGAGTCATTTCAACTTAATAGGAAAAGATGCCTTTTAAAGGTGAAAATAAGAAACGAGCCAGTTTAAAGCAAACAATTCAGTGGCATGTAGTATGTACACAGAGATGTGCAACATCTATGCCTGTCCAGTTCAAGCAGTTCTTCCTTCCTTCTTTCTTTCTTTCTTTCTTTCTTTCTTTCTTTCTTTCTTTCTTTCTTTCTTTCTTTCTTTCTTTCTTTCTTTGTTTTGTTGTTGTTTGGTTTGTTTTTTTGGTTTTTTCAAGGCAGGGTTTCTTTGTGTAGCTTTGGCTATCCTAGAACTAGCTCTATAGTCCAGGCTGGACTTAAACTCAGAAACTCAGACAGCTGCCTGCCTCTGCCTCGAGAGCGCTGGGATTAAAGACTTGTACCACCAGTCTTTTTTTTTTTTTGACACAGAATTTTTGATTATTGTATTGTACTGTACTGTATTGTATTGTATTGGAGTTTTGTGCAGTCCAGGCTGGCCTCAAGCTTCGAGCTGTTCTGCCTCAGCCTACTGAGCACCAGCACAGCAACTGAACATCATCATGCCTGGCAGCGTTTGACCTTTGCACAGCCCTGGCTACCTATGTCCAAAAATAGCACTCAGGAAATACTGAGGTCCTCACTGTGAGGGGAACTCAAAATTGGGTAAGACTGGGTTTAGTTCCTGTAGATGAGCACATTTTTTTTTTTTTTACTGTAGTACATTCCACAGTTAAAGTATTAGTGTTAAGGACCAAATGTAGAAGTCCTAAAATCTTATTTCTTTCTCAGTAACCACTATGAATATTTCCTACCAGGAAGTTCCTATCTCTTAAACTATACTGTTTGTGGTAAAAATATGAGAATTCAATGAGGCCTCTTCTAAAGACTATGTGATCTCAATTTCTAAAACAAAATTTATTTATGGTTCTTAATATCTCATTCAACGGGGTCATACTGTCTCCTAGAACTTCTCAGTGTCCTTCTGCAATTAAATTATTTTAAATTTGGGGAGCTAGAGAGGTGGCTCAGTGGTTAAGATCACTGGCTGTTCTTAAGAGAGCCTGGGTTCAATTCCCAGTGCCTTGACAACCGTCTGTAACTCCAGTTCCAGAGGACTTAGCCCCCCGCCCCCCTTCAGAGCCCCACAGGCCCTGTGTGGTGTGCAGACATATACCCATACAAATGAAATAAAATAAATAAAATATTGTAAGCTAAAAAAATACTTAAAAATTTTGTTACTCCATAAGGACAGTTTTTCATCCTTCAAGCTTTGGCTTTAAAAAAAAAAAGAGTTCATATTGATTAAGCATCAAAGTTACAGTTTTTGTATATGCATGTTCTGTTGTAAAATTTTGCAATTATGGGGAAGTGAATGTTTAAGAGCAAAGTTGAGTTGATTCCTAAAGACTTCCCAAGCTGGGCCTGGTAGTTGATACAATACTCTCAGCACTTGGGAGGCTAAGGCATATATAGTGCTGTGAGTTTAAGGCCAGCCCCGGTGACCATGTGAGACCTTGTATCAGAAAAGCAAGCAAGCACACAGAAGAACACCCCATTTTTCAGACACTGGATCTTGGATGATAGTTCATATAAAGGGAAGGTGCTCTCAAATAGAAACTAGATTGTGAAATAAATGGGTGCAATGTTCTGGTCCCTTAAAGCCTGTTTGCCACTGAAATTCCCTAATATTTGTCTTTGATTAATATACAAGGTTCATGTTTGAGTGAAGTCATACACTCAAAACACAAAAGCTCTTTAAGCACCAGACAGCCTAAGTCTGTGCCTTATGTTTTTACTAGTTTCTATACCCTCTTCATTCTTTGAGTGGGTTGATGAAAAAAGGATCACTTTTTTAGTAAAATAGTTGTTTAAATGCGTGTTATTAGAAGCCGTGCATCAGATCTACCACCACCACCTTTTGTTTGTTTGTTTTTATTTTGTTTTTTGAGACAGCGCCTCTCTGTGTAGCCTTGCATGACTCAGAGCTCACTATATAGACCAGGCTGCCCTCAAACTCAGAGATCGGCCAATCTCTGTACCCCAGGTACTAAGGTCAAAGCATGCGCCACCGCCACCTGGCTCCAAGTTTCATCTTATTTTGAACCATGGTTACTACAAAAAAAAAAAAAAATGTTGCTGTTGTTTAGTCTGTTTCTCCCTGAGAGACCTATAGTTTGTCTAATAGTTTCTACCTTTGTCATTAAGATTTCTTAGTTGTCTTAGGGTTTTATTGCTGTAATGAAACAGCATAACCATGGCAACTCTTATAAAAGAAAACATTTCATTGGGGCTGGCTTATAGTTTCAGAGGTTTAATCCATTATCATCATGGTGGGAAACATGATGTGGTTCTGGAGAGATAGCTGATAGCTCTGCATCCAGATCCAAAGACAGCAGGAAGAGACTGAGACACACCTCCTCCAACAAGGCCACACCTCCTAGCGGTGCCACTCCCTATGGAACCTATGGAGGCCATTTTCTCTCAGACCACCACGCTAGTTTATTTTCAAAGTAGGGTTACAAATGGATCTGCTCCTATCTCCAAATCAGTCTGCCTTTCTGTCACTTTAGTGTGTGTGTGTGTGTGTGTGTGTGTGTTTTGAGTCAGGATTGTGTATGCCTGGCTGGACTAGAATACACTATATAAATTAAGCTTGTCTTGCCATAGTCTCTTGCCTCTGCCTCCCAGGTGCTAAGATTTCATCCTGTGCTGGCACCCCCAGCCATATCTCAAAATCTTATTTTAATATTTCCCAATATGATATGCCTTGTTCTCATCCTGATGTGGCATTGAGGTATTTAGAAAATAATCATAATTGTTACTCCTACATCTTTTGGGCAGCTTTCAAAAATCCTGAAACCTAAGTTGCACTCCATTCCAATTAGATGAAAATGTCTGGAGTAGAGACCCCAGGCGTTGGTTTTGAAGATGGCCCAGTGATTCCAGTGTGCTACAAGGTGGAAACCCCTGCTTTACTTACCAGCCATGTAACAGCTTAGCTGCCCACCTCACCGTTATCTACTTACTTGTCAGAGTTAAGTAGATGACTTAAAATAATGTATTCATCTACTTAAAATGTTCATATGTTACATAAGTGTACTACAATTATCACTGTGAAAGAGGCCTGAGCTAACAATTTTGACTGCTTTCCACTCCTGATGAACTGCTTTCCCTCTTAATCCCTGTGAGGGTATGCCTTCCTTTCCTGTTACAGTTTAGGGCAGGAGCAGGGTATGTGTGTGTTTGTAATTTTGTTTATATGTGTATATTTAATCTTAATTCCTTTTTATACTTTTAAATTTTGTTTGTTTGTTTGTTTGTTTTGAGACAGGATCTCAATGTAGCCTTGGCTACATGAGCTTCCCTAAGTAGCTAAGACTGGCTTTGAACTCTCAACCCTTCTATCTTCACCTCCTAAGTGCTGAGATTGCAGGCATGTGCCACCACCTCTGGCTATCACCTTTAAATGTAAATAAAAGGCAATACTTTAAATTGTGTTGATCTGCTTGGATTCATACCTGGCTCCACGAGTGTGCTTTAAAGTGTGATAAAACTGTCCTAACACTGGGAGTCTGGTGAAAAAATACAATTTATAACCACTTACACACAGATTATCTCTAGACAACTTGTTCTTGTCTGAAGACTTGTCTGTAGAAGTCTGTAGCCTGAGAGGCTGAGAGTGAGTAAACAATCCTTTCTTTCTAGATCTTCATCTGCTGGTGGACGTGGCCTGCAAGCAGGAGCACTTTCCAAAGGAGGAAGAATTAAAAGAGTGAGGAGGAATTGGATGACAAATGTGACATTGTGCACTAGCCATAGCTGGAGGCAGACTAGTGTTGCATGTGACACACTGTTGGGATTTTTTCAGTTCTGTTAAGGAAAAAAAAAAGCTTTTTTTTGTTTTGTTAATTGAGATTTTGTTAAATTGAAAATTGGGAGTTTGGTGTTTACTACAGCTGTTCAGTTCAGATTACTTACCTTGACAAACTGCTAAACATCTAGCAGCCTTTTTTTTTTTTTTTCATTTTTCTTTCTTTCTTTTTTTTTTTTTTTTAAACTGCCCAGATTCCTTTCAAATGAAAAGTCCTGGCCTTCAAGAAGCATCTGAAAACTGCTGTTGATGGTACTGGAGCAGTGTGTGTGCTGAATTGTGATGCCATTTTGAACTGTAGTCAGCACAATGTCGTCTGCCTCAAGTCACAGTGTGATCCTTTAGGGAAGATGTGTGATAAACAAAGACATGTGAGGTCACCAATATCACAAGTCCAAGCGGGGCAAGAATTCCAGGGAGGAAGTTCTGGAAAAAGCTCATTTTCTAAGCGATTAACTAAGAACTTCTTTTGTTTCTGAACCCACATCCTGTTTCAAGAACAAGGCATCCGGACTTGGCCCATCCATCACACTAACAGCCTCTGAATCTTTAATATTAATGGAAGTGTTTTTCCATTTTCATGTCTTTCTTTAATTTGAATGATAAATTATCATAAATAGAAAGTTTTGTTAATATCACTTACATAAATGTCTTCTAAAGAAAAATATTTAATTTGTTTAATTATATTTATAAATGCTGATAGATTAAAAGTTTTAAAGCTTTGTATTTGTATTAACATTGCAGAATAGAAGGATTAAAGGATACATGTGTAATTTTATTTTTGAAGGGTAAATGTACAATATGTGAACAAAAACATTGAGAAGTTTAACACAGTGTTTTCTTATTTTAGATTTTTACATTCAGCAAGTATAAAATCTCATCTATAGAAGGTATTGTGTGCAAATTGGGGGGTTGCTTCATTATCATTTATCAGAAGCTATGCTGTAATTTTTAAAAATAGTCTATATTTGAAATATTAAATGGCTTAAGCTTCTGAGAGACTTTTGGATATTGGGGTGTAGACTATCACCATTTTGTTCTTATTCCTCTGTAGGACTGTACATTTGAGTAGTAGGATTGTGGGATTGTTTTTAAGGAGAGGAAGGACATTTTGGAAGTCCAGGTTCTGTAATAGATCCATGTCCACCCAATGACAGCAAGAACTGATTTTCTGATGTAAAGTATTTTAACTTGACTAGAACTTTCTTGCTGGCTTCTACCTCTGTTTTCCTAATAAGCACTGCAGAAATAAAAGGAAAGTCTATGAATTTAAAGCTAATGTAAAAGAAAAAGCACCTAATAATGACATTAGCACTATACTAGCCATTGTGGATTCACAGTTCATGTCTTACATTGCGTGTTACATCCCTAATGGTGGCTACAGACCTAGAAGTGCTACAGAGTTCTAGCTGTTCTGGAAAGAGTAAACTTTGTATGGTCTACAGTGACTCAGTTTAGTTTTGAATGTAGGTTTTGAAAAGTGCCTCTCTAAAAAAAGTTTCTCTGATCCATCTAATTAGACTAGTTGGTGCTCATGTCTTGGGCACTTTATTAGGAAGGCTTGAAAGATGCAGATTATCAAGACATCTACATCTTTTATCCATGTCAAATATTTTGGCAAAGTATCTGAAAAGGAAACCCAGCTTCCTAATGAAGGAACTTTGGCTTTTTCTCTGTCACATTGAAGAGCTAGTAAGCTATGTAGGTGATAGTTCTTCCCCTCAAAAAGCCGTTCTTAGCCTTATGTGTCTTGAAAGTGATAATCTTTTAAGGAACATGTGTCAAGCAGGAACCTTGGCACAGACATGGTTTCAGTGGTTTTAAGGCTTGATCAATGAAATGCCTTGATCGGCTTTCCAGACTTTTTATATATCAGCACACCAGACAAAGGAGCTGGCTCTCCTGCTCTACTCACATGCCTGGAGCCCATCTCCTAAAGCTATCATCAGTGACTTGTGCAAATGACAAGCAGTAAAGTGAAACCCGCACGTGAATTAGCCAATAGGGCCTGACACATGCTGACAGAGCTCCCGTCTAGCACCTCAGCCTCTCAGCACCTTAAGCACCCATCGATTTCAGTCAGTCAATAATAAAATGAATGTTCCAACTAGACTTCTTGTCTTGGTTGTTTTTACTATTTTATTGGTAACCAATAGAAAATTCAGTCATTATGGGCGTTAATGTTGGTAAACTTCGCAAAGTCAATGCATTCTGTTTTTCAAAGAATATGATTTCTTCTCTCTGTCTTTTTCTGCTCTGCAGTGCTGAAAATGAACCCAGAGCCTGGCGTACATGCTGGGCAAGCACTGTGCTTTGTCTCCCTTCTATTGTTTTTTTGAGACAAGGACTTGCTATGTAGACCAGGCTAGCCTCAAGCTTGCAGTGATCCTCCTGCTTGTGTATCTGGAGTTCTGCATTTCAAGTGTGGCCACCATACACAGTCTCATTTTTTCTTTTTTAAACATCGCCCTGGAACTTTGGATGTAGCTCCATTGGTAGTATGTATGAAGCTCCGGGTTTATCTTTAGCATGATAAACCAGATGTGTGGCGCATACCTGCAGGCCCAGAAGAGGTGGATTCAGGAGGGCCAGAGCTCCCAGGTTATTCTGGGCTACACAGGGAGTTTGAGGCCAGCCTAGGATACATGAGACCAAGACACTGCCTCAACAAAACAAAATAAAAATAAAAAAAATTTCCCAGACCTTTAAATTTTTTATTTTTAAATAATGATTAAAATTTTTAATGTTTCTAAGAATAAGGACACCTCTTATACGAAAAGGATGAAGAGTCTTCAGTAACTTTAGTCCACATAGGAAAGTCAATCAGTAAGGATTTTCTGTCTGATGCCTAATAGTATGTTGGGTTGGGGATGCTGCTGACAGGTAGAACACTTGCCCAGCTTAAACCTCAGGCCCTGGATTTAAACTCAGCACCACAAAAAGAAGAGTCAATGAGACAGGCTTTTTGCCACCACATGGTACCATCTGATGACATTTCTGTGGCATATCAGACCTAATTTAAAAAATAATTTATCTTGTCATTTAGGTAATCTAAATGCACTAAAGTGCATAGAGCTGGTTTGGCTTGACTCTAACCCTTTCACAGTCCCAAGTTCATGATAAATTTATTTCATGATTTCCAGATTTTAGAATTTCCTCAAGAAAAAGCAACCAAGTTTATAACTTTAGGTTTTTATTTTTCAATTAAATATGTATATTAACTATTGGTTCCTCTAAGAGTTTCAAGAAGAAAAAGGTGCAGTCTACTTAGAAGTTACTGTTTCTCTTTAAAGATACTTAACTTGTATTAGTGTTCTATAATGTATTTTGATATTTTGATATTATATAACATGCAAATATAAGATAAGCAATAGATTTTTTAGAAGAATTATCTCCTGCAGAATTGGCTTTTATCCTTGCAAAAGATCTGTATAATTATGTCCTCAATGTTCAACAAGAGAGGAAATGGTACTACCTCAATAACTCATTTTAGGGACTGCAGAGATGAATTAGCAGTTAACAGCATGTACTACTTTTGTTTATTTGTGTTCGTTTGTTTGTTTGAAACAGGGATTCTCAGTGTAGCCCTGGCTGTCCTGGACTTGCTCTGTAGATGAGGCAGGCTTCAAACTCATAGAGATCCACCTGCGGCTGTTTCCCAGTGCTGGGATCAAAGGCATGTGCCACCACGTCCAGCTACAGAGCATGTACTGCTCTTGCAGAGGACCTGAGTTGGGTTCCCAGCACCCACACTGGGCAGCTTATGATTGCCTGTAATTCCAGCTTTAAGAAAATCTGACGCTCTCTAGCCTCCTAGGACACTTGGACACACATAAACAGATGTACTCAAAACTTCCATACATATAAAATAAAGTTTAACAAAAGTGCCCGACCACAGCCAAGTATAATATTCAAATACTCCATCTCAAGATTACTATAAAGAGCTATATTGCATGAATGTAGTAATTAGTTGAAATTAGTCTTCTTTTGCCTATACTGTTTTTATTATAACTTAAAAAAGATTTGTTTGTTTGTTTTATGTGTATGTATGTTTTGCCTGCAGTTGCCTGTGGAGGGCCGAGGGTGTCGGACCTCTTGGGATTGGAGTTGTAGACAGTTGTGAACCACCATGTGGATGCTAGGCACCAAACCCAAGTCCCCTGGAAGAGCAGACAGCAGGTGCTCTTACCCAGTGACTGGTTCAGCCTCAAGCATAAGTCTAACTTTTGGTTTCTGTTATGACAGACTAACTTACAGTCTTACACTGAAAGACTAGGTCTGACCCAAACAGTGAGAGGGAAATAACAGATTCCAGACTTCTGACATCAGGCTGATTTGAGAGATTGATACAGGTGCAGTTTAGACAAAACTACTGCACTTAAATTAGTTGGAACTGAAGAAAACCCATGCAGAAAATGAGCAATCTTTCCATGGTGGCAGACATAAGCAACAAGTACTCAGTATAAGATCTCTCAATTCTGGTTCTGTGCCATTTGTGGACACTAAAACATGGAAAAAGTGGAAATCTATTTGAACTTGTATTTGCAAGACTTTGGACCATTCTTTTGTCTTTTGGATATCTTTGTTTTCTGTTTATTTCTCATACCACCATCTGTGCTCTATGCTTACAGAATCTACTTAGAGACGTTGGAGTGGCCCGGCTTTATATGCTGTAGGGAAAGGTAAGGACTGATTGAATTGAGTGCAGTTGGGCTGTGGCTCGCTAGAGGGAGTAAAGGAGCAAGAGACCAGAAAGAGAGCGGGAGAAGACTTTTGGCTAAGTTTGAGAGTGCGTGCCCCAGGAGGAGGAGGGGCCGGCTTGCGCGTAACTGCTCCCCCCTCACTATGTCAGCAGGTAGAGAGCGTGATCGCAGTCCCAGGGGAGGGAGTCGGAGCTAGAACACCAATTACAAACCACAGGCTTCCTGCTGTAGGGAGTTGATCCAGGATTGTCTTTCTGGAAAGGAAGCCCTGGAATCCTGCCTTCTTCTGAACTTCCAAGTCCATCCATGATTCAGAGATACCGCCTTCTCCCTCTGGGATTTTCTGTGTTTTGGGTAGTGAATTGTTATATTTACTAGTTTG
Organism: Pachyuromys duprasi; assembly: GCA_028658305.1. NCBI lineage: Eukaryota > Metazoa > Chordata > Mammalia > Rodentia > Muridae > Pachyuromys > Pachyuromys duprasi. The sequence goes on along the minus strand of CM053746.1, from coordinate 31,051,860 downwards.
TTTCTTATCTCTTCGAAGAGCTGATCATTTAATATTCTGTACAGGGGGGGAGGTGGGAGAAAAGGACTTTTGTTAGAGTTCAGAGATGGTTTTGGATTTTCTTTAAGCATTTCCAGAGTTCTTGAGGACAGTAGCTCTCGTCCTGGAATGAGTTTCTGCCTTTGACCCGCGCGGATTGCTTTTTCGGGCTTCGGAATTTCTCGGCACCTACCTGAAGTGTAGGCACTTGGTCTGATTGCACAGTGAGAAGGTGGAAGAGTGAGCCGCACTGGGTTCAGCAGCTCAGATCTTTTTTTTTTTTAAAGCAGGATTTATAAAAGCATAATTGAATTTGTTTCATCCCGTGGATTCCAGTGGGCCCGACAGCGCAACAGGTTTGCAGATTTCTTTTGAAATTCTTGTTTTCTCCCTCCCTCTGTCTCAGCAAGAGTAAAGGATCTATGTAGCAAGTTCGTGTTCGGCTGCTTGGCCTTTCAGCACTTTTCTGAAGACTTTATAGGATTTTTAAACTTGACCTCAGAACAACAACATGCTTTGTGGGTGAAGCGCATGTATAGTTACTTAAGGGTGCGCATTTAAAAATCTGATGTTTATAAAGAATCCAAAGTTTCCTAGGAGCCTAGAAATACCCCAGATCTCCTGTACTCAGCTTTGATTTTTTTTTTCCAGGCTCAACTTAGCGCCTGTGACTAGTCACCTCCCTACTCGCCCTCTTTTATTCCCCACCCCCTCGAGGAATTTGAAAACGTGTTAGGAATAGTCCTTTGTTTTTCTTCTGAATCCAGAAGATTATAGACTGTAAAGTCTAGATATTAGTTTTCACAGCATGTGGAGGAAAGTCAAAGTGCAAAATATTCTCAAGCGGGAGAATAAAATCTGAAATCCCTAAGGGAGAAAGGAAAGTGGAAACAGAAATATGAATTTTAACTGGGGGAAAAAAATGGAAAGCTAACCTTTTCAAGTGTCTCAATATGGAAGTTGGAAAAGATTTTGATACTCAGATTAATTCTGTCATATGTCAAAGATGTATGAATTTGTGCCTAATTTTACAGGCACTTTTGGTGGAACACACAAAAAAATAACATATTGAAGTTCTTAAAAAGTATATACATTCAGTAGGCCTAGAACTCTGGGTTATGCTGAAACACAATTTAGCACGGACGTTTTGATGAGTGCTGGCTGTAGCATCTTTAGACATCCTCCAGGTGTGGCCTAATTAATTTCCACTCTTCCTTTATCAAAAAGAAAACCTTCTCATGGACTTAAATCATTTACCGTTGACAATTTTTTCTGGCTTAAAAAGGGCATCTCTTCACATTCTGAGCTGGAGTTCTTCACTCTCAACCTTTGATGCACTGCCTTAGCTGTTTACTTGTTTTATTCATCAACATTGGGTTTAGTGCTTCAGAAATCCGATACATATGGAAGACCAACAGCAAGTGACCTGACATAATACCAACTCATGTTTGTATCCAAAGCACGTTTGGAAATTGCAAAGAGAAGAGGCAGTGTGTCTGTACTCACAGTGACAATGGGAGAAAGCGACATACCTGCTCGAGAGGTGGGCTGACAAGAAAGGCTTTTCTTGCTAATCAGGAATGCCACCTGTGCTTTGGAATATACTCTAGAAAAAAGGGAGGACCCGAATCTGACTTGGCCTTCTGAAACGGAAGAGTAGCATCTTTCCCCTCCATTTTCTGCACTGAGGACCTGCCTTTGGGATGAACTAGTGGAAGCGATATGCATGGCCGAAGAGCGCTGATGCAGCTGGTAGCATGAGTGGTGGCCACCAGCTGCAGCTGGCTGTCCTCTGGCCTTGGCTGCTGATGGTGACTCTGCATGCAGGCTTTGGACGAACAGGACTGGTGCTGGCAGCAGCGGTAGAGTCCGAAAGATCAGCAGAACAGAAAGCTATTATCAGAGTGATCCCCTTGAAAATGGACCCCACAGGAAAACTGAATCTTACTTTGGAAGGCGTGTTTGCTGGTGTTGCAGAAGTGACTCCAGCAGAAGGGAAATTAATGCAGGCAAGTATCACTTTATTCTGTTTTCTGTTCCATCTGTTTGAAAGATGCCTTTTTTTTTTCTTTGACAAACCAAAACTCATATGCAATGTCATCCATTGTGTAAGTTTGTATTTATTCATTTTTGGGAGGATAATGCTTTATTGACAGTTTAAAGCAAATCCTTATTTTATATTTAAAGAAATATATAAATTCTATATTTTAGAAGATAATCTGCCTTAACTGGTATTGCATAACCTTTTGGGTTACACACAATAAAACTTTTCTTTACAAACATGTATTTGGGGCACTACTTTTGATAGATGAGGCATACAGGAGTATATTTAATTCACTTGAGGAACATAGCTTATATCCTGTAAAAATGTAAATGTTAATTTTAATGGTCAGGGGCAGCCTGAAAGTTTAGGCTGCCCTTAGAGCATATTTGATTACAGTGTCACTTGAAGGCTATGGCTGGTTTTGTACCACATGTGGCACCCTTTTGCTAATCCCCAAATGGAGAGCACTAGGTCACAAAATGGACCCAAAGTATGGACTGGGGCCCTGCAGCTCAAAACCTTAAAAGTTTATTTGAATATATATGTGTGTGTATGGTGTGTGTGTGTGTGTGTGTGTATATATATATATATATATGTATATACATATATATACATATATATATATATACAAATATATATATATTTGGACTCATGAAGTTTTTCCAACACAATTTCTCAGGCTTTCAGGCTGTAGTTCATTCACAGAGCACCTATTCTTTATGTGTTGAATTCATTAACTTACTGGGGCCATAGCCTGCCTTAGAGCAATTGCTCATTCCTATGGTGAAGGCAGAGAGCTTGGTGAACTGTGTTTTCAACTGGGCAATCTATTGTCTTCATAAAGAGATGTTGCTTGTTTACTGAAACTTTCTTTGTAAAATGCCGCTTCTTGCTATAGCTATAGAAGGCAGGTTTAAATGCTCTTGCAGCCAGTCTTAGCAGCCAGTCAGATTTTTATTTTGTGATATGTGTGTACTATGGATTTTAGTTCATGGTTATATGAATTGAAAGAAGGTAAGAACATGAAATAAATTACAAACTTATTTTTGAAACATGATTATTTTAACTAGGTGTAGTGGCCCATGTCTTTAATCCCAGCACTCAGGAGGCAGAGGCTCTTGGAGCATAAGGCCAATTTGACCTACATAGCAAGTTCCAGGACAGACAGGGAAACAAAGAGACACTGTCTCAAAAAAAAAAAAAAAAAAAAACAACAAAAAAGCATTTTTGTAGATGATGTAGTGGTTCTATATTGCACTTCTTTGACGGCATTTTGAAATTGGAATAAATGAAGAGGATAAAGAACTGAAGTAGAAGGTTCTGCTGGTTGAAAAGACAGACTGCAAAGTTGCCCCAAGATTTGATGTGGACAAGAGTCTATTTATCACCTAAGTTGGGCTCCAGGATAGAACGAGAGGACTAGAAGGTGGAATAGTGACTTGCTGGGATCAGAGCGCTGTGAAAGAAAACGTGCTTCCTGGCCTTGCCTCCCTACTAGCCTGATGAAGCTTTTGAGGTGCCTGCCTTGTGAGTTTTAACATAGCCAGTTTTATCAGTAAGCCATCTGTGTGTGTCTGTGCCATTTGAGGGAGCCGCAGTAGCCTTTGCCTCACTCAGACCCTGTTGAAAGCATGTTCAACTGCTCCAGGATGCAGCAGCCTCTTTGAGTTCACACTGGTTGTCTTACTGGTTGTAGAACTCTTTCCTGAAGTGCCTGTATTTTTATAAAGGAATTGACCTGTGAACAGTGCTCAGCTAAATTCTCTAAGTCACTCCGGAAGACAAACTTTCTTTTTTTCATAAACCTTGTAAGATATATATCTTTATTCATAATTTGATTAACCCTTTCAAAGAGCTCTGGTGTTAGGGATGCTTGGTTTGTGTGTCTCGGAGCCATGCTGTTTGCTCATCAGATTGCACTGCAACTCAGTTTACTCCTGAGACTGGCTAACCAACCCTTCTACTTGTAGCTCTGCTGCTGTCCTTCGTTTGCACCTTAGCTGTCTTGGCAGGTAGCTGTGTCCCAGTACCACAAATGAATAATTCCTTGCGTTCTTCTATCTATGGATTATTCCTATGAAGATTAGATGTCTCTAAAGATTCAATTGGGTCTTTGTAAAACTGGAGTAAAATGCACAGGAAAGCTTAGATAAAACAGTGGTTTAAAAGAATAACCTTGTCACTCTGAACATATAGACCTTCCTTTCCATTTTCCCAAATGAATTCAGGATGCATACACTTTCATGAAAACCAAATTAATTGTATTTCATTTGTATTACATATTTAATTTTCCTTAAACAAAGGGAACCATCCCATGACAATGTGTCTCCCTTTTGTTTAATAATAAAAGAGCATGCAACTGCCTTTTAAATAATTTTCTTTTTCTCAGCTTTTTCTGATGGTTATAATTCTCATATATAAGCATTTGAAAGCCAAGCAGTGATGAATTTTGTCTAGATTCTTATTCCTCACTTTTTATGTTTAGATTTCTCCTTCTTGGCAGTAGTGTCTGGGTTTGTGTCTTCGCTCTCTCTCTGGCGTACTGGAAGAGAGTGAAAAGCGCTGTCTTTGCTACTGTTTCTTTCTATTTCTGGAGTCTTATCTTTTCCTCCGAATTTCTCATCTTATCCCTAAACAATTATATTTCTGCTTTGCCCCAAAGTTTTTCTTTGAGTTACTGTATCTTCCTAATCTTCCTGCAGGTTTGCATCCATTTTAAAGTGTCCAATTCTCAGGTTCCCTCCACATTTGCCAAATCTTTCATTCTTCCTCTTCTTTATTTCCTTTTACTTCCCTCCCCCTTTTGTCTTCCATTCAGTTTGTATACGTAAGATAAGTTATCACTGCTATTCTGATATGTTTTTGTTTTTGTTTTTAAGCAGCCATCAAAACTAACAAAAAACCCCAAACAGGCCAGGGAGACTTTTGAGACTTTCTAATACTTGGTGATGACTTACAAAGAGAATTATTACATGATGGTCGTTACAACCTATATATATTTTTTAACATATTCTGTTCTACCATTGGTGATGGGAAATATCCTAGAACTGAGCATTGTCTGATTTCCAGTTTTCTGTCTTGCTTATTTTAATTAATATTTGTTTCTGTTGTTACTGTCTAGTGAATTATTGGTGCCACATCTATATTTTAAGTATTATTTAGAAGAATTCCAAATCTTCTCTAAGCAAAAGAATATGAGGATCTCACTGTAGCACAACAGAGGTCACCAACTCCTTGACTACCACATTCTTCCTGCTCAGCTGGTTGTCCTGGATTTTCTTAGACTCCAGGATAAATTATAATCAAGATTAGAATGCACTGCCCGGAGGCAGCAGACCTGCAATGTGAGCGGGGGTAGTTTCACGTTCGGCCAGTAACAGGGAGTGCCTTCCGGACAAATTCCTTCTCATTCTACATACCTGTCAGCATGTTCTTAGCCCTTTTTGAATTTTTACTTTATTTGTATTGAGAACCTGAAACTTATATATTGAAGGTTTTGGCCAGTGTCAGAGAGACAGTCCTTGGTTGCAAGCTGTAGATCTAAGGAACTAACCAACCCCAAGTAGCTGTGCAATTGCAACAAAACAGCTTTTATCTCCGTGGGTGTCTGTGGGCTTTAAATATAATAGCTACCAAACCCATACTGCATATTTTACGTGTATTAGCTCATTGAATTATCATGATAACTTTATGAAAGTAAGTTTTCTATACATTTATTTCTTGCATTTTACAGAAAAGGAAACTTGAGGACTTAATATCTCTAAGAGAATAAATAACTAGTATTAGTGAGTATTGGTGTAGCGGGAGCTTGAGCTGTAGACCTGTGTTTCTCCAATTCTGAAATCCTGTATATGACAAAGGTGGAGAGAATTCCAGAGTGCCATTGTCAGAGGTTCATCCTGGAGACCCAATAGATCCAGTATTCTACCATCTAATAATGTCTGTATTTCTATTTTTTCTCATTTTGAATATGATTTGCAGAAATATGAGATAGTCAGGATGTTTGTCCAGCATCTCTGTTACATTACCTTTCTTCGCATTTTCAAATGTGGTGACCACTAACACTGGAACTCAAATAATAAATTTTGAAATAGCATACATTTGATTGACATTGCTTCAGTGAGTTACTTGGGTGCAGATTTCAGAGTAGATTTTATGGTTTTTGTTTTGTTTTGTTTTTGCTTTGCTGCCAGCCTTTAAAAGAACTACAGAGTAAATATTCAAGGTACAGTCAACTCTTATTATTCATGTTAATGGAGACACAGAAAATATAATTAATAATTGACTTTGGAAGGTATTCAGAAATACACTGTCAGAAAGTTTGTCCAGATATGAGCCCTGCTCGGACATTCTAGACTTGGGTCTTTGTTACAAACCTAGCATCCAGAGGAAAGAAGAAGCTGCAGGATATATATATTTTTTTAATGTTTATTTTGTGTATGTGGGTGTTTTGCCTGCAGGTATGTGTGCCTCTTGTATACCTGGAATCTGAAGAGGTCAGAAAGGGCATTGGAGTTCCTGGAACTAGAATTATAGACAGCTGTGAGCTGCCATGTGGGTGCTGGGAATTGAACCTGGGTCCTCTGGAAGAGCAGCCAGTGCTCTTAATCACTAAGCCGTCTCTCCAGCGCCAACTGCAGGACATTTTTAGTGGTATTTTTCAGGTTAAGAAGGAATTTCTTGCTGAGTGTGGTGGCACAGGCCTGTAATCCCAGAACTCAGGAGACTAAAGCCAGAAGAATTGTGAATTAGAAGCCAACTTGGACTCCATAATGAATTCAAGGCCAACCTGAGCTATTTAGTGAGACTCTGTCTCAAACAAACCAAACAAAATAAAATCAACAAAAACAAAAAGATGTGTCCTTTATAATTACATATAAAGTAGATGTGTATATTCTGTATTCCATGTAGAAATGGTAAAAATTAAGTTAAAATTAATATCTTTCACTATTAAGAATTAATAAATGAATTATGTTTCAACTCTTGCTCCCACCCTCTTTGTAGTGTTCATTTAGCAGATTTTATGGGCAGCCATTTCCTGGTTTTATACTAAAGTGAGCAGAGATAATTTTCTTTAACAATCTACTTTTTTTATGCAGAATTAAAAATATTTCTGGAGAGTCAGGTAGTGGTGGCTTAGCCTTTAACCCCATCACTTAGGAGGCTGAGGCAGGCAGAACTCTGAGTTCAAGGCCAGCCTGGTAAGTTCTAGGACAGCCAGGGCCACATAGACAAACACTGTCTCGACATACATCCATGCATGCATATATACACACATCCATTCATTCATACATATACATAAATGGTTTAATTAGTTTTAAAGAATTGCTTTGCATCTTGTTCACTTGAAAAGGGTTTTTTGGCCCTTTGTGGGCTTTTTCTTCCATTCAGTTGGCAAATAGAATAGAGGGAAATTATTATTATGGTATTGGCATCCAGAAATAGTGGCAAGGTATTGTAGAGAAGAAGGTGAGGATGATATTCATTAAACTTAAATGGTGATGAAGCTGAAGTTGATTCCCAAATTCTTTCCAGCCAGATAGGAAGAGGTAGCATGCTATGGAAAATATGCTGAGGGCAAGGAGGCAAGGACAGAGTGCACAGAGGCAGAACCACTATGCTTTCCAGAGACAGAGGGGAAACCTAGTTCCTGGAAATAAGGCTCAGAGTTAGAAGCACTTGCCAAAGACCCTGCCTGGTTCAGTTCTAGCACCCACATGGTAGCTCACAGCTTTCTGTAATCCCAGTTCCAAGGGATCTGACACCTTCTGGCTTCTGCAGGCACCAAGTACACATGTGATGCACAGACATACATGCAGTGAGAACACACATACACATGAAGCAGTAATTTAAAAAAAATCTTTAAAAAAGTGAAAAAAACTGTATTTGGTTGGTTAATTGTTTGAGACAGATAGCCCTGTGTAGATCAGGCTGGCCATGAACTCACAGAGATCTGCCCTGTCTCTGCCTCCCAGAGTGCTGGGATTACAGGTGTGAGAAATCTATTTTTAAAGATATCTGAGGATGCAGACTTCCTCAGGTCACTTGTATTGTGTGAAGGAAGGGATAAAACATTGTTAATGGCAGAGGTATAAATGTCGCTCATAAGTGCCTCATCTCAAAAAGCCGTTTGAACTAGTGTTCTGACCTATACTTTTATTCTTTTGAGAATTGTTAGAGTAAGAGCCAAGTCTGTATAGTGACCTGAATGAGCCTTAATGATCTGATCCTACTCCCTTTCCTTCTGCTGGTCTCCCCATCGTTTGGCTCCAGCCACTCAACCCTTCCTACCCCTGGAGTAGTCTTCTTATTAGGCCTCAGCCATAGCCACTTAGACCCCACCGCTTTCTTTCCTTACTCCCCAGACGCCCTCCTAGATGTCAGATAAGCCTTGATGAGGCTTTCTCCCCCATTCTTAACTCTTTTTGTTCTCTCCATGGCCCATATTCCTCTGCTATGATTTATTTTTCTTTCCCAAGTCATTCTCTCTAATGACATTTTATTTTTCTAGTTGCCTGTCTCCTCTTAGGAAACTACAAACACTGAGAAAACAGACTTTTTTCACTTTTTTTGAAAGCTATATCCCTAGAAATAGTGCCTTATTATATTAGGTAGAGCCTTAGCAATCCATATTTGTTGAACGAACATAAGTAATTTTGAGCTGAAAGTTCAACCAAATGGGTTTATTTATCTAATCGCATTGTGTTTTACTACAGCCAACTATTTGATTCTTTCAAAATCAACCATGGCTAGCTATCATGAATACATTCGATGTATTCCATTATACAACATTATACCATATTTGTTTATCTATTAATTAAATGATTGACTCTGGAAATGGATTCCAACCATGCCAAGCAAACACTATTTCACTAATCTATTATTCCAGCCCCTACTTAGCACCTACTTGTTTATACCTTAGTTTTGCTTGTTTGGTTGTGGGAGGTTTTGCTTTTGAGACAAGGTCTCACTGTATAGCCATGGCCAGCCTGGAGTTTGCTGTATATAACAGGCTGGAATTGAACTTATTGCTAGCATCCAACCTCTACCTCCCAAGTGCTAGTATTACCAAACCCAGCTCCTGACTCAGCATTTACTTCATAGAGAGTTCAACCTTTGCTTCTTAGAAAATTTCTGGTTTTCCAAGAAAAAATACTGGGTACTGATTTTAAACCTTTGATTACAGGATATTAACATATATCCAAAGGACCTTACCTTTTTGTTTCTTAAACTTGTGATTCCTAACTCTGCTTTTGAAATACCCTAAAAAAGTGTTTTTTTCTTCTCTCTTTCTCTCTTGTGGTATGTGTGTGTGTGTGTCTGTCTGTCTGTCTCTGTGTGTTGCTAGGGATTGAAGCCAAGACCTTGTGTATGGTAAGCAAGTGTTCCTTTAATTGAGCTATATACTCACCTCCAGACTTGGTATTTTTAAATACAAGGTTTATAGCTTTTCGGTTTGTAAATAACAGATTTACTGAACATATTCTAAGTGTTATAGTTCAAGGGAAAATTTGTCCCATGGTTTTCAGTATCTTGGAATTTGTGTAGAATTTGCAAATTTAGAAACACGAAAATGATTTAAAAGTTAAATTTGTTAAAATTGTAAGCCTAAAGGCCCATACTGTTTTCAAAATAGCAAATTAGATAATGTAAAAATTCTGATCCAAAAAAAAAAAAAAATTCTGTTCCCTAAATTGAAAACACTGGTAGTTCTTTAAATAGTATTTGTTTTTATATGTAGACTGCTTGTGTTATGACCACAGGAAATGACCACAGTACAAGTACAATTTTAGGTTGAATTATCAGGTACCCATCAACTCACTGTGGCCCCAACTCAAGGCCTTGCACACACTAGGCAAGCTAGCGATCCATCTGTGAGTGCAGCTACCTGGAAAGGCCACTTCCCACGCTGTAACTGCATGACAGTTGAGAAACACTGTTGTTTCCGCAGCTGCTGCTTCTGAACTAGAGGCCTTGTGTTTTATGTCTACTGCTTTTGCTATTTCCTAAAACATGAATGCAGATGTTTATTCTTGGTTGTTGTTGTTTTTCCAAAAACATTTCCTTAGTCTGGTCAGTTAACCATTCTAAAATCTTTTGGTGATCCAGGTTTATATGCTCTTATTTTATATGATCTACTTGGAGCTGTCTTCTCTAATATTCTCATGACCACTTCTTCACTCTTGTGAAGGTGTATTAGCACTGTGTTGGAATCAAGGTCTACTAGTATGGAGTCTTCAGTTGCTACAGTTAAAATAGTTTTGTGTGGGAATAGGGAGGGAAAGGGGAAGTGTCAAGTGTTCCACCTGGTAAACCATCAGAGTTTAAGGTAGAATAAAAGAAATACCTAGCCCATTCTTTTCATTTTACAGATAAAGAATTGAATCAAAAAAAAATGTTTGTCAGTCAAAGAACTGATGTATTTTACTGGCTGATATTTTAAGCCAAGTTTATTCATTTTAAACAATGTGTTGTCATTGCTGGAAATAAATAAATAAACAAATAAAACAAGTAGTCTATTAAGAAGATAATGTAGCCGGACATGGTACATACACATGTAATTACAGAATTTGGAAAACTTGGCAGGAGAACTGCTGAGAGATGAGGGCCAGCCTAGGCTACACAACAAGTCTGAGGCAAGCCTGGGCCACATAATAAGACCATCTGTCAAAATTACAAAAACATTTTTAAAAAAATGAGCCGGTATGGTGGCTCGTGATCCCAGCTCTAAAGGAGGATGATTCAGGAGAATTGTGAGCCTGGGTCAGGCTAGCCAGAGCAATAGAATAAGATCTTGTCTCAAAAACAGCAACAACAACAAAAACCTAGGCTGGAGAAATGGCTCATCAGTTAAGAGCACAGGCTGCTCTTACAGACCACCTAGTTCAGTTTCCAGCACCCACATGGTGGCTAGCAACTGTCTGTAACTCCAGTTCCAAGGGAACTGATGCCCTCTTTTGACCCCTGAGGAGGGGCAGGCAGGCATGTAGTGGACAGACATATATACTGACAAACACTTATACACATAAAAACAATAATTTAAAAAGTAACAGTTGATTGATTGAGTTTTAAAAAGACATAGTACTGGAGATATATATGCCCAGTGATAAGTGCTTGTCTTGTATACAGATGGCCCTAGGTCTGAGCCTAAGTATCACACAGGAAGAAAAGTTCTGTCTGTCTGTCCACTATGACGGTGTGGATTATTAGTCCTGTACTCAGGAGGCTGAAGCAGGAGGATTTTGAGTTCAAGACTAATGGGCTATAGAATAACACTCTGACTTAAAAGAAAGAAAAGAAAACATTACAGACTACATTGGATATCTTTCACCTTCATCCCTAGTCAGCTAGAAGGCATGCTTTAAAACAATTGAAGAAAAAAAAATACTCTGTCACAATTTAGCATTACTTTATGTAGTTCATTGTCACTTATTCTACCATAAAAATAACTGTAGACCAAGTAGTCTCTAACCTGGATCAATCATCTGAGAGCAAGATGCTCTTGGGAGTCTAGGCTGAGGAAACTCATCACAAGTGGAAACTCTGCTGGCTTCCCTGGATGCTAGCAGAGGCGATCGGAGCAGCTCCTTCCCCTGGTCCAGCCGAGGAGCAGCATCTTCAACTCCTGCAGGGCCCTGTGTGGTGACTGGCAGAGGAAAGCTACAGACAAAAAAAAAGGTCCAGAGCTCCAGTTTTCATTTTCCCCAGAATTGTTCAAAATGACTGCAATGGGCTGGGCACACGGCCCAAGTAGCAGGGTGCTCACTCACGCCAGGCAGGCTGTTACGTTCCCTGTACAGGCCTGCAGCACCGTGTGCCTCGGCGACATTCTCTTTAGAAGTCCAAAAACGAGACATTGCTGGCCTCCATTCAGATCGTAAACTGACTTTCCAAAATGTGGAAGAAGTTCCTGTTGATACAAATTAGCTTTAAATGGAATTCTATATGGTTGGTACTTTGAATTGATAATCTCAAGTGTTTTGGTTTTGATTCTTCACAACCCGAATTCCATGAAAGAAAAAAATTAATAAGATTTATTTTATAGAAAGTAAAGTATTTGGATACATCTCCATTTAACAACAACAACAAAATGCTTCTTAACATAGTAGTTGTTTGTTTGAGATGTAGTCTTACATAGCCCAGGCAGGTCTTGAACTCCTCATGTAACCAAAAATGATCTTGAATGATCCTTCTGTCTCCATTTCCCAAGCATGGGGTTTACAGAAACACAGCATTAATGCCTGTCTTTGTGAGATGTGCTGGGGATGGGACCCAGGACCTTGTACATCCTAAGCAAGCAGTCCACCTACTGAGGGGTACGTCCGACACAAGGTTGGCTTTTTCTTTAAATAGTTGATTTTTACCTGTAGTTGTATGTTAGCCTCATTCTCTAAAATCTGTTGGTTTTAATATAATGCAAGAGGGGGTGTCTATCAACATTATAACATGTTATAAGGTTAGTAAAGTGTAATGGTATATACATCTTTAGATTATTATTAGATTTTTTTCATTAGATTATTTGGGACCACTTAGTTACTTCTTGTGGGTATATACATAGGTGCCTTATGACTATTTAAAAGGTAAAAGTAGTTTGGATATGACGAGCTCTAATCTCAGCACTTGGGAAGTGGCAGCAAAGAATTTCTTCACTGTGAGTTTCAGGCCAGGCTGTGTAATACAGTAAAGTCCTGTCACAAACAAGATGCCAAAAAACAGCAATGCAAGATCCTTTCTGCCTTTAAGCGTTTAGAATTATCATTATCATTATTATTATTATTCTGAAAATAGGCATAATATGCTAGATTTTGATGTTTATACCTATAATCCCAGTGCTTGGGAAGCAGGGGTAGGAGGATTAGGGAGTTCAAGGCCAGTCTTGAGCAGCCTGTTTCAAAAAACTAAAACAAACAAACAAAAAAGTAGAGTTTTGTTTTGTCTTGTTTTTTGAGACAGGGTTTCTCTGGCCATCCTGAAACTCACTTTGTAGACCAGGCTGGCCTTGAACTTGGAGATCTGCCTGCCTCTGCCTCCCTTGTGCTGGGATTAAAGGTGTGTGCCACACTATACCAGCCAAGTAGAAATAAATTTAACACACTAAACACTATATGTCTTAAATTTTTATGTATGAGTGTTTGTCTGCATATATGTTTGTTCCACGTGCATGCCTGGTGCCACAGAGGGCACCGGATCCCTGGAACCAGAGTTATAGACAGTGCTGAGGTGCTGTGTGGGTGCTTGGAACTGGACCTGGGTCCTCTGGAAAAATAGCCAGTGCTCCTAACCACCGAGCCATTTTTCCAGCCACTTAAAGGGATATATGTCTCATGTATCTATCTATCCATCTGTCTATCCATCCATCATTTTTCCTGTGAGACAAAGTCTCACTCTGTAGTCCAGGCTGGTCTTGAAATTGCCAGTCTTCCTGCTACCGCTTCATATTTGTTGGGATTATAGGTGGCTTCATCAGACCAGGATTCTTTTATCTGAGATAAAATATGTGGTAGATGCTGCAAAACAGAAAATAAAAACCCCAAACCCCCAAGTCTGATTAAAGTCACACGACAACTTTGTAGAGCAACAGTGATCTCTACTGTCTTCTGGTCCTGGTCTGTCCTTACAGTTTTAACATGGAAAGAAGTGAGAAGTAAGGCTTTTTCCGGTATTTTATATTTTAAAGTTCCTTTAGTTGAATTGAGGACCTTTATGCTAAAAATCTTCAAAACTTTCTAGTTCCTATGATAGAACCATACTGATCACTAAGCAATGCCAAAAGGAATCTAGTCAAACCTTAAGAAAGACCTGGAAGAACTAGAGATAACCTAGAACCAGAGGGAACCATGGGAGACAAAGAGCATGAATCTGAGCTTTTAAAACATTGTGAGCTTGAGTTACTAGAGATAAGCTGAACAGTCGCACAAGCACTACGATTTCAGAGCGGTTGGCAGTTTTCCATGCTCTGGTCTGTGGGAGTGGGAATGGAGCCGTCTGGATAGCCCCTGTGCCTCGTCCCTAAACCACGACTACCTCTGCATTGTGTGTCCCCAGAAAAACAAAAGAGAAGGGCTGCCATGAAGCTTGTGAGGGACACAGTAGACCCAAAAGTGCCTGCTTGGAAGCCAGTCGGCAGAGGCAGCTTGTACAGGCAGGCCTGTGCCTTTCAAAGATTGGGAGTCAGAGTCTTTCCCGAGGGGGTTTCCAACTCGTTTGCACTTCAGAAAAATCTTTTCTTTCTCCTGCTGTTCACGCCCTGCAAAGAATTTTCTTCTAATCAAAAAGAAAGAAAGAAAGAAAGAAAGAAAGAAAGAAAGAAAGAAAGAAAGAAAGAAAGAAAGAAAGAAAGAAAGAAAGGTTTTTATAATCAAAGATCTGTGTCGTTAGTTGTTGGACATCAAAAGAAGCTTGGAGGAGACTGGTGGGCTATGTGAGTGCCCAGAATTTATTTTGAATGCAAACTTGCAACATTACCAAGTCCCCCAAAGCACATTCTTAGAGCCTGTGTAACTACATCTTTATCCTTTGCTTAGATGAGCTACACTGAGGGACAATTGGGTTGAGTTCCTTTGCCTTTGCGCTTGGATTTATCCCAGGAATGTTTGGGTTTTGAGCTGCAGATTTACCAGAAGAGGCCACCCACCCTATGTATCTGCTATTTTATAACCTTGAATTTGGAAACTTCGGGTACTATGGAGAAACCTTCAGCAACAAAACTGTATTTATTAACCTTCATTGCTTCAACTCTTGGGAACTTGGTGTTTCTTTCTGGGCAGTTGATGATAGCACCAAATTTTGGGAGCCACATTCTCAGCATTCCCTACTGTCTCTGAGGTGTTGATGATGTCATTTGCTCCCACAAAGGAAACCTCAGCACCCTGAGGGCCTGAACTCAGGTCCTGGCAGGTAAATGAAGGAGGAACTCGCTCTTAGATTTCAACTGATTGAGTCAGGCAAAAAGAGGCATGGTCATATTCAGCACTGTCGTCTGGCCCCATCTCATTTGTCATCTAAGGAGAATTAAGACTGGAAATAACAGAACTGTTTTTCTGGGTGAGAGCAAAGATTCACTCAGTATTTCAATTTTTACACTTTTGACATCTAGAGGATGTTATTCTCTGAGCTTTCTGCTCCCTCTTTAATGCCCTTCTCTCAATCCAGGAAAGTTCTAAGATTTTGAAAACCCCTTTTATATATTATCCAGTTTTCTTTCATAGAACATATTAACAACATTAACCAAAAAAGAGAACTGAAATGATGGGTAAAGCAAATTTGGTGAACTGTGCCCCGAGCGAAGTACAGCATTACCTTAATCTTAGTTCTGTGGTTGTGAACTGATGAGAGTGTTTGCCCTCAGAGACAGCGTAGTGGTTGGAAATCAAATTCCAAGAGCACCCAAAAACTCCGTTTCCAATAGTGGTGGTTAACAGTGCCCCCCACAAGGATTCTAAGAGGACTCTCAGGCTTTCTTGTGGTGTCCTTGTGGTTAAAAAAAAGACATCATCAGTTACAAAGGTTTGCCCTGAAGACAAACCTCAGAGAAACATCACTTGTCTATTTTTGTCACTAAAAATAATCTTTCTATGCGTTTTTCTTTTCTGAACTAACATGTTATAGTTTGGTGGGGTTTTTTTTAATCTTTTTCATAGACAACAGACTATTCTCAAAAGTTTTTTTTTCAATTTTTAATTTATTTGTGTGTGTGTGTCTCTGTGTGTGTGCATTTTGTGTCAGTATATGGCACATGTGTGGATCCTGTGGAGAATATACCCTGGAACTGTAGTAGTTACAGGCAGTTGTGAGTCACCTAATGTGGGTGCTGGCAACTGAACCTGGGTCCTCTGGAGCAGTAGCCAATCTTAACTACTGAACTATCTCATCAGCCTTCTCAAAAGTTTTAAATGCGCTGGTTTGCTCTTGAATGGTAATGCAAACTGTGAAATAAATGGATTTACCATTTTATTCTATTTAACAGTGAAAACTTCTAATCAAGATCAGTCTATGACCATACTATTGACCTTGACTGATGAAGGAAGCTTAAGCATGGTTGGGCCTAGTTGTTATTTGGATGGAAGAAAACAAATCAGTGTTAGGAAATAAAGAAGAAAGAAAGAAAGAAAGGAAAGGAAAGAAGGAAGGAAGGAAGAAAGGGGAAAAAGGAAAAAGAAATGTTATGTCAAGGCATGAAATTCCAGGTGACAAGATGACCTCCTACTCAGAACATTAGCATTTATTTGGAGGCTGTAATGGCGAAAAACTTTAGTTCTAGCACTCAGGAGGCTGAGATAGGCAGATCTCAGTGAGTTTGAGGCCAGCCTGGTCTACCAAGAGAGTTCTAAGACAACCAGGGCTACTTAGAGAGACCTTGTCTCAAAATAGCAGCAACAAAATGAAACCCCAAACTCAAACAAACAAAAAACAAACCTTGCCCATTCAGGTATTATTATTATTAAAAACTATATTAAGATCATATAAGTAAAGTTTCCTGAAAATACTAGTCCTTCTAGTCTAGATAATGACAGAAAATTAAGCTATACACAGCGCGGGGCATGGGGGAGGAGCAGTTGGCTTCCTGCTCACAGTCTTACTTCTCCTGAGCTGTGCATGTGAACCAAATTAATGCTGTTAGAGAAAATGCTTGTATTTTCCAGGTAATGCCATCCCTCAAGGTACGGGACAAGATTTACATTTTGTTTCCACTTTTGCTGTTTTCTAAAGGGAGTTTGAGTTGGAGACTGTCT
Source organism: Pachyuromys duprasi (assembly GCA_028658305.1). NCBI lineage: Eukaryota > Metazoa > Chordata > Mammalia > Rodentia > Muridae > Pachyuromys > Pachyuromys duprasi. Next base: position 31,035,066 of record CM053746.1, on the reverse strand, counting down.
GGCGTGTTTCCACAGTCCTGCCACACCACCTGTCCTAGCAGAGACAATGGAATCAAGAGTCAAGCTCTTAACAGCTGCACCTGCCCTGTAAACACTGCCAGAAGATCTGATTTTTCTCCTGTAGCTAAGCTGCCCAGAAACCGAGTAGTTCCTGACACCCAGATAGTGGATACACGGCTGGTCCTCATTTCAAGAGGACCAGAACAGAGCTAGTTTTCCCACTGACTTCTTGGGTAGGTTTTGGCATGGTTTTTGGTGATCATTATGTTTATCAAATGGAGGAGATGCAATGTTCTGGTTTTTTTGGTGTCCACCTAGTTTTCAAGACTTCTGTAAGGGTGGTAACGAATGGTACCGAATCATGTGGTAACTTGATGTTTAAAACTTATCTCGTGAAATTCTGCATCTAAAGAGCTTGAATGAGTATGATCTATCCAAAAAAGCCGAGACACATTCCAGGGTGAGACCCCCATGCGACGTTCTCAGAGGTGACAAGCTGGTGTAGCGAGCGCCTTGCTGGTTTTCTAGCAGGTTACCTGCTTGGCCACCAGATGAAAGCTCTGCAATTAGGCAGTTGTTTGAGAGGTAACAAAACAATGTTACGAGTATTTTTTTTTTCCTTTTTAGTTATTAGAATGTTTCTTGGGTTCCTTCGGGGCAGAAGTCCCTCCTTAGCCCTTAATTTTTGTATAAGCTGGAAGCATTCCAGCCTGAGAGCATCATTTCCATCACCGATCAAATAGCTAAAGATAATATCCCTCCAAATGGTGCTGTTTGCATAGTATCCCATCTGATCAGATGCTACGCTAATAAGGCATAAAGGGTGCCTGCAGTGACTGGGGACATCTGCCAGGGAGCAGAACTCAGTGCTCTCATGCTTTAATATCTCTGATCCTGTTTAGCTTCATAACCTCAAGGAAAACTGCATAACCTCTGTGAGCTTGTGTCCTTGTGAGTGAAATAGGGATAATAGTGGTAAATGGATGAAATAATGTGTGAGAGTATCTTTGAAGATTGCACATATGAAGTAGTAGCAGTTAGACGTGGGCTCCTTCTCATTCATCCAATAACTGTAAGAAGTGTGGGGGTTATTTATTTATAGAGACAGTTAACTTATTTGGTATTATGCCTAAACAACCATCTAGACTACCCATCTTTTAATGTGGCCTCAAAGATAAAGCTTTAGCTTTAAGCATCTGTGGTTCAAAGGATTGATTAATGTTCTGGTAACACAGTGCAGGCAGTGGTGTGGAGAATGACTAACTGAGAGTTCTGGGGTGGGGACTTGAATTCTGTGTCTATCTTGGTTGTGCTGTGGTGATTCACTTCTCTGCCCTGGACCTTTGTACATGTGGCCATTCTGCATTGGTAAGCCATTAGCATCTGTCCATGGTCAATAACTGACAGTTATTGACTGTCCATGGTCAGTCTGATCACTGACACAGAGAAGAAGTGTTCTGCCTCTCCACCTGGTGGGAGCAACTCCTTAAAATGCTGAAATGTCTTCAGTTTCCTTACAGCCCTCCAGCCCTCCAAAGGGCTGTAAGGCATTTGGGATTGTGGAGGGGACCAGCTTACCCACTTCATTATGCCATACTGGTCCCAACATGTTTTTTTGAGGCTCAGCAGATAAAATTCTGTATCCTGCTTGGAAAGTAACTCAGTAGTCCTTGAGCCTCATCTGAGAAGAATTAGATTAAAATGAGAACAGAGCAGAGTCCTAGTTATAACACCCATCAAATATTTGCAGCTCTGACACTTTTTTTATTTTCAGATAAAGACCATTCTTCTAGCTATCCCTGAGATGAAAATACAATCTTGTGGGATGAAAAGTCAATGTTTTGTAGTTTTACCAAATTGAAGCCTGTTCCCCCAAATAGGTAGATAATAGGATAAAGGTAATTACAGGTTTCCTGGTCTTTTCTACTTACTTGTTCCCTGTCATGATTAAACACACACAGCCTATAACTCAATTCCCATTATTAACCTTTCAGCACTTGCATGGTATTATAACTCCTTTCAATCAGCAGTACAAAACAGTGGGAGTTAGGAGGGGGGTAGAGAGGGACAAGTGTTCTCCTTATTACTGGTTGTAAGTAGCATCCTTCTTTCTGAAGACTCTTCTGGAAGAACACTGTTTTCTTCCCGAGGCCTAGTAAAGATGAGTGAGTGAAGTTTGCATTTGAAGCTCTTTGAAATGGAGACAAACATTCAGCACCGCTCCTGTTGTCATGAAAAAGAAAGCCCAGCCTGGGACGCTCTGGGCCAGCTCCAGCGGTCTTGTTTGATGTCCCTTTTGACCTTTACCTCTTGATATCTTTATACATTTATTGAGGTTGTTGGACAAAGTCTTGAGATCCTAAACCATAGGGTGTTAAGAATATAAGAATGAATGCCTGGAAGCCTCTACTTCTCATTGTTTTTGTTTGCTTTATTTTGAAGGCAGCGTTTTGCCCAAAGGGTCTCAAGTCCACGAATGTAGCACATGCCAGCCTCAGTCTTCTCCCCTTTGCCTCCTGAGTGCTGGGGTTACAGGTCTCTGCCACCATGTCTGGCTAGCCTCCAGGTCTGTGGGTAGAATTTTTTTAAACTTTTTTTTTCTGACTTTAGATACCTTGTTGTTCCAGTTTGATAATCTCTAGTAGCAAGGTTAATTTAATCTGTTCATTTGAGGCTTTGTGTCCCATTTGTAATGATCTGTGAACTGATGTTTCATAGGAAATTTTTCAATAAATAAAATAAATATGCGTACAAAAGCAAAAAAATGCTATATTAACTAGAATGTTTACATATTGTGCCAATGTCCTTCAGATGAATTAAAAGGAATAAGCAGGGTATAAACATAAAAATCTCCTGGGTAGCTTCTGAGTTTAGCCCATTACTTTGATGTTAATAATGCCATGATAATATTTTTGAAGTGTGATAATACGTATAGATTAAATGATGTATACTATGGTGTATTTAGGTAAGAAAATGCACCAATATATTTCAGAAAGGGGTTCAAAAATACAAATTGATTTTTAAAGTACTTCCTGATTCTTAGGTAATTATATTAAAATATTACCATTAGTGAGAGATCTGTGTTAATATTAGAGTATCCTATTCCCTAATTAGCAAGTGTGCTTGAGAATCAGAGTCACGGGGCTAGAGAGATGGCTCAGTGGTTAAGAGCATTGGCTGCTCTTTCAGAGGACCTGGGTTCAGTTCCCACCACCCACACGGCAAGCTCACTGTCTGTAACTCCTGTTCTAGGGAATTAACATCCTCACACATACGTACATGCAGGCAAGACACCAATGCACATTAAAAAGTAATATTTAAAAAAAAAAGAAGGAGAAGAGAATCAGAGTCATATTCTCTGTGTGTGCCTGTCTCTGTGTGTCTGCGTCTCTGTTTCTCCCCTGTGTCTCTGTTGCAGTGATGAGGGCGGAGTCCAGGGCAGACACTCTTCTGCTGACTTACATCGAAGTTTATGCCTCACTCTTTTCCTCTTTCTTCTTTCCCTTTTCATAATCTTTTCTTTTCAAATGTTGTCCATTGCTTTTAGGTTTGTAGTATTGCTGTGTTATACAAAAAGCCATGTTTTTGTTTGTTTTTGTGGAAGGGTTGGTTTACAGAGTTTCTCTGTGTAGCCCTTGGCTGTCCTGGACTCACTTTGTAGACCAGGCTGGCCTCAAACTCAAAGAGAATCGTCTGCCTCTGCCTCCTAATTGTTGGGATTAGAGGCATGTTCTCTTTCTTTCTTTTTTTTTTTTCTTTTTTCTTTTTTTTTTAACTTTTATTAATTACAGTTTATTCACTTTGTATCCCAGCTGTAGCCCTCTCCCCCATCCCCTCCCAATCCCACCCTTCCTCCCTCTTCTTCTCCTATGCCCCACCCCCATCCAATGATAGGGAAGGTCCTCCTCCCCTTCTATCTGACCCTAGCCTATCAGGTCTCATCAGGACTGGCTTCATTGTCTTCCTCTGTGGATTGGTAAGGCTGCTTCCCCCTAAGGTGGAAGGGATCAAAGAGTCAGCCAATGAGTTCATGTCAGAGATAGTCCCTATTCCTATTATTGGGGAACCCTCTTGGACACTGAGCTGCCATGGGCTACTTCTGTGCAGGAGTTCTAGGTTATCTCCATGCATGGTCCTTGGTTGGAGTATCAGTCTCAGAAAAGACCCCCGTGGCCAGATATTTTGGTTCTGTTGCTCTCCTTGTGGAGCTCCTGTTCCCTCCAGGTCTTTCT
>CM053746.1:30784544-31030334 GCA_028658305.1 Pachyuromys duprasi | reverse complement strand
TAGGTTATCTCCATGCATGGTCCTTGGTTGGAGTATCAGTCTCAGAAAAGACCCCCGTGGCCAGATATTTTGGTTCTGTTGCTCTCCTTGTGGAGCTCCTGTTCCCTCCAGGTCTTTCTATCTCCCCCTTCTTTCATAAGATTTCCTGCACTCTGCCCAAAGTTTGGCTATGAGTCTCAGCATATGTTTGATATCCTGCTGGGTAGAGTCTTTCAAAGGCTCTCTGTGATAGGCTGCTGTCCTGTTTCCTGTTTTCTCCCCTTCTGATGTACATCTTGTTTGCCTTCGCTTGAGCATCTTACCCAGAGTCGTCGTCCTTGTTTAGCTTCTTTAGGTGCACAGATTTTAGCATGATTATCCTATATTATATGTCTAATATCCACTTATAAGTGAGTATATAGCATGTGTGTCTTTCTGCCTCTGGGATACCACACGTAACTAACTACATTCAGGCTTTTTAAGAATCCATGAACGAAAAAACAAAACAAAACAAAACAAAAAAAAATAAACAAAAAAAAGCAGGGTATGGTGGCGCACACCTTAATCCCAGCGCTCGGAAGGCAGAGGCAGTGGATCAGTGTGAGTTTGAGGCCAGTCTGGTCTACAAAGCGAGTCTAGGACAGCCAAGGCTTCACAGAGAAACCCTGTCTCTAAAAACAAACAACAAATTCCGTGTCCACTGGTAAATCTGTATCTGTATCTGTCTATCTATATTTGTACATATATATGTATACAGTAAATGATTTTAAATGTCGTTGTTGAGTAAGTCAGTGTGATACTGTCATTCACTGGGAGATGTTTCTGTGAAGGCTACAGGGTCTTCCCATTAGAAAGAGATCTTTCCTCCTCTCATTAGACGAAGGTTTAGATGTCAGAGAAAATTAGAAAATACAGAACACCACAGAGAAGACTGAAATGGAAGCTTCTGTGGTTTTCTCTGCCTCGCTGGTAGGCTGCTTCCTAGGGCTTCATAGTGAAACGGTGAAGTGTGAAGAGTCACCCTGTCGCAGTTTGCTCAGACAGCTGTTAGTAAGCATCAATCCATTTTAGTCAGAGAACCCACATTTCTTCAACGATAGACCCAGCACTGCCTTTTTTTTTTTTTTTTAGTTTAACACTAGGTGTTTAAAGTGAGGGATGCTACACAGTCTCAGAAGAACATCGTTCAGGCTCTTGTGTGTTATAGCTTTCTGATTTTATTGCCATGACAGAGTAATTAGCATGGAATCCTGACCACCGACAGGCGCTCAAGTGCATGCAGTAATAACCTGTCCTTCACAAAAAGGGGCAGCTTCAGAGCTCTGAAGGTTTAAATGCATCTCAGTAGGGAACTAGATCCAGCGTGACTTACATGTGTATGTTTAAAGCTAGAAAAACTTACCGTTACCCCAGACTGCCTCGTATTGACCATATTCTTTTTTGTTGGCTTTGGATAGACAAGGCCTGCCCTCACGGACTTTTTGGGATTTGCTAAGCTATCTCTGTATAATGTTTTCCCCTAAAGATCTTGTTTAATTAATGTTTGCTGGGTTTGCTAGTTACCGACGGCAGAACGAGGGCGCAGTAGCAATCTTGTGCAGAAGGAAATCATTGTTGCTCATCTCTTTCCATATATTGCTAATCTGTCCAAGCAAACCCATTATATGGAAAACTGATAAGGAGCTCCATTTTCCCCTGATACTTTCCTATGCAGCACCATGCCCTACTTTGGAGAATCTGCCATAGGGTTTCAGCTTGCTAGGTAAGGTCTACATAGGTGGACCGCTGTGCCTCCATGAGAGAAGACAGGATGATGAAGGGGCTGTGTTTCCCTCTAATAGTCCTGAAGTTCACAGGCACAGCTGGTGCCTTGAACAATGGTGCCAGTGCAGCTGGCGGCCCGGTTAGCGGAGAAGTAGCTGCTGCGCTGTGCCCTTTCTGTTGTTGGCCTCTAAAGCCCCTTCTGGTCTCCAGTGGATGGTTGGCTCAAGTCCTGTCTTTTTGTTGGGCCTCTTTGAACTCTTGTGTACTAATCTGTCTCACAAGTAGGGGCTCTACGCAGTGAGGAGTAAATACACACCAACCAAGTGAGGGGGGTTATTGAATATCTTGAATATCTTGTTTCTGCATATTTCACAAGTACAATGCATTCTGGCTCACTTGACTTCTGTTTCTCAAATAACTTTCTAAGTGATGTCTCACCATTTGTACAAAATCCATTGCACAGCTTTTCTTTGCTCCTTCTGATACTGTCTTAGACTTGAGGTATGTTCTTCTCCTCCTTTGAGGCTATTTTCTAGAATGATGCAGGGCCCAATTCTAAGGTATTCTATCTGGGATTTCTTCTAAAACTCACCATCTCCTTTCAGACTTTTGTTTTGTAGTTTAATCTTTCAAGTTTACCATCAACTCATTATTTTCACAAGTTCAGTGCAACCAAGACTTATTCTTGTATTCTGAACATCAAACCAACCTTAGCCCAAGAAAGAAGGGTACCCCAGCAGATAGCAGTCCCGAGAGTGTTGGGAGTGCTTCTGTGAAGCGCACCAACAATGCACCATTGTTTCCACTCAGAACAATGTTCACGGATCATTGTCCAAGTGAATACACATTGAGTGGCTAGGGGATAGAACATGTGTTTAGCGTGCACAAAGCCCTGGGTTCAGTTCCCAGCACCAAAACAAAACAAAGCAAGAGAGTGGATGTCCATGGAGTACAGTGTGATACATAATGCAAAGAGAATCATGGCAAGCCTCAAAAATAAAAATCAGTTCATGAAAATAGTAAAAGCAAGCAGGGCACACTGCCCCCAGCCTGCAGTCTCAGTGCTCGGGGTCAAGGTCATCCTCAGCTGGGCGAGAAGTTCAGAGACAACAAGGTCTTTGTGAGACTCCCGTGCGAAAAAGCAATAATCCAAACCCATCTCCTCTTCCAGGTAGGTAAAGAGTATTCTTAACATGAGGGCCCTTCTCCTGCTGCACAGGCTAGGTCACCAGCTGTTCCAGAACAGATCTGTTGCCAGCCAGTTAGTACAGGAGGGTAAGACAGCCATATCCCACTGAGGCCACAAAGGATGCTCAAGTAAACAGTGCCACAGTGATGGTTGCATTCACATACAGATAAAAAGACTAGGAGTCGTGTTTCCTTTCTTTCCTTTCTCTGGTGCTAAAAAATGGAACCCAGGGCCTGAGCTGCAATGAATGTGCACACCTACCATTGAGCTGCACCCTCAGCCCCCAGAGTTTCTTCCAAGGTGGTTTGGTGATGAGTTATGTTTTTTGCATGAGTCCATGTATGGATTTTTTTTTTAAATCATGTAATTTCTCCTTAGACTGTGAAAGCAGATTCTCCCCTTTGAGATAGTTGAGATAGCTTTGGAGTGAGTGTATAGCTAATTGCATCCATATCAACTTAAGATACTATGTCTTCAATGCAGTAGCTGTCATTTATTCCCCTTTCAAATGTTCTTAGTAGGTCATAAGACCCTCTGTCTTCCCTTGGAGTCCATATAGAGGACTCTAATCAGCAGACTCGGTGCTCCCTGGTTGGAGTGCTCTTTGGTGTCTGGGTACCCAGAGAGCTTTTCAACCAAGGCTGTGGTGATAGGTGTGTTTTTCTCTCGTAGATTAGCTGGTTTTCGTCATCTCTCTTGATTACGTGATTTTTACCCAGTGTGTACTTCCAAAAAGCATTCTGATAATTTTCCCAGACACATGCCATCCAGTCTCTTATGATTCGTCTCAATAAAGAGGCATCTTAGCTCTCACCTTAATTGTATTTACTTTTGTTTTGAGACAAGGTCTTCCTGTGGCCTGGCCTCCACCTTCCAAAGGCTACGATTGTGAATATGCACCACTGCATCGGGCTCGCTCTGTTTTTTGAGTTGGACTCTTACCTGCGTAGTCCAGGTGTGCTATTGTGTAGCCCCGGCTGGCGATGAACTTGCAGCAGTCACAACACCCCAGTCTCCAGAGTGCTGGGATTATGGGTAGGCTACACCAGTGCTAACCTGGGCTGTCTTTTCTTACAACTTGTACATTGCCCTTTCCGTTTGCTGTCCAGTGTGCTGTATGTGGTCAGTTCCTCCAGGTCTCTTGCTTAGGGACTGTTTGTCATATCATATAGTTCTGATTTTTGTTTCATGTCAGGGTTTTTGGTTCTCTATCTGACCATCCTCTGGCTCCCAGTGGCAAAGACTCTTACCTATTCCTCCTAAACTGCTTAAAAAGCAATCTGAGCCTCCTAGCTCCAGAACTGACCTTTACCCTCTCCTCTGTCCAAAGCAGTCCTGATTATTCAGTGTCTTCAGCATCTAATTCAAGCCTGAGTTTTTACTGATTTGCTCTGGTCCAGGAGAGAGGGAAGGAAGGAAAGGGAAGGGAGTAGAAGAAAAGAAGAAAGAAGGAGAAAGGGTGGGTAGGTGGAAGGGAGGGAGGGAGAGAGGGAGAGGGAGAGGGAGAGAGAGAGAGAGAGAGAGAGAGAGAGAGAGAGAGAGAGATTCTGAACACTCCTTTTGTGTCGGCATCCCTGTGAGGTGCTTTGGAAGGACTCCAGCCAGGCATGGAAGGGCTCTTTGATAATATCTGACGGGTGGGTAAGAATTTCAGGCACCTGGCCAAGATACACACTGCCTGTAATCGTTAACTCAGTCTGTAAACAGTTCAAACGGCACCGAGAGGCCGTCCTTTATTACATTAGCAGAAGCCTTTCATCTCTCTGCTCAGGAGCCAGGCATCCAGATTGGCCTCCACTATGGCATGGCAGCCGAGGTATTCTGTGCACAGCACCAAGACCCAGGACATGCAGGAACATATAATGGAGCCTTCTCCTAATGACTGACTTTCAAGCTTTACGCACTGGAGCAAGAACTAATTTTTTTTTTTTTGCACCTGGCTGGTGCTGGGAAGGAAGAATGTAGGGAGTGGGGCCAGGAATAAACAGCAGGGAAGAAGCTAGAGATTGCATTTTCAGCCAAATTTTCTATCCACCCTCATGTCTGCAAACTTTGGAACCTCACCCTTCACCATTTCATTCTGCCCCCTTGCTCCCCTTTGCTCCACATTGATTTTGCATTTGGTCCTTGAGAGTATTCACTTGTCCCCAATTATACAGTTGCTCAATATCCCCAGACCCTAGTTCAGGGCATAATGCTGCACTATGGAGCCCTCACCACGCCAGGAGCCAGAGATAACAAACGTTGCTGCCCTGAAGGCGCTTGCTGACTGAGACCTTAAGATAATACTAGATCTTATAGGAAAGATAAGCTGTCCGAGTTTATAGTAAGTGCCAAACAAGCTGTACAGTAGGTCTTACCGGAGCACGCAGAGAGCAGCAATGCATGCAGGGCCTATGGGGGAAACCCCTTTCCATTCTGGGAAAAGTAAAATATTTTTGAGGGTGTTTTTTAAAAAAAAGTAGCTTCTCTCATGCTTCTCTTTCACTTCCTTTTTCTAATGAAAGTTGCTGAGCAATTGAGTGTTTTAGGCACTTAACTGGAATCATTAAACTTGTGAGTGGTGTGTTTGTTTCTTCAGACCAGGCTGAGAATGACCTTTCGCTCCTGGTCCTGTGCCCTCCACCTTCACAGTGCTGGGATCTCAGGCGTGTCCCACCACACCCAGGGTATTTGATACAGGTGAACAGAGCTGCCCCATCAACTGAGCTGCCTCAAGCAGCCCCTCACCTTGTCTCAGCCTTGAGAGAATGGGCTACAGTTTCTTATAGATAAGAGGTCTGAGACCTGTCTTTCCACTGGGCATCCTGGACCCTAAAAATGGTACAGGAAAACCAACCACAGCTTACCAAAGCACCTTGGTTACCAAAGACAACCCCCTGCCCCCTGCCTCATCTCTCCATTTTTAGACAGTCTCACTATGAAGCCTAGGCCAACCTGGAGTACACTATGTTGCCTAGGCTAGACTAAAACTCAAGACAGTCCTCCTGCCTATGTCTCAAATACTGGGACTACTGGTGTGAGCCACCATGTCCAATGTAGAAAAACCCTTGTCAGATTAATATTTTGAAAATGTTTAAGTGTAAATGCTAATGTTGGAAGAAACAGTTTATTTCGTAAAGCCAAGTAGCAGAATTTAGATTAGACCATGGTTTTGTTGTTGTTTTGAGCATCTCCAGTGTAGGCCTCAAACTTTCTATGCAGGCAAGGATGATCTTGAACTCTGATCTTCCCAAGTTCTAGGATTTTAGGCAGGAACTACCATGTCTGGTTTATTCGGTGCTGGGGAATCTAGCCCAGGCCCTTGTGCACATTAGCACCCTGCCAACACAGCTGCGTGCCTAGCCCTAGGCCACAGGCTTTAAGTGACGTGTAATGAAATCCCACCTCAGCAGCTTTCAAGCTGAGCATCCAAGATCCAGGGTTTGCCCCTTCTAGCAAGCTCAAGTGTAAGCAGCTCGCGTAAGCTGTTCCTCTTTGAAACAGTATTTCAGCATTTTGCCTCACTCTCCTCAACTACCAGAAAATGACAGCCAGGGGACACTCTTCCCGGAGAAAGGCAAGGCACAGCTGCCTCTAGACCCAGATCCACTGAGCCCACTCCTTCTAGTTCAGCTCTTTATTTTGTGTTTTGCTCAGATTTCTGGGTTATCTTATTTATTTTGGATTTGAGGTTTGTCTTTTTCTCTCCATCTGGATTTTATGTGCTGATTCTGAAGATAACTTTTGGGAACTGAGGTAAAAAGCAAAGCTGCTGACGGTGTTAGTGCTCAGCCCACAGCCTGTGGTATACTCAGTAAACGTGTGCGCACTTACGTGTGCATGTTCGTGAGTGTGCATGCATGCGTGTGTGCGTGTGTGTGCGTATGAGACCACTGCCCTGTGGTGTACTCAGTAGACGTGTGCACTCGTGGACATGTGTGTGTTCAAGCACTCAGAGAGGTGGTGGGGAGGGGATGTACTGCCTCAGCGTCCATCAAGGGCTTAGCCTCCGGCTCACTGCCTTGATGAGGATGAGGCAGAGTGAACCTCCTTTCATCTGAGACGACTAATATCTCCCCCCACTTCATGGAAAAAGTGGTAATTGGATCTTTAAAGAAATCCGTCCCTTTAGAAGAGCACAGGCACTGAAGCAAACAAGTCAAGTGTGCTCAGCATTGTTATTTGTTCACGGAAGATGGGAGAGAGGTTGTTAGGTCCTATTTATGTAGCAGAATCATAAAAATGCAGACTTCATGCATACTTGTGTGAGGACGCACGGAGGCATGTCATCTTACAGGCTCAGCCCTACGTGCTGGTTAATTCTGAGGTCACGTACACCCTCAGTGCAATAGGGAGGGAATAGAGGAATCCCCTAATGTCCTTCATGAATACAGAATCTGCCTCTTGAGACGTGACCAATCTTGAATTCTATCTCCCCACCCTGTTTGCTTTTCTTCTGTGTATAGCAGAGAAATTACGAGGAATTGTTTTGTACCTCCAGTCATTGTTGCACAAGTTTACAGTGCAAAATGCATACACTCAGCCCGCCCTCAAGGATTTCTGACCCAGCATGCCTGATGTGGGGCCTGAAACTTTGCTCTTCTAAAAACTTCCTAGGTGGTGTTGGTGCTGCTGGGCTAGAGACTGTGTGTTGAGAACACTGCTCTAGGCCACTTCCTACCTTATTTATAGTCACTGTGACATTAACAGTTTCAGCTGTCAACACATGGCCAGAACATCCAGCCAAAGTGTTAAGTAAAGATCGGCTTTAATGTTTCATAAATGACCACTGGGTTACGGGGAACTTTTGTCCTGCCTGCAGAGCTAAATTGCAGCCTAATGGTCAGGTCCTGAGGCCAGGTCAGTTGCCTACCTACTACCACCAGACATTAAATGTCATACTAATTTTGAAACTGCAGGTAGGAGCTTATTTAGGAAAAAAATTAATAGCTAGACCACAAAAGTGACAATGTGGCACAGGAGTAATAAAGCTCTTGCTGAGTTTCTCTGTCACCTTCAGAGAGGAGGTTTGCAGTTTGCCATGCCTTCAGGAGTTTCCATTTTCCTTTGTTCCGCTTTCCTGAGCTAGTGAATCCCTTAGTATGTACACGAGGTTATACTGAAACCAGCTGGATCCTAGGCATGGTGGCACATACCTATAATCCCAGAACTTGGAAGTTGAAGGTCAGCTGGTCCATACAGAGTTCCAGGATAGCCTGAGCTTCTTGGTGAGACCCTGGTTCAAAATAAAACAACTAATTTGGGCCAGTAAGAAAGTTCAGTGGGTAAAAGCCCTTGATCTCAGTATTACAAGTCTCACACACTGATCCTAGCCCCAGAACCTAACTGAAGGGAGAGGGAGAGAACGGATGCCACACAGTTTTTCCTGTGTGAACACAGGATGTGAGCACCATGGTATGCGTGCTCTCTCTTACATAACAACAATAATAAGTACATTAAATTAAAAAAAAAAAGAAAAATCAAGCTGGTTTGAGCCAGCAACATAGCACCATCCCTCTCAACTTACTGTGGTGAAACCAGCTCAGATGAACCAAGAAACAGCCTTAAGCCCCTCCTCTGGCATTTTTTTTCCTTCTGAACATTTTCGTATATTAATCTTAGCAGTAAAATGTTACATTCTATTGCCAGGTCTAAAGATACAGTGGTTTTGCAGGCTTGTACCTCCAAGCCTCAAATTTGTGTACTCCACACTCAAATTCTTTGTTGTTGCTGCTGAGATAGCACATTACTGTGCAGTCCAGGTTGGCCTAGAACTCGCTCTGTAGCCCAGGTACCCCAGTCTGACCTCCAACTCACAATCCTCAGGCTTCACCCTGAGTCCTTGCACTGCAAGCATGAATCAAGCCTAGTTCAAACTCCCACTCATTTCCAACTGCCCTCCAGGGTTAAATGTCATCTTTCAGTATCTTCATGACTAACTTAGATTTTCCATGTTCAGAGTTAACTTCCACTTTCAGCTTCCCCCTTTTGTTAATGAACATCTTTTATTTGTTTTAGAAATAAGGAACATTCACGTATTTGTGTGTCATTTTTGTGCATAGACCACGCTAATCTTCTCTGTGTCGTTCTAACTTTAGTATATGAGCTATTGAAGTGAGTACACTCACACACACACCAGTTCTCAGGTTTAGAACATTCAACTCCTCTCACTCCATCCCTGAGTCCAGTCTCAGCAAATACTTCCAGCACTTCCTCCATAACTTGTTTGAATTACGCCTTACGCTGCCACTGCCAGAGGTCAAGCCCTGATGGATCAGTCTGGATTCTTGAGACAGCCGGTTTTTCTGCTGCCAGTTTTTCTTCATTCCACTAACGATTTTATCTTCAGAGTAAAATTAAGATGCTACAATATTCAGTCCTTTTTTTTTTTAAGGGGAGGGGGTATTTGTTTGGGACAGAATTTTGCTATATGTACCCAGGCTAGCTTTGAACCCATTGGATTGCCAAACTCATGATCACTCTTCCAGCCTCAGCATCCAGAGTGCTAGGATTGCAGGCACAAGCCACAGCACCACCACGGTACTGTTTTAATAATAAACATCTCTTGTTCAGAAGTTTAGGGTTAGACTTTTTCCTCATAGGAGGAAAAACAAACTCTTGACTCTTTTTCAACACCCCCCTTCTAAAATCTTTCCCACCTCCACACCTACCTAATTCGTGCCCTCTCTTTCTCTCTTTTTTTTTTAATTAAAAAGAAACCAAGAAACCCACACACTGTAGGGTTTTGTGTAAACTCCACAAAATTGGAAACAAAAATCCACAAGCCAAAGACAAATAGGATAAAAAAAAAAAAACCCAAATAAGGCAACATGGAACAAAAAGGTCTACAAAAATACCATTTACTTCATTTTGTATTGGCCAGTTACTAAGTATGGGGCCTGCCCTGACGTGTGGTTGATTTTCTCAGTGAGACTCCATTGGAGAAAACTAATATTTCCCTAGCAAACAGTTGTCCATTATAGATAGCTTCTTAATTAGGGGTTCAAGCCCATACCTACTTCCCCCTCTCTGAGCTGGGACCCCATCCGGCTTGAACCTGTGCAGGCTGCCACAGTTTCTGAGTTTATATGTGTGTCAGCCATGTTGTGTCTGGAAGACACTGTTCCCTTGGAGTCATCTATCACCTCTGGTCCTTAGAATTTTGCTGCCTCCTCTTCTGCTTAGACCCTTGAGCCTCAGGGAGAAGGATTTGATGAAGACATCCCATTTAGGACAAAGTGTTCCAAAATTTCTCGCTCTCTGCACATTCAGACTCTGACTCTTCACATTCAAGTAGCCTTCATAGTGCTGACCCCCGTCAGCTTTCCAAATTCTCTTTTGAAATTACATTATTAATTTTACTGTTACTAGTGTGTATGTATGTGTGTGTGCATATGTGTGTGTGCGTGCGCGTGCAGACGTGCATGTATGATGTACACTAGCAAGTGTGACAGAAGTCAGAGGACGGCTTTCCGGAGTCAAGTTCTCTCCTTCCACTTGGGGATTCTGGGGACCAGGCTCAGATTCTCTGGCCTTCATGGCAAATGACTACCTACCAAGCCACCTCAGTGGTCTAGCTAGGATTCTTTTAGATCTGTTTTTCTTTCAAAGAAAGACTTGTGAAAAACAGAAAGCCACGAAACCTGGCCTTCGTTTCTTCTCAAGGCTAAAGCTAAGAAGTTCTTTTTTTTAATTTTTATTTTTTATATTAATTACAGTTTATTCACTTTGTATCCCAGCTGTAGCCCCCTCCTCCTCTCCCAATCCCACTCTCCCTTCTTCATCTCCTCCTATGCCCCTCTCCTAGTCCACAGTTTAGGGGAGGTCCTTCTCCCTTCCATCTGACCCTAGCTTATCCGGTAAAGTTATTTATTTATTATTGTTTTATGTGCATTGGAGTTTTGCCTGGATGTATGTCTGTGTGAGGGTGTCAGATCTTGGAGTTAGAGACAGTTGTGAGCTATGTGGGTGTTGGGGATTGAACCCTGGTCCTTTTGAAGGGCAATCCGTGCTCTTAACCACTGAGCCATCTCTCCAGTCCCCTAAGAAATTCTAAAAAAACAAAAAATAAACAAAAACGCAATTGTTTGAAAGGTGTCAGTAGAGCAGACCCCCATTTATTTTTAAAATGTGGCTATTTTCTTCCTATCCAAACCCTGTTCTCTGTAAGAGCTATTTGAAAGCCCTGGGTCACAGCCCCACAGGGCCTGTTGGCTATACCCCAGAGTGTAGTGCTTGATAGCGTACTCTTTTGCATCACCCTTGGCCTTGTGTGTGTCATAAGTTTCTGGCCTCAAGGACACTGTGATTCCCAAGTGCAACCCAGCACAATTTAAAAAGAAAGTAGTTGCTTGTCAAATACTTGCCAGCTTTATAAAAGACCATTATGACGCATCCACAGGGGACTGTCCATCTGTCCGTGCTCAGTGGTCCATCAAGGGATTCCCTGTATCTTGACAAGTGACACGGGGTGCCATCGATCCTCCCTACTTCAGAGGGTTTGAGGGGAGGTGAAGAGGCTGCTATTTTGGGGAGGAAGGCAGCTTTAGTCCTAGATCTGATAATGCCCGGGCTTAGTATTGGCTTGGTGACAGACAGGTGCTGGTTGTTTGGCTAGGAAGGGGGACTCAGCCTGTGAAGTATCCTAGGTTGGTGTTGGCTTAGCAATCAGATATGCTGCTGTCTCCGAGGCCAGCCTGCCTGAATAGAGAAGCATGGCCTGGTGCCTGGGTGCCACCCTTGCACCATAAGAATCCATTTACAGGCTCCTGCAGAGGGGTTCCCACCCGGACAGAGAGCAAACACTAAGAAGAGCAAAGGAAAGTGCCCTTAGCACAGTCACTGTGTCAACAGAAAGAGTAGATAAGGGCGGCTTTTATGAAGCAGGGATGGGGGGGGGGGGATGCACCTGTGGCTGGTGATTCAGAAACTTGGTGCCACATTATATGGTACTATGAGGCCGCCTTATGTTCCAGCCACCCCATGATGGCTGATGTCATATAATTATCCCCTTGTTAACTGGGCCAAGAGGAAAGTATTGGAAGAAAGCCAGAGGAAGAAACACTTATCTCTTAGCTGAACCACCATCAGAACCCATGAAATACATCTTTCTACATGGGTAGAATTATTGTTGGTCTAGTAGAGGTTGATTCCTAACATAGGTGGCTTGCAATTTGTTCTGCCCATTTCTGTGACAAATATGCTCTCGTTTAAATGTCTTCAACTCGGGGAGAGTTGCTGGAAAGATGGCTCAGCAGTAAGAGCCCCTGATGTTCTTCTAGGGGACTGGGTTCAGTTCCCCAAGCCCACAAGGTTGTTCACAACCATCCAGACTCATGTTCCAGGGGACCTCATGCCCTCTTCTGATCTCCATGGGTACCAGGCACACGCGTACACATACATATATGCAAGCAAAACACTCATACACATAAGTAAATCTAAAAATAATTTTTAATGTATTCAAATGGATCTGGGGAGCTAGCTCAGTTAGGAAAGTGACTTCCCAACAACAAACCTAAGAACCTGCACCCAGGTGAAAAGCTGGATGTAGCAAGCGTGCATCTAGAACTCCCGCACTGGGAGATGAAGTGGGAGTTGAGAGAAAAGTTTTTGGGGCTCACTGACCAGCCAGTCTGGCTCCAGTGAGAGATGTTATCCCCCCAAAATAAGGTGGTGAGTAACCAAGGATGATACCCAACATTGACTTTGGCCTTAATATACGAAGTAAGTAAAATAAAGATAAAAGTATGTACGTGGATTTCTTTGGCTCACCCATTAACCAACTTACTGTATCTTAAGTAGGAACAAGGTCTGGACAATTCCTGTTTGCTGAAATAGGACTAGATTTAATTCCAGACCCATTTAGCTTTTCATTCAGTTGTTTGCTACTTTAAAAAGTGTTTAGCTGGGGCTAGAGAGATGGCTCAGAGGTTAAGAGCACCAGTTCCTCTTCCAGAGGTCCTGAGTTCAATTCCCAGCACCCCATGGTGGCTCACAACCATCTATAATGAGATCTGGTGCCCTCTTCTGTCATGCAGGCAAAACACTGTATGTGTAATAAATAAATAGATATAAAAAAAAAGTGTAGAACCAGGCATGGTGGTGTGTGCCTGTAATCCCAGCACTCAGGGAGGCAGAGGCAGGTGAATCCCTGCGAGTTTGAGGCCAGCCTGTCTACAAAGCAAGACAGCAAGGCTACACAGAGAAACCCTGTCTCAAAAACAAACAGACAAATAGAAAAAGTGCTTAGTGTGTAATTCAAGCAAACACACTCTTGGGAGACCAAAAGCTCAAACTTTTAAAAAATTTTTATTAATTCGACTTTATTCACTTTGTATTCCCCATAAATCCCTCCCTCCCCCCTCCCAATCCCACATTCCCTCCCCCTTCTCCACGCATGCCCCTCCCCAAGTCCGCTGAAGCTCAAACTTTTAATAAAGCTGACATTTTATGTTAGGACACTGCACTGTGTGAGATATGAAGGCTATAAAACAGAAAGTGTTATTGAGCAGAACAGTGATGTGGTTAACATTGTGTTCAGGAAGACTGTTCTTTCAGAGAAACAGAGACATTCAGAATGAAAAGCCTGCTTTAATGCCTCTGACTCTGGGGACAGATAGGTTAATTTTCCAAGACAAGTGATTAGATACAGAAAGGATTCATAGTGACTCTGGGGTTCTCAGTCTGCAGCTCTAGGGAAAGGGTGGTGACACAAAGATAAGTCAGGTAAGAGTAATTGAGCCAGGCGTGATGGTGCACGCCTGTAATCCCAGCACTCAGGGAGGCAGACGCAGGTGGATCTCTGAGTTCGAGGCCAGCCTTGGACTACAGCATGAGTCCAGGGCTACACAGAGAAACCCTGACTCAAGAACAAAAAAAAGAGTTATTGATTTAGGGTGGCATGCTGGGAGAGGGTGATATTTAGGTTCCACAAAGAAATAATGTGTAGTGGGCCTACGGAAATACAGGCCAGTTTGATCTTAGAGACCAGATTTAGGGATCATCTGAAAATACTAGAATATGTAGGAGCTCCAGAAGACAGAGCCTAGAGCTGAGAGAATATACTCTTAGGAAATGTGCATGTGCTTAAATGAGAGGCAAAGGAAGAAGAGAAGAAAGAGGAAAACAAAGCAAATGAATGGCAGTCAGAGGAGAGTGCCAGCACAGCCATGTGTCACAGGCACTGAGGAGAATCAAGACAGTGTGCAGGCTCAGAGTCAAGGGACACTTCTCTGCTTTATTTATTTTTGAGACAGGGTTTCTCTGTGTGTCAAGCCCTGGCTGCTTCTCTGCTTTATTGATGTTGATTCCTTTCTTGAGAAACAACAGACACCATTATGCTCAGACACCTTTTTTTCAGCCCGTTGGAGGCAGGCAGTCGAGAGTCCTCTCTCCCTATTAAAGATGTGTTCAACTGCCACATTTTAAACGTGCGCCAGTGAGAACTCTCAGTTTATGGCCAACAAATTAAAACTCTGCAGGCCCCTATCAAATCATTGGAGAGTAGCTGACCTTTGGGTCTTCCTCCTTCCCCTTCATAGAAAACTCTTGAAAAGATTTTGGCTCTTTACTCCATGCTTCCTCCTGTGGTCTACCAAGTCTGCATTAGCTTGAGTCTGTGCTGTCTATGGCCAGGACTCAGGTCACAAGCTCAGCACCCATCATCTCTTCAGTCTTGGGATAGCTGCTTTTTGAAGTAGGCAGTGCTAATGAGATGAGAATAAAATAGCTAGTGAAGGATTATAAAGTACTTTGCAAATGTAAAAGCAACATCAAAGCTAAATAATAATATTAATTTAGGGCAAAGAGTCGAATCAGCAGAGTGAAAAATGAAAAGGACAAAGGGTCGCGGTGCTTTATACCTTAATAACTATGCAGATCAAAAGTGCTGTATTGATCGCCATCGCCCTGTGAACTCTCCAACCTAGGGATTTGGCTCCCCTCCCTGACTCTCTAAGCACTCTACCTACTCAGTGTGCCCATGGCGTTTCTCTGAGTCTCCTGAGCGATGTCAACAGGAACTTCTGTTCAGGGCCAACTTGATTACTGGGAGGAGTCTTCTTCCATTTATCAGCACTTGATTCTCTTCAGTATTCCTTAACTATCTCTGCCTAGCCAAAAAAAAAAAAAAAAGTTTGAGCAATTAGGAAATAACAAAGAGCTCATAGTCCATGAAGAACAAGTCATGGGATGTTTGGAATATTTGCACATACTTGTGCCTTTGGTGTGAGGTAGGTTAGCCTGCTGGGCAGGATGGAAGCTGATCAGGCCATTGAGAAGCTGAAACAAAGAACAATAGGGCCTCAAATATTATATCAACTTTTCTGATAAAGAAGGAAATTAATTAATCTCTCAAAGGTAAGCAAAAAGACTCACTCAGAAAAAAAAATGCAGAATAGTAATGGGACTGAACTGACTCTGAATGTTTCCAGAATTTCTCCATGCACACTGGGCCTGGTTGTCAGAAAATCTTGGTAGAGATTGAAGTTCACCGGAAACACTTACCCAACTAAAGCTAAAGACAATCCCCGTGGGGAGCAAGAGCTTCTTTTGGGCAACGTTAAAGAATGTTTTCTTTAATTAATAGTCTCTAAATGACTTCTCCCCCGAGATGGCTTCCTGTCAACTCTGGAGAGTCTCTTCAGGGTCCCAGATGACAAGCGAGTGCTTCCAAAGCCACATAGAGAGAACATATCAGTCTATGCATGCATTCAACACGCCTCTACTCTCAGTGTGTAATGCTCTGTGAACTTACATTCCCTGTGCTTTTTACATGTGTCTTTAAAGCCTTGCATATACTGGGCTATAGTAGACATATAAGTGACTTTTGTCTCTAGTGAGGAGAGCCATTCCTTTGGTGGTGATAGAGGACATGATGACGTGACTTTTTTGGAATTTTTCTTGGCTCCCCACACGGAAGAAGTGCTAGGTCATTAGAAGGAAGGTTTTTCCTGGAAAAGGTGAGTCTTCCTTAGTGATAGAGGAGGCTTAGGCATGCTGGGTACAAGGAGGGAAGGACGAGACCTCTCTCTCTCTTATGAGGTCCAAAATCTGCAAAGCAACTCTAAGTTTATAAGGAGTTTGTAGAGCGTGAGGCATGTGTTTGCATCCCAGCACTGAGGAAGAGGTCAAGGCCAGGCTCCAAAGTGGAATGTTGGGGAGACGCTGAAAGTTTCTGAAGAGAAAGTCGGAATCTGAAAATAGTCATTTCCTGATCCAATGGAAAGGCATTTACCAAATGTATGTCATTTGCTTGTTAAAACATGACTTAGCACAAATTTCTCCTAACACCTGCTTGTGCTTCGCATTATGCAAACAGTGACGGAGACCTGGCCTCGGACTTCAAGGAGCTCAAGTTGTACTTTGCCGGAAGAACATGACTACTATTTTATTGAACACCAACTATAATCCGGCACTCTCATAGAGGAAGTGGACAAAGGAGGGGCCACAGTGGAATGCTGATTAATACTAATAGTCATTTATGAATTTTTAATAGGGGCTAGGCAGGTGGCACAGTGGTTAAGAGCATGTACTGTTCTTTCTAAAGACCCAAGTTCAATTTCCAGTGTCCATCCAAGTGGTTTGTAATGGCCTGTAACTCCAGGTCCAGGATATCCAATGCCTTCTGTCCTCTAAGAATTTTAAATAGATGGCTCTAGGGGAATAAGTGAGAAAGTGCTTAAATCTAGGAGCTAAGAGCTGATCAGAGGGGTAGAGAAAGACCTTGTTTTGAGGAGTCGGGGGCAAAAAGTAGTGTAAGATTATGGAGTCTTTGGCTCACAGGACGTAGCAGAGGTGCATTTGTCTCCTGATCTATAAAAGAGTTAGGTACAGGTCCTTGGGAAGAAAAAGAAAAGGAATTTAGTATATGACAAACTTAAACTTTTTTGATTTTTTTAAAAAGAGATTTACTTTAATTTAATGTATATGGGTAAGCATCTCTGTACCACGCGCACGCAAGGGCCTGGGGAGGCCAGCAAGAGCTCAGCTCCTCTGCACCTGGCACGACAGGTGATTTAACAGCTCTGGCCTTTGTGCATAAATGAACAAAACGGCCTATGTATATTTCTTTTTAGTTCCTTGGAGCTAAAGAGATGCTTTTAGACACTGCCGAAATATTCAGAAGACGGGACTCCTAGCTGGTACGAATGCTGTGGTACCCTGGCACCACGCGCGTGCGCGGAGCCCCAGTGAACCGCAGAGCCCCGGGGGGCATCCACACTGCAGGCCTTCCCAACGCCACCTTGCTTTTTTCTCTGTTCCCTGCCTGGAAGGTTCTGCTGTGGGTGGGAATAAAACATCTACCCTCCTGTTGCATCCACGCAGCTGCCAGCAGTCTGTTTGCCTTGTTCTTTGCTGGCAAATCATTAAACAGTCCCTCCAAGGCAGGCCTCTCCCCCAGGGCCACCCCATGGGCAAGGAATCAGAGCTGTGGTCAAAGGCTGTCAGCAGTCGTTGCTGGAGCCTTTGGGCTGTCTCCAACACAAGCCTTTCCTGGCTGTTGCCTTTTGTGAACAGCGGCCTCTTTGGCCTGGTGTCAGCCGCCCCCCACCACCCCCCAATAGCTTCTGAGGGTACAACTGAGCATCTTGAGTTGGCTGGTGGCTTGAATAATTGTGTCCATTTCCTCCTGCTGTAATTTGTAAGCGCAACCACCCCGTGTTCCATCTATTGTTTCTATTGAGGGACAGGCCCATCCCTCACCATTTTTCCATTTTGAATGTAAATGTAATCCATGTTACTGCCCAGGAGCCAGGGTCTGAGATCAACGGAGCAAACCATAGATTGGAGCGCACCAGCGCCATTCACCATGTGGCATTTAAAGCCCAGGCTGAGAAGACTTAATTGAACTGGCCCGTGTGGAGACAGTATCTGCTTTTACGGGGCTTTTCAGCTACAGAGCAAGCCAGCTATGGAAGACAGCGGCATGGGCTGGGGTTGTGTGAGCACCTGTGAGTGGACCAGTTGAAGTCAAGCCCTTTCCCATGCTTGCACTGAAGCAGTGCTGACTGGATGCACTGGCACTTCAGATGAACCTCTGGCACAGTTAAAGAGATACTTTCCTTGCAGTTCCTTCCTTCCTTCCTTCCTTCCTTCCTTCCTTCCTTCCTTCCTTCCTTCCTTCCTTCTTTTTGTTTGCTTGTTTTGAGATAGGATTTCTCTGTGTAACCCTGGCTATTCTGGAACTCCCAGAGGTCTGCCTTTTTCTGCCGCTGCCTCTGCCTCCTGTGTTGGTTTCTCCTCCTGCCTGAGGGCTGTCTCCCAGCAGCCCACAAAGTCAGGAGGGGCATGAGATGAGGAGTAGCATGCCTAGAATGGCCAGCGAGCACCCCGGGAACCACTACAGGGAGCTATTTCAACTTTACTTCCAAAGAACAAAGATTATATATCCCTTGGGGAGTGGATGCAGGCTTCAAGAGTAGGTATGCATAATTGGTTGGAACAAGGCATTTTAAGGATGCTTGATTTGCATTAAACAGCACCATCCTCTCATATGAATGGAAACACAGTACCTAATAATCATATAGGATTTGGGGAGGGGAGAGCTGACAAGGAGCTGTGTCAGAGGCCATGTATCAAATGTGGTTAGGGGCATCTATGTCTAAAGACACTCTGCAGATGGAAGTCAGGCAGAGAGCAAGAGACCCTGCTGGGAAAGAGGGAGTCCTCACTTTTAACAAGCAGAGCTCAGAAAAACTATCCGGACTAGAAGAACTGCAACCTCAAAGAGCAGGGTACTTGCTACATTCTGAGTGCTGGGACTAAAGGCACTTAACAAAAGTCTTTACATTTTTGGGGGGAGGTGGGGGTTGGTTTTTTGAGACAGGGTTTCTCTGTGTAGCCCATGACGGTCCTAGAACTCAACTGGGTAGTCCAGGCTGGCCTTGAGTTTACAAAGATCCATCCACCTGCCTCTGCCTCCTGAGTGCTGGTACTAAAAGCATGCGCCACCACCACCACGTGGCCAAAGTCTTAACCTTAATGATGACTTGGAAGCAAATATCACCTGTTTGCATTGCATTTCTAAATTCCTACCATCTTGGACATGAGTTTGGCCAAAAAAGAAACAGTGAAGGCATAAGGCAGATCATGCCAAAGCTGTTTGTAAATATTTTATTGGGTTAAGGACAATTAGTTAACTCACTGTGGGAAGATGTAAGGCCCTGCCTCAGAAGGGCTTCTGGCAAAACTTCCAAAACTCTTGTCTTGCAAATGAGAGGATTAGGTTTTACTGCCAGACTAGACCTAGGCTTCTCCACAAAGGGCCTCTAGAACAGACCCACAGACCTCAGTGGTGCTGGCTGTATGCGGGAGCCCCAGGACTGTGTCAGAACTCAGTGATCTGTAGGACCTCCTGAGATTCTTGGAGGTTGAGTCTTGAGTATGTTACCTGGTGGAGGATAGGCATCCAAATCACAGACTAGGGTGTGTGTGGTGCATGTGTGCACACGTGTATGTGTGGTGTGTGTGTGTGTAAGGTCTTACTCTGAAGCCCAGACCTCTTGAACCTAACCATCCTCTTGTCTCTGTCCCCAAGTGCCCAACATCTTTTAAGATTTTAATCTTTGTGAACTTCAAATTTGGTATTATTTCTCAGCCTTTGGGATTCTTGATGTAACCACTAATTCCTGATGGGGTCCCTCCTCTTTAATCATAACTGTGAGTAACTTCTTAGTACCCTTGTGCCTGGAAATCACTCCAAACAGAAGAGGTATTCTGAGAAAGATGATAGGAAGTTTTGTCTCATGCCCACATTAGGTTGCACTTACAGTACCTACATGGATACAGGCCATTCCTTTGAGGTTGATCCTCTTCCTCCTCCTCCTCCTCCTCCTCCTCCTCTTCTCTCTCTCATTGTGTGTGTATGTGTGTGCGTCTCAGTATTGTGTTGATTTGTGTTTTCCAACAAGGTCCCCTGTAACACAAGCTCTTCTCAAGATCACTATGTAGCTGAGGTTGCCCTTGAACTCTTGATTTTCTTTCTTTTGTCTCCTGGAGTGCTACCACACCCAGCTTATATATATGGCATTGGAGGGGAGTTATTTAGGGGACTCTTTTTTTTGTTGTTGTTTTGAAACAAGGCCTTGCCACCATCCAGGTTGCCTTGAAGCCAAGATTGACTGAATTGATACTCCTGCCTCTGCCTCCGAAAATCCTGGCTTACAGGCATCTTTCACCATGCTTTGCTTTATATGATACTAGGGACCAAACTTAAGACTTCATGTTTACTAGGCATGAACTCTGCCAACTGAGCTACATCGCCAGTCCCTTGTGTGTGTGTGTGTTTGACGGGATTTCTACAGGGATACCAGTTATAGGGATTATAGGTGAATTTGCACTTGCACGGCATCTTTCTGGGTTTTTCCTTTTTTAAAGAATTAGCATCTGATTGGGGATCTTTTTGAAACAGAGTCTCACTATGCAGCCCTAACTGTCCTGAAAGTCACTGTGTAGCCTGGGCTCCTCTCCAACTTGTGGCATTCCTCCTGAGTGCTGGGATTGCAGGCAAGCACCACCTTGCCCCTCTCAGCATGGCTTCCTGATGCACTCAAAAGACAAGGTCAAAATAAGATGTAGCGAGCTGCTGCCGGCGTAACCTGGCATAGTTTTACAGCAAACTTTCTATAATTTGAAGGTGTTAAAATAGTGATTTAAAAAAGAGAGAGAGGAGAGAACAAGAGCACTTATAGTAAGTACACAAGCCAGTAGCACGGTGTCCTATCATCAGTGTTAGTCTGCATGTGTTACACCTTTACCTGTCAGCAGAGGAGATTTGTCTCCGTCAGCTTTACAAGGAACACCAGAATGGGCTGTGCTCCAGCTGGGGAACCTCCATTGCAGTCTCACCGCAGTCATCAGTGGTGGCGACATCATTGTGGGTGTGTGACTAAGTCATGGTAGAAAAGGCCTGCGCGTGGAGCGGCGGCTGAGAGCTTTCCCCCTCTGCCTGGCGCTGCCGCGCTCTCTTCGCCGACATGGAGGTGTTTCCGAAACAACCCCAAGCAGTCATCTCTTGTTTCTTCTGCTTCTGAATCTTCCACACTAGAGGCCAGGCAGAGTGTGAGGAAGGAAAACCCCACGGAGGCTGTTTTCATGTCAAGAGGTCTAATTGCATCATGGAGCTTTGGCACAGTCTGAGACTGGGTCAGGCAAATTATCAAATGGAAGAATGATATCTCTCCTGGGGGCTGTGGGAGCCAGGGATAGGAGCCCAGCAGAAGGACCATTGTCTGAGCTTCCGTGACGTCTAATTTCAAGACACACCTTCCTCATCCCAAACTAACAGGGACTATTCCCAAAAGCATCTCTGCACCACGTCTGTCTTTATTGTGACTAGAACCAAGCTGAGAGGTGGTGGCACACACCCTTAATGCCAGCATTGGAAGGCAGAGGCAGGCAGATCTGTGAGTTCGAGGCCAGCCTGGTCTACAGAGCCAGTTCCAGGACAGCCAGGGCTAGGCTACACAGAGAAACCCTGCCTTGAAAAAAAAAAAAAAAAAAAAGGATGATGTTAAATCCTAAAAGGAAGAAGGAAGGTGAGGCCAGGAGGCAGAGTACAAAGGCCCAGAGGCAAAAACGCAGATAGACCCAGGCCCTGGCTTGCTAAGCCCAGAAGCATAGAAATAGCGACTCTGAAGCCTCTGGCCCAGCTGCCTGCACTGTGGCTGTGTGAGGGGCTGTGTGCGCACATGGAAACAGGTAGGCTGGCTCATGTTGCTCCACACTGTGGCTGGTGTTCCTGGAGGCATGGTGGCGCAGACAGGGCAGGGGCTCAGTCTAGAACTCAGCCTCCTCTAACTAGAGGTCCATTTTCCTCTTCTGCGGAAAAGCAAGTCTGTTTTGTTTGTTTGTTTGTTTTGTTTTTTAAGGTAGGATCTTGCCTTATTGCCCAGGGCCAGGCCAGGCTCCCATTCTACCCTCCCAGGTACTTATGCCACACCAAGCTGAACGCAAGTTTGAAGCACTCACATAGGCACAACACAGGCTAGACATTTGGTAAGCTGTATCTCTTTTATAAACTATATCCTTTATTCCTTCACTGAAAACATTATTTTGTTAATTTGGGGTGTTTTGCCTAAGGGTATGTATATGCGCTTACATGTGTACTTGGTGCCCATGGAGGCCAAAAGAGGGTCAGATTCCCCGGAACTGTAGTTACCGGCAATTGTGAGCCACCGGATGTGGGTGCTAGGAATCCAACTCAGGTCTTACGGAAGAGCAGCCAGTGCTCTTAACCACTGAGCCATTTCTCCAGCCCCCATGTTTTTCTTTCTTTTACCAAACATCAGGCCTGTGATGTGCAAAACCCCAAACTGGACTTCCTTTGAACTGGACCTTCCCCCTTTGACTCTCCACTTTTCTAGTCCATTCTAGCATATCTGCTCATCTGCACTCTTGCTCACCAGCATCCCTGCCCCACAGGGAGCTTCTCTCTCCACACCAGCATGACCTTCTGTACCTTAAAAAGTCGCACAGTGGCCAGGCAGGCCATCCCAGCAGTTGGAAAGTAGGGACACAAGGATCCTCCAAAGGCCAGCCTCAACTACATAATGAGTTTGAGGCCAGCCTAGATTATGTGAGACCCTGTTTCAAAATAAAATAACACAGTGAAGTTAAAACACATTTTCTCCATAAAAGAAAAGTTATCAAAGAGAAGCTCTTCTTGACAATTCCCCAGCATCTCAACTTCATTCATTAGGAAACGCTGCTGTCCCAGAGACAGGCTAATGTGGAAGTGAGAGACAGGTCTCAGGGTCTCTAGGTCCCAACGATCACCGTTAGGATCTAATTTGCAGCAGGTGAGCACAACCTCTGTAAAGAGAGGGCCAGGTGAGCAAACCTGGAGGTCTGTAAAGCAGTGCTGGCAGCCAGGTGCCAGGAGCCAAACTACCAGGCTGGTCTGCTTTCCCCAACCACCAGGCAGCAGGAGCTTTATTTTATGATGCTGGTGTGTCCTGCCGCCCGAGATAAAAGTCAGGTGGTTCTAAGTTCAAGTAATGGAGGTTGCACTGGTGAGGATGATTATAAAATCTGGAGAGAGGAAGTAGGGAGAAGGGCGCCTTTGATGTCTGGCCAGCGCTCCTGATTACAAAGGCAAAATTGTAGCAGGCGGTGAAGTTACCTATCCAAGGCCTGGGTGAAGGTCTGAGTGTGGAATCAGACAACTGAAAGATTATTGCAGCAGAGGTTGGGGGAGGAGAGGTCTGGGAAACAGGAGATAGTGCAGAATGGCTTGCAAAACGCTCACGCCCAAGAAGAGGAGGAGATAGATGTCGGAAGAACCAAGACCAGCCATAAGTCCAGAGCTCACTTGAGCCCTGGAATGCCCTTTGTGAGGCGGCAATGAGGTCACATGGGAAGGAGGCGGGCTGAAAACTGGAAGAGCTTGTTCAGTGGGGTTTGGAGGGCTGAGAACAGGAGGGAAGTGACCGTGGATAATGAGCTGTCCCAGACTGTACCTTGTAGAATGCTGGCATTTAGAGGCACTGTTGGCTGCCAAGGGAGGAACGAGTTAGAAAGGGCTTTGTCTCTTCCAGGAATAAGATGAGAATTATTATTGTAAGTACAATAATAAGGCCACTCCCATTTAATGAGCACTTGCTAGGTGTTGGTCTGTGCTGGGCACTTACTGGTCATTATCTCTTCGGGACAAGCAGGAATCATTTTGTTGTTGCTCCCATCCTGAAGTGAAGACTGTGATGCTCAGAAAGTAACTTGTCTAAGGTTCCACGGGTAAATGGTGACTTAAACCAGAAAGAATAAGTTAAAGGGGGAGCAACAGTCTTAAGATGAGAAAGGTCATCTTAACAGGAGACAGGAGTTTTCAGTCGACCTGAGCGACAGAGCAAGACCCTATCTAAAAGCAGGGAAGATGAGCTAGGAGCTGTGGCCTACACCTGTAGTCCTCACTTCTCCAGAGGCTGAAGCAGAAGGGTCACTTGAACCCAGAAGTTCAGGGCACGCCTAAGCAACATAGCAATACCGTGCCTCTTAAGAACAAACATATTATAACACAAGCCACAAACACAAACAAACACACACACATGCACAACTTTGCCAAGGGGTTGTATGTGCAAAGTCATTCTAAACCTGAATGGTCCTGGTTCCACGGTATTCTTTCTGATTTTCCCCCCATGGTACCTCTAGGACAAGTGTATCCCAACCCATGGCCTCTCACCAGTCCACACATTATGGAATGTTAAGAGCTCTAGGTCCTCTTCTGGTGTCAGTGAAAGAATGGGTGGGTCACCAATTTTGTATTTGTGACTAGGAGCCCTTGCAGTCTAGGGAGACAAGTGTCCCTAGAACTGCTCTCTCCTCCTTTTGGTTGGAATGCCTTGAAGGATGGGTGAAGGCTGCCTCTCTGTGTGTTCACCCAGCAACGAGCTTCCTAGCTTAGGTAATGAACAGTCTTGGTGGGAATAACTGGTTTTCCAGCTTAATCTGAGAGATACTTGCAAAGCTCTCATTGTAACCAAGTCAAGCTATACAAAACATGGCGAGTATGTTTCTTACACTGCTAATCAGACTGTACTATATATATATATATATATATCACATTTTATAACAAGACAAAACATATTTTCTGTTAACGCTGACTCCAAGGCCCTATCCCTCAAGGTGAGCAGAAATTTGGCTCAAGGGAGCTTCCCTTCACAAAGTAGCACAAAAACCCAGGGAACCCTCTGATACTCACAGCTGTCAAGTGCTCCTTGAGCTCAGAGGAGGAAGCAGCGGGGCTTGTAGCTCAAGGGAGAGCATTTGTCTAGTGTGGGCAAGTCCTGGGCCCCATCTCCAGCACTGAAAGAACGAAAGAGAAAGGTCTGGATAGATCTCTTGTCTGCAGATGCAGCTCAGTCGGTAAAGTGCTTACCTAGCAGCATGAAACCCTGGGTTCCATCCCAGCTCTGAGTCAACCAGGGGAAGGAGGAGGAAGATCAGAAATACAGTCATCCTCCACTGCACATTGAGTTTGAGGCTAACCTGGGCTACATGAGACCCTGTCTCAGAAAGGAAAGAAGAGATGGAGGAAAAGGGGAAGGGGGGAAGATCTGAGGCGGTACATCCTCTCTGCTGGAGTCAGGCTCCATGTGGCTGTCATTCAGTCGTTCTGCAGGGACCAGAGTCCTCCGGGGCACAGGCTCCAGCTTCCCACTGCCCTGGAAGGTTCTAGGGACAGGGCCCTCCCTTGCACACTCCACTTCTTTCTGCCTTCAAGACACTTGAACTTCCTCAAAGAGTTCACTTCTCACCAGAGCCAGGAAGGGAGGTGTTCAGCCTGCATTGGTCTTTAGCAAATGCTCCTGAGGCAAGGAGATGGGGAGGAAAGGAAATGCAGAGAGGATAAGAAAGCTGTTGTTCTTTCTGGTCCCTCCAGTTCCAGAGTTCTGCCTCATTAGCTCCTCTCACCTGTCTTTCCCAGAGCAGCCGTTGCCAGGGTTCTGGTATACACTAAATTATCCGTCAGTCCTCTGGTTGTGGACCCTGGATAATTAATGAGCAAATCCTGACTGCTCCGTGTACAGCACTGACAGGACAGTAGGGAACGGGTGGCCCGAGGAGTGGAGAGGAAAGACAGCAGACAAATGCACCACAGTGGGACAAGACCGTGATTAGGGAAGGGCAGGACAGATTGGCAAATGCCAAAAATGTGTTTAGGGAAGTGAAACAGGTTGTTACTTTTGGACATGGAGTGGTGGGTGAGTGGAGGGGGAAAGGTATAGGAAGAAAGAGTAAGACATGAGGCCAGTCCAACCCAGACACAGCTTTTTCAATGTGTGTCTGTGTGCATGAGAGCGAGCGAGAGAGCGAGAGCGAGTGAGCAAGCGAGCGAGAGAGAGAGAGAGAGAGAGAGAGAGAGAGATTTGTGTGTGGGGGCAGGTGTGCCATAGCACACATGTGGAGGTCAGATGGTCAACTTGGTAGAGTTGCTTATCTCCTTCTCCCTTTCTGTGGGTTCCAGGATCAAGCCTCACACCAGTCCCTTTACTCCCTGAGCCATATCCCCCAACCCAAGGCCAGGCGTCTAAGAATGCAGACTTCATCCCATGCGCTGCGAGGGGCCTAGTGCGAGCTCTCCGTAGAGACAAGCGTGCTCAAGTTAGCATGGAAGTCACTTCTACCACTGTATAAAGGGATGAGTACCCAGGCAACCTAGAAGTTCCTAGTAACTCAGAATGATGGCAGCAGGTATAAGGAGCTGGCCGAGTTGGGAAGAAATGGGCTTAAAGAGACAGTGAATGGAATGGCTCCCCCGAGCCTCCCACCTTCTGAAGAACCTGGAATGAGGACTAGATGGTTCCTCTCTGCCTGGGGTCTTCGGGGAAGGGTCAAAATAGAGACGTGTCTGCATAGAACTGATCAAATTTAGTGATTCCTTCCTTCTTTGCTTCCTTTCTTTCCTTTTTTTTTTTTGTTTGTTTTTTTGGGGGGACAGGGTCTCATTATGTAGCTCTAGCTGTCCTGGAACTCAAAGGGATCCTCCTGCCTCTGCCTCCTGAGTTCTGGGACCTAGCAATTTGTTGATTTCTTACATGCTGATATTTGAAGGAAATGGAGACTGGGGGTGACTGGGAGGATAGCCCCTCACTGGGTGACATCATGCTTCTGATCCCTGAGACAGAAAACACGGGAGAGACAGTCTTAGACCATCCAGTGCTCTGTTCAGGCTTGAGCCAGCTGCGTTTGAGGTATCTCACTTAAGACTCGTCACACAGAAGAATCTAGGGGGCATTTGGACATAGGGGTCTGGCACTCGATAGAAGATGAGGCTGTGTGTGGAGAACCATGGCTGCCGGTTGGTTGGGTCCCTTAAACAATGTGTGAAGGGTACCTAGGACAATGTCCTGAGGGTCACCAGAGTTCTAGAAACTTGTATTTGGGCCTTTTGACGTTACAAACATATAACTGGCTGGACATGATGGTGTACACATATTTCAGTACTTGGGGGCAGAGGCAGGATGCTTGCTGTAAGTCGCTAGTCTACATAGTGAGCCCCTGTCTCAAACAAACAACAACAAAAAGCCCCCATTTAACTAGTAAGGCAAATAATTTGGTTCTGAGTTGGGGGATGACATCAAGCTTTCAAAGTCAAATGTAAACATTTGTTTATTTACAGACAGCTGCACACATTGTAGCTCAGCTGGCCTGAAACTCACTATGTAGCCCAAGCTGGCTTGGATCCCATGACCCATCTCTTGCATTTTTTCCTGTTTGGTTTCCTGTGATCCTGTTGGTATCGGTTATCAGTTACCAGCTGTGTACTCTTTTGTTGTTGGTTTTTTTTGTTTTTTTTTTTTTTGTTTGTTTGTTTTTTCAGACAGGGTTTCTCCGTGTAACAGAGTGCTGGCTGTCCTGGAACTTTTTTTATAGACTAGGCTGGCCTCAAACTCACAAAAATCTGCTTGCCTGTGCCTCCTAACTGCTAGGACCAGCTGTGTACTCTTGGGCCTGTTACTTAACCTTTTGGTGCCTCAGTTCTCCATCTTCAAAGGAGGGGCAACAGTAGCTTCTACCTCACAGGGATAAGCAGGTGCTTAGACAGTCATTATGAATTCAAACTGTTATTCTCTTCATGATCACTAATGTCTCCACCGACAGAGGCTGACTCTGTATTCATAGGGAGCTCCATGACAGCAGGAGATGGAGTCAGATGAGCTAAGTTCTAGTCTTGTGTGGCCTTGGAAGGCAGGTGGCCCTTTCAATGGCCAGTCGCTTCCCCTTCTCCTACCTTTGGTTGCTGGTTCAGAATCAGGCAATCTGGTGACTCTAACTCCAGGTTCTCCCCAGAGGCATCCTCCAACAGCACTGCTCTGGATGATGATTCTGCATTGAGGCTGGAGACAGAGTGGTGGGCAAATATTTGCATATTTTCCCTTCCTGATCTGCCCCCTGCTCAGTGGAGGGTGCCTTGGGGTCTTCAAGAACAGGCTACATAGTGAGTTTCAGGCCAGCCTGAGCTACAGGGAGAGCGCCTGTGAAGGAAGGGCAAGCTATTCAAAGCAGGGGACTTCTGTGGTTAAGTTCTACCTCCCGAGAGTTTCTGCTGTGTTAGAGTCTCTCTAATCACCAGGGGATCCTCCTCGTGGCCAGGCCAGTGGTCCCCACTGCAGGCCTGACTCCTGTGCTCTTTCCAGCCTCATCTGCCGACCTGTCCCATCACGCCTGGCCTGTCTTCCCACAGACCCTTCTCCACCTGCCAACTCCTCTGCGGCGAACAACCTCTCTGCCTCTCCACCCTTGCCTCTCTTGCTGGTCTTCTGGGAGAACACATACTTAACCAGTCACCAGTAAAGGTCTCAAGTCACCCTTGTCATCAGTGCTGTCTTCCTCATGTGGAATGACTGGTCTCTGCTTCTTGTATCCTCATAGTCTCGTGAACACGTTAGCATCATAGCACCACAGCACAGTGTGTTTACATGCCTCAGTGGGAGCCTTCGGGGTTGGAAGAATTAAGGACTGAATGAAGGTCAGTGGCTTAGTCAGTAAAGTGCTTGTCACACAAAGTGGGGACTGGAGTTAGCCCCCAGCACCATGTTAAAAAGCTGGTCACCGGGTGAAGAGATGCTACTCAGTTCAGAACACTGGCCGCTCTCAGAGGACTGGGTTTGGTTTCCAACACCCACGTGGCAGCTCACAGCTGGCTGTCTATAACTCCAGTTTAGGGAGTCTGATGCCCTCTTCTGGTCTCTTTAGGTACCAGATACACAAGTTGTGTACACTGAGGCAAGCACTCATACATAGTAAGTAGAAGTAACAAATCTTGCCAGGTGTTGATGGCGCATGCCTTAAATTCTAGCACTTTGGAGGCAGGAGAATCTCTGAGTTCGAGGCCAGCCTGGTCGGCATGGCAGTGCACACCTGTAACCCAGTGCTGGGTTACACAAGCAAGGTCTCTGGAGCATGCTGGCCTAATTGACACACTCCAGGCTCAGTGAGAGACCCAGTCTCAAAAAATAAGGTGGAGAACAATAGGTTGAGAAGTTTAACATCAACCCCTGGCCTTCACTCACATGTGCGCGCACATGCACACACACACACACACACACAGGCACGAACCCTCATGCTGTGTAACCCAGGCTGGACTCTTACTTCTGGCAAACCTTCAGCCTTTCTACCTTCCGAGTTTGAAGTTACAGGTCATCAGCCACCATGCCCAGCTAAAATCTGCCCTTTCATAGTACCAAGAGACCTCCCTACTGCGGGCCTGCGAGATGGCTCAGCAAGTAAAGCATTTGAAGTACAGCCCTGAGAACCTGAGTTCATAGTCCCCAGATTCCACGCTGGAAGAAGAACAACTCCTGAGATTTGTCGTCTGACCACCATGTGCACACCATAGCACACACACTCACGCCTGCCTGTCACCTGTGTGCACACGTGCACACATACACACAATCATAAAGTTATTTTCAACAAATTTTCAAAGAGGCCAGCCTGGAACCTCGAGTGATGTAGAAGTGCGTGGTTCTGTCCACAGCCCAGACCTGCTTCCCGGAGCCCCTCTAACCCAGATCTTGTCCACAGCCCAGACCTGCTTCCCGGAGCCCCTCTAACCCAGATCTTGTCCACAGCCCAGACCTGCTTCCCGGAGCCCCTCTAACCCAGATCTCTGTCTCCCTGCAGTCCCACCCTCTGTACCTGTGCAACGCCAGTGACGACGACAACCTGGAGCCTGGGTTCATCAGCATCGTCAAGCTGGAGAGTCCTCGGCGGGCTCCTCGCCCCTGCCTGTCACTGGCCAGCAAGGTAGAGCCTCACACAGGACCAGGGGACAGCGGCACTCATTTGTGCCACGAGGGTGGCTGAGTTAGGGTTACTGCGCATCTAATGGCAGCGTTGGCTGGACAGCAAGTACAAGGTCAGCCAGTGCTGCATAACAAAACCCCAACTCAAGAACAGGAAGATAAACCACGAAGTGGAAGCTGCTGTCCTTGCAACCTTACACATTTCCTGTGAGGTTTGTTAACTTCAGGCCTTGGAGATGGCTTTGGCTGGAACAAGGGTTGTGTGTAAATTAGGCTCAGCTGGCAGAGTGCCTGCCTTGGACTGCACAAGGCCCTGGGTTTGCTCTCTAAAGTTTCAAAAAGCCAGGCTTGGTGCTTTGTGCTTCATCCCAGCCCTCCAGGATAAAGGCAAGGTGGTTAGGGGATCCGGTCACCTCAGTCACACAGTGAGTATGAGGCCGGCCTGGGATTTTGTCTCAAAATCAAAATAAAACAAAAGCTCAAGAACAAAACAGAAACACCTCCCACTAAAACGTAAGCCAATTGCCATGTTTTGAAAACTGAAAATAAGCATTGTGGCACATGCCATTAATCCCAGCACTCTGAGGGCAGAGGCAGGCAGATCTCTGAGTTTGAGGCTAGCCTGGTCTAAAAATTGAGTTCCAGGACAGTCAAGGCTACACAGAAAAACCCTGTCTTAAATGACCCCCTCCAAAAAAAAAAAAAACCTGAAAATAAGCCAAATAGTGGTGGAACACACTTTTAATCTCAGCACTTGGGAGGCAGGGGTAGCTAGATCTCCGAGTTCCAGGATAGCCAGAGACAGACAGAGAAACCGTGTCGCCAAAGTACTAAACAAGCAAGCAAGCAAATAAATAATGAATGAATGAATGAATGAATGAATGAATGAATGAATGAATAAAGTAGAAATGTAAAATCATATTTAGGTTTGGGCACACATTATTACAATATCAGAAGTCAGGAGGCTGAGGCAGACCCATCGCAAGTTTGAGATCAGCCTGGGCTACATGGAGAAATGCTGTCTCAAAAAAACCAAACCAAACTAAACAAATAAGCAAACAAACAGGCAGCCAGCAGCACTCGCTCGTTAGTTTCAGAGCCTCATTGGCGTCACTGGGCCGCGTTGGTGCTGGGCTAAAATGGCACTGGGCTGCAGCGGCACAGCTTTCCTGGGCGCTCGGGTTTGCTGGCCTGCTCCCTGCCACCTTGTGATCTTTCACTAATAATGACAGTTACGGTTTTCTATGTGCTTACCTCTGTACCCAGGGGCAACCCTACTTACAGATATTTAATTTCTCCCGCTTTACAAGATCTGGAGAAACATTCATTCAGCCTGTGCTTCACTCAGGAAGCTTGCTCTGTGTTAGGCAGCGTGTGAGTGTGAGTAGAGAGCGTGGCAGTGGACAGAGGAGAATTCAGAGAGGCTCTGACGGCATTTCCCCTGCTTCTCTGCTTCTCTCTACCTTCTTAGAAGCGATGGCGTATGCTTATTCTGGAAACTTTACAGAAAGTGTGACATTTAATTGTCACCCAGGGTGCCTGGCTTCCTTTGATGTTTAAGACAGAGTCTTCTGGGGCAGGCTACCCTGGCTTTAAAATCCACGTGCTGGGGTTGCAGGTGCGCATACCACACCCAGCCTCCTGCAGCTTTACCACAGCGTGTGACCGCACAGAGTGTGCAGCGCACACCTGGCCAGCAGTAAGCATGCTTCTATGCAGGAGGCTTTCTCCTCCACCTCTACAGGAACACATTGCTAAAAAAATTATTATTTATTTTTAGCTGGGCATCATGGCCCTTCCCTTTAGTTCCAGCATTTGGGTGACAGAGGCAGGCAGATCTCTGTGAGTTCTAGCACAGTCAGAGCTATAAAAAGAGAGGACTTTGTCTTAAAGAACAACAAAAGATTTACTTTTATCTTACGTGCATACACTAACTTGCCTGGTGTCCTTGGAGGCCAGAAGAGGGCACCCTGTTCCCTGGAGCCAAAGTTACAGATAGTTGTGGGTTGCTATGTGGTGTCTTTGTCCAATCCCAGGACCTCTGCATGAACAGCCAGTGCTTTTAACCACTGAGCCATCTCTTGAGCCCCAAGGACTGCATTCTTGTAGAAGAATGTGCATAGACCCGTAGGAAGAAATACCCTTTGGGGTACTTCTTAAGCTTCCGGTTTTTTTTCCTTGTGGTTACTGTAAGGATGAATAGTAATGTGTATCAAGTGTCAGCAGTGCTTGAACTAAAGCAAACACAAAATAAGCCACGCCAGGCATGTGTCATAGGCCTGTGTTCTCAGTACTCAGAAGACACAGGCAGGAGGGTCACTACAAGTTCAAAACTAGCCTGGTTTTTTGTTTTGTTTTTTTTTTTTTTGGCAAATTTTAGGCTGCTGAAGGCTACAGGCTGAGGTCTCATCTCAAAAACAAAACAAGGGCTGGGGACAGATACCTCAGTTGGTAGACTGTTTGCCTAGAGTGCATGAACATCTGGGCTCCATCCTCATCCTGTATAAATCAGGCGTGATGGTGCACACCCATAATTCCAAAGACCACAGGCTACATAAGACCACAGCCAAAGAGAAGTAAAAATAAAACAAGAAGAAGCATGTTAGGGATGGAAAAGGAGTGCCTCACCCACTACCTGGTAACATAGCTTTTGTTCTTCCCTGCATGCAACCCTAACCTAGTGCACTGGACTTGCTGCTAAAGTGGCCAAGTACCTAAGACAACTATTTAAGAGAAGAAGGATTTATTTCTGGCTCGTGTTTTCAGAAGCTTCAGGCCATAGTAGCCGGCTTCAGTGTTCCCACGCCCATGCTGAGGCGGCACATCCCGGCAGGAGAACATGGTGGGTAGAGCAACTCATATTACAGAGTCCCAGGAAGCCCCGTACCCACTTATCCCCGCCCCCACTCCCTTCTGGTCCATCTGCGGCCCCTTTCTGCAGGATGGTGATGCCCACACTGGGCAGGTGCTCCCCTTTAATTAAGCTCTCCGGAAACATCTTCGCAGACACACCCAGCAGTGCCCTTTCCTAATCCCCCAGCTGTGTCCAGTTAACTTGGCAGGCTGAAGCATCACCCATGGCTTCTCCCCAGGCATGCGGCTCAGGTCCCATCACCTGGCCTGGCCAGCTGGTGTTTGCCTAGGGTTCCCTACTCAAAAGAGGTCTGCAAGGTTGGTAATGAGGGTGCTCTCGCCACTTCTCATGTCTCAGAAATCCCAAAGGCTAAACTCAAACACTTACTTTTGCTTTGGCTTTATAGAATTAAGTTCATTGTGTTAATACAAATAATATAATAAGACAAATAGTGCATATCGATGGTCTGGTTTCATGGAACACATGCACGCTCACACACACACACACACACACACACACTATGGCTCCTGGGAAGTATAAAGGAAAGATTAGGTCTTTGATAAATAAAAAACTGAATATCACCCACCCAAAATTGTTTCTGTTCTGGTTTTCCTTTAATATTAACGGTAAGTCAGGTGTGGTGGTCCATGCTTATAATCCCAGCACTCAGGAGGCACAAAGCAGCAGGATTAGAAGTTCAAGGTCACTCTTGGCTACATATCAAGTTCAAGCCTCGCCTAGGATATATGAGACCCTCTCCAAAAATAAATAAATAAACAAATAAACAAAAGAAATGGCGAGAGAGACAGAGAAGGGAGGGGGAGGGGAGGGAAGAGCAAGCTGTCACCCCTGAGAGGACTGGAGCTCCAGAACAGTCGAGCTCCAGGCGCATCACCCACCCTTCGGGGTGACGGAGTCTCTGGCTCACCTCTTTGTGCCTCTGGGCTTATATTTCCTCCCCTGTGAAAGGGGAGTAATAACGGGATTTGTACATGAATAACCATGAGGCTATTTTTAATTAATTAATTTTATGTGTATTGGTGTTTTGTCTGCATGCATGTCTATGTAGCACAAGCATGAATGCCTGGTGCCCTCGGAGGCCAGAAGAGGGCATCAGATCCTCTGGAATGGAAGGTGAGCCACCATGTGTGGGTGCTAGGAATCGAACCTGGGTCTTTGAAAATAGCTGCCAGTGTTCTCAACCACTGAGCCACCCCCTGGGGCAGTACAGATGCATGCTCTGCATAATCTAATGCCAAGCGTAATAGTAATCAGTCAGTAAATGACGACGGTGGTCATTCTGTCATCACAGGCGTCGTCACTCCATACCAAGTGGTGTTTGTTTAGTTTCATTTTTTTTTTTTTCTGGTACTGGGGCTTGTACCCAGAGCCTTGACATGCTAAGAGTGTGTTCCACCACAGAGCAGGCTTCCCTCGTGTGCGTTACAGCCCACACAAGCTGCTTGTTTGTTTCCTATGTGTCTCACTTGTTCTTCTCTGAAACCTTCACCACAATTCTGGTCAACTTTTCCACTCTTGTAACTGCTCCTACCTGGTCACCTGGATTGGTATCAGCTCTGTTAGCAGCTGCAGTCCCCTATCACGCCTGGACAAGTACAGTGGCCTTTGGCCTAATGGAACAAATTAGATACAGAGGCAAGTAGCTTGGTGCTTGACCAAGATGCTCAGCACCCAGCAGTTAAGACAAGGTGCTCTCAAGCCGGACATGGTAGCTCACCTGTAACCACAGCGTGCTGATCACGGTCAGTAGGAGTGTGCGCTTGAGGCCAGCCCGGGCTACAGAGTGAGAGCTCACCTTCAGAAAGCAGGCACTCTGGAGGCTGAGGTTCTAGATGGTGATGCACAGTAGCTTTCACTGTATCCACTGATGTCCACAGACCAGTTATTCAGGCCCTCTGGGTCTTGGTTTCCTTACCATCTCAGGGAATATTAAGGAGTAAATGAAGTCCTGTATGCAAACCATATGTAATAGTTGCTATAATAGCTAACGCCACGTGTGAGGCACAAGTTAAAGTACTTTACATGGACTAATTAATGTAGTCTTCACAGCAGCTCCATGAGGCAGGGTCTGTTATTGTCCCAGTTTATAGAAAACGGAAGCATGGGGGAGTCGCCCCAAAGCCTCACAGCTAATAGTGGGAGCAAGCTGGGATCCAGACTTAGGCACTCTGGACAGGACAGATCTCAACAAGAAGCGCATGCCCTCTCCTTCCCTCTACCTTTGCTCTCAAGCACAGCCTATTGTCACTGGTCCTACTGAATCTTTGCAACCTGACCTAGCCCTGTAGGAGCAGAAATCCCATCTCCTAGCGTTCCTCCAAGCAGATTGGAGTCTTTGGCCAAATGGACTTTGAACACAATGTTCTGCTAAGTCTGTGTATCTGGGAGGTGCCTGGAGGCAGGTGGAAGAAGGCCCTTCCTCTTTGCCCCATTAGGGGGAGCTGCTCTGCATTTGTCTGTTTTGTGTATGACGCATTTGTGTCAGATTGCGGACCAGATAACAGACTGAAGAGCATTCTGAAGTGAAAAATATCAACCACTGTTGTTTTCATTCATGCTCTTGAATAGTAGTCTCAACCTGTGGATTGCAACCTCTTTGGGGAGTGTCAAATTAACCTTTCACAAGGGTCTTCTAAGACCATCCTGAATATCAGATATTTGCATTACAATTCCTAACAGTAGCAAAACTACAGTTATGAAATAGCAACAAAATAATTTTATGATTGGGGTCACCACAACATGAGGAATGGTATTAAAGGGTCACAGCATTAGGAAGGTTGAGAACCACTGCTCTAAATATCATGAGCATTATAGTTTTATGTGTGTGCAGAGTCTTAACCTTCCAAATGGCTTGTTACCTCAGGCATAGTAGGTACTGCTGCATTATGGAATAAGCAGGTAATGTACAGAAACAGCCACTGTGGTCTGTAGAGGAAATTTAACAGCTGACTAGTGGATCAAGAGACAAGATTTCGGCTCCCTCTCTGCACACCTGTATCGGCTCCTGGTGGAGCCTTGCTTGCCTGCTGGCCCAAGGCCTGGCCACCCTAAAGCATCCAGAGAGGTCTCTATGCTATTTTCCTAAGCCTGGGTTTCTAGTTGTAGGAACTTACCCACCCTGTCTGTCTTTCAGATTCCACTCCTCAAAGATATAGTGGGTAGCTCCTACTCCTGGTACAAGTGGGCAGGTGGTAAAGAGCCCCAGGTTAGACTGTCATTCTTCCCCAAATCTTGCTTTCTGTCCCTAAAACTCTGGACACAAGAACCCACTGCCAGAAAGTCCTGTTTATTCTCTCCTGTTGGCAAACTCTCTAGGCTCTTTGATCACTTTTACAACTCTGTAATTATGGGCTGTAATGGGCTGGGGTGTTTGAACCTCACCAGTAATTGCTTTCTACTGTTCCTACCCCAATTGTTCAAAGAGAGCAGGGTAAAGAAGTAAGAAAATCTCCACAAAGAAGGGATTCCCCATGCTAGGCCACACTGGTCCTAGAATCTTGCATATGGGAACCTTGGAGTCCTGGGAATCAAGTTCTGTGTCTACTGGGCTATGAGAGTACAATAGGGTTCCCCTGTCGGGGTTCTCCCGGCATTGGTCCCCAGCACTGCTCGGAAAGCCCTTGTTTGGAGGGTCCTAGAGGTTTGTTTGGAGGAGTTGGCTGGGTCGGCCTTTCTGGGAAGAAGTGGTTGAGAGGACAGTGGAAGCTGCCACTGTAGAGTCCATGAATTTCCTCAGGGCTTGGGGTAGCTGTCAATGAGCCTAGGTAGGCCCCATAGAGGGACTGGCCCAGCTCCCTGGAGCAAGAGAGAAAAAAGGAAAGTTATCCTAACCAAAATAGGGGCCCTGCTTAAATGTCTTACTGCCCTCCCCCTGTCCCCTGCCTGCAGGCTACTGGTTCTGAGGGGCCCA
Source organism: Pachyuromys duprasi (assembly GCA_028658305.1). Taxonomy (NCBI): domain Eukaryota; kingdom Metazoa; phylum Chordata; class Mammalia; order Rodentia; family Muridae; genus Pachyuromys; species Pachyuromys duprasi. Next base: position 30,993,891 of record CM053746.1, on the reverse strand, counting down.
CTAGCCCCTGTCACTGCCTGGGGAGTGGGGGGACAGAGAGAGAGCAGAGGAGGAAGCTGCTCCCAGCCTGCCTGGCAGGAGACCTGCCCCGACAGGCTCTCCCGGGAAGACAGCTAGATCAAAGGCTAGGAGAGTGAGTAAGTCCCAGCCCTGGCTCCTCTTCCTGCCACTGTGACTTGCAGAAGAGTTAACCCCTTCACTGCCTGCAGGAATACCCCAGAGATTCAGCACGGTCCCTCAGAGGGAGATGGCAGGCTTTAGGGCCGCAGTCTGGGAGGTCCGATACCATGCTAGAGCAGCTCCGTCACAGGGCCTAGAGCAGCCCACAGGGCCTAGAGCAGCCCACAGGGCCTAGAGCAGCTCCGTCGCAGGGCCTGTTCTTGTCAGTTGGTCGTTGCTGCTGGGCCCTTATCTTCCTCCTCTCACCCCGACACAGGCCCCCAGATTCCCTTGTTCTGTCTTTGGCTCTGTTATCTGCTGCAGCTGCTGCTGCCGCCTGGCTGGCTAGACTGTACTGCCTCAGATAGGCTCTTGGAGCCCTCGGTGACCAAACTCGTGCACCTGTGCACACTTGTGCCCTTGTGGGAGCAGCCCTTTCAGTTCCTCCTCAATCGGGCCATCCTAAGGGAGGGGGACCAATCATTGGGCCTGAATTAGAATGGAAGAGCTTGGCCAGCTAGAAGGTGGCAGGGGCAGGGAGAGAGCACCCCCTCACACCCGTGTGAGGCTCCGAGGTGGGGGAATCTGCCATGGAGGCTTTGGGTCAGAACAGTGTCCCAGGCTCTCAGCACTTTGCCTGAGCCTCACTCCTGAGGGGTGGCATTCCAGAGCCTGAGCCTGGTTAGACAGGTCTGGATCTTCCTCTGCTCTGTTTCCATCTCGATCTTTCTCCAACTGCTGGTCACTCCCTGCCCTTTGTTCTCACACTGCTTGATCCCTGAGCAGGGGCTGTGTTTTATCTTACCCTAGAGCCAAAGCCACCATCTGGCACCCTGTGAACCCTGGCTGAGTGTTCCATTTCAAAATGCAAGACTGAATGTTCTTTGAAGGCAGTGGGCTGGGTCAGCAAGGGATCCCTGAGTCCTTGCACACGTACATGTGAGTGTACAGGGTGTAGCATCCTAGGGAGAGATAGATGTGTGTGCATGTGCAGGGTTGCGAGCCAGCCACAGCTGGGCTGTGACCCTGGCTGGCTCCAGACACGCCTCTGCTATGTCTCTGCAGGCCCGAATGGCTGGCGAGCGAGGAGCCAGTGCAGTGCTCTTTGACATCACTGAGGATCGATCAGCTGCCGAGCAGGTGCCTAGGGACAGGCGGGTGTCCCAGGGAGTGGCTGGATGGAGGAAGGTAGGGTTCTTGGGGGAAGCAGACATCATAGCAGCCCATGCGGGGCTTTGCTCTCTGCAGCTGCAGCAACCTCTGGGGCTGACTTGGCCAGTGGTGCTGATCTGGGGTACGGATGCCGAGAAGCTGATGGAGTTCGTGTATAAGAATCGGAAAGCCCACGTGAGGATTGAGCTGAAGGAGCCCCCAGCCTGGGTAAGCACACCAGGCCTCAGTCTTGCATCTGCAGTCACCTCCGAGTTCTCCTCCATGCTCCTAGGAACCGTCTAGTCCACCCTCAGCTCCCAGGCATGTGTCTCTGGGAGTTTCTCCCACTCTCTGAGCCTCATCTACAGTATGAATAGATTGGACCTGTTGGGTCCTAGAGCTGTTTTCAGCTGCGGTTTCAGGGCACAGAGTAGAGAAGCCTGCCTACCCGCCCGGCTCCCAGGCTCTGACCCCTGGTGGTGCCTCTACACTCCTTTCTGCTCTCCAGCAAGTAGCTCCCACCTTACAAAGGGATGGGCTCCTCCTCTGCCTGCAAACACATGGCCTTCCAGATAAGAGTTCTCAGAGCCGCATCAGGTGATTCCTTTCCTGAAGCCCCAAAGCCTAGAGGAGTACCTAGTCCTTCCAGGCCCATCTCTTCAGCCCTCAGGTGGGAGGCCCCAGGGCCCTTCGGCTCCTTCTCTTTATTCCAGTGTTCCTTCCCAACTTGGCCTGCCTCTTTCTAGAGTATGACCTTGCTCTTCTCTGATCCCCTCCCCCCACATCCCCAGCCAGATTCTGACGTGTGGATCCTCCTGACTGTGGTGGGCACCATCTTTGTGATTATCCTGGCTTCAGTGCTGCGCATCAGGTGTCGTCCCCGCCGTAACAGACCGGTGAGCTGCCTGACGAGACGCGGGAGTGGGTATAGATGTGGAGGTGGAAAGGGGAAAGCAAGGCAGACAGGTGTCGTTATGGCCACAAAACAGTCTCCATCTAAACAAACACTCTAGGCTCTCCTTTGGTTTTAGCAGCTTCTCATATCTCTTATTCATCCATCTATCCATCCATCCACCCATCCACTCACCATATATACTGAGTAATATGTATCAGTTTCAGGGCTGGGAACAGCACCATGAGTAAAAATAATAAATATGCTGCCGCTCTTTGTTTGTTTGTTTGTTTTCAAGACAGGATTTCTCTGTGTAGCCTTGGCTATCCCGGACTCACTTTGTAGGCCAGGCTGGCCTCAAACTCACAGTGAGTGATGCACCTGCCTCTACCTCCCAGAGTGCTGGGATTAAAGGTGTGTGCCACCATGTCCAGCATACTCATTCATTGGAGAGGGGGTCGATGGAGAGGTGGCACACACCATTAATCCCAGGACTCGGGAGGCAGAGGCAAGTGAATCTCTAAGTTCCAGGCCAGCCTGGTCTACAGGGTTCCAGGACAGCCAGAGCTACACAGAGAACCCCTATGTCTCAGAGAGAAACAGAGACACTTTCATTCTAGTGGGAGGAAGCAGATAATAAAAGAAGTAAAATACACAATATTGTGATGGTAGCATGTGCTTGCTACAGACAAGAAATAGAAAAGAGGAGCAGGCATTTACTGAAGAAAGGGTGAGTCTGCATCAAGAAAATGACAGTGTAGCACACACCTGCAGCGGGCAAGCAAGGAGTTACCGTCTGTAAGTGCAGGTAAAGGGGATCCAACACCCTGTCTGGCCACTGGCCAATGTGAGCACGAGGCATGCACCTGGTGCACAGACATACATGCAGACAAAACAGCCATACACATAGACTACAGTAATAATGTTTTTTTTTTTTTAAAGTCTCTCTCGTGAGTCATCAAAGAAAAGCAGATTAGAATATAGCAAGGTGGTGGGATGGAAGGTCACAGCTGTGCCCCAGCCTTGAAGGGATACACCCTGCAGGGCAGTCATTTGGCTGTGAGATCTGATGGGGTGATGGAGCTGAGTCCAAGCTCGGGCCCAGGAGAGAGGAAAGCAGAGCCCTTGCTCCAGTGTGAACTCCATTTCTCTTCTCAGGACCCTCTTCAGCAGCGGACAGCCTGGGCCATCAACCAGCTGGCCACCAGGAGGTACCAAGCCAGCTGTAGGCGGGCTCGAGCTGAATGGCCAGACTCGGGGAGTAGCTGCAGCTCAGCCCCCATGTGTGCCATCTGCCTGGAGGAGTTCTCAGAGGGACAGGTGAGGTGGACCAGACTGGAGATGGAGATGGTAGCTGGGGCCAAGATGGGCATGTTTAGGTAGGACTACATCCAGAATACATCAGGGTCCTATGTGTCCTCCGCGGCAGGGATCACTCTAAGATTTGGTCATTTTTCTGGCTTCTAAGAATGAGCAGAGGTATTTTAGAGAAGGAACCGTGGGTCAGGCCACAGTGGTGCGTTACAATCATTATCTCACCTTTGCCCCATGGCAGAGGAAGTTGGAGAGTAGACTGGGTCCCTACCCTTACTGACAGCAGAAACTGTTGAGGAATCTGAGCCAGGCACTGTGGTACATGACTCTAAACCAGCATTGGGGTGGTAGGAAAAGGAGGATCAAGAGTTCAAGAACTATGTGAAACTGTCTCAAACAAAACAAAACAAAACAAACAAACAAACAAAAAACAGAGAGAGAGACTTGCCCAGAGTCATGCAGCTTAACCCAAATCCACTAGCTACCAAAGCCCACACCCGCCATTACCCTTCTGTCTTTTACAAGTAGGTGACTGCAAGAAGGCTGTTAGGGAGGTCCTTGTAACCATTGGTCGGGGCACTCTTGTTTGCTTCAGGAGCTCCGGGTCATTTCCTGCCTCCATGAGTTCCATCGTAGCTGTGTGGACCCCTGGCTACACCAGCATCGGACCTGCCCCCTCTGCATGTTCAACATCCTAGGTAGGAGGTGGACTAGAGGCTCCCTTGTGCATACGCACAGATGTAGAACCTAGCTGCTTTCCGGGAAAGGGTTTCTCTTGTGGGGCTGAGGAGAAGCACCTGCCCCCATGACGACTTCAGCTGCAAGAGCATCTTGTCTGTTGGGGAGGGCTGTCCATCATCCTCATTTTCTAAATTTGGGCTGTTTACAAATTCATTATTCTATTGTTCTGGCAATAAAGGACCTTAGTCTAATAAAATTGATATAACAATTTTCTAAAAGATGGAAGGGAAATCAACATCTTGAGGAAGAAGAACCTTGTGCTAGCCTATCAAAACTGGCAATGTGAGCTAATGGTGGTCCTGGGTGAAAGGGCCCTATATAGGGCTGGTAGATGGAGCAAGGGTTGACAGCCTGACCAAAAGGTGGAAGAAGTCCAGGCATGGGTATACTTTAGATTAGATGTTCTTGGCTCCCCCAAACTGAGCTCAGAGGCTATGCAGGATCAAATAGGGTAGCTAAACCTTTCTGGGCTCATTCTCTGTATAAAGTCAATGTTTGTGAAAGAAAATTTCCATGTTCCTCTTTGTTTTTGCAGAGGGAGACTCATTTTCCCAGGCCCTGCGAGCCTGTCCATCTTACCAGGAACCAGGCAGGAGACTCCACCTCATCCGCCAGCACCCTGGTCACGCCCATTACCATCTCCCTTCCGCCTACCTGTTGGGCCCTTCCAGGAATTCAGTGGCCCGGACCCCAAGACATAGACCCTTCCTGCCCTCCCAGGAGCCAAGTACAGGCTCTCGGCATCAGTGCCTCCCCAGGGCTTCACATCTCCGGGCACCAGAAGAACAGCAGCACCTGGCAGTGTCTCAGCACCCCTATGCACAGGGCTGGGGGCTGAACCGCCTCCGGTGTACCTCTCAGTACCCCACAGCTTGTCCAGTGGCCCTACGACGGGCCAGGCCTCATGACAGCAGCGGGTCTGGAGAAAGCTATTGTACAGAACGTAGTGGCTACCTGGCAGATGGGCCAGCCAGTGACTCCAGCTCAGGGCCCTGTCATGGCTCTTCCAGTGACTCAGTGGTCAACTGCACAGACATCAGCCTGCAGGGTATCCATGGCAGCAGCTCTACCTTCCAAAGCTCCCTGAGCAGTGACTTTGACTCTTTGGTATACTGCAGCCCTGAAGGGGATCTCCAGGGGAAAGGGATGCAACCTAGTATGACCTCTCGACCCCGGTCCCTGGACTCAGTGGTGCCCACAGGGGAGACCCAGGTTTCCAGCCACATACACTATCACCGTCACCGCCACCACCACTACAAAAAACGCTTCCAGTGGCATGGCAGAAAGCCTGGCCCAGAAACTGGGGTCCCACAGTCCAGGCTTCCTGCTTCTCAGACTCGGCCGGAGCCTTCTTTCCCTGACCAGCAGTTCACCACACCCAACCCAACAGCTTCTTCAGTGCTTCCCAACCCACAACGGCCTAGGGCCCTTACAGAGCCAGCCCCTGGCCTAGCAGAAGCTGCCAGCCCCAGCCCCAGCAATCTTTTGAACTTGCAGAAAGCCAACCCCACTGTCCGACACACACAGAGAAAACGGCGGAGTGGTCCCCCAGAACCCTTGCTGACCTCCGGGCCCCAGGACTTGACTGTGCACCCAGCTTGCCAGGCTTTTCCCCACTCTAGCCCCAGCCTAGCCTGCTCTTGGCCCCCGGAGGTTCAGCCGCTGATCTTCAGCTCTCCAGGCCTGGGTAGGAGGCTGCTACACGAAGTCCCAGGCTCCTGTTACTCAGGTCCACAGCCAGTATGGTTGTATCTGACTCCCCGCCAGCCTCTGGGACCATGCGCACCAGGAGAGGGACATTCCAAGTGGACTTCTGACACCCCAGAGGGCAGGCCATGCCCTTACCCGCACTGCCAGGTGCTGCCAGCCCAGCCTGGTGAGTGTTGAGGGAAGGAGGTGTTCTGGGGAGAGGGGGCTACATCTGGATGTTGCAGGCCAGATAAAAACAGCCAAGGGGCTGGTGAGCAGAGGAGGCTACAATTCAGCTGAAGCACAGAAATCATAGGTGGTTCCCAGCTTCCCTAGGAGCCCTTAGATTTTGGTAAAAGTGCCATTAAGGTGTCTGGCAGTGTTGGTGCATGCCTTTAATCCCAGCCTGGTCTACAGTGAGTTCCAGGACAGCTAGAGCTATGCAGAGGAACCTTGCCTTGAAAAGCCAAAAACAAAACAGAAAAAAAGAATCAATACAGCTTCTCTTCCAAGTACTCTTGTTAATAAAGCCAGCCACATTTTCATGGGAACTCTGTAAATCCTCAGCTCTAAACCAACACTTTGCACAAGCATCCTTCCTTTCCAAGAGGCTCCCTACCTCCCACTCCCTCCCACCTTTGACAGACACTGACTGGATGGTGCACCTCTAGCCATTGATTAAAAAAACCCGTTCTACCTCAAAAGAGGACCCCAGAAGCTCTGAAATATAAAGCCTGGAATCTTAGAGGCAGGATTTGAGATGTTATTTCACTCACTCACTCATTCATTCATTCATTCATTCATTCATTCATTCATTCATTCATTCATTTCCTTTTCCTGATTACATGCTTGCTATGTGCTAGGTCCTAAGCAGGCTTCTGAGGACATGGAACTTGTCATCCAGGAGACCCAGGTCCAAAGGGGAGACAGGCATGCAAGAAGTTTGTAGGGTGACAGTGTCCACAGCCGTGTGGTGTGAGCGCAGAGCAGGTGTTTGATCGCTCCCTTTGGACTGTCATCATCTGAGTGCTGCCAGAGTCAGACCACCTTTTGCAATAAACTTGGTGCCTCCCTTTTTCTTGATCCTCACATCCACTGCTTCCTGTGCCTCTGCTAGCTCTGTCTCAAGTCCACTACTGTGGCCCCTCCCCATGTGGAGTACAGCCTGAAGGTAAAAGCAGGAGCCTCCCTCTGACCCGGCCATGAAGGCGAGAGGCCTGCACACCTAGTGCTGTGTCCCATACTGCTGTGCAGCGCGGCTCCCCCCGTCCCTCCATGCTACTGCCAGGGTCACAGGCGGGAGAAACCCCGCCTGAGGTGGTCTTCAGGGCTCCAGCAGCACCCAGCTTCATCTGTCTCCCTCTGCTCCTCTGCCCTCTGCTTCAGTTGGGTAAGCACTAATTATAGTTGTTGCTGCCTGGACGGTCCCATTGACTTCCCCGTCTCTTCAAACCCAATTCTTAACATTCCTGTAAAACCAACTCCTGCACCTTCACTGTCACAAAGTCTTTCCTCACGGCTATGCCAGGATGTGCTTTCCTCCCCTGCTGCCTCTCTTATGACCCTAGTTCTGTCCTGCTGTCATAATATCCGTGTGCCTGCATGCTTTCTCTCCTAGCTTCTTATTTTGGATAGTCTGTTCAGCAAATGGTAGCAAGCCAAGTTCACAATGAATGCTTAATAAATATTTATCAGGTGAATGAATGAATAGCAAGTACTGGTCACACAGCAGTTGCTCTAAGTATTTCTCTAGGTTTGTTTTTCTCCCCTGTTCCCCAGTGGGCCCCTCTCAGCTTTCAACCTAATCACCTTTCCAGACATACTTCCTGCTTCTCCCTCTCTGTGGTCTCTTTCCAGCCACAGTCTCCGCAGGTGGGAGCAGCACAGGAGACCAGCTGGACCATCAGTGACCTCTTTTCTCCTCTCTCTCCTCATGCAGGCTCGAAGGAGGAGCTTGAGGAGCTGTGTGAACAGGCTGTGTGACGTGAGAGGTTGAGACCAACCAAGAGTGTGTTCCGGATGACTCAGGGTTCTACCCGCCACAGAGTCCTGCTCCTGGGAGGAGCAAGGACCTTAGGAGCATCTGTCTGCCACACTTCCTGGGACCGCTGGTCGGTGGCAGGAGGGGCGTTTTCCTGCCCCGGCTCCCAGGCTTGTCTGCAGAACACACCTGCAGTGCAGAAAGTCTTGTGTCCAGCCAGACAACCAGCTAGTATGCATTTGTGGAGTGGATCCCTGAAGGCTGAGTTTTTTGATGGGAAGCTATGAGTGAATATCTAGATGTCCCAAAGGTGCTGCTCTTTCGCTGGGCCCACTGGGTTCCCTGGTGGGTCCCCTTTGCCCCAGGCTTCATGTTCACACAAGCCAGTGGGTTCAGCTGAGTACATGGCCACTTCTCATCAACTTTCAAGGCTTCACTGGGGCAACTTTAGCTTTATTTTTTTCCTTCTTCACAAAAGGAGTTTTAGGTGAGCCCCAGTCCCTAGAGAGGTCTCTGTACTTTCTCAGCCAGTGCCTGCCTCCTTGGTGCTCAGGAGGTTCTTCCTCCCTGTTCTTAAAATTGCAGGCTTCAGGGAGCCAGGGTATAGAATTCAGTCTCAGAGGTGGGGACTCTGACAGAACTGGGATGAAACTTTTGATTATCAAACTCCTTGTCACTCCAACAACATCAGTTCCTCTGAGAACAGGGATAGAGGGAATAACTGTTCCTTGAAGATCTCCTGTCTCTACATACAAGGCAGGCAAAAAGGAGTGTCTACTAAACTTCATCTGGGAAGAGGGAAGATGAAATGAAGGCAGAATTATAGCTGAGCACGGACAAAATTCTCTGATTCTCAGAGCAAAGATGGAGAACGATAACATAACCTCATGGGTCTGCAGGGCCCAGAGGCCAACCTTCCCAGTATAAGCCATACAAACCAGTAACCCAACAGAAGGTGTACACGTGGATTTGGATGCTGGCCTGGGCTGCTTGTACCAAGTGGGCAAGGACTGAGAGGCCTCCTGTAGCTCTTCATCCCAGGGCATCCTGGCCATTGTTAGCCCCTCAGGCTGTATCCTTGCCTGGAATGTGAATGTGGGGGCAAAATGGGCGTGGGATCATACTTGAGAACCTTCTCTCCTCAAAGTCAATGGGGAGACTGGCACCCAGGCACCCACATGGGTATTTATATCTGAACCAGACAGAAAGATGCTTGAATCAGGCACTATGTTGACAAATGTATTTATTTGCTAATATATTTATCCATAAATATTATCTGGCTTTGTGGTTTTATTTCATTATGATTTTTCACTCAGGATAACAGTTTCATCTTTTTCATTTCCTTTTGTTGGACTTTTGAGGCCCAGAATGACCCAGTTTACTGCATAGCTAGCTGATCCTCCTGTTCTTTCCCCCCCTCCCCCCATTACTGGGATCATAGGCATTTGTATGTTACTGGTGATATCAAAAGCTAGTCAGGATAGGGTAGTTTTAAATTCCCAGTAAGATCAGCAAGTGCAGCATACCCGGACTCTCATCATTCAGTTATTTATCTCTATTGTACTGTTGATCAGTCTGTTACGCCAGTGACTGACTTTGTGACATAAGCAAATACTGTGTCTTGTGTGTGTACATGTGTATTCAGGTGTGAGTTTGAGGCCAGCCTGATCTACATAGCAAGTTCCAGGACAGCCAGAGCTACCTTATAAACGGACTGTTTCAGAACAAACATATACACAAACACACACACACAAAGTCTCTCACTGACCCTGCCTGGAGCCCCTGGGATCTGCAGATCTCTGGCCCCCAGTGCAGTGATTATACTTACAGCATACAATTATGCCCAGCTTTTTATGTGGTGGATCTTGGGCCAGCTTCCCAGAAGGGTGCCTGGCTTTTCCCGTAAATAAAATGATCCTCCTTCAGAGCTGATACCAGACTGACATGAGATAGCACAATGAAAATATATTCCAAACTCGAAAGCTATTTCCCAGTGCTAGGAAGTATCTAAAACCCAGTTAGCGACTCCATTAAAATGCAGCTTGGGACAAAGCCAAGAATCAGTCTTGCTGTAGTTTATTTTCAATTAAAAGGCCTGTAAGGACAGAACAGCAGGGATTGCGACTATTTATATCCCAGCGCTCCAATTCAGATAAACACAGAAGTCTACGCTTTGCCTACCCTCCAACAAGAGAAATGGTGCTTTTCTGTATGAATTCCTGAGGGGGTCCCCGCAAACGGCTCTGAGGATCTGGCGTCCTCTACAAATTCCCTCGGGTCGGGAAGAGCCTTTGCTCTACTGACACTGCCGTACTATCCCTTGTGCTGCTTCTGTGTGATTTGCTCAGGATACTAGGCGTCTTGGGTGCCCAATTCAGAAGGCAAGGAATTTTGCGATTTACACAGTTCAGTAGCAGCTGGGGTGGGGGTGGGGGAACGTTTGAGAAAATGAGATGCCTTAATCTACAGATGTTCTCATGGAGTTATGTCTAAATGTGCCAAGAGTTTTACAAAGCGTAAATTATCAGCCAGGACGCGCAAACGAGAGGCTTTTAGGAGGAATTAAATACGCGTTGCACAACCCCCCAACTCTGTCGGCGCGGCTCAGGCTAGCATTCCTGTGGACCGCAAACGAAACCCTATCACGCTCTCGCAGTCACAAGGAGGGGTGGGGCCTCGCTGGGTTTGTTTTCTATCTCTGCAGACAACCCAGAAGGGCAAGGACGAAGCGGCAGGCTTGTAGGCTGAGCATTCGGGAGGCCGAGACGAGGGCCGGGGGTACCAGGACGGCCTCGTCTTTAAAAAGTTAAACAGCCACGCGTGGCGGCGCGCTCACAATCCCAGCCCTCCGAAAGGCAGGAAGATGAGACATTCAAGGTCACCGTCCAGTACTCCAGGAGTTGGAGGCCAGCTTAGGGATTACCATTTACTGTCTCAACAAATAAGCCAACAAAACAAAACAAGCAGACAAAACAGTCTAGGTTCTCCCCAGGGATCCTGAGAGAACCCGGGCCCGCAGCCAGAGATCTCCATCAAAACGCCCGCGATACGGCGCTCAGCGCCGCCAGCCGCTCCGCGCCACGCCTCCTGCGCATGCGCCGACCACACCCTGCTGTCCCGCCCCTACCGGCCCAACGGCCCCCAGCGCACCGTCTTCCGCTCGCTCTCGAGAGTCCAGGTGACGGAGGCGCGCGCGGCCCAGGTGGCTGCCCCGCCCACGCCTCCTGTGGAAGGAACCATCTTCTCCGGGGGTGGGGGGAGTGGAGGTGGGGCCGGCGGCCGCCCGCACCGGAACAGGAAATTACGTACAGGAAGTGACGGGCATTCTGGGTACTGGTCTGTTTACTTCCTGCGGCTGTAGAACCGGCGACTGTCTTTCCCTGTGTCTCGTCGCGTCGGTGAGGATGGCCCTGGAGACGGTGCCGAAGGACCTCCGGCATCTGCGGGCTTGTTTGCTGTGCTCGTTAGTCAAGGTGTCCGTCGGGGCCTTGGTGGTAGAATCGATTGGGGACGCAAAATGGGAGAAAGAGGGTGAGATGGGGCGAGAGACAGGAAAGAAAAAGGTCTGAGATCCCGGGAGATTGCCAGGGTTGTGGAAAGCCTGAGGGAGCCCCTGCGTACGTCGAAGGAAAGCGAGCAGGGCTTTCGTGCCTTCCCTTCTGTCTTCAGCTCTTAGCACAAGTTATCTCCCCAAACAGATGTTCGGTGAACTTAACTGTGTTGGACTGGAAAGACGCTAGGAACCGAAGCAGCGGAGAGAGTAGTTGGAGAGGGTACCTGACCCCAAAGAGAGTAGAAAAGTATATTAGGGACTGAATTAGGGACAAGAGATGGAAGGGTGTGAGGGTGAAATTAGGGAATAGTTTGGAGACCAGTAGGTGTTGGGCTATATAGAGAATCAGGAGGTTGGCGTCGTTAGAAATATTTAGACCTTGTACGTGCTCATCCTCCCCCCCGCCCCCACACACACCCTTTTGTTTTCCTTGGCAGACCATAGACCAGTTTGAATATGATGGTTGTGACAACTGTGATGCATACCTGCAAATGAAGGGCAACAGAGAGATGGTATATGACTGCACCAGCTCGTCATTTGATGGGTAAGCCTCTTCATGCTCCTTTGTTCACCTCTGCACCATCTTGGCTGTGACCCAAGAAGTAAATGTGGAGCAGATCATATATTATTGACAAGCGAATGGTTTGTTGAATTTATCACTCCTACAGTTCAATGTCTCTGAAAGTTTTGTTTACTTTAGCCAAATATACTTATGTAACTCACACTATTTACACTGTTCACATATTAGAAATAACACAAAAGTATACACCTGGTCTGTTTAGAATAATTGTTTTTGTGTATGTATGCTGCTATGTTTCCTAAAGCATATATATTTTATGGAACTTAGTAGTAGAATTTTGTAATTTGCAAACCGGAGGGGCCATTGGAGATTATAGAGTCTGTCTATGATCTTTGTTGTCATAAGACTAGCTGGTCCCAGCTAGTTCTTTTGAGAGCCACTAATTCTCTGTATCCAGACCAGTAACTGTGAGCTTCCTGTAGCTACTGAGTACTTGATTTATGGCTAGTGTAAATTAGAATATGCTTTAAGTGTCAAATATATGCCAGAGAGCAAAGGATCAGCATGAAGAAAAAGAATACCAAATAATCCTAATTTTTTGTATTAGTTTAATGTTGAAATAATGTTTTGGACTTACTTGGATAAAATTAATTTCATCTTATGTTTATTGTTTTAAACAGTGGCTAGGAGGACATTTAAAATGATGTTTGTTTTTTCTGTAGTTTTGTTTAACATGCTTCACTGCTTTTGTCTGTTCAATGATAGTTGAGATTGTTTATCTTGTATACCGGTGTCTGGCATAGTATGCAGAAAGGTTGAAGTATAATACAGCAACAAAACGTGTAATTATCATATACATAGCCCAGGGGTTAATTTCTAATGTTCTTCCAAAAATGTTGGATACATGAAGATCTACTTTGAAAATAAAGGTGTACAGCTAAAGTAATCTCCTTCAAACAGTATCTTAGTGAGATACTCCCATCATCTGAGAGGAAGAAGCCAGAGTATCAGAAGTTCAGAGCAAGCCTCAGCTACATAGTGTGGGCTATGTGAGATTCTGTCTCAAACAAGACCATCTGGATGTCTCAGCAGGTGAAATGGCTGCTGGCAGGCCTGATAACCTTGGACTTCAATTGCTGGATCCTACAAGGTGTTAGGAGAAAACTGAGTTCCTAGAATTGTTTTCTGACTTCAAAACACATGCGCCCTGGCATGCATGGATATGTGAGAGAGGTTGCACACAGACACACACAAACCCAAATAAGTTACCCAGAAAAATAATAACACAAAAACAAAATTTATTTTATTTTATTTTTGGTTTTTGAGACAGGGTTTCTTTGTGTGTAGTCTTGGCTGTCTTGGAACTCACTTTATGTAGATCAGGCCGGCTTGGAACTCAGAGTCCCACATGCCTCTGTCTGGGATTAAAGGCATGTACCACTACTGCCAGATTAAACCTGATAATCTTGAAGAGGCCTGTAAGAGGACTTTTCCTTTGGCAGCATGGTCCAGTGGGTAGAAAGGGAAATGAGAGAAGCATGAATGGCCTGGTCTTCTTCCAAGGCAACAGCATTGTTACGTTTTCTCTGCATTCCAGGCCAATTAAAGATTGACATATAAGCTGGGCTTGAGCCTAGTATTTGTTATATTTCTATAAAGGTAGACCTGATTCCTTTAGGGAAGAATAAAAGATTGAGCAAAAATGATGTTGATTAGTTCCAGTGCGTGCTAATACACATTCATGTATTCTCATCCCTTTGTTTCTTCACTAGTCATTCAGAGTTGATTAATGAAGGAGCTGGGTGTGTTGATGCCGCCTTCAGGTCCAGCTTTCAAGCTGAAGTAGGAGGACACAAGTGTCAAGTGCCCTCAGCTGCATCATGAGACCTGGTCTATGAATACAAAATCTGAAATGGAGGCACCCCCGTCTATAAGTGAAAGCTTGCACTAGCTGCTTTGAAAGATGTTAAGAGTTACACAGTGAGATGGGAGTATGACACACACTTTTAATCCTTACCAATCTAACCTTTTTAAACGATTATTTATTTTAAAGATACGTTTTTCTTCTTAAATATATGTTGTGGCTATGTGTGCATGAATAGAGGTGCCAAAGAAGGCCACAGTCCTGATATCCCATTAGAGATGCAATTATAGGCAGTTGTGAGCTACCCTTATGGGTGCTAGGAACTACACATGGGTCCTCTTCAAGATCAGTATGTGCTGTCAATCACTGAGCTGCTTCTCCAGTTCCCAGAAGCTATCCTTCCTTCCTTTCTTCCTTTATTCATTCATTCATTTATTTATTTATTTAAAGTTGCCTATTTAGGGAGCTGAAGAATTGGCTCAGTAGTTAAGAGCCCTGGTTGATCTTGCAGAGGACACAGGTTCAGTTCCCAGCACCAACATGGCTGCTCACAACCATTGATAACTCCAGTCCCAGGGAATATAATGCCCTTTTCTGACATCAGTGGGCAGCAGGCACACATAGGATGGACAAATATGTATGCAGGTAAAACATTCACACAATAAAATTAAAAGTTGGCTATTCTTACTACATTATGTATATAACAGATTTTTGTCTGTTGATGCCATGGTTTCTTACATTCTAGCCATTGTGCAGAGTCCGGCTACATAGATGATCTACACGTACCTGGTTAAGTCTGTGATTTGGAGCTTTTGGGTGTATGTCCATGGGTAGAACTGCTGCATCATAATGTAACAGGTCGTTATTTGAGGAACCGAAAAACAATACTTGAAGGTTCCAATCTCTCCCCTCCTGACTACCTCCTATTACTTTCTGGTTTTTTATTCTTGTGTTTTTTTGTTTGGTTTGTTTTTCTTTTGAGACAGTTTCTTTGTCTCTGTGGTTGGCCTCAGCCTCACAGAGATCCACTTGCCTCTGTCTCTTGAGTGCTGGGATTATAGGTGAGCACCACGCCTGGCTTTCTTGTTTGTTTTGAAGAGACATCTTGCTGAGTGTGAGTCTCTATAATTGCCACCAAAATAGATCAGCCCTCTTTTTTTTCCCTTATTTTGGAAACACGGTCATTTTAGGTTAGCCAAAGAGATCTTGGACTCAATCTTTATACTTCAATCTTTCCCCATGGTAACTGGAATTGCAGGCATTCCTGGTCAGGCCTGACTAGAACTATAGGAGTTTGGAGGAAGTTGAGATGAGATAGAACATTTCAAATAAAAGGATTCTGACTGAAGCAAAGGCATAGGATAGGAACACTGGGTATGTTTGGAGAAGTGTGGGCATTCTCTTTAGGGTAAATTTTGGGTATCAGGGACCATAGACCTTTAGAGTAGATTGTGCAGTGCAGAGAAGGCACTGATCGTGGGGGGAGAGCCTTTGTAATTGCCTATCCTGGATCAATCCGCAGAGCCAAGTAGCTGTCCTCACCCTTCTTGCCACTCCTGCGAGTGACATGAGTTCCACTCACAGTGTGAGTGAAATCATAGACTTCAGCATTGTTGCCAAAAAAACAGGGAATGACCATGGAGGAGGCAGTCAGCAATGACAGTTTCTAGAACAGACTTGGCAGTTTAGGTCCTGGTAACTGTTTGAATAGATGAATAACAAGTAACCTACGGAGCTCCTCATATTACCTGTCTGCTCACATGGTGGCTTTCTAGCCCTGAGTGGCCTTTCTGCTCCAGCCTATGGATTCAGAGCTACCTGCCAAAGGACTGTTGGAATGGGAAGTGACACTTGGCATCTCTGTAGTAGGCACTTTGCATATACTGTCTTAACCTGTGACTCTCACTGGTGAGAAGCTGTGAAATATCTCCATGTGTATAGTACAGCTCATTAGAGGATGTGCTTGGCCAGGTGTAGTTTGTTTTCAGTAAGAGATTCATTCTTTTGACTTCTTTGCACCAGGCTCTGGACCCCTAGTAATTGGGCTGTTTGTCATCAATGCTGGCCATGCCTGGGTAAAGCTCTTCTCACTGGCTGCCAAGGACATAGACTGAAAAACCTCTCACATGCCCCTCCTAAGTCAGCTCCTTCCCAGTGTTAGAACTCCTTCCCAGCTTTCTGTGGTGACTTCTCAGGTTCCTCTCCCAGGACTGTTGCTTTGGCTCAGTAGCCCCCTCTAGCAGGATAGGCTCAGGTTGACTCTTTCTTTTCCCTCTAGAATCATCGCAATGATGAGTCCAGAGGACAGCTGGGTCTCCAAGTGGCAGCGCGTCAGTAAGTGTCTTATCCTGGCCTGTGTATGTTGGGAATGTACCTGAGGGTCCGCAGGGATGTCTCACATCAGCACAGTGTGCAGTTTCATGGTGGGAAAGATGGGGTTATAGAAAGGTCAAGCCTTGGGGCTGGCATGATGGCTCAGCAATGCCAGGCTGTACAACCCGACTCTGATCCTGAGGACCCACGTGGTAGAAGGAGAAAACTGACTTTGCAGAGTGTCTTCTCACCCCTATATGTGAAACATGAATGTGCTCATGCATGTGCGTGCACACAACACACACACACACACCCCTACCTCTCTTCCATTTTTGGCGTAATTCTCCATTGGTCTCCAGTCTTCTTTTTTTTTTTTAAGATTTATCTATTTATACACATGAGCATCTATTTGCATGTATGCCTATACGACAAAAGGGGACATCAGATTCCAGTGTAGATGGTTGGGAGCCACCATGTGGTTGCTGGGAATTGAACTCAGGTCCTCTGGAAGAGCAGACAGTGCTCTTAACCTCTGAGCCATCTCTCCAGCCCCTGGTCTCCAGTCTTAACTCATTCCCATTTTACTCTCCTTTCTTCCTCAGGTAACTTTAAGCCGGGTGTGTATGCTGTGTCAGTCACTGGTCGCCTGCCCCAAGGTAATGCCAGTTATGACAGTGTTTCTGTGCCGGCCCAGCGGAAGCCAGCCTTTTATGTGAATTAACACCAGTTGTGGGTCTCCTCTTCACTCAGGGGCTATTGGCCACCAGCCCACGAGGATGGGAGGGGCATGATGGAATGACAGTTACAGGACCAGCCTTAGAGAAGCAGATCAACTTTATTCCAGGGATGAGGGAAATAGGAAAAGGGAAGCAGTCAGGAGGTAGTCTGATAAGGGGTTCACAGTGTACTTCATTTGCATTAAACACCATGGTCCTGTTGGCAGTGCCAAGGGCTCACTACCTAATTATCATATGGGGAGGGAGCCCAGGGAGCATTCTGGAGGAAACTGTCTGAGGCTATTTCTACAGTAAGCCACCTAGCTAACTCAGGGACATCCCCCAAACACGGACAGGCAGAGAATAAGAAGCCCTGCTAGGGGAAGGGAGTCTTCCATCTTGCATCAAGATACCCAGGTCATGGAGGCTGCAGCCTTCAGTAGCAGGGCCCTCCAACAACCAGTAACTTGCTTGGTACCACCCATACATTTTGGCTCCAAACTTTTGTTTTTGATGACCCTGTGAGCCCCACTTCTTCCTGGTAGCTCTTTGCCTGGAAATTAGGTGATAGCAGGCAACCCCAGTGGCCGGCAGGTGAGGTGTCTTCATCCTTGGGACTCTCCCATGGGCTTGTTTCTTTTCCTGTCACAGGAATCGTGCGGGAGCTGAAAAGTCGAGGAGTGGCCTACAAATCCAGAGACACGGCGATCAAGACCTAGGTGCCCTCCGCGTCAGGATCAGCAGACCCCTATGAAACAGTGCATCCGGCCCTTGAGTCATCTCACTTTCTCTGACCGCTGGTGTAGTGGGAGTGTCTGGGTTGGTGGATTCTCAGAGGCTGTAACAAGGAGAGAGTAAGATACTGATTTTCCTACCTCTGTTCAGGGCCTTGCCTTTGACCATGAGCAGGACTTTGGTTCAAATACCAATAAAATGAACTTTTGGGATGTGCTTAACGCTGTGGCCCTTGCCTCTGTCCCTTTTCCTCTCAGAGCAAGGGCTCACTCCTGTGAGGTCTAAGGCAGCTCAGCTGAGGCCCTTTGTTCTCTGGCCTGCCTTTGAGGCTGCAGGAGAGCCTGGTGTATCGGGGAAGGCAGGGAAACCCTTCTGACTGGAAATCCAGTGTTCTGTCCTAGACCAATTGTAGCAGTCTGCTTTGAAGGAATCCCTAGACTCCTTAGTGACCTTTACCCCTTGACTCCGTTTTTACTTCTCTTTCTTCCTCCCTTTGTCTATTCTCTGTACTTGCTGTACCTTTGCCAATGTCACATTTCACAGTCCCCTTATTATCTTAGTGGCTGTAGGGTCTTGGTCTACAGCCACTGTAGGGTATTTGTGTTTCCATGAAAAGCAGGCCCTCCTCTGGCCTAGAAGGGAGACAGAGGTAATGCCACATTGACCTAGATGTGAAGTCTTTATAATAAAAAGTTTAATATATATTCTCACCTAAGTCACAGAAATTGTGTCCCCATTTTCGTTTCTCTTCAGTTTCCATCTGTAAAAAAAGGAGAAATTACTCCTGTTCACCTTGTTCACTTCAGATTTGCAAAGACTGGACATAAAGAATAAGGACATGTAGCTGGTCTAAAAGGGCCAGATGTGGCGCATGTCTGAAATCTTAGCACCCATAAGCTGGTGTTCAGGTTAGAGCAAGTCTGGGCTACATAATGAGATCCCCGTCTCAAAAAGCCAAATAATAAAGCGTAACATGTAAAATTTGATCTCCAATTCTTAGCTATTCTTCAGTATTTACACGATCTTCACAACTAATCACAACTGGGGTGATGCCCAGAACTTCCCTGCTGGGGGAATGTCCTCTTGCTAGCAGAGTGACCTGCATTACTCTCTCAGCTACTGTCTCCTGTGGGAAGTATGAGAAGAAGGATCTGACCCGGTGGCTCTCTCTCGACCCTGTGCTTGTCTCATCCCAGCCCATGGAAAGCAAGCTGGTAGTGGCCAGGCTCCTCACGTCCACTCACAGGTCCCCACAAGAGCTTTCACTTGTGTCATCAGAGTGAATGGGTCATTACCCTCCATTCCAAATTGAGCCTTTGAAGTTCTCTAGCCCAGGTAGCGAGTGCTGTAACAGCCTTCTCAGAAGGGACCTTGGTGGATGGCCAGAGCAACTCTGCCAGGCTGGAACTTACCTCCTGGAGGGAACAAGGTTTCCCCAAGAGGGCCTAGGCTGTGGAGCCAACACCTAAGCTTTCACTGGCTTTCTCAGAAGTCCCTTGGAAAGCCCCGGCTGCTTTCCTGTGTGCATGACCCGGACGTGACTGCGTGGTGAGAGTGGAAACAGCGGTGGGGAGGGGAGGCAAGAAGAGCCTGCGCAAATAACCACACTGGGCTGCTTGAGTTCCACACCTAGCTGGGCCCCAACTGTCAGTCTCACAGGAAGTGAAAGACACAACCACTGTTGATCACGGGGTCCAGGGGTCTTGCTGCAGCTCCCTCCATCCGAGAGCTGCCTTTTGATCGCTCTCTTCCTCTGGTACTGGATCCTACTTGTGGTGCTGCCCAGCAACCTAGACAGGCAAAAAAGTGTTAAGAGTCCCACCCTTTCTTCAAGGCCAGAGATGCTGAGACAGGAACATGGTTCTGAGTTCTCAGGGTGGACCGTCCTGTGGCGGGGCTGGGGGTGCCTTTCAAATCCCAGGACTGCTGTCTGCATTCTACTCCGTCAGAGCTCAGTGCTTGAAGCTAAGACCCTTCCTAGGTTATGAGGTATGAGTGGGCCCTCCAGCCTGCTACCCCCTTTAGTGTTGGGGTTGAACCTCAAGCCTCATGTATGCTAGGCAAGCCTACCATCGATCTATCCCCAGCCCTAGTGCTCTCTGGGTCAGATCTCGCTAATTTGAACTGGCTGCCTTTAAACTTGTCATCCCCTTGCCTCTCAAGTAACTGGCATTCCAGGTGCACACCACAAGGTCTAGATCTCGGTTTCTTATTCAGTGGTTTGACCCCTGTCCTTTGGACAAGGCTGTTGCCCTGTTCAATAAAACAGATTCTGCTCAGACAAAACTCTAGAAGCAGCAACAGCTAGGCTGCTTTCAGACTTCCGCCTTGTCCTCATTTTCTACACCCTGATGTTGCTCTTTCCAAAACAGGGATTTAGTGACAGCACAATGATGGCTGGCAGCTGGTACAGCAAGAGTCAGAATGTCTTGGCTGAGAGCAGTTTCCCTAACCGGTAAGGGTCTGAACTCAGGGTAGGCTTGCCAGCCTGGGGACTGAGACCCTTCCTCTGTAGCCACTACTTCGTTGCCCTCAGCCTGTCTACAGCCAGCTGCTCAGTCCTCAGGCCTGTTGTCCCTCGGACGACTGTTGAATATATCAGAGGCATGTAGGTAAAGACAGACCTTACTTTGGAAGTCTGGCTCTCAGTCAGTGTCCATAAAGACTCATGTAAGCAGTATTTGGTAGTTGACAGAGGTCTTTCACATCCAGTATCTCACTTGATGTTTAGAAAACCCGTGGGATCCAGGCCCTATATGGCAACTAGAGGAGAGGCTCTGGGGGTCAAAGTGGCTTAGCCATGATTAAGAACTGGAGCCTTAGCTCAAGCAATACACTGTCCATAGCTGAGTGCTGCTGTTCCTCGCAAGGTTACTCTCTGTATGAGGGCTGCACAGAATTGTAAGGCATTTGCTTTTTGTTTGAAGTCATAACACCTTCTCCCTTCACACTGGACCCTGCTCCCCTCCCTACTCTTAGTCCCCAATCTAAACTTAGCCACTGGAGGCCGTGGGAGTAATAGTCCAGGGAGGAGGTTAAAGGGAAACGGGGCAGCCTTTCAGTTCTCTCCAGCGGCAGCTCCCCATTCATCTCCAAGTCCTAGGCCAGCCTGTGCCCCATATTTCCCATTCTCTTCTGCATTGTCCTCCCCACCTCCCCCTGCCTGCAGCCTGATCATGGCCCTGTCACACCCTGTTGGAACACAGAGGCTTGTGTGTGATGAAAAATGTGTCCCCTCTAAGGACAAGAGTCCACAAACCCCACACCAGCTGCCTCTAACATTGTCCTGTGATTTCAATTGCCTTGTCTACACATGTCATTCTTCTCTCTCTCTCTCTCTCTCTGTCTCTGTCTCTCTCTCTCTCTCTCTCTGTCTCTCTCTCTCTGTCTCTCTCTGTCTCTGTCTTTCTCTTCTCTCTGTCTCTCTCTGTCTCTGTCTCTCTGTCTCTCTCTCTTTTCTTTTTTGAGACAGGGTCTCACTACTGTAGTCCTTGCTGGTCGATTTAGAACTCACTGCATCAGGCTGCAGTGGAACTCAGAGATCTGCCTCCCAAGGGCTGGGACTAAACACGTGTGCTGCTGTGCCCAGCACAAAGCTTCTCTACAGAACACAGTTAACAAAGCTATAGCACTAGCTGCCAAGATAGATGAACCTGTGATAGGTATGAGAGAGCACGCAGGGCACCAAAGTGCTCAGTAGGTGTATTGTTTCCTTGTTTCTTTCCTCCTTTCTCAGCCAAGCACCCTACCACTGAGGGACATGGCCCAGTGCCCTCCCAGGTTGAGCTTGGAGACAGTTCATCAAATTACTCAAGCTGGTCCAGAACTTACTCTGTAGCCCAGGCAGGCTTTGAACTTTGTTTTGTTTTGTTTTTGGTGGTTGGTTGGTTTGGGTTTTCCAAGATAGGGTTTATCTGTGTAGCCCTGGCTGTCCTAGAACTTGCTCTGTACACTAGGCTGGCCTCCAACTCAAAGAGATCCACCTGCCTCTGCTTCTAAAGAGCTGGGACTCAAAGCATGCTGTACCACTGCCTGGCAGACTTTGAACTCTTAACCCTCTGGAGTAGTTGGTATTGCAGGCCTACATGACTGTACTTGCCTAAATTCTCTCTCTCTCTCTCTCTCTCTCTCTGTGTGTGTGTGTGTGTGTGTGTGTATTGAACCAAGGGCCCTATGTATTAAAGGCAATGCTCTACCATTGAGATATATGCCTAGTCTAAAAATGTAATACATTTTTTAATGTGTTACATACTTCTTTGCTATCTGCACACAAGGATCAGGATACAATTTAACCTTTACTTATTTCAAAGTCATTGTTTGTGAGCCTTCATTTTTGTATCCTGCGGTAAAATGGTTTGAGGCCTAATTTTTTTCTACCACTTGGATCCACAGCCCGTCAGCTGTCACTTCGGTCATTCATTCCTGGCTATGTCTCCCTTCTAGACTTGCTTGAGCTGAAGAAGCAGACAGCTGCATCTGGTGCTTACTGTGGTGTGGCAGCTGAATGAAAGAGTAAGGCTTAGAGGGAGGAAAACACACGGCTGCTTGCCTGGGTCTTTGGCTGGATGGAGAGGCCTTTACCTCCCTGTCGGGGAAGACAAGCTCTAGGCCACTGCACAGTGCGAAGGCAGATAGCACAACACTGAGGCTGGCAGAGTCCTGTTAAGGCCACCACCGTATGAGTGACAGGACCAGCCTCACTCCCAGAGGAATCACAGCTGTGAGGTGTGTCCAACAAACTTGCCTCAGAGCTTTTGGCCTCAGGTACTGCCGTGCTCGGCCCAGGAAACGGGAGCAGAGCGCACGCCAAACTTCCCTTTGCTGTTGATGCTAAGATGTCTAGTTCCTGGGGATTGTGGTGAAAACTATTGTCCCTTTGAATTCTGGCGCTCCATCTTATATTCCCTTTGGAGAGAGGACAGGCAGCATAGTACAGAGGACTTGAGACCCCCGGAGCTTTCCTTGTGATCCATCCCGTGGTTGATAGGTGCCTGTAAGTTAGGGAGTGAGCAGGCCCCTTTCCAGGGCTCTCTGTGCTACTTCCGTATGTATACCTCCTCCTTACATCCTGAGCCCTTGCAGCACACAGCAAACAGAGGGAAGCACTTCGGACACCAAGGCAGGGCCCCTGACTGCCCTTGACAAAGTGTTTCTCCTTTTTTCTCCCCAAACCAGCACCTGCCACCCTGAGTCCTTTCTGGCTTTGGAAAACACCTAGAAGGACCATTAGCCAGAAAGGGGTGTCGGTGGCGATGGTGGCCGTGTGGTGACAGTGGATAGTTCCCTGGGGGACTGAATAGCAAAGACCAGAGGGGACAAGGCAAATCTGTGCTTGGGATGGGGAGGGGCCCCTTAACAACCTAAACTCCTCCGGAACCCTGCACCCATCAGGGACAGGATGGCTTGTGACAATGGGGTGATGGAAAGACAACCTGGCAGCTTCTCCACCCTGCGAAGGCAGCTGTGGCACTTTCTCTGGGCAGCTGAGTAGACTCACTTCCTCAGAGGAAGATGGAGGGCGGGTCTCAGGCAGAGAGGCACGACCTGGAACCCAGGCTTCTGCTGGGCAAAATGAGGTGGTAGAGGCAGGCATGTCCCTGGAGTGGGCTCCTATTAGTCCCTTCCTCTACAGCAGGAGAGAGTAAGCCCTCCTCCACCCACTTGGAGGTACCGGGCCAGAACTGAACTGACATCCCCACAAAGGGATCTTTCCTGGCCACTAGAGGCAACAATACCAGTGGGAAACCGCCGGTGGCCTGTGATTCTGTCGTCACGATTACACTCTCATAGGGCAATTTCCAGGGCCTAAAGTGGCCATGACCATTACTGCACATGGTCCTCGGTGACCAGATGTCTCCTGAGACAGTATTCCCTTCTCACAGATGAGAACACTGAGCATCACACTGAATCAGCCTTTCCCCTTGCACATCACTGCTGTGCTTACGACCATTCCGGGGCCAGGGACAGGGCTGGGATTAGGGAGGGCAGTCCTCCTTGTGTTCCTTTTGCCTCCTGGACCGCCAACAAGCAGGTGGGGCTCCAGGGAGTGTGTGGCTGCAAGTCCATAGACTTCAGCACCAAGGCCCCTTTGGGAGTGAGGCCCTCAACGCCCTGCTGTGTTCACTAACCCTCAGACCCTTAGAGGAAGAGGGCCTGGATCCCCGTCCCCCATCCCCACCGCCATTTTCCCTCAATCTCTCACCCCCCCCACCCCCCGCCCCGAACCACAGCCCCATGACGCTGACACTCATGCTCCATTGGTCTACGTGGAGAACATTTGCCCTTATTTGGTTAGGCCAGCTCCAGGCTGGGCCTCTACCTCCGGCCCAGCCCCCACAGGCCTGTCTCTCTCACTTCGTCTTTTTGAGGTTTGGCTGTGGGGCCCAGTGGGCGTCACTTCAAACGTACCTTCTGGTTGAGTCACTTTTAACGGCTTCAGTGCTATGAGCTGCTGCTGTCTGCTCCACTCCTGGGCACCTCTTAGGCTTGGTGGCTAGCCCTCCCCCACCTGAAGAGGCTGGGTGGGGATGGTGACCTGGACAGGTTTTGAAGATTACTTGGTGACCCATTTCCTCACATCTGCTGCCCTTACTCACAAGCCTGGGGCAGGGAAGTGGTCCCCCGAGTCCCTCCCACTGCTTTTTCCAGCTCCTCCCTCAGACTGGGATTTCGGGGGACAGATAGGTCCTCATGGAAGAACTGCTTTTGCGGGGTGGGGGATGGGAGAGGCGTTACAATTGACTTCTTGGGGGTGGGGGGAACAGGAAAACGGGATGCAGACTGTTGGCTGATATTTAGGAAGAAGAACCTTAACCTGGCTGAGATTCCGGTTCCTCAATCTGAAATAGGGACACTGACATTTGTCTTACTGGATCAGCACGATCAAATGAGGTGCGGGCCGAATGTGCTCCCCACATTTCCTGGGGGGCACACTGGACCTTCCCGTGAATACACAGAGGCCAGGCTAGCTCCTGTACATCATGGTCTCCTCTTCCCACATCTTGTGTTTGCAGCTGTGCCTGGGGTATGGGGAATGCTGTGGGGGACAGGAGGTTGACAGGAGAACCAGACAACCCTTTTGCCCCCGGAGCCCCCTCTGGACTTCAGGATGTCTAGTCTGGATCCATCTGGGAAGATGTATGTCCACCCTGTGGCTTGGCAGGTTTAGAACATGGTACCATTAAGGTCCTTGGACCTTTGTCCTCGGGGATACTCTAGAGTCCAAACAGGTCCTTTGATGAGTTCTCTCTTCATTCTATACTTGAATAGTCAGGATGGGGTTTCCGGACAGATTCACTAACAGGCCCGAAGTTACACTGTCAAGAGCCCCAAGGATCTTGTCTCTCTGTTTGGTCCTTTTGGCTGTCCTTTGTGTTTGCTCTCCTGGGTCAACATGATCAAATGAGGTGAGGACCAAGTGTGCTCCTCACCTTTACTGTGTGTGCTCTGGACACTCTTATGGCAAGGAGAGGTGAATATGTGGAGGCCAGGCTAGCTCCCACACATGGCAGTCACACACACACACACACACATGTGTTTTAATCAAGGGAGCTGGAACAGCTATGCACCTTAGGCCTCGCACCCATGGGTGGAGGGAACTTTCGTTTTCATGCTACTGTCCCTAGGAAATCCCAGAGGAGAATGCTTCTTGTTTCATAACCACTCCCACAGCAGTGGGAGGCTTTCTCTCTTTCACAAACACCTCCTTTCTTACCCAGATTTTCTGCTTCTTCCAGAGGCCTTGGAAAGAACCCTGCACTCGGCCCGCGCTTCAGTCTGCCCTCTCTCTCTCTCTGTGCTTGCAACTTGCCTTCCTAAGGGCCAGTTTGCTGCATGAATCCCTGCCTTAAGGATCTCAAAGCAGCTGAGCCAGAGCCCTATAAAACAGCTTCCCAGAATGGGCCGTGTGTGCTGGAGCTGTTGGAGGTTGAATCTAGAAGAAACCTGGATAGAGGAGGCAGAGGCCAAGGCAGACAGCCTGCCCACTCTCCTGGCCTGGTAGGAAGCAACCCGCGTGCTTCCAAGGCAGTGAGGTGAAACCGGATCCTCCTAGGTGCTGACATTGACCTCTTTTGGGGACTTGGCCCGTCCATCCGTTGACCCCTGCTTTCTTTTTGGCTGCCCCTCCAGGGAGGCCGAGAAGGGCCTCAACACTTTTGGTACTATTGATTGTGATTGGCTTCACCCAGTTTTGTGATGTTGGAGGGAATCAGTTTCCCTCCTTTGTGGCAGGCCTGCCCCAACACTAGTTCCCTGAAGGGTGGGCCTCTCAACCTTTTCGGCTTCCTGTTTGTGAGTGGTTAGCTCCTGCGGCTTCTCTCTTCACAAGGCAGGTTATCTGGCCTGCCATCTCTGCCTGCTTGCCTGCCTGGCCCCTGGGCGAGGTCCCAGGCCTGTGCAGCTGGAGTGAAGTCGTGGTTTTCTTTCTCCTTCTTTTACTCTGGGCCTGCACTCCTTCTAAGGCAAAAGCCTAGGAGGGACCCCCTTTTCTCCTCTTTGCCCGGTTGACCCTTCCAAGCTCTCTTCACTTGTGTTTACTTCTTCCAGAAGGGCCTTTGCTGATCTCCCGCCCCCTCCCCAGGAGTCTGGCCCCAAAGAAGCCCTCCTAAGGACTACTCAGTGCCTATCCATGGTGCTCACACTCAGCAGTACATAGATTTCCCTATCCCCCGCCCCCCCCCCCCCACACACACAGTGACCCTGAGCTCCTCCTCAACTCCACCCTTCTCAGAAACCGGGAGCACTGATAGTGGGCCCACGGCTGCTCTTCAGGCTAACTGTACCTGCACACAGCCACATCTCAGCACAGACTATGGCTATCCCCTGGGTTAGGGAGGAAGGGTGGGAGTGAAAGACTTCGAGCCTGGAGCGCTCCAGGTCCGGAACTCATCCTTAAGTGGATAGGGCTTTGTCTCTGTCACTCCCTATCCCCAGCCCTGCTTCCACTCAGCAGAGACACCCCAGGAAGCCAGAACTGGGGCTGGAGATGTAGCTACGTTGGTAGGGTGCTCGCCTAGAACGCCCTGGGTGGTAGCCGATAGTCCCAGCTCTTAAGGATGGAGCAGGAGGGTCAAAGTTTAAGGACATCCTTGATTACACAGCAAGTTCAAGGCCAGCCCGCGCTTCACAGGATCCTGTCAACAACAACAAAAATAAAGATGGGTGTATGTGTAGGGGTTGGGGGATAGAGAGATGGCTCCGCATTTAAGAGCACTGGCTGCCTTTCCAAGGGACCTGGGTTCAATTCTCAGCACCCACATGGCAGCTCACAACTGTTTATAACTCCCATTCCAGGGGATCCAACACCTTCATGTAGCCACACATGCAGGCAAAACGCCACTGTACATAAGATAAAAATTAGAATATTTTTAGAAAATTAAGAAATAAAAGCTGAGCATGGTGTTGCAAGTCTTTGATTCTAGCACTCCAAGAGGCAGGGGTAGAAAGATCTCTGTGAGTTCAAGGCTAGCCTGGTCTACATGTTGAGTTTCAGGACAGCCAAGGCTACACAGAGAAACCCTGTCTCGAAAAACAAACAACAAAAAAAGTCAAAACCAGAAAAGACCTTGGAGGATATTTTTTTCAGCAGAATTTGAGTGGAGTCGGCTGCCTCGTGAGTGCCTCACTGTGTCGGGATGTTTTTCCCAGGGTGGAGGGTGGAGTTCGAATCACCCACTTGAACTCTCTCTCCTCAACCGAGGGAGACATTAAGACCTCCCCTTTCAGCCCCAGACCACCCCTGATGGTTTTGTTTATCTCTTCCTGGAGCGCTCTGGCAACAGGAAGCTTTGGGGGCAGCGGTGAGGGTGAGGCCTCTCCTTCAGGGGTACCTGTGTGCTCCAGGACATCTGTCAGTCACCTCACTGGTCCAAGTGCCAAGTGAGGCTTCCTCTGTCCTCGCAGGAGGCAGCTGTGTCCAGGAGTGGGTAGGAGGCCTTCCAGCTGAGCTGTTGGCCTGAGCTGGTCGCATCTACTGTGTGTGGCGCTCAACAACTCACAGGTGTGCACCCCACGCCACACAGCGCACGCGCACATGCTCCCACACACCTGTTCTGCGTACACTTACTGGCCTGGTATCCTTGCCTAGGACCCTGCCACTTTCCCTGCCTTTCATTTCGTCTCTTCTCTGCTTCTCATTTTTAGGGTGTGTTTTGTTTTGGTTGGGTGGTTGGCTTTTTCAAGGCAGGGTTTCTCCGAGTAGCCCTGGCTGTCCTGGAACTCACCCTGTAGACCAGGCCCGCAGAGGCCCTCCCGCCTCTGCTTCCCTGGTAGCTGGAATTACAGGCGTGTGCGTCACTGCACTCTGCCCCTTTAGGGGGTTTTAGGCTCAGCAGTGGTGAAGCCCAAGGCACAGGGGCCCAGAGTCCCTGCTCAGTTCCTTTGTTCTTCAGCCCCAGCCTCAAGGTGGGAACCACAGAAAATTCCAGACCCTCCAAGAAACTTCCTGATCCCAGAAACTCTGTGGGTAGAGATAGGCCCTGGGTGGTTTGGGGCAGTAAAGACTGTCTACAGAGGGGATGAAGCTTCTCAGTGACTCCCTGCCTCCCCTCCCTGCTCAGGACAGAAGACAGGCTGGAGTGCCCTCTGCATTCTCAGGTCTGACCTGTTACAGGTTGTCACAGACTCAAGACATCTGTGGCACCATGTGTGTGTGTCGGGGGAACAAAAGCCGGCCCCTGCCTTCCATTCTCTAGGACAGGGTGCCTCGCCAGCGATAGTTCTAGGGTTGGGCTAAGCCCTGAAGGATGGGGGTCCAGAAACCCAGGTTACTGTACAACTGTGATATCCTTATCCTCTTATCTCCTGGGGCAGCCACTTCCCCTCCACCCAAGTCTGAGGCCTGGTGGTGGTCTCTTAAAGGAACACTGACCTATTTTTGGCCAGTGTGCCTTGTAAGGCTGTTCACCACTGTTCCTTTAGACCTTAACGGGGAAGGCTCATGGTCTTCTTTGAGGGTACAGGGACGATGACTCTTTCCCAGGCTGACGGCGCCTCTTGCAGAAGGAAAGCATGCGGGGCAATCTCCCTTTTCCTGTCTGACCCTCCTCCAGTCCCCTTCTGAATCTGTATTCTCTGAAACCTGTGTAGACCTGAGACTAGAGGGGGTACCCAGAGAAGACACTCTCGGCCTCCACAGCAGGAGACATCAGTGTTTCCATCTCCCCCTGCCTCTCTTAACAGCCCCTTGTGGTCATTCTTGATTCCAGAGCCAATTGAGAATATTGGGGAGGGCTGGGGAAAACATGGGTTTTATCCTCAGCCACCTAAACTCCTGCCCAGTCTCCTGCCTCACTCCCATCCCCCAGCCGAGGGCCCTAGGTTGGGCAGTTTCCTGCCTTCCCCATGGGGAAAGTGGGGGTGATGTGCAGGTGGGCTGCCTGTGACCACATCCGGTGGCCACGAGAACCTCCTGTCAGAGCCTCTTTTCTCCCCTCCCCCAAGGCTCCAAGGTACCTATGCTCTACTCAACTGACATATCCTGTCCTTGTGTCCTTATACGGCCTAAAGACAGCACGAAGACCCAACCCAACTGTGATACACACCCCCATAATGGGCCTGGGGAAGTGGTGGCTTTCAGGGGTGTTGAAGACACCAAATCCAAGGAAGATGTTGGTGTTGTTCCAATGTCCCTTCATGCCTTTGCACTTTCACAGCCTCTCGGGAGAACATATAGAACAGCCATGCCTTACTCGGTCTTTTCTCGGAGGCCAGGCCTGTCAGTGGGGGTGGGGCTCGGGGAACTAGATTTTTCTGGTGTTGGGGATTCAGAGCTCTTCTGGGCAGTCACTGAAGGCTCTAGCGAGGGAACTGTCACCTCCTGGGGTCACCTCAATTCGTGTGACTGGTGCTACTAGGACAGGGCAGGCTTTGGGATCCAGGAAGCCACCTGCCCAGGGCGTGTGAGATGGCCTCTTCAGCCCTCTCCCGCCAATACCCAGCCTTGTCTCTGGTTTCCTGTCAGTCTGAACTCCCCAGGGAGGGGAGGGGTGGCTAATCTCTGATGCGCTGTGGAGGCGGGCTCCAAGACCGTTGGGCGCCCTGAGATCTGACCCACGTGGCCTCAGGATTATAAGCCCTGCCCACCCTGAAGAGAACCCCACTTTGGAGCCTGGTCCTCTCAGCTCTGCAACATCAGGTAAGGGTCTGAATCTTCACTCTGGCTCAAGCCAGGGCTTCTTAACTCTGGGCCTAAGGGACGGTGAGGGTCTTTGGGTACAGGTTCTAAGTGGAGGCTCGGGACAGCAGGAGGCTAAGGGTTGGGTGCCAGGGCTCCCTTATAAAGCTTTAGGCAAAGGGGCAACAACCCTCAGACCCACTGGCCTTCATTGGGGACAGCTTTCAAAATCTCTTAAATCTTCTAAAGGTAGGATTAAAAGATAAAATTACTTCTGCAACCCCCTCCTGAAAAAAAAAAAAAAGAGTAGGGTGGAGTTGGGAGACTGGGCAAAGGCTAAAAAAGTGGGGCCCATTATCAGAATTTTTTTTCAGCCCAGTTATTTTTTTCCGCCCAACATGACCGCCATTTCTGTCGACATACTTTTGGACTCCAGCAGCCAGGAGTTAAGGGACTCAGGAGCCTTGGTCCAGTGGTCAATCTAGGGACGTAGGCCTCTGGGAGTCAGGGCTTCTGTCTAATGCGAAGGCTGGGCACTGAGGCCTTGGCGGGAGGAGGCTGTGGCCGCCTCACTTGGATTCCAAGACAGTGGGTCAGATGGCTTGGAGGCACTGCCCAGGGGATGGGTTGAGCCCTCTGGAGTGGCTAGGGTCTGTACCTGAGTGTCTCAGAGAAAGGAGAAAATAGGGTGGGAACCTGCAGAGAGGGGAAGGGAGGAAGGACTCAAAGAGGAAGTTAGGCCGGGGGAAGAACAGGCTAGTCTGGCGCCATGCTGAGTCATTACCCACAAGGCCCAGGGCGGGCCCTCTAGGGGGCCTCAGGCAGGGTGGAGGGGTCCCTGGGAATCTGCAAGGAGGGTCGGGGCGGAGGGCTTTCTTACAGTAGGAGTCAGCAAGAAGAGCAGATGGCCTGAAGAATTCCTGTGGACAGACAGACAGTGCAGTCACCCATAAAGTAGAAAGCACTACTAACAGCACTGGAGGGTGTAGTGTTTCCTACTTTATGGATGAGTGTACTGTGGGCTTCGGAGACCACGCCACGCCACGCCACGCCGCGGCCACCTGCCACCTCCCTCGTCCACCCCCATCAAGGAGACAGGTGAGCATTTCTTGTACCTCCACATTTTGCCAGTCTCCCCCCCGACACCCCCAACCCCGAAAGACTTTCACTGCTCCCCAAAGCACTACTTCCTGACCCCAGACACGTGGGGAGACACCATGACAGTTCTCCGCGCATCAAGGTCTGTGAGGGTGGGCCGGGACCTGTGGGTCTCTGTGCTGCACCCGCAGGCAGACTACGGATTCCAGAAAGGAGGCCAGATGGATAGGAATGGGTAGGGATCACAGGGCCCGCAACACTAATAAAGAACGGACTTGTTTAGCTTTTGTCTGAGTCTCTGTTATTGGGGTGTTGGGGTTGTGTGAGTTCCCAGATGCCTGGGGACAGAATCACCACCCGAGAGAGAAAGATTGGCTGTGCTGACATGAGCAGAAGACTAATTAGGCCTCATCCTGGGGGTGGAAGACTTTGGGCCGCCGGAAGCTGACCTCCTTCTGGCAATGTGAACAACGGGGTTAGGGTATTGGGGGGAGGGGCTCTGATTTTGACGCCAGTTCCTGCTCTGGCTTCCAAAATGAAGGCCGCTTGCTTCTGGTTTGGGGCTAAGACAGTCTAGAACAGTGGTTCTCAACCTTCCTATTGATGTGACCCTTTAATACAGTTCTTCATGTTGAGGTGACCCCCAACCATAAGAATATTTTTGTTGCTACTTCATTACTGTAATTTTGCTATGTAATGCAATTTTGTTTCTTCTGATGGTTGTAAGCAACCACTATAAAAGGGTCTTTAGACCACCCCAAGGGGTCTTAACCCACAGGTTGAGAACCATTGGTCTAGAGGAGCTTCTGTAGTGTAAGAGTTAGGTTAACCCACAATGGTACACTGTGCCTCTCAGCAGCAGACACACAGACAGGTCATTGGTGCTAAGCACAACACATGTATCACCATTCATGGGCATTTCACCAGGCCCTGAACACAGATACCAGCCACAAGCGCAAGCAAGGACATACAGACAATAAGACATGGTTGGCATTTCACATGGGTATAGTCACCTAGGACAAACACGTTCCATAGTACTTACACATGCAATGATATATATATATGTATAAATATATGTATATATTTGTGTGTGTATGTTATGCCAAAGAATATGGTGACATTCACATACAGTGGCTTCGTGTACATAAAGTAACACTTTCATAGATAATAAATATAACAATCACATAACGATACTCACGAACCATCAGGATCTCTGTGGATTTCCACGTGTGTGGATTGAGTTTGGTTTTGTGTGTGTGTGTGTGAGCACAGGTGTGTGTGCTCACGTGCTGTGGCATGGACGTGGGGCCAGAGAACGCCTTTCATGAGGGAGTCAGCTCTCCACTTTTACCACGTGGTTCCTGGGGCTCAGGCTTGCTGGCAAATAGCTCTACCCACGGGGTCACCCGACTGGCCAGGCTGAAAAAAAATGTGTTTTTAATTGCAAGCCAAATATGTGGTACATGCCTGTAAGCCCAGCAGTGTGGGGCAGGGGGCAGACTGAACTTCACAAGACCCTACCTCAGGAAGGAAGCTGTGTCTTTACTACAGTGTATGGGCTTGTCATCATTCTCGTGGTTTCTTCAGTAGTGCAGTATAACTATTCACTTAGCATTTACAGTGTATTATAAAATAGGTATTATAAACAATCTGGAGATGGCTTAAAGCATGCAGGAGGGCTGAGGCTATAGCTCAGTGGTAGAGGGCTTGCCTAGTGTGCAAGAGACCTTGGGTATAAAGGATGATGTAGGTAAGCCACGTGCAGCTATTTTACCACATTGTATAAAGGACCTAAGTGTCTGGGAACTTGGTGGAGCATCCTGAGAAGGTCCTAGAGCCAATATGAAAGGGTGAAATATATATATATATATACATATATATATATATACATATCATCTTTTTTGAAAATTGTTTTTTGAGACAGTGTCATTGTATAGCCCTGGCTGCCCTGGAACTCACTCTGTAGACCAGGCTGGCATCAGACTCACTGAGATCTGCCTGCTTCTGCCTCCCAAGTGCTGGGATTAAAGGCATGCACCATCATGCCCAACAAGTATGTCATCACTATGTACATAATCATTGTATGCCATTACACATCAGTACATGGCAATATGGTCATAATGTATTAATGCCATATAATGACATAGATGTATGTGATTTATGGCACGATGGTATAATTGTATGAGCATAAACATTGTGACAAATAGACATACAATGACACAGAAACATGCACAGATACATATCCAAAGGAGATTCATAGATGTAAAACAGCAAATACATGTATGATGATCTCCATGTATGCACAGACATAGCTTTCTACATACTGCACACATAATGCTCTAGACATCCTATACGGCATTCATATAAATGCTGACCTAGAGCTGCACGACAAACATCACCTGGCATGCATGCTGATGGTCACACTGCTTTAGGGGCAAGCTTCCCCCCCCCCCCCTGTTCCATCAGCTCTGGCCTGGGTGGAGCCTAGCGTCCTGGGTGGAGGGTGTTCTCTATGATTTAGCTGCTATTCCATAGGGGTGCCACATGAGGGCCCCTGACCTTGGCTTCAGACTGGCTTGTCTTGCGGAATCCAGGAGACAGGGGCTGCTTCTCCCCCTCTCCCTCCTCTCTGGAGATCTAGGTGCCCCACATACAGGCAGACACCTAAGGTGGGGCAGTTCCTATGTCCTCGGTCCCAAAAGCCATTTTCCCAAAGCAAAAATAAACAAACAAACAGATTAAGCCTAAGGCCTGACAGAATATGAACTTCTTGTATAATTGAGGGCAAAACCAGCCCAACAGGTCCTGTCCTGTGGTCTCCCCTGCTGTCTGGTCTGTCGCCCAAATGTGGTCTTCCATGGAGAAGCTGAAGTAATTTTTCAGCTTATTTCTACCTCTGTCCTTTTGCTCGTCTTCCCATTTTCAGCCTTTCATTTCTTTGTTTTATCCCAAATCCCATCATTCCAGCTCTGCCCTTTTCTATTCGGTCTCAGCCACATTGTCCTATCAGCTATCAGTCTTGCCTGACAGCGGAGGACTGTCCCCACTCCCTCCCTCGGCACCCTGGTAGATGTGAGGCTGTGTGGGGTCAAGGGGATCAAGAGGCCACATTGGGATGTGTGTGTGTGTGTGTGCAAGGAACCTGCTCTTCTCTCTGTCCCGACCCTGCCAGCGGGTCCAGCCCACCAGTCCAGCGCCATCGCCATGGAAACCAGCAGCTGACTTCCTATTGGTGGGCAGGAGGGGAGGAGGAGGGGAAGGGAGGGCTGATAATTCTCCCCTGCTCCCCACTCCTCATTCTGAGGCTCAGCCCTCCTTCGCGCCCATCGTCTCATTTGGGGAGCTCCGGGACCATGAGGGACCCCCGCAGTCCCTCGAGCTGAGGCTAGCTGGGGCAGGGACTATGAGGCAAGCAGCTCATCGACCCAGGCCTCCTTAGGACCGCCCAGCCACCCGGCACGCCAGTGATCAGCGGCAGCGGAGAGAAAGGAGGGCGATAAAGAACCACAGTGGAACACTGGGGACCATCCCCAGAAACTCCCGAGGACCCCAGTCCAGGCTGAGGGGTCGTGATGGGTGGCCAGACTTCCAGACGCTGACAGACACACACCACTACAGACACACAGGGCTTCCCAACACTGGCACACTGAGGCAGGACCAGCGAGAGCATCACACACTGCCACAGCCCTGCAACACAGACATTCCCCACCCCACGCGGAAACAACTGGTTACTCCGAAATAGGCACAGACAGTGACACATAGCACCACCCTCCTCAACACACACAAGGGCTCATCCCCCAAACACGTATAAGACAGCACTGACCTGCAGGGACAGCCCAGGAGGCACGCACACAGCTAGGCATTGCTGGTGGTGGCCTCTGCAACCCCCCACCCCAGGGACACCCTTGCCTCTCCACATAGTCACACACACACACACACACACACACCACACAGAACCACCCAACATAGCTGACATACCCCCAGCTCCAGTCTGGCAACCCCGACACCTTCTGAAGCCTCCTTCGTGGGTGGCAAGAGCTCAGCCAACCTCTTTCTGATGGAGCCTCTTGGTGAAGCCAAACGCTTACAAGGAGAAGGGGCTAGTCTGGCATGACCCCTGTCAGTCTCCCCACTTGGCTGGGTGATGTCCCCAGGTCCAGGTTCTGGGGCCCTTTAGAGCCTGGAGCCATGGAGCCGTGGGCACTGCCAGCCTGGCGGCACTGGACCGGGGGCCAAGGGTGCGAACCTGGAGACCCATCTCCAAGCATTGCTGGCATTCCGGTAGCTCTGCAGGTTAGAGGACTGAGGTCTGAAGAGAGCTCTGAACCTGAGGGAGCCCAAAGCCCTGGGCCTGTTGGAAATACCGATCCTGAAGGAACAGAGACTGGGCTGTCCAAGCTGGGGCACCCGACAGAGAGCCCCGAGGAGGGCTGCCTCCGGGAGGATGAAGATGCGCAGGCTTATGAGGTAGGAGAGGCTGAGGAGGGCTGCAAGGTGGGCCAGCTGTAACCTGTAGCCCGACTGCCCACGTTTCTTGTCTGTCTGGGAGTCTGTCTACGTGATTCTCTGTCCTCCCTTCGTTGGAGGGGAATCTCAGTGGCCCCGTTCTGTGTCTCTCTGGCCCTGCCCCTCAGTGTATGTGCGTGTATGTGTGTATGTGTGTGTGTGATCGTGTTAGGTCTCCTCCCCCTCCGTGAGTCTGTCTGTTTTGGGGTTCTTGGGGTATGATGGGGATGTGGAAGTGGGCTCAGTTCTCGGCTGAGCCAAGGAAGACTATGGTGTGGATGGGTGTGAGTGACCTACTGAAGCAGACAGAGGAAGCAGGACTTTAGAGGAGAGAGGTATGGGGAGGGAGTTTGATCTGGCACTACTGAGGAGGCTATAGGTAGAATGGAAAGGATAGAGGAACAGCAGGGAATGCCCCAGGATGGTGTGTGGGGATGTGAGGCCTGCCACTGAAGGCGTAGAGGATTGGACTGCCCCTTCTCTTTAGGTCCTGGTAGTACCCCTCTCTGGAGGCCTGGGACCTTCTCAGCTCCTCAGACTGTGGAGGGGAGATGTTTCATATGGAAGGCTCTGGCTAGGTTGAGCAGGTTTCTGAGGTGCTGTGCCTGGTCCTTCCCCATGCCAGGCCAAGTTGAACGTGGGCTTTGGGGACAGGCCCAATCTGGAGCTGCTGAGGGCCCTAGGCGAGCTGCAGCAACGCTGTAACATCCTTAAGGAGGAGAACCAGATGCTGGTGAGGCCTGGAGAGTGGGCTCTCCCTCAACACCCTGATCGCCCCATAAACAGCCTCCAAGGAGGGAGGCACACAGGGGGTGACATACCCACATACCCCCAAACCCAGTGGACCCTTGCTCAGCACTGCCAAAGATCTCACTGTGTGCCCAGGCTCTAGGAATGGGTCTGTGGGGTGCTCCCTACACACTTTAATTCTGGCTGACCCCCTGTCAGAGGAAGAGCAGCTTCCCAGAGACGGAGGAGAAGGTTCGGAGGCTAAAGCGGAAGAACGCCGAGCTGGCGGTCATTGCCAAGCGCCTGGAGGAGAGGGCCCAGAAGCTGCAGGAAACTAACATGAGGGTGGTGAGGACAGACTGCTGGGGGTAGGCGTGGGTGATCTGGGAAGAGGAGAAGGAAGGCTGGGCCACGAGGAGTCGTAGACTTACTACCCAGGAAAGCAGGAGCTCTCCCGGGGGCTGCATAGGAAGGACAAACGCTGGCCTGGGGGAGGTTGAGGGTTATCTGGAGCTACCAGAGGGAAGAGGGTGGATGGGGACGCTCCTGAGCCGCTGGGGGGAACAGAATTCTGGATTAACCCAGCGCAGGAGCTGCAGCCTCCTGCTGAGCTCATCTGGGGTGTGTAGCCGGATTGGGGGCAGGGAGAAGACCTGTCATAGTGGCAGCCCTGAATTAGCCCTTTGAGCCTAAACTAAGATGTAGAGTTAAGGCTTTCGAGCCTGATTGGGGACGACGAGGATGAGGTCCGATGAGGATGCAGGTCCTCTGGGGATCCAGACTGGTCTTCATCTTGGTTCTTCCTCTGGGTGATGAGGACTGGGAAGTGCGCCCCCAGCCCCCAGACGACCACTTGCTTTATTTATCCCGCCTCTGGCTAGGTGAGTGCCCCCGTGCCCCGACCCGGATCCAGTCTGGAGTTGTGTCGTAAGGCCCTAGCCCGCCAGCGAGCCCGGGACCTCAGTGAGACAGCCAGTGCGCTGCTGGCCAAGGACAAACAGATTGCTGCCTTGCAGCGGGAGTGCAGAGAGCTGCAGGCCAGGCTCACTCTGGTCGGCAAGGTGCGAAGGGGCCCTTGGCTTCTCTTGTTGCTGGATCCCGCAGAAGGATGTCTGCTAGGAGTGTGGGATGTAGACCAGATGTTAATGAGATGCAAATGAAAAGGAGAGGTGGAGGCTGCTGGGGAGGGAGTAGGTTCCCCTGGCAACGGCCCAGGTGGGAGAAGGCGCCTGTACCGAAGGGGGTGGAGCCATGAGTCCCAGCCCTGGACATTTCTGTGCCCCAGGCTTGAAGCTGTGTGCCACTAGACCTGACTGTAGGAATCCACACGTAGTTCACACTTGTGTGAAGGCGCGTTCACGAGGCGTTTCGCACAGTGCAAGCACCCTGCGAGCGTCCAATGAACGAGTCGCTGCGAATGTCTGCCCACGGGCCACGGGAGGCATGTGGCTACATACTCATGCCCATATGACCAACCGTATATGCATGGGAGGATGCGCACTTTCCCGCGCAGCGGAACCAACCGAGCACGGTGGAGAACCGGCGCAGTACTGGAGATGATCGGAAGCCAGGCAGGGATTGGGACTGACTCTGCTCCTGGTCGCCTTACCCCAGGAAGGTCCCCAGTGGCTGCATCTGCGGGACTTCGACCGGCTGCTGCGCGAGTCCCAACGGGAGGTGCTGCGGTTGCAGAGGCAGATCGCCCTGCGCAACCAGCGGGAGCCGCTCCGGCCAGCCCGGCCCCCGGGTCCCACTGCCCTCTCCAGAGTAGGGGCGCCGGCCCCAGGGGCCCCGGGAGAGGTGAGCGCCTGCGCAAGGGCAGGTGTGTGAGTGTGCTCAGAGGCGAGGTCGGGGCGATCCGGGACTCTCCCCGCTGCACGATGCTCACATGGGGACCCCATGATGACTTGCACGCTTGTTCAGGATCCAGGGAGCCTTCCCCACCAGGGAACGGGGACCTGTCCAAGCCTCCTGCGTAGCGCCCTGCCCCTGGGCGTTTCGGGGTTCCTCCCTCTGTAGGCCTGCTCCCCACGGGGCCAGCCTGGCCGCCCCTGCCGTGTCGCTTAGTGGTACAGCCCGGCCGCAAATCCCTGGTTGCCCTGGCAGCCGCCCGGGGCCCAGCCCGCACCGCCGCCTCCCGCAGCTGCGGTAGAGCGGGGACGCCCCCTTCAGCGTCCGCCCGGTGGCCAGGCCTGGCCCGGGTTATCCCGAGGGGGCGGTGCGTACGACTCAGTTCCAGGTAGGGGGAGAGCTTCACTGAGTAAGGGGCTAGGCAGCTCTTGCGGGGAAGGCCTGGATCCCCGGAACCTAGGGGCCTGCTCCTTTGCATCATCCTCGGTGGGCAGCATTTAGATTCGCCTCCTAGGAAGAAGGCTGGGAGAGAGGTGACATAAACCTCGCGGGGGTCGGGGTGCAGGAAGGGGTGGTGACCAGCTTGCTCAGACTCTGCCCCTTGTTCTGACAGACCCACGGAGGAAGATGCTCCTCCCATCAAAACCTCCTCCAAAGTTTTCAGGAATAAATGGGAAGCTGATGGGGGTAGGGGTGGGCTTGAGGGGAGGGGGGGGGGGAAGCCAGGAGGGTCTGGGTAGGTTTACACTACTCTAGGCCAGGCTCAGACAGGATGATCCAGAACCCTAGGTCTAGGAACACCACATATATCCCTGGGGATCCAAGCAGCCACCCAATTCTCTGCTAGTCACCGAAGGACGTCCAGGACAGTTATTGAGTGCAGCGGAGCAGGGCAGCTGCTGAAGGCTAAAAAGGGAAAGCTGTGGCCTGGATAAAGAACCCATCTCCCAGGGCACACGTGGGTCCTGGGATCTCAAAGCACTATGGCTCACAGATATAGGGTGCACCCTTTAGCCTTCTCTGTCAGCCGGAGATGTTTGGAAGGGTGGGCAGACAGCACCCCTTGCCCACTTCCTAGGCGGAGATGTCCTTGCTGACCTGGTCACGGGGTGAGGTCTTCCCATGGGTACACTAGGCTGAAGACAGGCCACTCTGGGGCCCTCTTCTCTGTTGCCATCTCCCTGCTCTGGATATTTGCAGGCCGTACCCCAGGATGATGTGGATAGCCCACAGGTGGTCCTAAGGGAGCCAGAGAAACAGCAAAGGGTACAGCAGCTGGTAAGTCCTAGGTGGAGGGCCAGGGGCGGCCTGCTGTGTGAAGCTCCACCTTTCCCTGTGAGAAGCTCTTGGTTCTGACCCAACAGGAGTCTGAGCTCTGCAAGAAGCGAAAGAAATGTGAGAGCCTAGAGCAGGAAGCCAGGAAAAAGCAGAGGCGATGTGAGGAGCTGGTAAGCTGAGGCCACCCAGGATCCAGCTCCCCTCTTCCTCCCAGGCTATCCAGATGGCTGCTTCTTCAGGCCACTGGCATCCCTGGCCCCCTCCCGCTCCATCCTCAGGACCCACAGCTTCCTCTTGTTCTTAAGATTTCCATCCCTGGCCGCTGCAATGTTCCGTGGGAGGCCTTGCCTGGGAGAGGGCAGGGTCCTTCGTGGGAGAGGATTAGAAAACTGGGTTCTAGCCTCTCCCTCAGAGCTTGACTGATCCCACCCCACAGGAACTACAGCTGAGGGCAGCCCAGAATGAGAATGCCCGCCTGGTGGAGGAGAACTCTCGGCTCAGTGGGAGAGCCACAGAGAAGGAGCAGGTTCGGTTTCCGCCATGTCTCTGGAGAGAGTTGTGCCTCAGCTAGGCCTGAAGGCCTCCTCTTGGGGTGGAGTTTGAAGGGAACTGTCCCCCCCCTGCCCCAACCCTGGCAAGTTTCAGGTAGGACAGAGCTCACACGTGTACCTCCCGGTCCATGCCCCCTCTCCAGGTGGAGTGGGAGAATGCGGAGTTGAAAGGACAGCTCCTGGGGGTAACACAGGAGAGGGACTCAGCCCTTCGCAAGAGCCAGGGCCTGCAGAGCAAGCTGGAGAGCCTGGAGCAGGTGCTGAAGGTGAGAGGCCTGTGCAGGTGGCGTGAAGAGAAGCCGTGTGTGGAGCGTTAGGCCTGCGGGGGTTCGGGCACTGCCAACCCCTTTGTCGCTTCTGCCTTTGTTTTCCCTTTTATCAGAGGGCATCTGGAGCAGGTGGTAGCTGGGGTTCTCTGGGCTTAAGCCTCCTGTGGAAATGGTGGGTTGGGAAAGCTCTGGCCTTGACCCCCTAGCCTTGCCTTGCAGCATATGCGGGAGGTGGCCCAGCGGAGGCAGCAGCTGGAGGTGGAGCATGAGCAGGCTCGGCTCAGCCTGCAGGAG
Source organism: Pachyuromys duprasi (assembly GCA_028658305.1). Lineage (NCBI taxonomy): Eukaryota > Metazoa > Chordata > Mammalia > Rodentia > Muridae > Pachyuromys > Pachyuromys duprasi. The sequence continues at coordinate 30,953,571 of CM053746.1, read as the reverse complement.
AAGCAGGAGGAAGTCCGGAGGCTGCAGCAGGTGGGAGCAGGAGTGAGGGAAGGGTGGATGTTGGGTGGCTGAACCCCAAGCTTTGCCACCCACTCATCCAACAGGTATTTTTGGTCTACCCACTACTGTATGCTAAGCACTAGGGAGACAACAGGGAACAAAATACACATGACCACTCAAGTGACCGAACAGAAGATCCCAAATTTGAGGCCAGGGTGGGTGATGTAGTGTGACCTTGACTTAGAAAACAAAAGGAGAAAAATGAGATCGAATCTATGCAGGAGGTGGAGATAATGCAACTCCTAATTGGTGGGACGGATGCTGGGAGTGGCATCCAGCAGGTGACCAGCTGTGACAGTGATCTAGGAGGGTGCACAAGCTGGTGGATTGCAAATACAGTTTGGGGATAAAATTGCAAGACCACTTTTGTGTCACTCCTTATCTGTTTGAATCCTGGGGAGAAGAGAGCTTTTCATCTCTCCCATTCCAGCATGTGAAGGATGAAGGCAAACTATTGTGGTCCATTCTGTTGCTGTGATAAACGCCATAGCCAAGAGCAGGTTAGGGAGAAAGAGTTCATTTCAGTTTACTCTTCTCAGTTATAGTCCACCATGGACAGAAGTCCAGGCAGGAACTGAAGCAGAAACTATAGAGGGATGCTCCTCTCTCCCTGGCCTTCCCAATATCTTATGCTCAACTAGCTTCCTTCCTTCCTTCTTTCCTACCTTCCTCCCTCCTTTCCTCCCTCTTTCCTTCCTTCCTCCCTCCCTCTCTCCTTTCTTCCTTCTTTTCTTTTTGAGACGTGGCCTTACTATATATTACACCGGTTGGTCCAGAATGTTCTATGCAAAGCAGAATAGCTTCAGACTTACCGAGATCCTTTTGGTGTTGTCCACAGAATGCTGGGATTAAAGGTGTGCACCACCACAACTGACCCTAAGCTAGCTTTCTTATACAGCCCCGGGCCACCTGTGTGGGGATGGCCCTGTGGGCTAGGCCCTCCTACATCAATTAGCGCTCAGGACAGTGCCTCACAGACAGGCCCACAGACCAGTCTGATCAAGACAGTCCTTCAGTTGAGAGTCTCTTTCCGGGTGACTCTAGGTTGTATCAAGTTGATAAAAAACAAAACAACAACAACAACAACAAAAAACTAACCAGGACAGGGCAACAGCTTTGGGAGGCAGGGCACCTTGAGTTTCAAGTTTTGTTCTGGCAAGTTTGGGGGTGTGATAAAACATTCAAATGGACACAACTAAGCACAATTCTGGAGCTCTGGGGAGGCTGGCCCTGTGCGTATGTGGGGTCATCAATGAGAAGCCCAGAAGAAAGCAGAGAGGATAGAGTGGCTTGTGTTCAGGGGCGCCTTGACATTCCAAGGGATAGAAGACAGGGGTTGGGGAAAGAGGTTCAGAAGGAGCCACAGACAGGTTGGACAGGAGTCATCCACTGGAGGGGTCACTGTCCCAGGAGAGAAACGACACCTGATTCCTCCTCCTCCTGACATCCACCTTCCTATTTACGATCTAGCCCAGGGTAGGAGTCTGGAGGAAACCCTTTGGCCTCTGGCTCCCCAGATCCTTTCTCCTTTCCTTCCCACTCGCCTTTTCTCTTATTTTTCGTGCCCTTCCCTCTCTTCCTCCCTCACACATCTTTATTCTCCACTCCGGTTCTATTGTGCAACCCTCCGTTCCAGAAATTTGCCTTTTCCCGTTTGTAGGCCCAGGCAGAAGCCAAGAGGGAACATGAGGGAGCTGTGCAGCTGCTGGAGGTAGAACCTTTGGAGTGCGGAGGAGTGTGAGGAGTGTGAGGAGTGTGAGGAGTGTGAGGAGTGTGAGGAGTGTGAGGAGTGTGAGGAGTGCGGAGGAGTGGGGAGGAGTGTGAGGAGGGCCCTTAAATGCTCCGAGGCCGGGTGGAATCCCTTCATTGTTGGCCTATTTCTTAGGCGTGGGTGCACAGGAGCAGGGCTCCTGAGACTGCCCCCCCCCCCGCCAGCCATCTTGGAAGCTGCTCTCACTTTGAAATGTCCTTCCTTTCCATATCAGCTCAGAGCACAGACGGGGTGGTATTCACCTGTCATAGGTCCCCTCGTTTCCCTCCCTCTCTGGGTTATTGGCCCACAGAGCTGAGAGCCCTAACCTCTCTGTGCTTTCCTTCCCCACCAGTCCACCTTGGATTCCATGCAGGTACAGTCTGTGCATGCCGTCCACATTCTGGGTGTCCTCTCCCCGTCCCTCTCCTAGCTCTTCCCTCAGCGACCAACTCTGATATCCAACAGAGGGGCCATGGCTGATGGAGGACCTGAGACTCTACAGATAGGCCGGAGAGCTTACAGGGAACTTGGGCTGCCCCCTCATCCCAAACCTGCAACTGAACTTGGCAGAGGCAGGGCCTTCCCCTCCTGTTGTCTTAGACCATGAGGAAGTTTGTCACCCATTGACTCGTGTTCCTATGACATGGTCAGTGGGGGAGCCCTTGATCTAGAGACTTGCCTGGTAATTGAGAAAGGGTCATGAGTACTGACCCATTCTATCCGAAGCCGTCCTTAGCTTCCCGTGGGACCTCTGGCCCACCCCTCTGAGGGTGGGGTCACTGCCTATGGGAGAATAACTAGGGGTGGGGCTAGTTGTTGGTGGTGATGGGTTGAAGAGACCTCTTTGGCCTATAAAGCATTCTGAGGCAAGAGTGTCACTGGCCTGAGTCTGAGAGTTGGTGCCCTGGATTGGTGCTCAGGCTGGGGGAGGGGGAGACATGTGGGTAAACAGAAGCCTGATGTGGCACTATGTAGAGCTGGCAGAGCTAGCTTTGCCAGGCCTGGTAAATCACGGTGGCTCTTGTTTCAGGCCCGGGTTCGAGAGCTCGAGGGCCAGTGCCGCAGCCAAACTGAGCGCTTCAGCCTCCTGGCTCAGGAGCTCCAGGCCTTCCGTCTGCACCCAGGCCCCCTGGATCTGCTTACTTCTGCCCTGGGCTGTAGCGCCCTTGGGGACCATCCACCACTCCACTGCTGCTGTTCTACCCCTCAGCCCTGCCAGGGGTCCGGCCCCAAAGGTAAGGGGTCCCCTAGTGGCATTGGTCTGGAATCCTTAGATCTGGGGACCTTTGTACAGTGTACGGAGTTCAAGACTAGAGGCCAGCCAGTTGTCCAAAGTCACATGGCAATCTAAAGACATGCCTCATTCAAGTCAAGATCTTGGGCCACTCTTCTGCCTCCAACTGGGAGTTGGGCCCTACCAATCAGTATCAGGGTCTTAGGAAGCGTAGAGAACTAAAGGTCAGTCAGATCCGGTGGCCCCTTCTCTTACCAGCCAATCGGAGTTAGCGTGTTGCTTTAACCTCTCTAAGTGACAGGTTTTCCTAAGCCACAAGGCAGGAAGAAGTCAATGCATTTCATCAAGCGCTCTGAGGAGTCTAATATATATGAATCACAGTGAGTTTCTCCTCAGATGTTTCCCTTATTGTTAGGGAATCTGGGTATAAAGGCCAGATGTCCACATCCAAGAAGCTCCACCCCGTCTCCCCAGGTCCCTCCTCAGACCACTTGGCATCTTCTCTTTAGACCTTGACCTCCCGCCGGGCTCCCCAGGACGCTGTACCCCCAAATCTTCTGAGCCTGCTCTTGCTCCTCTTACTGGAGTCCCTCGAAGGACAGCTAAGAAGGCAGAATCTCTTTCTAACTCTTCTCGCTCCGAGTCCATCCACAACAGCCCCAAGTCATGCCCCACACCAGAGGTTAGTGCTGGGCCAGGGACTTTGGGCACCGGTGCTGTGGAAGGAGTTAGCTGCTTACTGATCCCGAGCTGGGATGTAGAAGGCCTGTGGGCTCCTCTTGTGTGCAGGAACTCAGGTGGAGCCTGCTCTTCAGAGCCTATCAGCGGCATCTCTCTGGGGTCCAGGTAGGCCCAAGAGTCTTGGGCTGAGTGGAGGAGACAGTTTGGCGCCTGATTCACATAACAAACCGGTTGCTCATGTGAGAAAGAGCTCAGGCTCCTGGATTCAGATCCCAGCTTTGTCTTGGGAGAGTCACACGCAGTGTCTTCTGGGCTTTGCTTTCCTTATCTGTATAGTGGTGTTAACAAACCTGCCTTGTAAGATTGTCCTGAGGGTTGCGGCTCAGCAAGGGGGTACCAGGAGATGCCCAGCATATGGCTGCTGCGGTCATTACCTACTTCACGCACAGCTCTCTTGATCACTTTGGCCCTCTTTCTACCTACGAACCCTGCAAAGCTGGGTGGGCAGACCCTGTGCAGCAACACCCCTGACCTGGGTTTCAGCAAATGGTAAACCCAGCCCTGGGCCTCTGCTGCCCCCTGGTGGGATGGAATGATGGTGCTGGTTCGGGGCGAGCCTCAGTGCAGCCCAAGTTCCAGTGGGGTTGAAGCGGGAGGTACAGTCACAGGGATGAAAGAGGGGGTGGGGATCTCCAGGACCTCTTCCTTCTTGCTTCCAGTTCTTTACAATTGAGATGATTTGCTGAGTTTCTGCCTTAGCGAGTCACACTGTTGCCGATGCTCCCCTTTGACCTGGCCGTGAGTCAGGCGTTGTTTTATTTCCTCGGTTGGAGCCAGAATTCAGGGAAAGGTCTAAGTTGTCCTCACACCCCCAGACGAGGACAGCTGTGTGCGTCACAGACCTTCTATCTCAAGTCTGGTTTAGAAAATGTCAGGCCCTGTTGCCTTGCAGTATACGTTTCGAGGTCCCTTCTCAAAGCCCAGGCTGCTCTGTCTTTGGCCCTGGGCCTTGGGCCCTAGACCCTTAGGAGGAACCAGCTGTTTCTTCCTGCCCCAGGTGGACACAGCCAGTGAGGTAGAGGAGCTGGAGGTAGACAGTGTCTCCCTGGTCCCAGTAGCTCCGGAGGGCAGTGCAGGAGGAGCCAGGATCCAGGTCTTCCTCGCACGCTACAGGTGAGTCTCTCTTGCTCACTCTGCCACCCTCAGCATGGGGATACATGGAGGACAGGTATGGAGAAAGATGGAGACCCATGGATGAAATGGAAGGTGGGGCGAGGGTCCCGGCTGGACAACACGCTTACAGCATCTTTGAGCCGTGGTGGGTACCAGGAGTGCTCTATTTGGCTAGAGTAGAAACCACATCTCCGGAAAGGCTTAGCGCCTGACTGCGGAAAGCTGGGTAGGGAGCTGGAATGTCAGCTAATGTGTTCTTCCTCCTTTGCTACTACCCCAACAGCTACAACCCCTTTGAGGGTCCCAATGAGAACCCAGAGGCTGAGCTCCCACTGACAGCCGGCGAGTATATCTACATCTATGGCAGCATGGATGAGGATGGCTTTTTTGAAGGTAGGGACAGTGGTAAGGGTCACCCTGTCCAGTCACCTGCCTTTAATTTCCTGTCTTCGAAGACCTCTCTCCTTCCTGTGCGCTTCTCCGAACGCTCAGTCCACCCCAGCTTTTCAGACTCGGCTACGAGATGCTCTGAGATTTGAGACAGCCAGCAGGGAAAGAGAGGGTGACTGACTTGGAGAAGGCCAGGGTGTCTAACAGTCCAGATGCTAGAGAGAGTGTAAACGGGGTACTTTGGCCGGATTAATTGTTGTGCTAATAGGCAGAGAATGGCAGTGTTTAACATGGGTGCAGTCAGGGATCTGTCTGATCCACGGGGTGCTGGACTCCAGTCAGCTACGGGGACGGAGGGTCATGTCCGGTTCCCACATGGTCTGAGCAGGTGGTGGGTAGGACTGAGCTGCAGGGAGGTTGTCCCGCTCCTGAAGGGAACCACGGGGCTCAGCATGCAGCTCAGGCAGGTGTCTCACTGAGACCAGGTCAGCTGGAAGAACCTGCAGAGGCAGTGAGTGGCCACAGGACCCTCCTCCAAGTGTGCTCCTGGCTGTCTCCACTCGACTCGTCCTCCAACACTGGGGATGGCTAGTGGGGTGAGGGGTGCTTGTAGCATGGCAAAGACCGCAGCTGTGTGTAGAGATGCAGGAGAGGGGTCGGAGCTGAGTGAACAGCAAGAGCTCTGAAGCCTGCCCAGTTCCGTTCCTGGGGCCCCACGAGCAGCTTCTGGGAGTGTTGATTCCAAAGAGCTGGACTCGGCACAAGGGGAGTCATATTTATCTCTTCATGTGCTTGTTTATTTTGATATCTGGTGTTCCTGGGGTTGATGCCCTCTTCCAGTTTTTTAGCACAGGATCCCATTAGGTTTTCCAGACTGACCTTGAACTTGGTTTGTATCCAGGTTAGCCTTGAACTCTTACGCCTCCTGTCTCAACCTCCCAAGGAGCTGGGATTGCAGGCCTGTGCTCCCAGACCTAGTTCTTGCGTATCTTAATATGTGTATGGGCCTGTCTGCGTGCCTGTACTTGTACCGAGGGGAACAGCAGAAGGTGTCAGATCCCCTGGAACTGGAGTTACAGATGACTGTGAGCCACCAGGAGGGTGCTGGGAACCAAGCCTGGGTCCTCTGCAAGAGCAGCAAGCGGAACGCAGCAAGTGCTCTTAACTTCTGAGACATCGGAAATATGGTGTGTGTTTGTTTGTTTTGAGACAGGCTCTCGCAATGTAGCCCAGGCTAGCCTAGAATTCACTATGTGGACCAGGCTGGCCTCTGACTCACTTTTTTCGGCCACATCAGTCCACTCTCTGCATCTACAGTCACTTTACCTCCTCCTTTTCTCTGTCTCTCCTTTTGTCTGTCTTTTTGTCATTAAATCAGGGCCCCCCCAGGCAATCTGGGATCAAGGTACTTAAGTTAGTTTTATCTGCACAGATACTTTTCCAGATGAGGTAATGTTCTCCGGTTCCAGGGACTGGGGAACATGGCCGTATTTTAGGGGGCCACTAGTCAACCTACCGTGGCTCTTATGATGTTATCGTTACGTTGTTATTTTAAGTACCCTTTGTTTTTCTTCTCATCTGAGCAGAAAAGAGGGGACGGAACCTAACATACCCCTGGGGAATTTCCCCAGGCGCCCCGAAGCTCAGCCTACTCTCTGCTTCATCTTCCTCACAAAGGGACCACCCAGTGTCTGCTCCCCCGAGAGCCAGAGCCGTTCTCCGCTTTTATATTTGTATGCTCTGCTTCTTCTCCCTTGCTGTCCCTTAAAAAGATGGCAAATGTTTTTAAGAACTCCCCCACCACATCTTTAGGACCAACGCCCCTAACAAAGGCACACTGGGCACTGCCTGGACGGGTGCCAGCTGTGCTCCTGGATATAGGCTTGCAGGTCCTGACCCTTTCCCTTTCCAGGTACCGCAAGTGCTCTTCACTGTCACTTCTTCCCCGATGAGGTGGTTTCCCCCTCTTTTTGTGGGCATCTGTTTTTTTTACAAAGAGAAGTTGAGGGGCTCCAAAGCCCCTAATTCTCAGGCCTGTGTAAAATCTACTGCAGTCTCCCCGACTCCTCCCCTTCCTTCTGATACAGGGTCCCAAGTAGTCCAAGCTGGCTCCCGATTCATTCTCTAGCTCAGTGTGACCTTGGACTCCTCATCTTCCCGCCTTCACCTCTCAAATGCTCCAGCATTTGATGTGTACCTAGATCTTTAGAGGAAAGGATTTGTTTATTCTTGGACCATTTCACAGACGTGTACCACACATCCTGGCCCCTCACCCTTGCCAATCCCTCTTCCCTTCCACCAGGTCTGCATCTCACTTTCAGGTCCATTTGTGACCCACTGTGTTTAACCAGGTCCATTCGCGCGGACACGGGTATGAAGAGAAACTCACCAGGGGCTACATCACTAAAGACGGGGACTTCCTAACCCCCGGCATCCATTCGCTCCACTGGGTGGGAGTGGGGTCCTATGGCCCGCCCTCCTTTTAATATTTCTCTCTCTATGTGTGAATGACAGTGTGTGGGTGTTTGTGTGTGCATGTGTGTGTGTGCGCCTGTGTGCCAGAAGGCCAGAAGATGACATCAGATCCTCTGGAGCTGTTGTGGGTTCTGGGAACTGAACTTGTGCCCTCTGCAAGAGCAAGCAAATGTTCTTAACTGATGAGCCATCCTCATTTTTAGTGTTGTTGTTTTATTTTGTTTTTCAAGACAGAGTTTCTCTGGCTGTCCTGGGGAACTCTCTCTGTAGACCAGGCTGGCCTCAGACTCATAGAGATCCACCTGCCTCTGCCTCCTGAGTGCTGGGATTATAAATGTGAGCCATCACCACCTGGCAAAAGAGATTTATTTATTTTATTTTTTTCTGTGGCTTTTTGTTATGTCTCTATGAGGGTGTCAGACTGGAGTTATAGACAGTTGTGAGCTGCCATGTGAGTGTTGGAGATTGAACCTGGGTCCTCTGGAAGAGCAGTCAGTGCTCTTAACCACTGAGCCGTCTCTCCAACCCCTCATGAACCACCCTCATTTTTGAGATAGCTTTTCGCTATATGATATAGGCTAGCCCTAACTTCCCATCCACCTGCCTCTGACCTACTGAGAGCTGAGATCATAATATACTATCACCACTCCCAGATGCTTCAGAGTTTTAATATATAAGTTTCTAAATATGTGAAATACATCAAGAGGGGCTGGAGGGGGGGTGCTGGAGAGATGGCTCAGAGGTTAAGAGCACTGGCTGCTCTTCTAAAGGTCCTGAGTTCAATTCCCAGCAACCATGTAGTGGCTCGTAACCATCTATAATGAGATCTGGTGCCCTGTTCTGGTATGCAGGTATGCATATAGGCAGAACACTATATACATAATAAATAAATCTTTAAAAAAGGGGGGAGGCTAGGGGTGTGGCTCATTTGGTAGAGCATCTGCCTACCATGAGCAAAGTTCTGGGTTCAGTCCCCAGGGTTGCATAAAACCATGGGTGATGCACCATTGTTATCCTAGTATTTGTGAGGAGTGTATGTGTGTGATCAGAAGCTCATAATCATCCTGGGTTACACAGTGAGTTCAGGGCCATTCTGGCAACATGAGATCACAACAGAATAAAGCAAAACAAAACATCAAAGGCCGCTGCTATGAATGTCTACATGCCTACCACCTCGATTGCACAGCCGTCTGCACCTTGCCACGTTTGCCTGACTTGTATGGAGGTGGAAAAAAAAAACTATTTTTAAAGTAGATTATGGATGTCATGACATTTTCCCCTAGAAATACTTCGGTATTTGCTGCTTTAGAATGCAGATGTTCTCGTAGTTAGGTCCTTGCGGTGCCAGCATCACCTGGGAGCTAGTGAGAAGTACTGAAACCCAATGCTTCCCATAATGGACTTACTTAGGATCTGAATTTATAAAAAAAAAAATCTGTAGGTAATCCATATGCACATTAAGATTTAAGAGGCAATGCCCTGTGTGATGAAAACCTAGTCACCACATCTGTGAAAGCTGATAGTAGCTCTCTAATTAAAATCTTGGTTGCCCTCGTGTCTCAAAATCACCACCAGGTGAAGGTTGACTGCCATCAGGTACTTACCAAGTAGCTGTTGGGGAAATGCATTACCAGATCAGCTTTTCTTTTGCTTCTTCTTTGTTTGTCTTCCCTTTCCCTGCCCTCCCTCTGCCAGGGGAACTCATGGATGGCCGAAGGGGTCTGGTCCCCTCCAATTTTGTAGAGCGTGTGTCTGATGATGACCTCCTGACCTCCCTCCCTCGGGAGCTGGCCGATTTGTCACACAGCTCTGGCCCTGAGCTCAGTTTCCTGAGCGGAGGTGGGGGTGGCTGCAGCAGTGGGGGACATAGCCAGCCCAGACCAGAGGAGGAAGAGGCTGCAGGAGACGAACTCAGTCTGAGCCCCCCACCAGAGGGACTGGGCGAGCCCCTGGCTGTGCCTTATCCCCGCCGTATCATGGTCCTCAAGCAGCTAGCCCACAGTGTGGTGCTGGCCTGGGAGTTGCCTCCTGAGAGAGTAGATCTACGTGGCTTCCATGTCTTTGTCAACGGGGAACTTCGTCAGGCCTTGGGGCCTGGAGTCCCCCCCAAAGCTGTGCTTGAAAATTTGGACCTGCGGGCTGGGCCCCTCCATGTCTCTGTCCAGGCCCTGACCAGCAGGGGTAGCTCAGATCCTCTTCGATGTTGCCTGGCTGTGGGTGCTGGGGCTGGAGTGGTACCCAGCCAGCTACGGATCCATCGGTTGACAGCCACGTCCGCTGAGATCGCCTGGGTGCCAGGGAACAGCAACTTGGCCCATGCCGTCTACCTCAATGGAGAAGAGTGCCCACCTGCTCGTCCCAGCACCTATTGGGCAACCTTTTGTCACCTGCGGCCGGGCACGCTGTATCAGGCCCGAGTGGAGGCTCAGATCCCATCTCAGGGGCCTTGGGAACCAGGCTGGGAGAGGCCAGAGCAGCGAGCTGCCACTTTGCAGTTCACCACCCTTCCAGCAGGTATGTACATGTGTCCCCAAAACCCAGGAGGCCAGGCCACCAGTGCTTGTGGGGAGTTCGGGGCGTCACATGCCTTCTCAGGGATGTAGCTACCATCTTCTTTGGGAAAGAACCCTCCACTGCTTTGCTTGTACCCCACATCTCCCAGGCCTGCCCGATGCCCCGCTGGATGTACAGGTTGAACCAGGGCCCTCTCCTGGAATCTTGATGATCAGTTGGCTCCCTGTGACCATTGACGCAGCCGGTACCTCCAATGGCGTCCGGGTCACAGGCTATGCCGTCTACGCTGATGGGCAGAAGGTATGGCTTGGGGCCTCCACAGCAACTTCAACCCGAACGGCAGCATGTGGGTCCTTCCTCGCCCTGTTTAGTTAGAAGCCTGTCTTCCTGGCCTCTGGGCACTGTGTAGTAAACTGGTCAAGGGCATGGGTGTCGGCAGCCCTCGAGGGATTGAAATGCCTCCACTCTGAAGCCAGGGGACTAAGGAAAGGGCTTGGGGGGAATTCGGGCTCGACGCCGGCAGCCAGCCCTCCCGCCCTCACACTTGGCTGCCTTTGCCTCCCTTCCCTGTTTTCCCTCTTCCCTGTAGATTATGGAGGTGGCTTCCCCCACGGCAGGCAGTGTGCTGGTGGAGGTGTCCCAGCTGCAGCTGCTGCAGGCCTGCCATGAGGTGACTGTACGCACTATGTCACCCCATGGCGAGTCCACTGACTCCATCCCGGCCCCTGTTGCCCCGGCCCTGGCGTCTGCCTGCCAGCCAGCCAGGATGTCCTGTCTCTCACCACGACCAAGCCCAGAGGTCAGAACACCCCTTGCTTCGGTCTCCCCGGGGCTTGGGGATGCCAGCTTTCCCGTCCGGCATCCTGTCCCCCATGAAACTCAAGATCCCCCTGCTAGCCTTTCCAGGGAAATGTCCAAGGGACCCCAGGAGGAGCCTCCAGCCCCTTGCTCTCAGGTACTTACCTGCTGGATGGGAAGCCGGAAGTGCAAAGTTGAAGGGAGGGTTAGAGTTTGGGCTCATTCTCGATGCCAACCTTTCCAGGAAGAGGCTGGGGCAGCTGTGCGGGGCACCTCAGAAGAGAAGCAGGCTGTCGAGCCAACCCTGGGCCTGGAAGGCCCTGGCCCTGTGGCTCCCTCCCTGGCTAAGCAAGGAGGGGAATGCGCTTCAGGAGAGGCTGGCCCCACACCTTGCTCCACCCAAGGAGAGCCGACCCAGAAGGAGCCAAGCCCTGAGGCCTGCCATGGAGGAGATCTGGGCTCAGAGCGGAAACCCAGAACTGAGGTAGAGGTTGGAGACATGCCGTGTAGAAACAAGACTCATCCCTCTGCACTGTGTCAGCCCCTCTGCTTGTCCTCTGCTCTGCTCTGGCTTAGACACCTTTGTTTGTGTTACGTATGTGCATCTTTGTCACATCCTTCTGTTTGTCACCTGCTTCTCTCTCTTCCTTACCTTCCTGTACCCCTACCATTGCACTTTCTGGCCCCGTTCTCTCCTCCTTTGTCAAGACCCTTTCCGATTCTGGCCGGGGCTGACCCTGCCTGGAGCCCTTCCTGATTTTCCTTCCTACCTCTGCTCCTTTTCTTTCAATTTGCTATTTCTGTTTGGAGATAGGAGCTCCTTTTGCAGTCCAGCCTGGCCTGAACATCACTGTGTAGCTTAGGCGGGGCCGTCACCTCCCGCCTTAGCCTTGTGAGTGCAAGGAGCCCACCCCTAAGCATCTGTCTTGCCTTATATAGAAAGAAGAGATGTCGGAGCTTGGAGTTGGCCTGGCGAATTCCCTGGTAGATCACAGCCGCAACTCAGACCTGTCAGACATCCAGGAGGAAGAGGAAGAGGAGGAGGAAGAGGAAGAGGAACTGGGTTCCAGGCCTTGTTCCTCCCAGAAGCAGGTTGCTGGCAACCACATGAGGGAGAAAGGAGCCAAGGTAATGGGGTGGGGAGGAGCTGGTCCCCAGACCTCGGGCTCCGAGAGCCTCCACTCCCACGGCAGCTGCTCCAGCAAGTGTAGGTGTGTGGCCTGGGTCCTGTGCCAGGCAGTGGATGGCAAGAAGCTCAGGGTTCTGCCCTGCTAAAGAGTGGGGGAGGGAAGCGCTTCTCATACCTCACTCCTAGTCTCTCAGATGTAGCACCCTAGTCCTGGGAAGCCTTCTCAGAGCCTTGTGCTAGGGGAGAGGATGGAGAATTCTCTCTCTGGCTCTCCCCGGCTTGCTCCCTCATGCTCCTGCCCAACAGGGACCGAAGTCATCCTGGGTTCAGTCACGTGTGTGACTTTGGTCCAGCCGCTTGCCCCTCTGATTCTTTCCTCTTGGCAGGAAGCTAAGGGAAGGCTGGGTGTGTGGCCCCCAACCCCGTGTCCTCATTCGAGGGCAAAGGTCCCAGACCTCTCACCTTTCTCGTGGACCTCTCTTCCCTGCTGCTTTCTTCTCCTCACTCCCAGCCCCAGCCTGACCCCTTTTGTGAGACTGACAGCGACGAGGAGATCTTGGAGCAGATCCTAGAGCTGCCTCTCCAGCAGCTCCGAAGCAAGAAGCTGTTCAGCATCCCGGAGGAGGAGGAAGAAGAGGATGAGGAGGAAGAGCGGGAGAAACCAGGGCCCAGCAGCTCTTCCCGAGCCCCTAGCCAGCCTGAAGTTGCATTACTAGGGCTGGACTGTGACAGCAGTCAGCCCCAGGGACCTGGCCTGTGTCCCTTGTCTCCTGAGCTCTCTGGGGCCAGGGAGCAGTTGGAAGACATGCTGGGAGTGGTTGGTGGAAACAGCCGGAGGAGAGGAGGTGGCTCTCCCGAGAAGCCCCCAAACCGCAAGCGGCCTCAGGATCCCCGAGAACACTGCAGCCGGCTCCTTGGCAATGGCGGGCCCCAGACCTCTGCGCGGCCAGGCCCTCCACGGGAGAGGGCCGGCCTCCCTGTGATTGAGGGCACCAGGGTTGGACAGGAGGCTGGTGGGAGAGGGCGGCCGGGTCTTTCCCGGAGGTGTCCCCGTGGCCCTGCTCCAGAATCCGGCTTGGTCAGCTGCCTCTCCCCAAAGTGTCTGGAGATCAGCATTGAGTATGATTCTGAGGATGAGCAGGAGGCGGGCAGCGGGGGTGTCAGCCTCAACAGCTCCTGCTACCCCACAGACGGGGAGACCTGGGGCACAGCAGCTCTAGGAAGGCCCAGGGGACCTCTGAAGGTCAATTCAGGCCCCAATCCCTACCTGCGCCTCCCGGCCTGGGAGAAAGGGGAACCAGAGCGGAGAGGCCGCAGTGCGACGGGCAGAACCAAGGAGCCACCCTCCCGGGTCTGTGCCCACTCCCCGCTCTGGGCGGCCCCCTGCCTGCTGCTGCCTGGTGGCTCTGCTTGCTGCCCACCAGCCACTCCCATTCCACGCTGCCACCTCCATCAGCAGAGGTGGGGCCGGGCTTCCGGGCTCCCTCACCTGTCGCCTCCCACCTACATTCCACTGCTTTCTGCTTCTGCTGAAAGGAACCGGGATGCACAATATTCTGTTATCACTGGCCGCCACCTTGGTCAGTGTGGCCCTTTCCTCTGAGTAGCTAGCTGTGCCTTCGAAACTTGACTGTGATGCCATGTCCAGAGAGTCACCAGCCCTGATGCTGACGGGAGACTGTCCTCTCACATTCTCCTTGGCCACCCCAGGCCCCTCTACTGCACACATCTATTGGGGAGCCAGGGCCTCCTGCCTGTCCTCCCGCCATGGGGGTGTCTGGGGCCTCAGTGAGGCTGGGCCAGGCCCCTGGAGAGGAATGCTGTGCTCCTGTTCTGCTGTGTCGCTTACGCTGCTGCCGGGGCCAGAGCCAGGGAGCGTGGGCCACCACGGGGATAGAAAGTCATCTCTGCCATCTGTTGCCCTCTCTTTGCAGGCAACAGAGACTGGGGAGTCCAGAGGGCACGACAACTCTGGACGGAGAGGACCCCAGAGGAGAGGGGCCCGGGCGCCTAGGCCTGGTACCACTGAGCTGGGTGAGCATCTAATTGTGGCTGGGGGCAGATTCAAGGAAGCTTTTTCCTACCTCGGCTAAAGCTCACTGCTCTGTCCCGAATGCTCTCCACAGCCCCTCCAAGGAGCCCCCAAGAAGCACCGGTTCATCAGGATCTGCCTGTGAGAGTCTTCGTGGCTCTGTTTGACTATGACCCTGTATCAATGTCACCCAACCCTGACGCCGGAGAAGAGGAACTGCCCTTCAGGGAGGGCCAGCTCATCAAGGTGACTGACTCCCCTCTGAGGCCAGAGCTCCAGTCTCTAGCCGACATCTCATCTTCTGAGTTTCTCGTGCATAGGGTTGGGAGAGGGCTGGAGAGTATGGCTTCTAGAACCAGACAATGGGATTTGGACACGGCTTTGAGTGGTTTGCAGAACTTATCAAGCCCTCAGTTTCCTCTACGGTAGAGCGGGAATGGTCCTCGTGACCTCACAGGCTTGCCTGTCAGGTCCACTCTGACCTGCAAAAGATTCAAGGTACACATGGCACATCTGCCTGCCACATGCTCAGCACAGTGGGACTATTTGCTTGTTAATACAGAATTTTTTTTTATTACTCCCCTAAGTATTGATGAGAGGCTTTTTGCCGTCTTCTGGGACTTGAGAGATCCAGTCTGGGTGCTTTGAGGGAAAGCTGTATGACGGTGGTGGTGGGGATTGCAGAAAGAGGTGACTGTCTTACATTCCTCTTAGTCCTTAGTCTGTTGTTTCCTGTCTCCTCTGTCCCGGTCTACAGAAGAGAGCACTCTTCTGCTGTTCCAAGTGGGGCACTACCAGGCTTCAGGGCAGGGGCATAAGGTGGGGGAGGGCAGAGCTAGCATTGAGACAACTGGTCTTTGCTTCCAGGTTTATGGAGACAAGGATGCTGATGGTTTCTACCGGGGTGAGAGTGGGGGTCGCACAGGCTACGTCCCCTGCAACATGGTGGCCGAGGTGGCTGTGAGCGGCGCATCAGGGAGACAGCAGCTGCTGCCTCGGGGCTTCTTGCCCCCAAACGTTCCCACTGAGGGCTCGGGTATGGCCTGCCACTGTCCCTCACCCATCACCAGCCACCCTTGGTTTTAATCTAGTCCCATCCTAAAAGATCTGTCTGTCTGGGGTGGTTCAAGGTGCCCCATTTGTCCTGAGTTTAGTGTGGCCACTCAAGGCTGGCATGCCTGCCCCTGCCCCTCGCCCCTTCTGCAGCTGGCCCCAGGATGTGGCCTATTGAAGAGATGACGATGATATACTTTAGAGTCAGCTTGGCTCTTAATGCATTCACGAAGTGCAGGCCCTTAAATGAGCTCACGTATGAAATGCAAAAAATGAAATAAAAAATAAGAAAGAAACTAGTTCGGATAGCTTAGGGGGCCAGGGGCCTGGCTTAGAGTTCTTACCTAGTGAGCAAGGCCCTGCACTACAAAACAACCAAGACTGGGGAACCTTGGGAGAATCCTCTAGTCTGGCCTATTTCCCCACTCCTGCCTCAGTTCCTCTCTCTGATCTATCTGCCTTCCTCAACCAGGGAACGGACCCTCTATATATTCCTCAGCCCACACGACTGGGCCTCCCCCCAAGCCTCGTCGGTCCAAGAAAGGTAAGACCCCGGCATCCTGTGGTATCTACGACCATTGTGTAGGTTTGGGGTGTGTCAGCCCTGTGTGACCCGACAGACACTTGTAGGATTTTGAATAGACAGAGGGATTAAACTAGACCCTCCCCATACCTACCACCCCTAGTGGGGGGGAGCCTTGTTCTGGCTCTGTGCACCCTGAAGCATGTTGCTCGCTGGCCCTGGGTCAGGCCTGTACCGATGTTCTGAGCATCTGTCCTCCTGTGTGTCCTTCATGGGAGGGTGAGCATTCTGTTTGCCCTGCACCACCCCAGCCTCGGACAAAGAGGGAAAGGCAGGCAGGATTCAGAGACACCTTCTCTCCACAGTGGAGCTGGAAAGCCCTGCACAGCCCTGTCCAGGTGAGGAGCTGTCTCTGGGCAAGGGTGTCTGGGGAAGGCCCCACTCTTCAGGAGTGATGGCAGTGGCGTGGTGGGGAATTGGGGGGCGGGCAAATGGCTTCAATGTGGAGGACAGTATATGGAGGAGTTCGGAAGCACCTTCACTCTCTCTACAGGTCCTCCCAAGCTGATCCATTCTGCTGTCCCCAAAACCTCCCGACCTATGGTGGCTGCATTTGACTATAATCCCCGAGAGAACTCCCCCAATATGGATGTGGAGGTGAGGACCCTCCTCCAGTGATGGGGAACGGGTTGGGGTCACGAGGCCTTCCCAGGACTGACGTCTACCTCCTTCTCTCCCAACAGGCGGAGCTGCCCTTCAGGGCAGGGGACGTCATTACTGTGTTTGGGGATATGGATGATGATGGCTTCTACTATGTAAGACCCTTGTGGGAAAGAAAGGTGTATTGTCCTCTGGTTCACCAGCTGGGCCAGCCTATGGCAAGGGATCCTGGCAGAAGGCTGCAGTAATGAGCTGGGTTACTTCCTTTAGTGGTGCTGCTGGCCTCAGCCTGTTCCCCAGAGTTTCAGGGCCAAGCGGACAGGACTGGGGCCTCCTTCTTAGTCTCACCAGCATCTCCTCCTCAGGGGGAACTGAATGGACAAAGGGGCCTGGTTCCATCCAACTTCCTGGAGGGCCCTGGGCCTGGAGCAGGTGGCCCAGAGTCTGGGACATCACAAGCTGACGGTCAGGTCAGTGAGGAGCTGGGCTGCCAACTCAGTATTTCCCCTCTACCCTGCTGGTGTGCTAGGGCTGGGAGAGTGGCAGGAAAGTCCCAGAGGCTGAGTCCGTGCTACAGAGGAACACTTTGTGCCCCCCAGAGGAGGCTTCCACCAGGCCACCCTTACCTAGTACAAGCCCCTGTCTGAAGATCAGTGATGGCAGGAACCCTGATTCCCAGGCCATCTGACCCAACTGGTGAGAGCCAGGGGCCAATGCAAGTGAGGAGCCCCATGGAAAAGGATCCCTGCCACTAGCCAGCCATTCAGGGTGCTCTCACCTGCTGGGTCCTCCTGCCTCCCAGGTACCAGGTACCTGCAAGCTCCAGCTTCCTGGGTTCTCTTTACATTCGTCTTCTCGGGATGGGTGGGACTCGGAGAGCAGAAGGATGTGAATGGGGCCAAGCTTCAAACAGAAACCCCACACAGTGGCCACAGACGTAAAGGCTGTGCCAAGCAGGAGCCGCCAGGTACCCGGGCCACTGGGCGCTGACTGACGGAGAGCATGCAGGCCTGCCGGTAACCCATCTCCTCTCTTTGTTCCCTGTTCTCAGAGAACGAGGAGGAGAAGAGTCCAGTGCTAGATGGAGATAGATATTTGTAGAGAGAGCAACATGTAAGTGGGGGAGTTGACCCCCGTGCTTCATGTCATCTCCATTCCCCACCTTGGTGTAACCAGATTGTTTCAAACGGAGCTGACCTAGCTTTCTACTTTCTTCAAGGAACGGGGGAGGGAGACCCTGCCATGATCCAGGCGCGGGTATGGGCTGTTCACTCTCCCCGCCTTGCCTTTACCCTGGACAGTGCCAGCTCGCTGTCACAGGATGACACATCAGACTCCTCATATTCTGTCGTGCAGCTTATAGAGCCTTATGTGATGTTCACGTTATGACTCACGGTATTATGATACCATATGGCTGTGGTATTATAATATTGCAATTATTATTGGTGACACAGTAATGTCACCAGTAATAATAGTCTTCCCACCCTGGTCCCCCGTGATTCAAACTGTTAGACTATCAGACACATGCTTTTATTCCTGGCTCCCTTTTATCCTGCTTAGAACTTGAATAGTTGAAACCCATAGAGATCCTCAAGCTATCCTTTGGGGCTCAGGGAACCCTTCTTTTTCTGGGAAAGCTAGGACTTGGCTGTAAATTTATTGACCTCTAAGACTGGACAGACTGACTCTGTAGCTGTCCTTTGGTTTTCTCTGCCAACTCAGGCATGGCGATGGTGGCAGCAGCGATGTTTGGTTGTTTACCAAGTCCCCAGGCTCTGGTCTGGGCTTTGTGGTTGGCTTTGGCCAGGAGATTGCCAGGCTCTTGGCAGCAGTTAGGGCAGGAGGGAGAGAGGAGACAAAATGCAGTTTGACGAGAGTTGACAAGGCCGTGCGCAGGTCCAGGCGAGGCTCAGTTGGGAGCAGCTTCCTGGTGGTTACCCTGTTTGCCTGATTTCCTGCTCTTAGATCGCCAGAGAGCACTGCCTGGTGGGGCTGAGACAGGAGGATGGCTCAGCCTTTTGAATGGAGCAGGAAGGAGGGTTGGTAGAAAGGTGCTGTGGGAGGGGCTGCCTGACCGTCTCCCAGGGGTCATTCAGGGTAGAGCCTCTCTCTGGAGTGGAACCTGTCTTCTTCCTTGAAGACCCCTGGGGCACTGTGCTCACTGCCTTGATGGGAATGCTCCAGCTTTTTGTCTGTGAGGTGCTGTGGGTACTAGCACTCGAAGTGTCTTTGTCCTCGCTCTTCCTCCATGGTGGAAGAGATGACATAAGGGAAGGTAAGTCAGCTTGGCGCCTGCAAGTCAGGTCAGTGGGGTCAGTGAGGCCCCAAGAAGGAAAGGGGCACACCCAGGGCTACCAGTGACAAAGTAGAGCTCAGACTCCGTCCATGGCACTTTCTTCAGTAGGCAGGGCTCTCATCACCTCCCTTCACCTTCGTGCTGTGTGTGTCTGTCTGTCTCTCTTTGTGTGTCTGTCTGAGTGTGTGTCTCCGTGTGTGTATGTCTATGTCTCTGTGTGTGTATCTTTATGTGTGTGTGAATCTGCATGTGTGTACCTGTGTCAATGGGGTGTATCTCTATGTGTCTGTGTGTGTCTCTGGGTGGGCGTATCTGGGGGACAGTGGCAGGTCTGTGAGAGAAGAACAGAGGAGCAGAGGCATCGGTGGGAGAGAGCTTGCCCTGGTCTTACAGCTTTTTCTCACATTCCAGGACCCTGGAAATACCATACAAGGGCCGCCAGTGCCCCAAGGCTGGCACTGTGCCCTCAGCTCTGGAAGTTCCTCCTGGGCCAAACTGGGGGAGCCCCAAGGCATAGCTGAGAAGAAGCAGGGTCTCCTCTTCAAAGGAAAGGAACTCCTCAGAAAGCTGGGCTTCAGGAAGGAGTGATGCTTCCTGCAGGTGGAAGTGGCCCCTGGAGGCTCCAGATCAACTCAGTGGCTGGACAGGAAAACCCAACCGACCCGAAACGCCTGTTCTCTGAGCAAACACTGGCACTCACAGGGACCCAGGGGACCTGGTGAGGGTGGGACGACACACATCCTCAGTGAGGAGCCCTCTAGATGAACTCTTCCAGGAGGGAACTGAGCCCCAGAGTAAGTAATCAAGCGCCAAGCACTATCAGATCAGGACTGGACCCTCTCCTCTGGATTCCCAGTCCATCCTCCTCATCTGTTCCCGGCTTCCTGCCATGCTCTGCTGGTCCCTGTTTGGCCTTCCCTGCTCCAGGATGGGCCCCTGAGCGGAGGCATGGGGCCATTCTAACCATGGCCTTGGCTGTCCTCCCTCCATCTTCCCTCCCCTGAAGGAACGTTTGCACTGGAGTGTCCCCTGGGGCGGGGGGCAGAGCCATGTATATATGTATATACTCAGTGCCTCAGTCCAGCTCCTCCATCTGCTTCACCACACAGGTCAGGGGAGGAGAAAGGCCATGCCAAAGCGGGCCTGACCCCGCCCCATAGTGCCCCACCCCTCCCTGCCCAGGCCACCTGGCCTCTGTGTCATCCCATCCCCCGAGCCCAGGGGACCAGGGGGCAGAAAGCAGGAGCTGGGTTTGCCTTATTTTGCTCATTGGATTCAACTTGTCTCTTGCATCATTTTCTTCCAGTCCCTGTTGGGGTCCAGGGGCTGAAGGACAGGACAGATTTATGCAGCTATTTTCATACATCCCCCCCGTGCAGAGTGGGTAGGGGTTTCTCCACCCTTACCCTAACCATCCCATCCTTCACCCCTTGTCTGGGCGAGTCTCTTTGCATGTTTCCTTCGATGTGGTGGGAGATGTTCGATTGAGCCCTCGCCCCTACCCTGATCTCCAGGGGTGTCGGATGGTGAGGGCATTTGTTTAAAAAGACATTTTACTATAATAAAGTCTATTTTCACAAAATTGATGCCTGGGCAAAAGACTCCTAAGAGGGATGGGTCACATCGGTGACTTTGGATTCATGGCTTCGATCCCTGGAAGCTCTCCTTGAAGGGCAGCTAAGGCCAAAAACTAATCAGCACCAAGGGCCTCTTGAATCCTTCCTGAGTCCCTGGGCTGGGTAGCGAGGCAGGGTAGGCTGGTGGAGGAGAAACACCTTGGAAAGTGAGTAGAAGAATTAGAAGAGAGAAGGCACCCATCTCAAGGTAGTGGGCAGGCCACAGGCTACCTTCCCCTCCCCACCCCAGATCCATAGAAAAAAGGGACCCAAGGAAAACAATGAGCACACACCTTACAAAGTCCTGTTTAAAAGCAAGAAACGGGCCTCCCAGGCTGGAAACAGCAAACGGTACGAAGACAAAAAGGTGGAGGGACCATGTTCAGAAACCTCGGAGTAGGGCGTACATGGGAGAGAGTTCAGCCCACTGCTCTATTCAAGAGAGAGGCAGGTTAGACAAGTAACAGCAACAGCAAATGACTCAAAATCTCCGTCCTTAAAAATATTAGGCAACTATAGTAATTGCAACCGTGGTATATTAACATAGGATAGGTGAATGAACCAGTAGGTTGGAACAATCTAGAAACATTCACTTTCTGGCTAAGTGATGAAAATAGTTTCACAAGTCAGCCAAGAAATGACAGATTAATATTAAGAGGTCTTACTGGGGGTGCATGCCTTTAATCCCAGCACTTGGGAGGCAGAGGCAGGTGGACATCTGTGAGTTCGAGGCCAGCCTGGTTTTATATAGTGAGAGCCAGGTCAGCCAAGGGCCACATTGTGAGACTTGTCTCAAAATAAGAAAAAAAAAAGTTTTGATACAATTGGTTGTTTACTTGAAAAGAACTCTTTATGATATCTCACTGTTCACATGCACAAAAAATTAAGATGAGTTAAAAACCTAAATAGTTAAAAAAAAAAGGTTAAAGTTTTTATAAGCATACACAAGAACATACATTTATTACCTTAAAGGGGACAGGGACAAAAATCAAGATCTGAAGGAGAGCATTGTCAAATCTGACAACTTCAAAATGGTATGAAAAATAAATTAAAACATTTATGAGGAGAATATTTGCAACACACATCAGAACTGAAGGATTAGAGTTTACACAGAACATAAACAGCTTTTCCAAATCAATAAAAAGAGTGACAATTCAAGAAAAAAAATAGACAAAACCAGACAGAAAAACTGACAGTGGTTTGTAATACAAATAAAAACATGCCCAATCTCACTATTAATTCAAGAAATAAAACTGAGCCACTGTCACGTGATCCCATTCCATGTTTGGAAAAGAAAGCAAAACAAACTGGAGAGAAGTTTGGAAATATCTGTAGAATGAAAGTTCAAAATAGTACCTTAGAGGCAGGGGATATACAGAGGACTAAAAAGAAAAAAAATTTTTTTAATGCACAAAACCACAGTTCAGTGGTAGAGTGCTTTCTAGCACACTTGAGGGGCCCCCCTCTGGAAACTCCTGATCAGAAAACACAAATGTTAAAAACCTATAGCCACTCTACACCAGAAAACAGGTACGTGTGCCTACAAAGAGGCTTTCTGCATTATTCTTAATAATGGAAAAATGGGAAAGTGTCAGCTTGTATTAAGGGAAAATTAACCCCATAAAAGCCTCATGGCCTGACGAAGGGATATGTAACAATTCAGATATGTATGCAATAAGTCAAAGGACTTCTGGCAAAACCATGGATTCATATACGCAAAGCAAGTGCTCTGCTACTGAGCCATGGCCCCAACCCCCTTAACAGAGCAATTTCAAAAGTGTCAAGTGTTAAACACACACACACGCACACACACACACACATATTTTTTTTTAACTAATTCTGTGAGAAACTCATACATTGTTTGGTCATAGTTACCCTTCTTCCAGGTCCACAGTCCTTTCCTTGTGTGTCCCCGACTCCTCCCTTTTACGCTTCTCCAGTCCCATGTGTACTGCTTACATACTCCTGCCTGTGGGGCTGTCGGTTAGATGGGGCTCCAGCTACCAGGGGCCACACCCTTAAGGAGAGCCGACTCACCATCTGCCTGAAGCTATCAGGGAGATGCTCATCTTCCCGACTCCCCGTGCTGGGATTTCGTCTGGCTTGAGCTTGTGCAGATCTTGTGCGCGCTGAATAACACGTTTTAAACAGTAACATAAGTCAAAACTGCAAGAAATACAGCCTCCACCCCCCCCCCCAACACACAGTGAAGAGCGGGCCCAGGGCTTCCTTCAGGCAAGCACCCCACCACTGAGCTACACGCTTAGCTGAGATATATTGTTGAGTAAAAGAGACACAATTGTTGGACAACAGGCGTCAAGTTCTATGCGTTATGGAAAACTATTCCCCACAGATCCAGAAATGAACAACTATAAGGAGAATGGTTTGGAGAGGCAAATACAAGCCGACCAAAGTGTTTATGCTCAAAAAGAGAAGGGAAAGTGATCAGAGTTGCAAGTGTCACAGTAAACCCCGTGTAAGGAGAATTTTACTCTCATCTGTATTTTTATTTTTTTTTTTGACACAGGGTTTCATGTGTCTCAGGCTGCCATGTAGTCAAAGCTGATGTTTTCTGTCATCTGAGTGCTGGAATCATAGGTGCGTTACACTATGCCCAGTTCATGCTGTGTTGGGGACTGAACCCCGGGCACCTTGAATTCTGGGAAAGCAATCTACCACATCAGTTATATCCCCTGCCCCTCGCATAATTTTAAATCTTCACTGAAAGATCTTGAAGAAAATCAAGGCAAGATCTAACTCCAGGCTGGGTGCAGTTGGTGTGTTTGTATCCTTAATGTCAATGGCTGATCTCCAACTTCCATAGATGGAGGAGGCATTTCCTTACACACACACACACACACACACGCACACGCACACGAATCTGCCTTTAATTCCAACTGAACTGTTTCCTAAACAGTGTTAAGAAAGAGCAATCTGTTTTGCAAGCAGTAGTTGCCCAGTTATCACACAGGAAGCTGGGCTGAACCCTAAGGGCTGGGGTGTTTGGGAAAGCTCTGTGGGGAGAAGGGAGAGCACAGAACTGTGCCCTGGGTGGGGTGCTCCCTCCACCATGACCATAGCCTGGAGATGTGACAGTGCCAGGGGTGCCCTCCAGAGATGCTCCCGGGGACAGGGAGCTGAGGCAAGATGGATGGGGGGCCATGCTCTTTGGGAACATCTTTCTGGGGAGTCATCTTCTCCTTCTGAAGCTCCTCCCTAGCTAGCTGAGGGAGAAACAGAGCAGACAACGGAGGCTACTGGCTTTGGAGCAGCCCCAAACGTGGCACAGTTAAATGGTTGGAATCACTGGGAAGTCACAGAGCATCTCCAGGCCCTGGGCACACTTAGGCCCACAACTTTAACCCTGAGGCGCAGGGATTTAGAGAGGCTTCTGCTTGAGAATTCGCCTCTCCCGTGGGTAGAGAGCTACAGACTCAGCAGTCTCCGTGACTGCCATTCACTGCCTGAGTGACCCACACTCTCCTGCTTCATGACTTGGGCCCTGAATTTTTGTTGGGTCCTGTCTTCTCAACCTAACCTCATGCCCACTCTGCCCCTGCATTGAAATGGCCTAGATGACATTTACTATGTTTGGGGTATCCAGAATGCCATTCCCGATTTGTGTTTATTTTGTCACCCCAAACATCATTCAAGACAGAGCCCTAAAGCATAAGTCTTTTGGGGGCTTCCTGACCCCTAGTTGATCCAAGTGCTTTGGCAATCTGTAAGGGCTTTGAGCAGGTGCATATGATACCATTGTTTGCCTTTTGGCGTCCTCCTTGGGAGCTCCTTGAAGACAAGGCCCAGTCTTTGTTCCACAGAGTATGTTCCCTTCCCGTTGCAGCCCAACACCCAGAATGTGCAAGGGCTGAATAATACCCATTAGATAAGTCATATGTCACTGGTGAATGGTCAGAAGTAACTATAGAGATCATTTACACAAATAGGCTGGGACTGGAAGTCAGGGAACCTGACAGACCATTCTGAACCTTGGTAACCTTGGCAACAACCTTTCCTTGTTGGACTTTCTTCTTATCATTTCTGGGTTTTTGTTTTTTTTTTCTGTTTTAAAACTATTAAGTGTATCTTCCTTCCCATCACTTAAAAAGGGCTGATGAGGGCAGTTGGGAACAGGTGCTGTCGTGCTTGGCTGCTGGAAGGATGGAGTGCAATCCTCCCGAGGGGCATTTGGCAATAAATTCTAAAGCCCTAAAATTGCACAAGCCCAAATTTTCCTGCTAAGATATTTTGAAAAAATAAATGGAGACTGGGTCTTGCTCTAGCTCAAACAGGCTGTCTTCAAGATCAGCACCGAGCTGCCTAGAATCCCCAGTGCTGGGATTAAGGGCAAGCTGGGCTGCCCCCAGCATGAGCCTTCTTGCCCTAGGAAGTAACTGAAGATGTGCTTTGAGATTTAACTCGATGGAGGCTCCTCTGATTGTCCATAACAACGAAAACTGGAACCAACCCAAGTATCTAACAAGAGAGGGTTAGTTAATAGACCACATAAACCGTTCACTCAAAATCTTCAGGCATCAAAATAAAGCAAATGGTGACCACCAGCGTGGTGCTGCACCCCTCTAATCCCAGCACACAAAGAATTCTACACGAAGAACAGTAAATTGTTAAACTATTGTTGAGACCTAGGACTATGTGAAATTTTATCCTTTCTTATAGCTTATTTATGTGAAATACAATGACTAGTCTTGAAAAAAAAAGATCACCTCCAATGTCAATAGATTATGAGTAATTTCTATTTATTTTGTCATATTATTGAGAATAAGTCTCATGTAAGACAGGCTGACCTCAAGTTAGCTACCCAGCTGAGGCTGGCCCTTGACTTCTGATCCTCCTGCCTCTGCTTCCCAAGGGCTAGGATTATAGGCATGTGCCAGCACTTCGGGCTCTGTTTATTTATATCTCTTGCTTATTCTTGCCCTGTAGATTCTAATCAATGAAAGTATGTTAACTGGAGACTCAAAATAGTATTTTCAAAAGCTTAGGAAAGTCTAGAATCCAACTCTCAAAAAGCCACTTGTTTGGGTTCACATGTAGCAAGACCAGGAGAATGAGTTTCTCCTGAGCCCGGGATCAGTTTCCCATGTGATAGGATTCCTGGGTACGGTGGAAAAATATTTGGCTGTGGCCTTTCCCCTTGCTCTTTAGCCATGGCGGGATCTGAGCACAGAGAAGAGTAGGTGACAGGAAGGTGCCCTGGGCCTGAAGTCTATGGCTTGCTCTTCTCAGGGGAGAAACTCATGAGGATCCTACTTCATAACGATCCTGACTCATTAGCCTGAACCTCCTTAACTGACTGGTCCTGTTCAGAGAGGCCCTGGGCTGCATCACCAACTGACCACTAACCACAGCCAGCTCTGCTCCCTCCAAAATCAGAGGTGGGTCCCTCCCTGCCAGAAGTTAAGGAGAAGGGGCTGTGGAGAGACAGAGGAAGTGGCCTTTGCTCTGAGCTTGCAGCCCCCAGGGTCCTTCTTCCTGAGAAGCCTAACTGTCTCCAGCCAGATTTCCTGTCCCCTCCGCCCCACTGAGAACTGGGGGCTGCCCACCAGGGTTGGAGTGGGGGTAGCTCTGAGGCCCTCCAAGGAGTCAGTTGCTGCATTTTCCCATCATCCTCCCTTCCCCCCATGAAGCTGCACTATTCCCCATAACTCCTTAGCCTTTGGTCCCTGAATTTTGTCTCTTTCAAAGGAATCCGGGATACTCTGGGATTTTGTCTGTGCTCACTGGGAGCAGCTCTGAGCCATTCTTTTGCCCATGCCCTCCATTTCACAGCCCCTCTCTGTGCATCCCTAACCCCAGTGGGGGGGGGGGAGGAGAGTCTAGTCTTGGGACAGGTCCTATCCCTTTTTACTTCACCCCGCCCCCAGGTTAGAGGACATAAAAGCCCATTGTTAGTGAGAGGTATTGTCAGTGTCAGGTGAGCTGTGGAGTTGAGCTCTTGGGGGCTGGAGACCATAGCTGGAGGGGGGAGGAGGGTCAGATTGTAGACCCCTCCCTCACAGAGGCCTTCTTCATAGACCAGGCCTACTGGGGTAGGGCTGGGTGAAGGTGAGAGAAGGAGGCTTGGGAGGAGGAGGTTGGTAAATCCCTCTTTTCTCAAATGCTCAGGGCACTCACTTTTTTTTTTTGGTGTGGGGGGATTGTTTTGTTTTGTTTTTCCCAGAGATGAAGCTATTCTTGGCCTTGGCAGGCCTCCTGGCCCCTCTGGTCATGCTTCAGACCTCCAGTGGTACCGCTCCAGGTAACAGAGCCAAAAGGAGGGAAGAGAGGGTGTGTTGCTGGAGGCGGGGGGGGGGGGTCACTTCTCAGCCCAGCAGCAGCCTTTGATTTATGCAGGCCTCCCTCCTTTGTTTTGGGACCTGATAAAGGGCTTTGGGGCCAGTCCTGACCTTGTGACTTATGCTCTGGGCAGCTATTCCAGGGGAAGTGATGGATTCAATGGTGCTGACCTGTATGGAGGAGGCCAAGTTGCTGGTGGACAAGGCTTACAAGGATCGGAGAGAGAGGTAGGGGGGCCAGGCACTGGCCAGTCCTGGGCAAAGCTGCTCCCAGATCTTTTGGAGAAGGGACAAGCAAGTGGGGGTTTGTAGAAAGGATGAGGGCCCATGGGTGAAGCTGGGCCTGATCCGTCTGTACTTGAGTTTCTGGCTGTCAGAATATCTTCAAGGCCATTCTCTCCTTCAGTGGCCTTGCTTCCCTGCCTGCACGTCCTGGTCCACATCCTTTTGACAGAAGAAACCTTCTCCTCCTCTGTGGCTCTCTGCATAGTTCTGCCTGCTCACCACAGGCTGGGCCCTGCTGAGTGTCTCTGCTCCCCTTCTCTGGCCCTCCTTTGTCTAAGCAGCATCAAGCAGAGTCTCCGAAGTGGCTCCGTCAGCCCCATGGAACTCCTATCTTACTTCAAGCAGCCGGTGGCAGCCACCAGAACGGCTGTGAGGGCTGCTGACTATCTTCACGTGGCCCTGGCCCTGCTGAAGAGGAAGCTGCAGCCCCTGTGGCCGGGGCCTTTCAACGTCACTGGTACTGTAACTCCTCCCCCTTTACTTGCCGCCTTCCTTCCCTTCAGTCAGCAGTTTCTGCCAGGAGCGCCTCTCTAAAGCAGTGGTTCTCAACCTATGGGTCACAACTCCGGGTGGGTTGAATGACCCTTTCACAGGGGTCACTTAGGACCATCGGAAACCACAGATCTTTGTGTTATGGTTCATAACAGTAACAAAATTACAGTTATGAGGTAGCAATGAAAATAATCTTATGGTTGCGTTCACAGCATGAGGAACCGTGTTAAGAGGCGGCAGCATTAGGGAGGTCGAGAACCGCTCTAAGGAGTCTCAGAGGCAACCTAGCACCCCCTACTTCTCCGCTGGCTTGCCTACTCACTCCTCATCCTCACTGGGCTCCTCAGCCCCAGGTTGCCCAGCAGAGAAAACAGTGTGCTTGCTGCAGGGCTCAGATCTAAGATCATGGCTCCCTTTCTCAGATGTGTTGACACCCACTCAGCTGAATCTGTTGTCCAAGTCAAGTGGATGCGCCTATCAGGACGTGGGGGTGATATGCCCAGAGCAGGACAAGTACCGCACCATCACTGGACACTGCAACAACAGGTGCCGGCCCAGGGCAGTTCAGGGATGTGTGGTGTAGGAGATCTAGGTCCTGCCTGTGGCAGCCCCTTGGGCCGACCCTCTGTGCTTCCCTCCAGACGCAGCCCCACGCTGGGGGCCTCCAACCGCGCCTTTGTGCGCTGGCTGCCTGCAGAGTATGAAGATGGCGTCTCCATACCCTTCGGCTGGACGCCCAGAGTCAAGCGCAACGGCTTCAAAGTGCCACTGGTGAGTGTCCAGTAGAAAAGAGAAGAGCCCAGCCCAATGTGCAGGACCCAGGCATCCACTGACTCAAGCTGTCTCTGCAGGCTCGCGAGGTCTCCAACGTCATCGTGCGCTTCCCCAATGATCAGCTGACCAAGGACCAGGAGCGCTCGCTCATGTTCATGCAGTGGGGCCAGCTTTTGGACCACGACCTCACCTTGGCTCCTGAGCCAGCTACCCGGTCCTCCTTCTTAACTGGCCTCAACTGCGAGACCAGCTGCCTGCAGCAGCCACCCTGCTTCCCCCTCAAGGTGCTGCCTCCATCCACCCACCACGGTCTGTGCCTCGAGAGAGGGGAGACCGGGAGACCGTTCATATCGATGACCATGTCCCTTCTGTGCCCAGGTTCCTTCCTAGCCCCTGAGCAAGGCTGGTCCTGACTCCTGAGTCCAGAGTCAATACTTGTCTCCATCAGCAGAGCCTGTTGTCAACCAGGGAATCACTCGCTGAGCCTAATATGCACCCTTAAGCTAGCGTTGCCCTGTGGGATGGGATGATTGGCTCTTTGTGAGGCTGGGAGAATTCTGGAATGAGGACTTGACTTGTCTTCGCACCCTAATAGTGTAGGATGCTTAGTGAATGGTGCCTCACAACCATCTGTGAGATCTGGTGCCCTCTCTAGGCGTGCAGGTGTACATGCAGGCAGAACACTGTGTACATAATAAATAAATAAATCTTAAGAAGAAGAAAAAAGATGCATAGACCAGAGTACCGGCCTTGCTCAACACCGAAGAGTTGGGTGTATTCTTTGTCACCCCTAAGCCTCAGTCTCTCTGCTGGCCTAGTCCCAGTAATTCTACGGGGCCTTGAGAGGCTCCCCTGCAGGCGGAAGGGGCCAGAGTTCTCTTCTGCAGGGTGTGAGCCACAAATGCCCACCGTCCCTACCTACAGACGCCAGACAGCTTCTCCCTGTGCCACAGATCCCACCTAATGACCCTCGAATCAAGAACCAAGAGGACTGCATCCCCTTCTTCCGCTCCTGCCCGGCGTGCACCAGGAGCAATATCACCATCCGCAACCAAATCAACTCGCTCACGTCCTTCGTGGACGCCAGCATGGTGTACGGCAGTGAGGACCCCCTGGCCATGAGGCTGCGCAACAGGACCAACCAGCTCGGGCTGCTGGCTGTCAATACCCGCTTCCAAGACAACGGCAGGGCCCTGATGCCCTTTGACAACCTCCACGATGACCCGTGCCTCCTCACCAACCGCTCAGTGCGCATTCCTTGTTTCCTGGGAGGTGAGCCTGGGGCCCCGAGTGGTGCGGAGGTGTTCCTTCCTTGTGGGAGCCACAACAAGCCTGTATCTGAGCAGCATGTAGGTTTGTGATGGGAGACGCAGGTCTTGACAACTTATTGGTCTAGTTGCCTTGGTAACAAGTTAGAGAGAGACAGAAAGGAAAATAACACCAAAACCAAACCACATACACATACAAAAAAAAAAAAAAACCCCACAAAACTCCTCCCATCAACCTAAGATGAAGACACCCGGGCTGCTAAGGAAGAGCCTCTATTATCTATCCATCTTTTTCTGTCTTTTCCCTCCTGTGGACTGTGGACAAGGAGAGAGCTGAGTCTCTGTCCCCAAGGGACAGAGAACTGAAATGACGTAGAGGAATGTGGTGTCCTCACCCTTTAGAGCTATACCTGTTAGTCTGAGGACAGGGTTGGGGCAGGGATTGTGGTCAAACCCAGAAATCAGTCTTGGACCCCTTCTCTGTGATTTTAGACTGCATAGCTGGCCTTAGTTGTATACCAGACCACTTATCCTGGTCTGGTACTTGCTTTGTGACCCACACTAGCTACAAACGTTCCTCAATCTTCCTGTCTTATGCTCCGGAGTGCTGGGTTGATATAGTTGGTGTCAAGCCCAGACCAGTCTGGTTTGATGTAGATACGATAGTGACAGAGGGTCTTTCTTATTGCCCCTCCCCTCCCTCCTAGGGGTCCTGTGGTCTCTCCTGGGGCCCCTGGCAGTCAAGGTCAGGGCAAGGGTGGACTTCCTAGCCGAGGGCCCACATTCTTCTGGGTCAGTCATGACCTCTGGTTACTCATGGGGTGATGAAGCTCCTCTCAGGGATATCATTTTGTCTCAGAAATTTCTTTCTGAGTTGGCAAGGGCTGGACCTAGTCAGTGTCTTGCAGCAGAGGCCCTGGCCCTCACCCTCTGGCCTTTCCTGTTGAAGGTTTATGGAGGGCTGGAGGAATCAGGGACATAGTTTCCTTGACTAGTCCTAGGTGTGGATTCCACATTGCCTGTGGCCCTTCCCCCACCACAACAGGCTGTACAGTTGGCTCAAAGTAAGTGTGTTACTGACAACTATGTTCAAACAGCGGAGGCTTCCTAGAGTCCTGTTTTGAGAAGGATTCTGAGGTTGCATCCAACCTGAGCAGAAAACATGTGTGCTGCCTTTTCATTTATGCCAAATCAAGACAATAAGATGAATACTTGTTCTCAGGAGTGTTCATGTATTGTGCTGTGCTGTGTGTGTGTGTGTGTGTGTGTGTGTGTGTGTGTGTGTGTTGCAGAAAGACAGGCCGAAGGCGCTCCTTGTTTGAGCTACAGGAAGGTGACAAGTCACATCTGATGGCTATTGGACGAGGCTGCAGGAAGGACTACAGTGTTCCCGAGCTCTGTGTCCTCTCTTCCTCAGCCTGGGGCTGACATGTGAGTCTGGCGTGTGAAGGGGGCTGGAGAACAGGCACATGGAAGCCACTGAAGGTCTTGGCTGGACAGGGGATGGAGACCAGAGAGATGACAAAGGCTTTGTTTCCCTAAGGGGACATGCGCTCCAGTGAGATGCCCGAGCTCACCTCCATGCACACCCTCTTTGTTCGAGAGCATAACCGGCTAGCCACACAGCTCAAGTGCCTGAACCCTCGCTGGAATGGGGAGAGGCTCTACCAGGAGGCCCGGAAGATCGTGGGGGCCATGGTCCAGGTGGGCATCTTGGCCTTGTGTTCTCTGACAGGTTTCTACCTCCTGAACGCTGGCTTCTTTATCTGTAGTGTTGAGAGGCTCAAAGGAGCCAAATGAAAACAGCAGGCAGATGTGATGTGCCTGACAAGTGCACTTCATCCTCCCGGGCCTTCCTCTTTCCTGAGGGCCTGTGATGGTGTTGACAGGGTCTCAAGCAGAAGTATCGCTGTTGGCTCTTTTACCCATCATCTTGAGCATTTTCCCCCTTGGGGCAGTGTTCCTCCATCTGTGTTTTAACATTTGATGTTCCAGTGACCCTATTTTCCCAAGAATGTAAACATTCATGTACGCCTCACACACACACACAGGGTGTGTGTCTCACACACACACACATGCTCACAGGGTGCTGAGGGTAGGGTTTTGATTTACACTCATAACCATAAGGGGGAGTCATTTCAGCCTCAGAGGCAATTCTCGCCTTGGATCTAGAGTGAGACCATCCCACGGCTCCCCTTTCACGGGGGAGGGGGGCATCACACGGGAGCAGACTTCTGTGAGCCCGACTGTGTGCCAGGCTATTGCTGGGCACTGTGAATAACCTCAGTAATTTCAGCCTCCCTGGCTCTCAAGGAGAAACGAGACACTGAGAAGGTCAGGGCCAGAGAGGTAGCACCGTGACTAACAAGGCATTTGGTTGAATCCCGTGAGAGAGAAAGCCTATATAATTATTTTTCCTTAACCTCTGCGGTTCAGAGAGTTTAATAAATGACCTAAGGTCGAACAGCTAGGAACAGTAGAGCTCTGCTCATGTCCTTCAGTGCCACCATGTTCAGTTTCAGATCCGGAAACCACGGGAGGGTCGGGGGCAGTGAATAGACATCGCTTCCAAGTGACTCTGTTCTAGATCATCACGTACCGGGACTACCTGCCCTTGGTGTTGGGACCAGCAGCCATGCGGAAGTACCTGCCTAGGTACCGAGGCTACAACGACTCAGTGGACCCTCGTATCGCCAACGTCTTCACCAATGCTTTCCGCTACGGCCACACGCTCATTCAACCCTTTATGTTCCGCTTGGACAATCAATACCGGCCCACAGGGCCCAACCCTCGGGTCCCACTCAGCAAGGTCTTTTTTGCCACCTGGAGAGTCGTGCTGGAAGGTGAGTGGAACCCAAGGAACGCCAGCAGCCGAGGTGGGGTGGCGTGGGCTCGACGCCAGAGAACTAGGCTGGGGACAGATCTTTTTTTTCATTTCTTCTTTAGGGATCTAGCCTGACATTCCAGTTCATTGGGCCTGGAGGCTGGGGCTAGGAACATCCCAACCTGTGAACCCTCGGGTCAGAGAGTGTCTAATGGTGGCGGATTAACCCTTTCCTTTCACTTTGCTCTATTGCCCTCAGGTGGTATTGACCCCATCCTCCGGGGCCTCATGGCTACCCCGGCCAAACTGAATCGCCAGAACCAAATTGTGGTGGATGAGATCCGGGAACGACTGTTTGAGCAAGTCATGAGGATTGGGCTGGACCTGCCCGCCCTGAACATGCAGCGGAGCAGAGATCATGGCCTCCCAGGTGAGGAGCGGGCCTCAGCCCCATCCAGCCTCCCAGGGAGCCCATAGCTCCCCTATCCTGCTCAGGGCCCAGGAAGCCCCAGAGACTAGGTCATGCTTTTCCCAGGCCCCAGTGGCCACATTTCAGCCTCTCTTGGCTTCTTCACAGGCTGGACTGGACTCTTTGCAGCCCATGTTCTGGAAGGCTGTCTCCATCATCAGTCCATTCGGGCTCATTCATGAGCTAGAGGGTGGGAGAGTTCCCCGCTGTCATTCTTGCTGATTAGGGAACTAGGATTTAAGAGGGCTCCTGAGCTTGGCTAAGTGCTGTAAGCGAGTCAGCGAGGGGGCTGGAGCTTGGACCCAGCACGACCAGCCTAACCCAAAAGCTCACACCTGTGTTGTGGGGCAGCACAAGCGACCACGCCTCCGAGACATATTTTCACTCTCTGTGCCAGAGACAGATGCAGTGGGCTCCTGCCCTAAGGGACAATATGCTGTTCCCCTGCCTGTGTCTGGCAGGGGTTGTGGTACTATCGGGCTTGTCTCGGGGTGAGAGAGAGAAGGGACAAGTACAGTGAGAGGGCTGGAGAGGTCCAGATGTTCGCTCTGGCCTGAGCCAGTCGTTTAGGGGTCCATTCTGCTATGGCCTTGGGTCCTGGGGTGGGTGTTTGAATGCCTCTGTAGACTGCCCCTGCTGTTCCCAGTACTCTTTCTACCTGGCAGGAGAGGGATCCATTTACAGTAAACCTGTCCTCTGACCCAATGCAGGATACAACGCCTGGAGACGCTTCTGTGGGCTCCCACAGCCCAGCACAGTGGGTGAGCTCGGCACGGTGCTAAAGAACCTGGGTTTGGCACGGAAGCTGATGGCACAGTACGGCACACCCAACAACATTGACATCTGGATGGGTGGTGTGGCCGAGCCCCTGGAGCCCAGTGGCCGAGTAGGTCAGCTCCTTGCCTGCCTCATTGGCCTTCAGTTTAGGAACCTGCGAGATGGTGACCGGTAAGGGAGCCGTGGAGTGGCAGGGTGGTACACGCATGCGGGGCTGGGAGGGGGCACGAGCAGGCCACAGCACGCATGCGGAGCTCAGAGGACGACTTACAGGGGTGGGCTCTACCGTGTGGGGTCCAGGGATGGGAGGAAGTTGTCAGCCTTCGTGGTAAGTGCCTTTGCCCACAGAACCATCTTGCTGGGCCCCAAACGCCGCTCTTCACACTTTCTCTGGGTTTCTCAGTGCTGCTGTGGAGGCGCCAGTCACCACGGAAAAGTCTCAGCTTAGTTCTCGCACTATTCCCCTTTCATGTCATTCCATCATGATCCTGACATGTCCGCGTCTAGCTCTTACCTAGCTTGCGTTACTCCTTTGGGGATATTGTAACAAGGTGTCCCAGTCAAGGAGAACAGGGGACGTCCCCAAGCAGCTGTGCTCCTGTCCTCCGGGCTGAGTGGGCACTGCCCAGGACCTGAAGGTCTCCTGTGCCACAGAGAGGAATCTTCCGTGGCCCTCTCACATTCAGGGGTCAGCCCAAGCCAGCTGACGCCCTCCCAGCCCGGGCTAGCCTCAGATGTGATGTTCGTGATGCTCCCTCCCGCGCAGGTTTTGGTGGGAGAACCAAGGGGTCTTCAGCGCACAGCAGAGGCAGGCTCTGGCCACCATCTCTCTGCCCCGCATCATCTGTGATAACACTGGCATCACCACCGTGTCTAAGAACAACATCTTCATGTCCAACTCACACCCACGAGACTTTGTCAGCTGTGACTCCCTTCCCACGCTGAACCTGACTTCCTGGAAAGAGGCCTAGTGGCAGGGTAAGGGCGTGCCACACGGAAGGGTGCGCCTGCTTGGCTATTTGGAACGACGGAGAACTCTCTTTCCCAAGTGAATCTATCCCCGTGCATGTTGTGAGTGCCAGTGTGCGTGCGGCGGATGACTAGACATTCATTTGTGTGTGCACATGTATGTTTGCATGAATGCTTGTGCGTGCCTCTATATACATCCTATGTGAAACCTAGTGTTTCGTGTGTATTATCTGTGACCATGGGCAACACTTCATGTGCCTTGTGTGCACCTCAATCGCTTGAGTCAGAACTCACTGCCCATGACAATGTTGAGAACACGGGAAGCAGAGAGCAGGCTGCCTGAGTTCAAGTCATCACTCTGAAGCATAGCACTGCATGTATTTGTCTTTGGGCAAATTACTCTTAAGCATGAATTCTCTTCCTTATAAAGAAAAGAAGTCGTGGCTTGTTAGGAGGCCTATTGCAGCCCCCAGCTCTCCACTCACTGAGCACCTACTATGTACCAGGCACTGTGCTAGGCAGGGGAAGTAGAGGCAAAAAGAAAGAAAGAAAGAAAAAGAAAGAAAGAAAGAAAGAAAGAAAGAAAGAAAGAAAGAAAGAAAGAAAGAAAGAAGAAAGAAAAGATGAATACCAAGAACAGAAAGCCGAATCCTCGATCACATTCTGGTTGGCAGAAACGAGGTGGTGGCCTCTGGGAGGATGCAGTTAGCACTGGGCTGTGTGGTTGCGTAGTCTAGGCCAGCCCGGTTCAGCCCACAGTTTCTCCTTCTCCCTGACTCTGTCCCCTTGCCATTCACAGGAGCCAGTCTGGAGAGGAGCTGAGGCCACTGGCCCTTGTTTGTTTGTACATGAAGTTTACACTAATAAAACACCATGGATGGGGATCTGCTGTGTTGTCTGTGAAGGGGCTGCAGCTTCGGTGGGAGGCTCCCTCTGCTTGGTGCACTTGAGACAATGTGGTCTGTACCTCGGGGCATTTCTAGAGTGAGGACAGTGCTGGGGACCCTCCATATGTAGAGGGCAGCTAGCTCTTAGAAGCCCGTGGCCAGGCCACACCTATCAGACCCTCTTCCCTCGTGTCCCTCCTCTACCACTCTGTGGAACGGGGATGTGGCCACCAAGCCCTCATATTTGTTCATTTCTCAGGCATATGTTTGCTGTTTGCTCATTCTGCGTGCTACTCAAAAAAAGGGGAGGGGACAAAATGCTGCCCACAGCGAGTGTCCCAGGAGTCCTCAAGAAGGCAGGTGCCACCTTATTCCAGGCTCCCGGTGATCAGACCTCAGTGCCCAGGGAAAGGGAGGGGGGGTGTGGCCAGTGGTCTTGTCAGGGGCTAGCCCACAGTGGATCTGTAGACTCCTTCTTCTTTCCTGTCTTCTCACATGTGGGGAGTTAGGGGGTGGTAGCCCTGGGATGTGAAGGTGAGAGAATGGTGAGGTAACGCTAGTCCCTCA
This sequence comes from Pachyuromys duprasi, assembly GCA_028658305.1. Lineage (NCBI taxonomy): Eukaryota > Metazoa > Chordata > Mammalia > Rodentia > Muridae > Pachyuromys > Pachyuromys duprasi. The sequence goes on along the minus strand of CM053746.1, from coordinate 30,917,576 downwards.
CTGTGGAGAGCTGCAGGACAAGCACCTCTCATCCTTGCCTTGCTGAGGAGGAAGGGGGTGTTCACAGAGGGGGAGCCTCATCCAAGGCTGCTAGTGCGAGGGAGGTTTGCAGAACAGGGCTATGATCAAGGACTGCTCCAGGCAATCTCCGTAGGGTGGGGAAGTGATTTCCTATAGGGTAATATTTTCCCCTGGGATGTCAGTATTGAACCTCGGGCCTTGTGTGTGCAAAGCAAACATTCTAACACTGAGCTAGGATCCAGCCCTTTTTTATTTTGAGATAATGTCTTGCTAAGGTGGCCAGGCTGACCTTAACCTTGTTCTGTAGCATGGGTCAGTCTTGAACTTATGATTCTCTTGTACCATCAGACCTGGCAAGGGTAAATCTAATTAACCAACTAATGATTTCACTAATTAGATAATTTCCACGGTGTTAGGACTGAGCTTAGGGCCTTGTACATTGGAGGATCTTTTCATTTTATTATTTATCTATTTAGTTTTAGATTTTTTTGTTTATGTATATAGCTATTTTGCCTGCCATAGCCACATGCATGCAGTACTCCCAGAGGCCATAAGAGGGTATAGGGTCCTCTGGGACAGTTGAGAGCTACTGTGTAGGTACTGGGAATTGAACCAGGGTCCTCTGGAAGAGCAGCCAGTGCTCTTAACCACTGAGCCATCTCTCCAGCACCTAGAAGATCTTTTCTTTAAAAAAAAAAAGAATGAGGCAGAAGTTATATAAATTTAGGAGGATAGAGAATTTGGGGCTACTCTGGGCTACATAGTCTATTCAAGGCCCACCTACGATATAAAGTGAGACCCTATGGAAAAAATTAAAGAATGTATGAATACACATTGGGCCATAGCCCAAGGAATGTTCTGGAGCTGCCAGACAAGTTCCAAGGACTGTGCAGGAAGAATAGAGTGTTTCTTAGAGGACTGAAGAGATTGGTTTTAGCTCTCAGAAAATCCAGGCTTTGTTACCCATGGTACACCACAATAGTATCACCCTGAGTTCTTGCTCTTACTTCTCCGTGGCGTTGTTCTCCCCTTCCATGTGTTCCTTTCCTCCTCCCTGCTTTGAGAGCTCCTGAACCTCCCATTCAGTTACTATTCTATCAGACCGATTGATGACCAGGACCGCTTAGCAGTAAGACAGAGATGGACTAAAACATCTAGTAACTTATATACAGTGGTTACAAGGCCTGCCCTTAGGAAGGAGCAGTTGGATATTTATTGAGCACTTTGGGTGCCGAACACCACGCCAAGTGCCATAAGCCATACTCATAAGCAGGCAGAAGTCTCTAGCTCAGGTGCTTATGGACAGGAGGAAACATAAGGACCAAAGGTCACAGCCTCAGCCAATGCCCATCCATGGAGAGGTTACCTTACATCTAACAAGCTGGAGGGGCATCTTAGGAAGACTAAGTCTCATCAGATGATTTTCACAGGCTCAGGGGATGGCAAGAGTGGTGAGAGCTGAGGGGAGGAGCTGGAAAGAGGCAGCCTCTGGAGGTGACAAGAAGTGAAGACTTGGCTCTTGGATGTCCAACTTGAAAGGACCAGGTCATTGGACTTGTTTGAAATGGCATCTTGGACCACGGACATGGGCAATGTAGGAAGCCGTGAGCAGCATGTTCCTAACTCTTCGTTGAGGCCCAGGGTGACAGGTCCAGCTTATCAACTAAAGAGCAGTCCACAAAACCATCAGGGTAGGTGTTGGCCTGGAACGGGTTCAGCGGGACCTTGCTGATGCCGGTGTTGTCACAGACGAGGCGCGAGAAGGACATCTTCCGCAGAGAGTCCCGTTGCTTCTCTGTAAAGACCCCCGGGTTCTCCCACCAGAACCTACAAGGACAGAGCAGGGTCATTTCACACAGTCCAGGGGCTAGCTCCCCGCCCCCATATTGCCAAAGCACATCTTTGGGAAGAGGAAAAGCCCCTCCTAAGGTGTGGTGTGGAGTCAGACCACAAGAAGAAGGTTGGGGACCCCTGCCCAAACGAAGGGCTCCTCCTGCCCCCAATAATGGTTTCACTTGCCTGTCTCCATCTCGGAGTCTCTGAAACTGCAGGCCTAGGAGACAGGTCAAGAGAGGCCCTACCCGTCCCCTGTGGACCAGGGGTTCAGCGATGGCCCCTAGCCAGATGTCAATGTTTCTGGGGGTTCCATAGAGGTCCATCAGCTTCTTGGCCAGCACCTCATTTCCCAGCACAGCACTCAGCTCCTCTAGTGTCTCTGGCTGGGACAGCCCACAGAATGCTCTCCAGGAGTTGTACCCTAGAGGAGGGAAGATAAGGCTAGCTCATCCCAGGAACCACTTGTGTTTTCCCTTGGGGATGTGCTCTACCTCCAGAAGCCGGGAAAGACTGAGAGTTTTTAAGATGATGGAAAGTACAGCGCATCGCTTGTCATCTGTGGGGCCTCAGTCTTGGGGGCGCGGGCTGTGCTGACAGCTTGCTACGGAGCCAGGTGCGATTCCAAGCACTGTATAAACGAATGAACGCAAAGCTGCTGCAGCTTGTCCCCAGTCCTGCCTGAGGTCTGAACGTAAAGAGGAAGAAAGCTGCACCGGTCTCCGTCGCTCTCTGCCTCCTGACAACAGCGTTGGTGTGGCCGGCTGCCTGAAGCTGCCGACACCATGCCTGCCTTGAAAGATGGGCTGACCGTGCCTTCAAACTGTGAGCCAAGTTAAACCCATCCTTCTGTCAGGCATTTTATCACAGCCAAAGAGAAAAGTAACTAAAACGGCTAGAAAACGGCACTGCTGGGGTTTGAACTCGGGCAGCCTGGCTCTTGGTGACAATGAAGTTGCTTTTCATAGGTGTAAAGGAAAGCTCCAGCACCCACCAGATGGTCATTCTTCCCTTCCTTTCTCTTCCCCCCTTTCCCTTTCTTTCTGTTAAGGTTTCTCTGCGTAGCTCACGCTAGCTTCAAGCTGATGATCTTCTTGTCTCAGTGTTGTGATTGTATGCTGACACCACCACATCTGGAACTCTGTTCCTTCTGGACCTTTTCTGGGCTTTTAAACAAGTTGGTAGTTGATCTCACCCCCCACCCCCCAGGCACTAAGATACCACCACCTGTGTATTCACATTCCTGAAAATGAAAAGATTCCATTTCCTGGATGTCTTATGTGGGTTTGAAAATGGGCTTGCTTCTAGCCTGAGCCCTTAGGGGCTCACAGAGACTGAGCCTGCATGGGAAGGACCTAGGCCTTCCAGACATGTTACAGTTGTGTAGCTTGGTCTTCTTGTGGGACTCCTAACAGTGGGCGCTTTTGAGACCCTTTCCCCCTACTGGGTTGCCTTATCTAGCCTTAATGGAAGAGGAGATGCCTAGTCTTACTGCAACCTGATATGCCATGGCTGGTTGATATCAACGAGGCTGGCCCTTTCTGAAGAGAAACAGAGGAGTTGTGGATGAGGAAGAAAGGGGAAGAAGAGAGGCTGGGGGGAGGGACTGGAAGGAGGGAAAACTGTGGTCAGGATGTAAAATAAATACAATTTTAGAAGTTTAAAAATGGGCTTGCCTCTAGCTTCAGGATCGATAGGCCCCTTGGAGGGTCCAGAAGGGAGTGTCCAGGAGCCCCAGAAAGTAGCCAAAAAGTTGTGGAGACCAGGTGACAACTCAGCCCCACTCACCAGGCTGCCCGTGGTCTCGGCATCGCTGTATGTTGATGGAAGCCAGGTCGAAGCCGTGGATGGTGTGATTCGGCTGGAACAGCTTGTTGCGGAGTTCTCCCGTCATCATTTTATTCTGATGCATCAGTTTGGCTCTCTTAGCCAGCAGGCCTCGAACCAGAGGGTCAATTCCACCTGCAGAGGGACACCGCGGGGCCAGTCTCAGGACAGGAATGGGGTGAGGGCATCCTCCATTCTGGGCCCTTTCTGCCGTAGTCACCTCCTCTCAATAGGAAATGGGAGCGACTAGGAAATGTCTCTGGCTGGAGGCAGGGAGAGAAGGGCACACTGCAGCCTTTGTGCCAGGGTAAGAGGAGCCCAGGCTACCCTTTCTGAGGCGACAGGAGAGGGCACTTATGGGCTGAGGGATGAAGGACTGCCAGGCGTCTCTTCATGTTCTAGCTCATGGAGTCAGCTCCTTTGTCTCACACATGTTCCCCTGGAGGAAGGAGGACCATACAGCTTCAGAAGAGAGCCCTGATGGGTTAAGCTTGAAGGAAAGTCTATTTCAGCTGAGGAATACGAAAGCCGCATTCAGTCTACGACACCTCACGGAGGTAGTTCCAGAACGGAGCAATTTGCCACGCCCACAAATTTCTCTTTTCAGAATTCAGAGAAGCCTAGGGTATAGGCAGAAGAAGCTCAGACCCGGGAAGCCAGAAGGAGGAAATAACGGTTATTCACAGATCACTTCCTGTGTCTTAGGAACCAAACTATGGTGCCCTACACATCTATCTCATTTCAGATGACATCCTTGTGGGATGGGTACTATTACTGCCCTCATTTTACAAACAAAGAAAATAAGACTCAGTAAGATGAATTCCCTTGCCCAAGGTCACACAGGACATGTGCGGAAAGTGATCCCCATGCCAGGAGTCCCTGCGAGCTGGTTGAAGAATGAGAGGGCTCAAGTATGAAGACTTCCCTGAGAAGACTCACCATCTTTGACCAGTCTCCAGGTGTTGAAGAAGAGCGTGTGCAGGGGGAGCTCAGGTTCTGAACCCCATGGCTGATAATGCTCATCTAAGCGGAATATGGTGGAGGGGATCTCCAAGTGGCCAAAGCGGAAAGCAAAGGTGAAGACATTGGAAATTCGGGGGTCTACAGATTCATCATAGCCCTGGTATGGGGGTATCCACGTCTGCATCTCATCACCCAGTAGGATGGGTAGATAGTCCCTAAAGGTGATAATCTGGAGGGAGAAACAAGTCGTGAGGAAAGGGATGTGAGCCTCTGCAGTGGGCGGTTGGAGAGGAGCTGCTGTCAAGAGGCGGCAAGTGGATAACATTTGGACCCCGTTTCCATTCCTGTGACCACGGCAGACATTGCTAATCAATCATGACATTCTTTCATCTATTTCTCATGATGTCTCCATATAAGTTATATGAATTGGTCATTTCAAATTGATGCTCCCTGCTTTGCAATTCTTAGCAAGATTTCTGGTTCTAATATTTTATATGGAAATAGGTCATTTTAATTAAAAATAGATACATGCATGGGTGTGGCGTGGTGGTGGTGGTGGTGGTGGTGGTGTGTGTGTGTGTGTGTGTGTGTATGTTCTGGTTTTAGAACAAGGTGGTGTAGCCTTATTTTCCTTTCTCCTCTCTATTCACTGTAACTAACCATCCTGGAAATTATTCAAAAGGACTGAGAGCTGGTATGGTGACACAAGCCTGTAATTCCAGATGCTGAGGCAGGAGGTTTACAAATTTGAGGCGAGCCTTGGTTACATGGTGAGACTGCATTTCCAACTCAAGCAACCCCAAAATAACAGCAACAGAAACAAATGGCTGTGGTGGTCCACGCCTCTAATCCCAGTATGATGACATGGAGGCATGAGGACCAGTAGTTCAAGGCCAGCTTTGTCTACATAGTGAGTTTGAGGCCAGCCTGAGCAACATAATATCTAATAAAAAAATCTTTGAGACTGGAGAGATGGCTTAGTGGTTAAGAGAGCTGGCTGCCCTCCTGGAGGGCTTGAGTTCAGTTCCCAACACCCATATCAAGTGGACCATAGCTGTCTGTAACTCCAGCTCCAGGGCATCTGACACTCCCTTTGGTCTACACACAGAGACACATAAGTTAAATCTTCAAAAAGATACTCTGAAAGCTAGAAAAAGAATATTAACTGTCTGAAGAACCCAGAAATTGAAGAATGGCAATGTGCTGAGTTCTACATGGCCCCCCGATTGAACTAGGTGCACAGGAGGCTGTCAGCCTGACATTTCCAACAGATATATGGGGGAAAAAAAAGAGTCAAAAAATGCCTGCTTTCTCTTTCTAGAGACCAAGGGCCAGGGAAATCCAACACAGACTATCAGAAAACCTCAAGCCCTGCCTCGCACCCCAAGTCCCCAGAGCCCTAGCTAATCCTGCCCTGTTCCTCAGTCCAGGCTGTGGATGGTTTCAGCCTTCTATGGGGGCAGTGGAGGGCTGTCTGCTTCCCCTCATCCTTGGTTCTTCACCAAGGAGACACAGGCACAGTGGTGTCTGCTGCCATAGGGTGTTGCTTAGCAACAACAGGGAGTCAGGGAAAAAAAAAAAAAGAAGGAAAAAAAAAAACCCTTTGGTGCCCTGAAGACAGTAGGAGTGGAGTGGGAAGTTCAGATGCCCTGGAAAAATGAAGGGGGCCAGAGGGACACTGGAAGAATTTGGAACCAAGATGTCATGGACACAAAGACAGACTAGAACCTACATGCTACACCTAAGCAGGGTAACTAACTACAGGCTAGAAAAAAAAGGTTCACATGGGATTGAAATCGCCAAAATGTTCAGCAATACCAAGTACCAGGAAAGCCAGTTTTGAGTGAGAAAAGACTGTCAACTGATGCCAATATCAAAGTGGATCAGATGGAATTAGCTCGTAAGGATTTTACTCCAGGCTGGGGAGATATGTCAGTCAGTAGGGTGCTCGCCCTGCAAGCACAAAGATTTGTCTATAATTCCCAGAGCCCCTTAAAAACACTCGGCATGGTAGCGTGGACTTGTAATCTCAGAGCCAGGAAGGCAGAGGCCAGGCAGATTCCTGGAGCCTGTTGTCCACCAGCCTAGCCTACGTTCTAAGTTCAAAGCTAAGGTAAAACTTTCTTAATCAATTACAGATTTTTCTGAAAAAAGGTGAGGGCGGGGCAGGGGAGGAAACATCTCTGCAAATAAGTAGAATTTTTTAAAAAATATAAAGAGAAATGAAACTATGGAATTGAAAATACACCACTTGAAATAATAGTAACAAAAGCAGCAATAATAAGCTTGAATCAATTCAGTAACAGAGTGGAAATGACAGAGGCTAGACATGGGAAAGATCAGTAGAATTTATTAATCTGTACAGCAGAGAGAGAAAAGCCTAATAAAGAACCTCCAGTAAGCTGGGCAGTGGTGGCACACACCTTTAATCCAAGCCCTCGGGAGGCAGAGGCAGAGGCAGAGGCAAACTCTCCGAGTCTGAGGCCAGCCTAGTCTACAGAATGAGTTCCAGGACAACCAAGGCTACACAGAGAAACCCTGTCTCGAAAAACAGCAACCAAGCAAAACAACAACAGCAACGAAAGAACCCCCAGGACTTGAAGAATGGCAACGTGTTGAATTCTACATATTAGAACCTAGCAAACTAGGCCCTAAGGATTCTACAGGGCAATAATAAAAGAGCTAATGTATAATCAACCAGACCTGGTGTTGGATGCCCATGGTCTCAGAGCTTGGAAGGCAGAAGCTGGACAATCAGGAGGTCGAGACCAGTCTGGGCTAAAATAAGATCCTATCTTAAAATCAAATCAAAATACAACACACAGGCACACACACACACTCATGCACACGCTCACACACACATACACACACCCATGCACCTATCAAGCCTTCTTTCAGAGCGTTGACAAAACAAGCCAAATCAAGTATGCCTATGGCATGTAGCTTGAGAGAATTCAAAAGGAAGAGAGACCAAAACAGCCCAAGTCATTGCAAGGGAGCAGCCCCAAGAGTGACAACCCGCGGTCTCAGTGATGGCAACAGGGCAGGCTCACGGAGGGACCGACGTGGATGACTTCCACGTTTGGAACGTAGGGATACATTTTAAAACAGGGAGCCATCCAGACACTTAGGGAGAAGCATAAGAGAGGAAGGAGTGAGGAAGAATTTGGAAAGCAGAGAGCGTAGTTGGGTGCTGGAGCCAGCGGCCGTCAGCGGCTCCTGCCTCCGTACCTGGATGAAGGCACCCATGATTTTCCTGGCTTCCTGATAGAGCGTCTCTCCATCCCAATGGGGGTTGAGTCTGTTTAGTTCTCTGACTAATCGGTTGTGCTCCCGGACAAAGAGTGTGTGGGATGTGGCCAGCAAGATCTGCTCCGAGGCTCGAGAGTCTCCTAAAAGCCCGGAAGACAGGAAGTGGGGATGGGAGGAAGGGCAATGACGGATGGGGTAGGATTAAAGAACTGTGCCAGCAAGCTTGGCTAGAACTATGTCAGGGATAGAGAATGCTAGAAAGGTTTATATTAAAATGCTAATAAACCAGTATTGGTGAATGACGGGATCACTGGATTTTCTTTGTATTTCTTTTTTTCTGGACTTCCTTATTTCGTTACACAGCAAACATTTGTTCTTAGTCTTTCTTCATCTGGCCCTTTCCTCTCCATCTAGTTCAGTGCTATAGACAGAAGTGGCTTGGGGCATTTTTCTGGGCAAATGCTGAGATGGAGCTGCCTCCTTTGAGGATCCCCTTGTCCCTAAGTTCCTCCCAGGCTTAGACTCACCTGCCAAGAAGCAGGGCACGCCAGCAGTGGTGTTGATGACCTCACAGGGGTTGGGTTTCATTTTGACAAAAGGTGGAAAGGGCCGACCGTGGTCTGAGACCTCTTCGTTGACAGCCATGAGGCCCAAGGGGCTGCTGAGGTTTCGAAGTTGATTTGCCATCCTTGGCTCGGGGCTGTACACCAAGCTAGCATCCAGGAAAGCGGTCAGAGCATTGATTTGCTCTCGGGCCAGGGATTTGTAGGGTTCTTCGGGGCAGACGAACCCAGCTCTGAAGAAAGGCATGCACCTCCCCTGAGTCTTCAATTTAGGGTCACCAGCTGGGAACTGTAGAGAGATGGGTTGGAGAATGACTGCCCAAGGACAGGACATCTGTGCCCTGCCAACCCTTCCCAGGGTCAGTCTGGAAGAAAAGATGCCCTCTTGGGACTCTTGCCGGACACTGACCCTAGACATCTCCTGCGAATATTACATTTCCTAGGGCCCGCGTGACACAAAGTTCATTATATCCCAATGTGTAAGAGCTGAAAGCAATGACTCGGTCTTTCACAGCGAGAGCTCAGGAAAGGCAGAGAGGATTTCCTGAGAACCCTGGACAGGCAAAGCAGCCTATGACGTGTGATGCAGTCATTAGGACTGAAATATCAATCCTGGACCGGCCTCGAACCAGCCACTGCGCATACTTCATCTCACTCTGGCCCTTGGAAAGCCTGTGAGGCAGATGGCTGAGTCTCTTACCCAGGAGAAAACAGTCTCCATCGGTTAACTTGCTTCCATACCTACAAACTAGGAGGGAGAGATGTAAGGCTCAGGCCCAGCTTGGCCTCGGCCCATGGCTCAGAATTTAGTGTTTATTTTTACTAGCATGGACCCATGGTTGTCATCTGAGTGAAGAGGTGACTGTTAAGGAGAGACCATTGCAAGCCCCCTTCTCCTGCTGCTGGACACTCCCTGGCCTTGCTGCTCACTGAGTAGCTCTCTACTTCCAGCTCCTTCTGGGAATGGAAGCCATCCTCCAGGGTAAAATATAGCAGAGTTCCACAAACTAAGCATAGTGTGAATCCCTTGGCAGTGAGCCGGGTGGGTGGGACGGATGAATGTGTCTTGGTAGAAATGCAGACTGTACCTCCCAACACATTAGGGTGGGGAGGCTTGAGGTTTTACGTTGTTAATCAGTTCCCAGGAGACTCAGATTTTGAGCCTCAAACTTCCCAATTCTGTCAACATCTCCACGCCAACCTTTCATCCTTGAGGGCAAGAGTAGGATCTTTGCGGTCCTAGCGCTTGCTGCACTCCCTGGCACAGAATGGGCTGTTATTGTCTCATTACTGAGTGGATGGATGAGCCCATGGCATGGATTTGAAGCTGTGAAGTCAGCGTTGAAAGCAATCAAGAGACCCCCGATCTCTGGGACTGGGAATGTTTGCTACGTGGAAGTTGCAAAGGACATGCAATACATGGATGGTCGTCAGGGACATCTGTCTCATTTCAGAGGCCCTACCATGATGGGGAAGCAGTTGTCTCTCTGGATACAGTGATCTTCACACAAGGCTTTGGTGTAGTTATCAGCCCCCATCTCAGTTTCAGGTGCAAAGTCCATGTCGTGGTCTATGATTTGACCCCACTGCATGAAGAGCAGGGATCTGTTTTGGTCCAGAACATCCTCATTCAGATAGCCAAGGATCTGGTTGGAGACTTCCCGGGGCTGCAAGTGAAGAGAGGAAAGGTCAGGGGGAAGAAAGCACGCTTTGAGGATTCAGATTCAACCAAAGTTTGCTGGGAACCTACTGTCCAATCCCAGCAGGAGCCTGTGAGGTCCCAGGCGCATGGCAACACTTTGTAAATGCACTTTATAAATGGGGACGCAGAATCTTAGAGAGGGCAAGTCAATGCTCTTGGTCCTGCAGCTAGCTACGAAGGGATAGGGATGGGGTTGAGCCCAGGTTTGTAGGACTCGACAGTGGTCAAGTAGCCTTACAATGGAGAGGGAACACAAAGACAAGCTGCGCTGACATGCCCGTGCTGGAAGTGCCAGCTTTCCGGGCATGGGAAGAGGGACCCTGGAGAGGGGCTGCCAACTCAGATGAGGCCAACAGATCAGACCTGCAGGAAAACGACAGCTGGTGCACTCCAGGGGCTGCGACGGGGTAGGCACAAGAATAGTGCAAGGAAACCATCTGCTCGGGAGACCCCAGGGTATCCGGCTTGTGACAGTTGGAACATTGCCATCCCCACCTGGCTGGGCTCCGGGCTCTGCTGCCCTCTCGTGGCAGTTCGGGGAACCTATCGCTAGGGAGCAAATCCTCATTTCGGTTGAGCCTCCCTTTTTCCTTTACTGGGTGCTGACGTACTTGTGGGTGGCTCTTTCCTTCCCATCTTGTGCCCCCGCCCTCCTTCACCTGCGGTAGAGGGAAGCCATTCCGCGTCTTTCCCGGCGTCCACCCGAAGGGGAGGGAGACCCCGTCCTCGTACTCCGCGGGTAGCCATCGAGCCAGCGCCTTGTTGGTGGATCCCAGCGCTGGATTCTTCCTGAAAGACAGCAAGAAGGCTCGGGCCTCCTGGCTCGCTGCCTTCACCCTGCCGCCCTTCACCTGAGCTCTAAGGGAGGGAAAGCAGACGCGGAGGGAGGAGGGAGGCTCTGCTTTGCTCGTTTCTGAATTTTCCCAACCCCAAAGCTTAGGACTGCCTGGCTTAGTGGAAAGGGCCGTTCCCACTGGACCACAGTGGCCTCACTGGAGATGGGCTCTCTCTGGATGGCTCCAGGAGTTGCGCACTCAGTGTCCAAGGGGGGGGGGGAGTGGCTGGGGCGGCGTCACCTATTGTTACACTCTCCATTGATGGTCCGGTAAGGGCTACACGTGTTGCAGTTCACGGCCAAAGCAGGGGGATTACAGCCGACTTTTGAAGACAGCAAAGCCAAGTCCAGGCCTTGGCCTGAAACAGAAGAGAGCCCCAAATAGGGCCGAATCTTGAGACACTGGCAACAGGTGGTGAAACAGCTCGGTGTTCCCCAGGACAGGGTAGAAATTTCATCTCTTGAGACGGAGTCCCAGCAAACCCATCTTACACTGAAGGCCCACATCTCCCCTTCACTGACAGGAGTGAAGCTACTGGTTCCGGGCAGGAAACACTGTTTACTGACCTTGGCATTTCCTCCAGGCAGAAGCCTTAAAACCGTATGACACACTGAACACAGATGTTCCTTCTCTATCAATATAACCTTGTCGCAAGTTCTTTCACCTGCAAAAGGGACGCTGGCCTAGCTGGCCTCAAAGGGGTTCTGAGCTCTGCCAGCACAGCCTCTGGCAGAGAGGAGACGAGACAAAAATGCCTTTCATGCAGATAGTTCCTAAAAGCGTTTGGTGGCCTCTGCTCTGTAAGGATGATCCCTCCCTGTCCTCAGAGGGCTAGTGAGTTCTCTGTACCTGTGATGTTGGTGACCTGCACCACCTGCTTCAGTCTCTTTAGAGACTCCTCCCACACATGTCCGACATGGATGGCTCTGCGGGTCCAGCCTCTGGCGTGCTTGAGATACTGTGAGAGCTGCCGGGTGGTAGGTCTCTGGCTGATCAGGGCCCTCTTCAGCCTACAGTAGGAATCAATGGGGATTATGAGCCGGCTCTGTAGAAGTGTGTCTGTGGCTCACGGGAGAGGTGCAAGGTAGTGTGTGAACAGAGGAAAACCACGGGGTTCCGAAAAGTAAACGTGGGCTCTCAGCATTGTCCCTTTTGCCTCTTCTGATGCTACTGAAAACAAAACAAACAAACAAAAGAAAAACCTCTTCAGGGAGGGGGAAGCCATAGTGGCTGTGGACCATTGCTAAGTCCCGCCTTAAAGCTGGTGGATGGACCAAAAGATTCCTGAATTTCAGCTAGAAGGCTGTGTGCAGTCTGGCTGTGCCAGAACCAACTGGGCCTCTGAAGACCACATGGGTCCTACAATGGATGAATCCGGACTTGACAACTCCTGATATACTGCCGAGCTTTATAATCTAAGAATTCTAGGACGAGGACACAAAGGGGCCTCTAGTTCTTCCCGAGTTTCTGGCTCTAAAGCTGGAGTGGAGTCCAGGGCCAGAAGCACCCAGCCTAGGCTGAACATCTCAGGAAAGCTCAGCCTTAGTCCTGTATCTTCCATGTGCAAAACCCAAATCCCCAAGGCCTTGTGCTCTGAAGTCTGTGACAATTCAGAGAGGCCGGAGGCATGAAAGTCCTCCACTGCCCCACCGTGCCTCAGTTTCCTTGCGTGTGAGGATCTAACTACGAGGCCTCTGTCTCCAAGTCTCTGAAATATGGCTCAGGTCCTCACAAAACCAGCCTTCTGATTGTGCTTACACTAGGGGTTGCAATACCGGTCCCATCTCGTCACATTAGGCTGCTAGCTCCATTTAAAGCGCTAGCAGGTGCCATGGCTTAGCCCAAGGGGTATCGAGATGGGAGGAAAGGAACGGGGGGGGCAGCCCCAGCCTGACCTCCCTAAAGAGAATCAGGATATAAGTCATGCTGTCTCTTGCTGCCTTTAAAAAATAGAACAAACAAACAAACCTGCCAAGTTTTTTATTTTACCATGTAACAACTCTGGCTAGCCTGGATGTGTAGATGAGGCTGGCCATAAACTTGCAGAGATCTGCCTGCCTCTGCCTTTTGGGTGCCAGGATTAAAGTCATGCAACACCACACCCAGCGTTCTGCTGCTTTTATGAGACAGTATAGCTCAGTAACGCAGGGGTCAGGTCTAAAGCCGGACACCTAGAGCACACGATTGAAGCTCTCAGTGTAGACCAGAGAACTTTCCAGGTCTTTGAGTTGGCAATAGAGTTCTTTGGATACCCAGAAAAGTACCCAAAAGAGAGGCTCCAGAAAGGCTCAGAACTGTTCGGTACGGGCGGATTTGCCATCCCTATATTCCAGGCTCCTCTCTCCACTCAGCTCAGCCCTCAGGGTAGTTGTGGGGTGAGGGAGGGATCCTCGGGGGCTCCCTCTTGTCACCACAGAGCCCAAGCACTTCAGAGCCAAGGAAGTCAGCCGCTTGGGACTTTGGCTCCTCAGACTGACCTTTGAACCCCTGAAATGATACTGTTTCTGGAGAGCAATCTACAAGTCACCCAAAGAATCATGGGGTTGCTTGCATGTTTCATGAGTCCCAGCCCTCTTCACAGGATGCAGGGTGGCTTAGTCTGTTGATCCAGGCCTCCTCAGATCCATCAAGAGAGGTTCTGTGCTCCTTGCCCAGTTGCTGTGGGTGCAGCTCCTTGGCTCACCGCTGTAGCCCTTATTTGACACTTGCTCCTGGGCCCATGAGACTGCCTGCTTAGAGGTTCCCAGTTAATAACGCCTGCAAGCCTAGCACTTGCCACAGGAGTCCCAAGCCTGAGGCCACCTCAGCCTAACCTGGCTATGTGAAAGCTACTCCCTTGCTCCAAGGTGGGACAGGCTCTGAGGTGCCCCTTACACCCTAAGTCTCTGTGGGTGGTGGAGGAGGGGTGGTCAGGCTGAGGACGGACTTGAAACCACACTCAGTTTTGCACTATGTGGAAAATTGCCCCCAGAGGGCACTTCTCTCGCACATGATCTGCAGTGACCCAGTGCCTATGGCTCTGTTTCTGGAAAGCCTGACTCAAGTCAGGCTATTAATAGAGTTAAATGAGAAACTTTCTGAGTCTGGCAGGCATAACCAAAGGAACCCCTGGGCTACGTGGAGGGAATTCCTTTGCAGGATTATAGTAGATGTTCCCTCAAGGTACCTTAGAAGCCAGATTTTAGGACTCGGAAGCTCTTGTTCTTGTTTGCTACATACTTGGTGGGGGTGGAGAGTGGTAGAAAAGCAAGTTTTATAATTGCTTTGGCTCACTGGCTAGCTTGTTGGGGCTGGTCTAGGTGCACTTGTCCCTAACAGGAAGCCTGTGAAGGGAAGTTCACACACACGTGTGTCATTTACCTGGTCCGGGAATCCAGGAAGGCCTGATCGACTGAGGCCTTGACTGTATTCACTGTGTCAGAGATGATGCCAGTTCTGGAAGCTGCAGCTTGGGGAGGAAAAAGCAGGAAGCAGGGTATCAATTACCACTCCTTTGGGATGATGCCCTTTGGTTCTACTCCTCTCTCTCTCTCTCTCTCTCTGCCATTACCTCATATTTCAAACCTGAGCAGGTAGGGGATCGAGGAGATTAGGATGTTTTCCGAGAGTCCTTAAAGCAGTGGTTCTTGGCCTTCCTAATGCTGCAATCCTTTAATACTATTCCTCATGTTGTGCTGGCCCCCAACTATAAAATTAGTTCTGTTGCTACTTCATAACTATAATTTTGCTACTGTTATGAGTCATAATGTGAATACCTGATATGCAGGATGTCTGATGTTTGACCCCTGTAAAAGGGTCACTTGACCTCCCCAAAGGGGTTGAGACCCACAGGTTGAGAACCCATGCCTTAAAGGAAGTTGATATGGAATGGGAAGAACCCTGCCTGTTCTTCGGCAAGATGTCGAAATTGTCTGTCCTGTGGGATTCTGGTGGGGTACTCAGGAAGGGGCAATAGGACGTTCAGTGTGACCACCCAGCTTGGGCTACCTGGCTTCTGGTGAGATGGTCGTGTAGACCCTGGAACAAGCCTGTCAGTTTACACAATAGCCGGGCACCTCATGGCGGGGTGTGGAGTAGGAAAGGCGACCTCTGTTCCCTGCAAGAAGGCTACGGTGGATTGAAAGGTGTCGGTTTGAAATAAGCGTGTGACCTTATTTCCAAATGGTCTCTGCAAGTGTGGCTAGTTCAGATGAGGGTGATTAGAGTGCACCCAGTTACGGTGAACCCGAAGTCCAGTGAATGGTGGGCTTAGGAAAGGGTCAGAAGAGAAAACATGTAAAGACTCGGGTACCTATGAGCCAAGGATACTAAGGTGCCGGGAGTCATCAGAAGCAGGAGAGGCAAGGGGGTCTCCTCTTTAGGGCCTTCAGGAGAAATGTGGCTCTTCCACTGCCTTCGTCTTGGATTTCTAGCCTTCTGGGCTGTGTAGGACTAAATCAGCATTGATTCTAGACGCCCTCGTTTGTCCCAAGAAACAAATACAATATGACACTTACCCTTTCTGGCCGATGCTGCAGTCTGGAGTAAAGTCAGGGAAGCCAGGAGGGTTGGGAGGTGCAGAAGGACTCTCATCGCTGAAATGAGACCAGGATCATAGAAGGCTCCTGGGAGCCCACTGAGAGAGAAGGAATCTCAGAAAACAAGGAAAGCCCAGGCAAAATCAGATGCCCTGCCTATACAAAGTGTGCACAGTGTGAGAGAGCCAGAAAGACACGGAAGGAAAGAGGCCTCAGGGTCTGAGCACCTCAATGATAGCTCTGCATTCGCCCCACCCAGCGATCTCGGGCAAATAACTTAACGCTGGGCCGCTGGCCTGCCAGTGAGAGGGCAGGGTCTAATGACCCAGGATGTCCCGTTCTGCCCGGGCAGCCTGGGCTTCTTATATCACAGCTATGAAAAATGTTTCCAAGTCTTACGCGTCCTCCTCCCTCCTTCCCCAGACAGCTCGCTTCCCTGCCACCTAGGCTCTGCTGGGGTGGGAGGGGACACCACGCCTTTCCTCAGAAATTCCACAGGGCTTTCCCCTTCCTCAAAAAAAAAAAACCCAATTAGGTGCGAACCTAGGGAGGAACAGTGTGACAAACCCGGATCTCCCTGGGCTCACAGCCGGGTCTGAGGCTGCCTGCAGAAACCGCAGCGTCTCTGCGAACGCCTTCCTCATGAGTTTCAGCTCCAAGCCTAAACCACCAGGCTAAAGTCTGAACGGTTTCGTCTTCCCTTCTTTTCTCTTTCCCTCCCTTCTCTCTCCATCCCTTTCTTGATTTCTTCTCTCCACGCTCCTCCCTCTTTGCCTTTCTGCTGAGGATTGTCCGCAGTAGGCAAGTGCGCCACTAAACTGCATCCCTGGGCCTCCGAGGCCTTCTCCCACATTGCTGAATGTCTCTTTCATAAGCTCACTTTAGAGAAAAGGTGAGATGTGAATAACTATATCTCTGGCCAAGATTTTTTTTTTCACTCCAAGGTGAATTCTCTTTCTGTGTGTGTGTGGGGGGGGTGCTCTGGGGTTTGAACTACAAGCTTTACCCACGCTAGTCAAGCATTCTATCTCTGGAATACAGCGCCTGCCCCAAGATAAATCCTCCAATAACTCAGTTCCTCAGCGAGGTCTTGTCCTTACTGTGTGTGACCCCACGTAGGAAAAGGTTCTGTGACTTTCTAGCCCTCTGTTATTCCTTCCTTTCTTCCTTCTAAGTCTCATTATGTAGCCCAGGCTGGCCGTGAACTCATGGTCCTCCTGCCTCAGACTTTACCGGGATCACAGGTGTGGGAGAACTCTCCCAGTACTCACTGAGTCAAGAAAATGTGGTTTCACAGTATCGCTGAGGTAGTTTTGTTTTTAACAGTGTTTTCAAATACAGCATAAACATCTCCACCACAACCACAGAAACCACATAGCACAGAAATGCTGAGCTGACCACAGAACTCCAGAACGTTTGCATCTTGTAAAACTTTGGCTTTCGACCCATCGAACACCTCATTTCCCCCTCCTTCCAGCCCAGGCAACCACCATATCTGATTAGGAAACTCAGCTACTCATTTCTGTGCTCCTTTTCTTTGACACACAAACATACTCTCTCTCTCTCTTCACTAAGAAGAGGAAGAGAGAATTTAAGGCCAAAGCTGAATTCTTTTCTGCGTCATGGTGAGGGTTCCTAGCTGGCGTGAAGGAGGGGTATGGGGACCAAAAGCAGAGCCAGGCAAACGTGGGGTCCTGATGCTGGAAGACAGGTGTGCAAACAGCGTGGGAATGGCATCGTCTGCTGCTGAGCGAAGCCTGGGTAAAGCATGCATACGGAAATGCTGGGGGTTTGTGATGCTTAAGGTGTTACCTTCGTTCTTAGCCTCACGTTCAGTTTAGGCATGTCCTAAACCCTCAGTCTTCACCCTTCCCTGAGACTCAATGTGTGTGTGTGTGTGTGTGTGCGCGTGCGCGCGCATAGCATTGATACAGGATAGCACTGAGCACACACCGAGTAAGTGACAGAGTGGAGAAGTAAGTTGTGTGGGGTCCGAGTGACGATTGTCTCTTAGGCAGTTTCTCACATAATATATGTGTGAGAATCTTCTTGGGATCCTGGGAAAATATAGCCTCTGTCTGAGAAGGTGGTGGGAGGAGGCTCAGAGTCTACGCCCTCAGCGAGCTCACAGGCAGTAGTTCTGCTCTGAAGACCACGCTGGGTACTGTAACCTTCCAGAGTTGGACTCTAAGATTTGCAAGTCACCAAGGAGGTTGGAAGGAATTGTTGGAATTCATTTCCACCAATGGCAAGAACCTTGTTGAGGTTGATGGAGGAATGAGCCAACCAGAAAAATCAATAAACACCCCAACTCCGTGAAGAACACTATAGTTGACTTGTTTTTTGTTTTTGAAACAGGGTTTCTCTGTGTAGTCCTGGCTGTCCTAGAACTCACTCTCTAGACCAGGCTGGCCTCAAACTCATAGAGATCCACCTGCCTCTGCTTCCTGAGTGCTGGGATCAAAAGAGTGCGCCATCACTGCAAGGTGATAATTCCAATACATGATCTGTATCTCTATGTCACTTATATCTTATTTGATATATATGATCACACATACAACAGGTGCACACACACACATAAGATTTTCATCAACAGTAGCTCCTGGTTTATGACCCCTTACTTAAATTAGGATATAGAAACCATGATTTCTTTTTCCTGAGGACAAACTCTCTGATGACACCCACACCCACACACCTTCCCGTATTGGTGCTGACCATGAAATTCTTAGAACTACATCATCTGATAATGGACTATAACCCTCTCATTTCAGAAGGGATTCTGCCCTGTGACTGGGAGGGAGGAAGGAATGATGCTCAGAGATGCAAAGAAGAATCTCAATAGACAAGACTTGCTGGGATTCCCCACTCAGCCTATTAGCATTAGGTTTATGTGGCTGTTTGGGCTTCCTTGGGCTGTTTGGGCTGGTTGTATAATGCCATAAAATCTCCGTAAAACTCCAGAGGGCTTCCAGATTATCAGCTACGTGGAAGTTGCTGGACTATGGAGTGCCCAAAGAGAGCAGAGACGCTCCACATGCCCTGTGACCTTTGAAATAGCCAAGGTAAGTATTGCCCTGAGTTTTTTGAGCATCTCTAGCAAGCTGATCAAATTTGAGCAGGGGCTATGACAGGAACACTATCAGAAGCACATGCAAAGAAATCAGTCTGGAGTTTGTGACTGGCTCTGAAATCAGGAGTCAGTCTTGGGGACTGAGCCCTCCACCTGAGAGAGCTGATATCTCCAGGTAGAGATTGCCAGAACAGAGTGGGATTAGCGACACCCAGCTGGCAACCATCTACAGTGAGTCTCACTGGTGGGTGAGGAGCACTCCCAGTCAGAAGCAGGCTGTGACACGCCGGCAGAACTGACTTTGAGACCGAGTTCCTTTTCCTTCTGTATTCTCAATGACTCTTATCAAGCCCTCCAGAGGAGAAAAATCCTTTGCCCCTGCTGGAGGTGAGGCACTGGGCACGTGCTGAAGGTAGCCAGTTACACAAAAAGCACCACAACTCACCCCCCCCACCAGTGTTCCCCGAATGACACCCATCTAGTGCTGTTACAGTTCAGGCACCTGGTTGAGACCCAGAGGACCTCAGAATATTTAAAACACCGGGAACTAGATTTTCGGGGCTCACCAGATATTCAGACCTGCCACAGCCGGCAGACATGAAGGAGGTGAATGAAGACCCCAGAGCCCTGGCTTAGGCTCCCCCCCCGAAACACTGCATCATCTTACTACCAAGGAGAGCTACCCATCTGGAGACTACCACATTCAGTAACTGTCTCCCCGACTTCCTGAGTGACCCTGGACACCTGTCTTGGGCCTCAGTTTCTAAACAGTACAGATGAGAAAGGTCTGTGGAACCTTCCAGTCTTGACAGTTCATGGCTGGTTCCTGTCTGGTTTCAGGTGCAGGAAAAGACTTCTCGCCCTGCGGCGGATTTAGTCACTCACGGGATTTGATCAACACACAGGAAAAAAGTTGCCAAGCCATAGCCAGAAATCTGGCACCAGAAAATGCCCAAGGAAGACATGTGTCTAAAGCTAGGACTGAATGTTCTCCGGTCTTGGGGAAATTTCATCATCCGCTTTGCAGGAACTAGGAAAGGTTAGTGTGACTTACCTGCCTTGAACCTTGGCCTCCCTCAGCAGCTAGAGAGTTGTTCTGCCTGGGCCAGCTGGCCTTTTATATCCTTCTGTAAGAATTTATTTATGGGAAAGGCCCAGAGGGAAGGATTTTGAGGGGTTGAAGTGGCTTAGAGGGCACATACACAGGCTCACAGGGAACACCCCATGACTCCAGGCAGATGCAACAAGGAAACTATAAGATGCCAGGGAGCAGCTGATGCAATATCGCTGACTAGGCAATGCTACTCCTCTTTCTACTTTGGAGCTTATGTCTGCCAGCTTGGTCTAGCCAGGGACGGTACAACGCCAAGCCCTGTGTGTGCTTGAGCCCCAGTGGGTCTGAACAGCTTCTGTAACCAGGTCTCATGAAATGAGCATCACCCTTATCCATTCACTCGTCATTTTTTTTTGATCCCTCCCTTACCTCCTACCCAATCCATCGTAGGATTAATGGACTCATCTTTTGTTTCTAGGGTGATTAAACAACATTAATTTGGGGGAGGGGGTCAAAATCTCAAAAGACTTACTTTTTGAAAGGAGCCACCAGAGAGAGAGTAGAGGAGTCCTCACCTACCATCAGGATGGTGGGCCGCAAACCCCCGCCGCAAGTCACTTCACCTCCCAGTGTTTTGAATTGCCCAGTGGTAAAAATTCAAAGGCTAGTTTAGGTGATGATCACGGTTCTCTGACTTCATGCCTTTTATAAGGCATCTCCTTAAAAACAAGCGTGGCCCCAGAAATCATCGAGCCGAAGCCCAGAGATTAATATGTAACTTTTATCTCAGTGACTTGGAAAGCGTCAAGTGTGTCAGAATCAGACGAAAAGGAAGTGGGTCGGAGGAGACAGAATTTTATTGTCTTACAAGGCAGGAAACGTAAAGGACAGGCTCCGTGAAATCACGCTTTGCATTGGGAACATCTGAAGAGGACATTCACCCATCCAAACCCAGAGCGGGAGCCTCACCTTGAGGAAAGCGATAGAGCCCATCTCCACTCACTGAAACACATCCAAAGACTACTCCTCTTTTTCTTTCTGAGACAAAGTCTCATGCTGTAGCCCCAAATGTCTCAGACCTCATTATGTAGCCCAGGTTAGCTTCAGAGTCACACAATCTTCCTACCTCAGCTTCCACAGGGATGTGATCACAAGTATAAACCACCAGCCCAAAGAACGTTTCTCTTCTGAAGAACACAGGAGATCAAGCTGGACATCTCAGAGGAAGGCTGCTGCCCAGTAAAGGGCACAGATATCAGGCTCTTCTTGTTTTCTTTGTAACACAGTCCAGCTCCTCAGCCAAGTATTGTTCCTTTGCATCTATTCCCTGAACGTTGAAGCCTGTTTCTGGTTTTGCACTTACGGGTTCAGGAAGCTTTGTCTGTAGATGGAATTTATTTGAAGGGAGTTGAGCCTGGGATCTGTGTCAGGTCTGGACACAGTGCCAAGCAAATGCTCCACCACCAAGCCACTTCAGGATGGAACCTTCTAGAATGTTCCTCTAAATAATATGTGGCGAACTTCTGCAGTCAAGGTAACAGCAAAACACAGGTCTTTCATCTCTGCGCCTGATGCACTAAGTCCTGGGTTTGGCCAGGGTTGGAGCAACATCAGCACCAAACCAGTGTGGTCCATGAAGTATCACTTGGCATGAAGCATACCTGTGGACATGCCATTGTCCTGTAGCTGACTGTATTCTCATAGCTTCACAGGAATGACATTGATAGCTCAATTATGTGGGTTCCTCATTTTGTCCAAATCTTCTTAGCATAAGGATGCATCTCCCTAGTAGAGAACTGGCAAATTGGTCTGAGAAATGGAGGTTAGGCGATCAAAAGTTCAGATGAAAGCTAAAAGTTGCCAGAAACTTCTCATAAGTCAGCACAGATCTCTCTCTTTCTCTCTCAGTCTCTCTCTGTCTCCAAGCATTCAGAGGCCTCAGACATACTTTACTTACCCCATTT
Source organism: Pachyuromys duprasi (assembly GCA_028658305.1). NCBI lineage: Eukaryota > Metazoa > Chordata > Mammalia > Rodentia > Muridae > Pachyuromys > Pachyuromys duprasi. Next base: position 30,895,974 of record CM053746.1, on the reverse strand, counting down.
CCTTCCAAAATGAGAACGACTTCGCGTGCACGGCCTTCGATGGGTGAGGAGAACAACCATGAGCAGTGACACAGTGGCTAAGCTGCTAGGAGGGACCACAGCTCGTTTTGGTCTCTGCCCTTCCAGCCACCTTTGCCATCTTTGGGGCAGCCCACCTCCTCTCTTCCCTCACTGTCTGTTTCAGACTTCTCTTACTGACCTGGCAAGCATTAGTTTTAAAACAGGCTTTTTTTTTTCCCCCTGCTAAAACACATTTCCTCCTGTTGGTTTCTTAGAACAACAGCTGACTAGACCTCTTGACATAAGAATGGCTCCATATGCTGTGTCCCCTCGGTAGGCCTCTTCCTACCTCAGAGAATGAAGGATCTTCGGTACTCTGGCTAATGCTTATCCCTGGCCTCTGGAGCAGTGTGACCCTAGCAAGACTCTGAATGGTGTCCCTGAGTAATGTAGACCCCGGAGACAAATAAAAACATTGCCAGATGGCTCCCTTCAGAGGAGGAACTTGGTGAGCAAGGAAAAGAAGTGTCCAAAATGGATTGTATGTTTTCCTGGAGACAAGAGACTATTATCTTCTCTGCGGTTTTTCTGTGTGTGGTTATTTTAAGCAAGGCACCAATAAGCTGTTTAATGGCTTCTGAGACTGGTATAACACCGCATAAGGGTTTTGACCAGAAAACCCAGTCCAAGGGAGTTTTTCCAGATAGTCACAGCTGTTGAGACTGAAGAGTCAGTGTTGTTCAAGGCCTTCCTGGGATCAGTCCGCTGAGGAGGGCAGGGGGAATTCCTAAGAACTACCCCAGTAGGTGAGCAGAATGCTATTTCTTCCTGTTCTTTATTCATAGAACACTCGCTCTTTACAGTCAAGACTATTCTTCCTTTTCTTATCCACCTTCTGCCTCTCAGATCCAATTAAATATTTATTAAGCTCTTAATATTATGTACTTCCTGTTTTCTCTTCCCTCTGTTCCTCCTTCACCCCAGCCAGCTTACACATTATGAATTTTAATAGTTCCCTTCAGATGAAAAAGGTGTCAGATCTGTTCCATGTCTTGTCAGGGCAATGCAGAGAAGTGGCTGGGGAAAGTGACAAATCTCAGCGCACAGAAAAGATAATTTATCCCAAACAAACCCTAAGATGGCCAGGGTAAAAATGAAGTCATGAACCCAACTATCATAAGTCACAGATAAACACAGGATTTTAAACTACTTAACAAACAAACAAACAAAACAATTTATTATTGCTATAGCTATTCTCGGGGGAATTTGATAAAATATACTTTATGGTAATTCTGTGGAGAATATGTTTTTTAAAATGTCTCATTTTGGGCTGGGGACAGAGCTCAGTTGGAAGAATGTTTGCCTGGAATGCACAAAGCTCTAGGTTTGATCCCCAGCACCACACAAATGGGGCACGGTGGTGTACTCCTGTGATTCCAACTCCTGGGAGATAGAGGCAACCAGATCAGGAGTCCAAGTTCACCCTCAACTAGGGAGTTTGAGCGCAGCCTGGGCTAACTGAGATCTTGTCTAAAAGCTGGGGGAATGGGCACTCATGCTTCAAGAAGACACAGGAATGCATACCTTACCTACCCAGTAAGTACCCAGTAGAAAAATAGAGAGTACTGGATTATGAAGACAGCAAGTCAGCTTCTAGGCCAGCTTGCTATTTGGGTCATGTGACCTTGAAGAACTCACTCTATTGAGACACCTGGATTTCCTTATCTGTAGAGGGGAGTGGACACACTAAATAATTGTGGTGGTTTCCTTGGGTTCCAAAGGCTGGAATTCTGTCATGAACCACCAACTGTGGGAGGTCCCAGCTTCGGCTTACCTCTGCATCATTGTACAAGCCTGTCCAAGTCTCATAGCCTCTGGTTCTCTCGATATCATTGTTAGGATCACCTGGAGTAAACGGTGGGGAAGAAGTCTCCTAAAAGCCGGGTTTCCTTCGCTCTGAGGACCGCCGACACACAGGACAACAGAGGGACAAGACAGCAGTTTTCTAAGGAATGTGGTCATTTTGCAGACACCCAAGTTGGAAACCCTGGGCTCTCATCTTTCTCGTTTTATCTTCCTTTCATTCTCACATCTCGTGAGTTACCAAGTCAGAACTCTCTTGCTTCAGTTGCCCCCTCACTTTCCCCACATTCCGCTGCTGCCCTCAATCATCTCCACGTCTATCCCCTCCTTACCACGCTCCCTACCACACCCACCCCTCCACCCCACCCGTTCCTCTACCCTGACATTTCGGTCAGCCCACCACTACCCATAGGACAAAGCTCACGTGCTAGTAAGATTCTATACCACTCATGCTCCGGTGTCGCCAACATGCCATCTATCACTCCTTCACCCAAACACTCCCCGATGAACTAACCCGTTCATTCTTCCCCAACCCACAGTGTGGGCTTCTGTTTCCATGCCTCTCTCTCTGCCACACTCTATGCCTTGAACTTGCTTTGTTCCAGAGGATGACCTTGAACTTTTAGCTCTCCTGCCTGTGCTTATCCAGTGCCGGAATGGCAGGCATGAACCACCAGGTGTGATGTATGCTGTGCCCAAGGTGGACCCTAGGACTTCATGCATGCTTGGCAAGCACCGTACCAGCTAGCTGGGCCACATCCATCCCTCTAATTTCTTTACGCATCTTTCCTGTTGCCCAAACTAGATCAGAAACTCTGCAGAAGCTCTCAATTAAGTTGGGCAATCAATAATGTTTGCTTTGATGATCAGGATGACAGTAATATAAAAGGTATCTTGCTGCCTTAGCCTACTTACTCCGGTCTTGACTGTCAGTTCCAACACTGGGCCAGGGATTCATTTTCCAGCCTGATGGAAATGGCGTGGTGATTTAGAATGTAGCTAGAGTCTGTGGTAACTGTATTTTCCTTTGATCTCCCTTTTTTCCATCTTAAAACCCCCATAGCCTATTACAAGTTAGACAGATTCAGAGCAAGCCAAGCTGTCATGAGTAGCATCATCACAGAGTTGTGAACTCAGAATGGGGCCAGAAAGTTGGGAGCAAAGAGTATCAGGAGCCTCCCTGGCAAGCTTTTTCTACCCCGCTCCCACTTCAGTGCCTGAGGCTCCCACCCTTTCAAAAGTCATGGGTTCCCAGGGTTATGTCCGAACTCTTCAGTGTCTGTGTCAGACGGAGGCTGGACTTCTGGGATGGACATCCCTAAGAAGGCTTCCTACTTCTGTGGTGACTAAGACATGATGGTGACACCCTCCGGGTACCTCCTGGTGTGCTCACTGGGGCTTAGCAAATGGCAGAGTTCTAGCTTTTCCCATGACACCCGGGGCTCCCCCCAGATGTTGTAGAGCGCACCAGGATAATAGATGCCCTGCAAGATTGTGGTGGAAGCTGGAATGAGCTAAGGTTTGCACTGGAATCCCTTCTATTCTGGTGGGATGCTATGCAGAGCTAAGTGGCTATTTGCCACTTCCTCTCCTCGGTGCTAAGAGGACAGGCACAAGGAAGGGCATCTTTGCTGTTTTGCTCTTTTGTTCTCTTAACAAACACTCTAAGCATGCGCCGAGACACGCCCTTCTACCCTGCCCGTACTACAAGCAGGAGCAATGATTTCCCCAAATACCTTTGTCTCAGTGGTTAAAGGAACAGGCTGGACAGTGGGGATGGCTCTGGAGGCGTGGGTGTGGGTGAGCTAGGCCCGAGGAAAGAGAGCAGGAGAGCTGACCCTGCTTCCTGCCTGATAGAGGCATTCCTTCATCCAAACTCTCCCCTCTGAACTAATCTGTTCATTCTTCCCCAACCACAGCATGGGCTTGGGTCTCCATGTCGTTTCCTCTGCCACACTCCATGCCTGTGCTCATGACCTCCTCCCACTGCTCCAGACTGGCCTTGGACTTGCTTTGTTCAAGGGTGGGTGGGCTAGCAGAAGCAGTTCTGGAGAGCTGGCCCTGCTGGTGTGGACGCAGGAGTGCTGGTGGGCTGACCGGCTTAACTACTTCTCAGGCTCAGATCCAGGGCTTTGAGTTGGCTCACCCCAACATCAATATCATCTGTGAACCCAACAACTACCCTACCTATGAACGGCTGGAGTGTGTAAAAGGACCAGGGCCAGTTCTGCTGATCCGAAGCTGCAGAGGCACAGGGCAACTACAGGATAACTGGGAGGGGTCCGGGTAAGGATCCAACACTGAGGCGTGACAGAAGCCAGAGGCCTGGAAGCAGACCTCATTTTAGTGAAGATGCGTGGACAGAAGGGCTATGCTGTGAGGGCACACTGTGACTTTGCAGTGTCCACAGTGAGATGAGTGGAACTGAGGTGCGTGATAGGAAACTCACACAGATTAAAAAAAAAAGAGTTGAAGGGGGAAAAAGCATAAAAGCACTTGCTGCCCTTGTAGAGGTTCAGCTTCTGAGCACCCACGTGGCAGCTCACGACCATCTGTAACTCCAGGCTCAGGGAATCCAATACCTCCCTAGCATCTGGGTGCAAATGGTGCGGGCATACAGGCAAAACACCCATGTACACTGAAACTCAGGAACACTCGGGTTGAACACGACCGAAGATCCAGAGTGAGCTAGCACTCTAGCACACAGCCCAAGCCACAGTTTTCTGCGGTGTTTACAGGCAAAATAACAGCGGTGTTCTGGTCCTTCTGTTGCTGGTGGACTTAGTCGTCCTGGATGCATGCCTGGGGACAAGCATTTTATTTAGATTTATTTCTTTTTACCTTATATGTCTGAGCTCTCTGCCTGCACATATATATGTGCACATGTTCATGCCCACTGCCCATGGAGACCAGAAGAGGGCATCAGCTCTCTGACGCTGGAGTTAAGGATGGTTGTGAGCCACCATGTGGGTGCAGGGAACCAAGCCCAGGTCCTCTGAGGAGCAACAAGCGCTCTTAGCCGCTGAGCCACCTCCCCAGGCCCGGCATCTGTTCTTGTGAAATGAAGGTAAGAGGGTGGTAGCCGAAGCAAACAGAAGTTTAACTCATTCTAGTCCTCCCTAGTCACACACCTCAAACAAAACAGGACAAAGACCAGGTTCCATTGGAGAAGGCTGAGGTCCTGAACTTCCTCAGGATCTCCTCATTTTACACACACAGTTACCAGCAGAATAAAAACTGCCATCTGTGAGAAGGAGTAGGGTGTGCAACTCTGAAGAAGCCCGTATTTTTTTTTTTTATGAGATGCGGTTTCATTATAAAAGGTAGCTTAGACTGTCTCCAAACTCAGGGTCCTGCCTCAGCTTCTCCAGCACTATGACTACAGACCTATGGTCATCAATATCTTGTATTTTCAAAAAGAAAAATATTGCTTTAGCATTGTTATAGAGCCAAGGTAGTCTTTAAAAAAAATAGTACGTTCACTTCACAGTCAGTTTCCACTATTATTGACGTCTTCCATTAGCGTGGCACATTTATCACAGTTCGTTAACCAATATTGGTTCTGCATTAGACACTAAAATTTAAATTTTTATATTTTTTGACCTACTTGAGAACTTATCTGTTTTGACATGAGCAGTTAAATTTTCCTTCTTATCATGGTAGAGCAGGTGTTTGGAGAACTCGGGGTGGTCGGGGAACACAAGCCATATTTAGCTCAGACCTTTCCCCAGAGAGGAAAAAAAAACAACCATTTGGGGCAGTATGAGTCACTGAGAGTAAGCTCAGAATGGGGCCAGAAAAAGGTCTCACAGGGCCCTGCTCCCTTGCAGTGGAAGCCCTCAGCCTCCTCCTCTGGAGAGAGATAATAGTCATTACAGCCTGCCTCCCACAGTGCTGTGACGCTCAGCTGACACGCTTCGGTGGACACGGTGATTACACGTAAGAGATTTTTATCAAGGCCGGTTTCTGAGCCGTGGGAGTTAGGCAGATACTTCAGGGTGAGCTGGCCCTTGAGATACATTTGGATTTCCATCTACCATCCTGAAGAAAGCCTGAATCAGCTGAAACTAGAACCTGAGGTCACTTCAAGTCCATGTCCTCATTGCTGGGTTGTGTGTCACCAACAGGGGAGATAGAAATGGGACCTCCTCTCTCTCTGTTTCTCTGTCTCTCTCTCTGGCTGGCTCTCTGTCTGTCTGTCTCCCTCTCTTCCCTCCCTCCCTCCTTTCGTTGCCGGGTTTCCTTTCTCTCCTGGTGGATGGTGGCTCCCCTGTGGGCTTTCCAGCCATCTGATGAAGAAGAAAAATCAGGTCTAGGGACCTTCCTGTACAGGCATGCAGGCAAAACATGGAGGCAGAAGCTGCTTCCGGGCTTTTCTTTCTCAGCATGTAGATATGAGACCGAGAGCAGCAAGCAGGAGGCAGGATTTCTCTCTGCAGTCTGTTGCAGAGCAGAGGAGCTCTTAAGAGAATGCGGCTGGTTCTCCCTGCCTCACACACCTTGCCTTCTGCAGCTCTCGTGTCCTTTCCCTTCTTGCCGAACACTTCGGGAGGTCCAACCTGGTCACAGCACCGGGTCCAGGAGTTGACGTCCCATTGTTACCGTCCCTCGTCCAAACCCTGGGACCTTTCTCCTGAACCTCAGCCCACCATCTAGCCACCATTGCTCCACATAATTTCACTCATTTTCATACGGATCAACACAATCCTTCAGTTACACACCAAAGGTTGTTCGGATGACCTGTGAATACAAAAGTAACGAGAACCCGCTAGGTACCGGATGCTTAAAGTTCTGAGCTATCTCAAGACGGACAGGGTTTCTGCCTTCTCAGGGCTTAGGGTCGATGGCAATTTTAAAAATCAGATGTGTAAATGATGATAGTAAGGAATTTGGGGGGAAAGGGGTCCCCAGCTTCTGAGGACAGATAAAGAGGGGGTCCAATGCAGTCATTGTGGGGAAGCTGCTCTGATCTAGGCGTGTCTGAGGTGAGGGTGGAAGGTAAGTTCGAGTAGGGCAGTAGGAAAGGAAGCATGAGGCAGGAGAGACACGATGAGCTCACGTGTAACGTAGGGATGGAGGGCACCCTTGCGAGCACCTCGCTTGGGGTGCCGGCCAATGGCCAGATGCAGCTGCCTATGTAAACCCGTTCTCTTACCTCTGGCCAGAGCCTGCCTACTGGGCTACAGCTCGCTGGTCTCTCCTCCACTGCTTCTACCTCAGGCTACAATGGATGCCCCATTTTACTAATCCAGGTGGCTCTTCTCCTAATTCCTGCCGGGTACAGTCCCGGCCCTTCTTCCAACCCCACACCCACCTCCACGAACCCTTCTGTATTAGTTACATTTCTTATTGCTCTGGGAAGAAAAAAAAAAAAAAGCAACTCAAGGAAGTTTATTTTGGCTCTCAGCTTAAAGGTTTAGTTCATTGAAGTGGGGAACGGGATGGCAGCGAGAGCAGTGTGACAGCAGGGACTTGAGGTCCCGTTGCACTGAGAGTCAAGGAAGCAGAAAAATGAGAGCTGCTATTCAACTTGCTCTCGCTCTCTGTGTGTCTGTCTGCCTGTCTCTGTCTCTGTCTCTCCCCACTCATTCCAGGACCCCTGCCTATGAATGATAGCACCCACATTCAGAACGGATCTTCTCTCCTCAGATAAACCTCTCTGGGACACCCTCATCGAAACGCCCAACAGTGTGTCTTCTAGCTTATTCTAAACGTGAAGACTAGCCACCATGGATAGCCATGTTACAGAGAGATCTAATGATGATGAGTGGGGATGAAAACAAGGAATTGCCTGTGGCTCTGGGATTATTAAGCGTCTACAGGGCTGGGGAGATGGCTCAGTTGGTAAAGTGCTTGGCCTGGGTCCTGAGCTCAGTCCCAACATCTACCTAAAAGCTGGTTGCAACAGCATGCGCCCTGTACCTGTGATCTGGGGCAGCTGAGGCAGAAGGATTCTTGGAGCTCAGAGGCTAGCCAGTCTAGTTGTCCTGATGTGCTCCAAGTCCGGGGGAGACCCTGTCTCAAAAAATAAAGTAAAATAAAGCAGGGAGCGAATGAGAAAGATCTCCAAACATTGGACCTGTCCATCCACATATATACAAACCCTCCAAACCATTGGTTCTCAACCTGTGGGGTGCAGCCTCTTTGGAAATGTTGAATGACCCTTTCACAGGAGTTGCATATCAGATATCCTACATATCAGATATTTACATCGCAACTTATAACAGTAGCAAAATTCAGTTTTGTTTTGTTTGAGGTAAGGTTTCTCCGTGTAGCCTTGACAGTCCTGAAGCTCACCCTGTAGACCAGGCTGGCCTCAAACTCATGGGGATCCCCCTGCCTCTGCCTCTCAAGTGTGGAGATTAAAGGCCTCCGCCGAGCACAAGGAAAATAATTTTATAGTTGGGGGCCACCACCACATGAATAACAGTATTAAAGGATCATAGCATTGGGAAGGTTGGGAAACACTGCTCTAAACTCTAATATAAGGCATCTGGAAATTCTCTTCTCAAAGCTCCCCCCGGAGCCAGAGACTGTCTCTTTCAAGCTCGATTTAAATAATTCCTGCTTGGGAGCTATGTTCAATATGTCATTCCACCCCAGATTTTCTTGCCATTGTGCGTACGTTCATGTGCGCGCGCGGGTGTGTGTGTATGTGTGTGTGTGTCCGTGTCCAGAAGAGGACATCAGGCTCCCTTCTCTATCACTCTCAGCCGTATCAGCCTAATCCAGGGTCTCTCACTGAAATCTAGAATTAAGCTGGCAACGAGCAAGCCCCCGGAACACCTCTTGTCTCTGCCTGTTTCCCTCGGCCCTCTGTGCTTCAGTTATGGGCACACATGATTGTGCTCAGCTTTTCACATGGATCTGAACTTAATGATTTTTTTACCTACTGAGCTGTGTCCCAAGTCTTCTTTTAATTTTGTCTATTTGCTTTTATGTATGAGTATGTTTGTGTGTGCATTCCCATGTGTGTGCTCATGTTAAAGCCACGTGTGTAAAAACTGTCTTCCTCCACAATTCTCCACCTAGATTTTCGAGAGGGTCTTCCATTGATTGGCTTGAATGGTTGCTCAGCAAGCCCCAGAGAACTGCCTGTCTCTGACCCCTATCCAGTGCGAGGGTTACACATGTATACCACCATACTGGCTTTTTTTGGGGGAGAGGAGGTGAGTGCTGGGGATCCAAATTCATGTCTTTATGCTTGAATATCAAGCACCTTATCTCCCAAACCATCTCCCCCATTCCCTTCTTAACAAAATTTTATCAGATGGATCTTAACATATCATTAATAAAGTTATTTAGAGAGTACGGTATAAATCCTAGTAGAAAATACTCAATTCTTCGGAAACAATGAGATTGGAGTCAGATAACAATGAGATGTTTTGATACTGGTGCTGCTCCTGTGAATGAAGTGTTTAGTCTTCCCAGCTTTTTCCCATGGCATACGTGTCAGATTCTTCAGAAATGAAACTTGGAGCTTGAAATCCATTTAAGCCTGTAGTTCAGTGGCTCTCAAAGGCTGTGTCTGGGTTATTTGAAAGCGTGCTCAAAACACAGGTGTCCAGGAACTGCTTCTAATAGGCTGAATTCAAATACCTGGCTTTGGGGTTGAGAACTTTGATTCCTCATAATCATCCGAGGAGGTCTAACCATAGACACGCTTGAAAACTTCCAACCCAGCTGAACTTTCTGCCACTGTGGGATTTCCCACTATATCCGTGTTCCTCGGGGTGTGGTCCCAGGCCCTGCAGCAATGGACTCTCCTGGGAGCTACTTTTAGATCAGAATCTCAGACCTACTGAACCAGGAGCTGTGTCTTGACAAGGTCCTCAGATGGTATCTGAGCATGTTGAATGTGATTGATGACCAAGCACCTAGGCACTGCTTGAACACTTCCTGAGGTGGAGAGCTCATTGCTTTACTGGCAACTTGCTTCATCGCTGGGAAGCTCTAATTATCAGATCCACCCTTCCTGGGTAAGAGTTGGAGGGGACAGTACCGGAGCCAGAAAGGTCAGGTGGGAACGTGCTGTCCCCTAAGCAAGACTTAATGGTAGCCTGCATTCCTTCCTTCCTCCACCCTTCCTCTCCTTCCTTTTTCTTTTTCTTTTTTTTTTTTTCTAGACAGGGCCCCACTGCTGGCCTGGAATGTGCATTCTTCATACCTCCACCTCTCGAGGGCTAGGGTTACAGCGGTGTAGCATCATGCCCAGCTTGAGCTTTTCCTTACAGTGACTTCACTCAGGAACTCAGCCCCTAGACAAAAATGAGAAGACTCTGTGAGAGCTGGCTAAGATAGACAGAGCCACACGGTCTCACTTCATCCGTTCTTTAAAAATGCAGACTGAACCTCTCTTCGTGCAGATGTAATGTATCCTTTATTTCTGCACAGGCACGGGCCAGCGTGAAGCTGAAGTATGTCTTTTTCTGGTAGTGTCTCGACTTCCTCCCAACGAAAAGCCTGCATGGCATATGGTTCCCAGGTCCAGGACACATCACTTTAATGCCTTGTGATCAATGTAGGTCCATGTTTCAGCGCCATTGACACCTATTCAAAATGCAGGATCTCTTCCTGAGACAACAAGCAGTTTCTTCAAGGACAGAAGTGAGAGGATCGCTTAAGCCCAGGAGTTCAAAACTAGCCTGGGCAACCTAAAGAGACCTCGTCTCAGAAAAAAAAAAAATCCGTTTCCATCTTAGAGGTATTGAATTAGAGTCCACATTTGAACAAGATCCCCAGGTTGGTTTTTTGTTTTGTTTTGTTTTGTTTTAACATTAACCACAAGAAGCTGACAAGCTACTTAGCTCACGATCTCTTAAAGAGGATTTACAGCCTTTTAGCCTAAAATTGAGCCTTATCACTTCACTTCAGCCAAATCTATAAAATATAAGTTCTTTTTGTATTTTTAAAAATTATTTTATGCACCTGAATGTTTGCCTGCATGTACGTATGTATGTATGTGCACCACGCACTTGCCTGGTGCCCTTCGAGGCCAGAAGAGGGCACCGGGTTCTCTGGAACTAGAGCTACAAGTGGTTGTGAGCCACCATGCGGATTCCTTGAACTCAAGCTCCCAAACACAATTACTTTAATTTCACCATTCCTAGCTCCTGATCTTACATTACTTAGCATGCATTCGCTGTGTCCGAGTTATCCAAACAACCCCCCCCCCCGCTTCTTTTTCCATCTGAGACAGGGTCTCGCTATGTAACTCTGGCTGTCCTGGAACTCACTATGTAAACCAGACTGGTATTGAACTCACACAGACCTGCCTGCCTCTGCCTTCCAAGTGCTGGGATTAAATGCATGGGCTGCTATGCCTGGCTAAAGTAGCCTTTCTTAAATTAGCTTAATAGAGAAGATTTTAAAGTTTAGTAATGGACATATTGAAGATGATCATACTGTTTATTCCAGGATTTTGTTGTTACTGTTATAAGAAGTTTCCTAGTTATAACAAATATGCACAGTATAAAATATATCATCATAACCATTTTAAGAACATAGTTCAGTATTGCACGCTGTGTTCGGATTACTGCACAACCCATAATTGTTCCCTAGTTTTGAACATCCAAAATTTTAAAACAACAAAACTCATAGAGGTTCATAGGTCACACTTCAGAGTTGACTTCAGAGATGGTTCTTGGTTCCTGCCCTCTGCAGTTCTTCTGGCTTTGAGTTCTCCAAGCCTCGAGCTTCAATCCCACACTTCCTTTGGAAGCAAGAAGGCAGATGATGGAGTTCAGAAAAAAGAAAAGAATCTCTCAAAAAAAAAAATTCCAGCAAACTTTTTCTCATACCTCGCTGGCTAAACTTGATCATGTACCTGTTCTTTAGCTGGCAAAGAGATTTTAAGGGCGCTCATATAATGACTTCAGAAAGATCGTGTTGGCTTCAGTATGGCTAAGGGTTAGAAGAGGACAACACTGGGGCCAGAAGGGTAAGTGGGTACTTGTCATCTAAGCAAGAACTAATGACCCTGGAGAAAACAAGGAGTTCTGGAGAGGAAGAACTGTGAAGGATTCCAGAGACATTTCCACAATGGAGATAATAATTCCTTTTTTTTCTGGAAGAAGAAGAAGAAGAAGAAGAAGAAGAAGAAGAAGAAGAAGAAGAAGAAGAAGAAGAAGAAGAAGAAGGTGGTTTCCCCTCTAATCTTCCTCAAGAGAACAATCACAGCTTTGTGCCCTAAACAATTGGATTGACCCTGCCTCCTAGGAGAGTCATGCGATTGCTCATTAATCTGTGGTTATTGTTTAAAGAAGCAAATGAAACCAATCAGCCAATAATAGCAAACAATAGGGAACTCCACTAAAGGGCAGAGGGGGTGGGGGTGGGTGAGAGGAGACTTGCAGGTTCCAGGAGTCTGGGGAAAGAGGGCTATTGCTGTCTACCTTTGAGACGCAGGGCCAAGGGACAGGGCATTTCCGCTCCCATGCATCAGTCCTGAAAGGAATGGTACCTCTGTCAGGGTGCCATATGGTTACCTGGAACTGGGGTCTAAGATCCTTGTTCTCTGGGGGGCCCCAGGAGAAGGACAGAGCAGAGAGCAGCCACTCCGCCTGATCACCGTAGGCGGGGGGGCCCCCCTACCCAGAGCATAAGGACAGGGTCCCTGTGATGGACAGCATAGGATCTTAGTAGCTTTTCAAGGCTTAAGCCAGGTTTACTTGAACACTAGGTACAGGAAGAATTCATACACAGTTATGAAGCCATTGAGAATTAAGCCTGCTACTTATCTACACGGCCTTCTCCCTCACCATCTTCAGCTGGCTTATTGCTTAAATTACATCATCTCCATGAACACTTTCCACCTTCCCTTTTCAAACTCTTCAGGCTTTTCCTTCTACAATTCTTCATCCGTTCTTGCTTTATTGACTGAAAGGATCAGTATCTGCTCCCGACACCCAAGACCAAGCTCTCAGCACAAAGATTTGTTTGCCCCAGAGGGACAAGGGGGCAGGGAATAAGAGACAAAGACAGGGATGAGGGAGGAGGGGAACAAAGGGTAGAGGAAAAGGGCACTTGTCCTTGAGTGAGACAAAGGACCCCCTCAGGAAAGAGAGGAGACAGACAGCCCGTAGGAAAATGGCAGTTTAGAAAGGTAAAAGGGAAGCCCCGTGTTAGGATGAGGTGTTTAATTTTAATTGAGCACGTTAATTACGTGAGCCAAAGGTTGTTTTCGATTGCTGGACTTCCATACTTTGAGAGCTGGACCTTGGTAGTCAGCCTCAGGAGGAAGAAGTAGTCAAATAAGGGAATAGACCTCCGAGGCCAGCTTGAGGAATGTGATCTAATGGTTTTTAGCAAGGCAGAGGGAATGTCCAGATGGGCGAGGCCTGACAGAGCCGTGTTTGCCATGCTTGGGCTGGCTAGGGCCCCTTCCGTGACCCTTATGGAACTGCTCACCGTGCATTGTAGAATGCTTTATCTCTTCATTTGTGAGAGCAAATGGTGTAAATCCCAAGCAAAAGGAGACTCTCTAGATGACTACCGAGCCCAGGCCCATCAATCAATAAATACGAGCTGAATGAACTAATTAACAAGTTGTGGGGCAAACTCAGAACTACCGCATTTAATGATCGCAGACAGGATTACCGAGAATCCTCACACAAAACAATTTCTTTCACCACCTACATTTGACTCCAACAGCTGGCCTCAAATGATACTCTTGAGACAACAGTTGAAACATAGACACACAGCAAAATATCGCTTGTTTAGAAATGTAGACTTTCCAAAGATCACTGATGGTTTGGTGAAAGTCCATGGACCTGAAGGATTCTTGAGTTGGAAGAAACAAGCGAAGGAGGAAGCTAACAGATGTTGATGAAGAGATTGATTTTTGTAATTTCCATGGGGGGGGTGGATAAAGGATCAGGGAAGTCTGAGTATGTCTAAAAAATAATAATAAAATAGCAACTTTTGGAAGGGGAGGAGACACAGGAATCAATGTCATCAGAAATTTGTTATTTAGAACACTCGGTTGCCCCAGGTCTTGACACGTTTGTGGAAGCCTGGCCTAACCCGTTGGGGACACACTGCAGGGTAAATGAGACTGTTCAAGTTAAAAAAGCAATCGATTCCCAGAAGTCTTCTTAGTATGTCCTTTGGGAAACAATGCTTGCCATACAAGCAAACTGTGGCTCAGGCTGAGTTCCTGGGCCCTGCCAACCCACCGTCCTCATGCTGACTCTAGAAACCACGGTAATAGTCATATGGCATCTTTTGTGCTGTTGCCACACTGTCTGAAAAGGGTGAAGATACTCACTCTCTTGGATCCTGGCTAAACTGACCTGATTAATCAGTTGCTCTGGGGTATCTGTGACCAAAATACTCCAAGAGAAATGTTTTCCTCCAGGTTTCAGAGTTTTCCACCAGTTGTAGTGTGGAGGGTGTGGCAGAACACCTCACATAATGGCGTCAAATAAGTAGTCTAGAGCAGCAACAGAAAGTCGCCAGGGCATGCTCTGGACCCCAAGGACACATCCCCAGCGGCCTACTTCCTCCAATCAGGCCCTTCCTCCCAATACCCTGTTCAGAATTTGAATCTATTGATGGATTAAACCATTCATTAGGTCAGAGTCTGTCATGAGGACAGACCTCCTGAAGGAGGGCTTTACTAATCCATGCATTGCCCAACCCAATCAAGCTGAAAATCAAATCAAGATTAATCTTTAGACATGGGTCTAAGTTTGTCCCATCCGCTGTTTCCTGGAGCCATTCCCCTAAGAATGTACTATAGCAGGGCTGTTGGCTGTCACTGCAGATCTACTTTTCCAATCCTCGGCTGGCTGATTGCTAACTGCACACACCTGCATCCAGCCACGAACACCCGCACCCACATCCAGCTTGCTCTCACGGGATGGCAGCTGCCTGGCCAAGGTGTCCAAGAGGCCCCATTCTGCTGCTTCTGTGAAATCAGTCAACTTTCCAAGGAGTCCTGATTTCCATATGACAGAGAATGGATCTAGACCTCTCAAGGTCTGGGCACTAAAGTGTGCTGGTGCCCAATAAGAAAAGACTGCTTCTGGGTTTTCCCAGGGGACAGAGCTAGGAAGTACCCATATGCAGGCATGCCAACTTCTGCACTCAAATATACATAGCTATACCATACTTAACCATACTGTGCTCTGTCTTTAGACATACTTTAGAAAATGCCACGAGTTTCTCTTCCTAACTCCAACTTTAAGCTGCTGAGTAAAAAAAAAATGTATTAACTATAGAGTTCAGTGTTGGCAGGCAATTTGTTTTGTGTTTAGTCTGCAGCTTTCTGTCAAAACACTGTTTTCAAAGTTCCTCGCTTGGTTTCTGTTTTCCTTGCTCCTTTTTGGTGTGGCTATGATTCATCTGTAGCATGCACCCATCTGTCATGGTTTGCATTCTATGGTAAGTACTTCTCAATGGCTGAGAATAGCCAAAATTGTACATACGGTAGAATCCACTCACTGTGGTGGGACCTTGAGGAGGTGATTAGGGTCTGAAAATTCAATTATGATTCGTATTTCTTTAGATGACAACAAATGCAATGATTTATATCCCATTACTACAGATCCATATAAAACAGTCATCCTGATTCCTCAAACCCCCTCACTCTGTCCCTTTATGTCTCTGTGACCAAACTGGATCCCCCACTGACCTACTTCCCATCTCTATATTCCTTTGCAAAAATGTCATATAAAGGACACTGTGCAGTATGGAGTCATTGTTGCCTTTTAGAAAATTGGAATCATGATATTCAGACCCACCCATGCAGTTCTGTGCATTGATTCTTTAATATGGGTTAGGGTTCCTTCCACAGAGGTAAAACAATTTCTTTAAGCCTTTGCACATCGATGGACATGACAACTGGTTCTATGTACATTCCCAGACATTGTCACTTCTCTTGGGAAAGTATGAGTGTGGTGCTATTTTATACGCTATGTAAATGCTTTACTTTATGCGAAACCACCAGGGGCTGGAGAGGAGGTTCCATGGGTAAGGACATGACCTGCTCTTCTGGAGGACTGGGGGTCGGAACCAAAGACTCATGGCTGAGGCTGGGGCAGAAGACAGCGGAGGCCACAGGCCCAGCTCAGGCAGGGGCAGGTTCCACTGCAATGAACAAGCATGTGGTGGAGAGATGGAAGAGAGAAAGAGAAGCAGAGTGGTTTGTGCACTATGAAGAGAGGTGAAACCGTGAGGATTTACAGAACAATTACACATTTAGTTATAAATCTGTAACCTAAGACACTTAAGCGAGTGGCTTCTATGTGACAGGACTTTAAACTGCAAATCTGTTCCGTGTGATTTCAATTGAGAAATGAGTACTCCTGGATGTAGTAATTGGTATAAGCTTTAATCTCGACACTTGGGAGGTTAAGGTGGGCACAGCTCTGTTAAGTGGGAGGTCAGCCTGGTCTACAGGGCAAGTTCCAGGCCAGCCCAGCCAGCTACACAGTGAGACTCTGTCTAAAGAAAGAAAACAAATTATGTTCATGTGTGAACACTAAAGGTATTAGATTTTCATAATTAATTATCCTACAAGTTGTTGACTGTTAAAACTTTCCGTTTATAACTGAGATGGGGCCCGAGTTTAGAGTGGCTGAGAAGGTCTTCTAGTGGTTTTATGTGAATATCTGCAAAGTGGAAAGTCTTCTGAGTCCAAAGACAGAGGCAGGACTGACCTGCTGATCTACTAGCTGCAGCTCAGATATTGTTGGTACACCTTTGACAGAGGATTTCCTAGGATGATATCACAAATGGCAGTCCTTGTATACATGGGAAGGAGCCAAGGATGTGAACTTTCACATCAGCCAAAACAATCCATGTCTCTGTCACATTCTCTATAGTGAATCTGGTTTTCCCTCAGCTGCCAGCGATTCTTCCTGTTGTCCTTAACAGGTGGTCTCCTTCAGAGACTTAACATCTGTAATTTTAAGAGACTCAGGCAGAGGTCCTCCCTAAGGGCAAGAGCATCCTCCACCAGAAACCCAAGAACGAAAGGTTCCACAAAGTCCCACTGCTTCCCTTGGATCTTCCCAAAACCTACTGCTTCCCTTAATGCTTCACAAAGTCTACTGCTTTTCTTAGCACACTGACGTCCTCGGTATCCTGCTTTCTACACTCCTCAGTTTCAAGCTAAAGTTTTCTTTCTATGGTGTGTATCTGTTAGCTGTGACTGGATTTTCCCTTTTCTCTTCTTTCCCATTCAGGAGTCTGACCCCAGAGAGCAGGGGATCTTTCCGAGACAGGCCTCATCTGAGTCTGCATGACCCCTGAGTATATATGCCCTTTCCTGTTGCAGACAGTTGCTTAACCTATAGTGACATGGTGAGCCACCCTCTGCCCCAGCACCCTGCATCTCCATTCTACCGTGTCCAGATTCACTCGGTCTTTTTAATACTTAACTTCCCGATGACTAGTGATGTTTAGCATCTTTTGTGAGCTTGTGGCCATTTCCACGTCTTTGTTGAGTGTGTCGCTCCACTGCTTTGTGGCCCGTGGTTTCTGAAGAGAATTTAGCTCAGATCTAAATGAAGGTCCCTTGTGCACAAGGACTCTCTCCTCTCTTGCTGCTGTCCGGATTTTCTCTCTCTCTCTCTCTCTCTCTCTCTCTCTCTCTCTCTCTCTGGCTCTGGCTCTTTGATTATGATATGCCCCACACATATTTCCTTGGGGAGGCAGACAATGTACTTCAGCTGTTCCTCATTAGATTGTTGTAATGTAGATTGTTGTAAACTCCTGCCCTCTGGGAGTACAAGTTGAGGACAGGAAACCCCACCTCGGCGAGTCCCTTTTTCTTTCCAAAATTATGTCCTCAGGAGTCAGGTAAGCTACAAAGTAACAACTGCTGAAGGGGACCAGAGACTTTCCTGCTCCCTGCTCTCATGTGGCTCATCAGGCCCAGTTAGGGTCAAGGCGGCCACAGATTAAAGGAGGCAGCAGTTCAGAGCAGAATGGACTCATGGATCTGACTTGCAGCATACTTTCAAAAGTTAAAAAAAAAAACAAAAACCAGTTCACTGCGGAGTGGTGGTGGTGCATATCTTTAATTCCAGCACTTGGGAGGCAGAGGCAGGTGAATCTCTCTGAGTTCAGGGCCAGCCTGGTCTACAAAGAGAGTTACAGGCCAGCCAGGGCTGTTACACAGAGAGGCCCTGTCTCAAAAACAAGCCCTCTTCTGGCATGCAGGTGTACATGTAGACAGAGAGTTCATACATAAACTAACTAAATAAAATCTTTAAAACAACAACAACAACAACAAAATAAAAACAAACCACAAGCAAAAACAGTTTACTGAGGTATAATTGACGTACATGAAACTGCAGTGTTTAAAACGTGCACAGATAGTGCTAATATGTATGAGCACATGTATGCATTAGTGAAGCCCAGTACCACAATCAGGATAACAAACAAACATCACTCAAAGTGTCCCATGCTCTTTATAATTTCTTCCTCGTGTGCCTCATACCCCCAGCTAACCCCAGGCAAGCGCACTAACCTGTTTGCTTTCCTTCTTTCTTTTTCTTCTAAAGTTACCCATTTATTTTTGAGATTACAGAGCAAAGGTGCCAAACCTCTGTCTAATGTCATGTGTAACCAACCCTTCTACTTCTGTCTCAAACTAGAATGGCTCAGAGTTGACATTTACTGTGTTTTTCCTAAAATGACAGGTTGCTTGGAGAAATTTTAGTTTAAGAAACAAAATTACCCCCCCCCAAAATCCTCCTGCTTACTTGCTTTCGTTCGTCCTTCCTTCCTTCCTTCCTTCCTTTCTTTCTTTTCTCCTTTCTTTCTTTCTTTCTTTCTTTCTTTCTTTCTTTCTTTCTTTCTTTCTTTCTTTCTTTCTTCCATCTTTCTTTCTTTAATGGAGGTCATAGGGCATCGGCAGCAGGCCTGAAAAAGCATGAGGTTGTTCAGACCTTCTGGACTGCACAAGATTGATTCCTGACCACCTTGTATTGAATGGCACAACTCAATGATGGCACTTCACAGAGGACGTGTGAAGCAAATACGCATCAAATATGCTTGCCCTGGAGATGACAGCAGTGGCCTCTCCTGTGTCTAAATGGTAATCTTCTTAGTGGCCTTTTCCTTAGGCACACATCAGGTATAGTTTATGCAGTGATTCAGCTGCAGGTGGCCCTTTGACTCAACCACTGTACCTTGTACCGTTTGGTTTGCTTTGGTTTTGTTGTTGTTTTGTTTTGGAAACCAAGACTAGAAATTCTTTTTTTGAAAAAAAAAAACTTGTTGGTGTTTGGGATTCTGTTTGTTGTTTGAGACAGGGCCTCAGCTCAGCTGGCTGTGAAATAGCTGTACAGCCCTTGAACTCCTGATCCTTCGGCCTCTGCTCCTCAAGTCCTGGGGTTACAGATTTGTGTTACCACAGCTGGTTATGTGAGGCTGGAGATCAAACCCATGGAGTCACATGTGCTAGGGCTAGGTAAGCACTCTGCACCCTGAGCTACACCCTCACAGTGCTAGATGCTGTAAATCATCTCTAGGTCTCGACTAATACCCAATGTCGTGTAAACACTATGGAAATCATTGCTTCACTCTATTTTTTAAGGAATTATGACAAGAAAAAAAGTTTACTCATGTTCAGTACAGGTAAATAACTTTTTCTTTCCTGAACAGTTTCAATCTGTAATTGGTTAGATCTATGGATGGAAAACTCACAGATACAAGGGACTGATTGGATAGACTGTTTCCAGTGTTTTCCCAACACATAAGTGACACTTAAAAAGTTAATGGCCAAGAAAAAAAAAGCTAATGTCCAGAATACATAAAATTCAAGCCGTTCTTAATATCAGAGTACAATAGCAGACTCTGCTAAAAACTCTGAGCTCTTTTCAAAAAATTTCCCAATCCAAACCCTAGAGGAGAACCTTTGACCCCTACTCCAGGGCCTCAGATTTAAAGGCTGGATTTACGGACAGTGGGCCCATACCTTTACTCCCAGCCCTCAGGAAGCAGAGGCAGGAAGATCTCTGAGTCTACAGAGCGAGTTCCAGAACAGCCAGGGCTACACAGAGAAACCCTGCCTCAAAAAAGCAAAAGGTAAATAAGTAAATAAACAGCCAGGTTTATAAGACTCGGTAGGTAAGGAGAAATTTTAAAAAATAGTTTATTTGTACAAAAATGTTAATCATGCTTACTTGTACAAACAGCCCTAAACCTTCACACAATTTTGCATACAATTACTTCCATTTGATGTTGGTGTAAATTTAGTTATAAAACTAAATCATCCTCATTATTTATTGCTCAGGTAACATAGTAGTGGTCTATTAAAAGAAAGTTCTTAAATGCTATCTTTTGTTTTTTCAAAGTTTCCTCCTCCTCCTCCTCCTCTTTTTCCTCTTCTTTTGGTTTTTCGAGCCATGGCTGTCCCGAACTCTCTTTGTAGACCAGGCTGGCCTCAAACTCACAGAGATCCACCTGCCTCTGCCTCCCCGAGGGCTGGGATTAAATGCGTGCACCACCATGTCCGGCCTTTTTGCTTTTCTTAGTGCAGTGCTTCTTCAGAGTTGGGTCTGCATTTGTGTCGCAGGACACTTGGGGGAACAAGACGCCGAATCCCGGGACGCTGAATCCTGGGATGTCGAATCCTGGGCGCTTTGGTTCTGGGCTCCTTACCTCCTTTGTTTATGGGTTTTCTGACAACATGTTGATGGACATCGTCTTCTTTAAAGAGACCGAAAAGCTTTCAGATTCTGCAAGATCTTTGGGGCCCTAACCACTGAGGCACTGTAGGATCCAGGAACTTCCTTCTCTCTTTCCCCCCCCCCCCACAACAACCACCTTGAGAACACTGAGATTGGTGTCCACCATGTATCTGTGAACAGACTTGCACTTCCGCTCTCCAGTTCTCCGTGGTCCATGGTAAGAATGCCCCTTACTCAGCAGCAGGTACGCTCTGCACGGGTCAAGACACCTTGCTTCATGGAAACACCTTGTTTTTCATTCCCATGACTCTTTTGGACCACGTAATCCTTCTGCTCTTTACCCAGAGCACCAGCAGCTACTTCTGTGACCGTGCATTCCTCACAGAACACGCATTCATTGTCCACTTTGGTGTGTTTCTCACAGGTAGTGGCTGGGAAGGAGACATTCAGCATAATCTTGACACAGCCAATGGCGAAGGAGGTCCCATGGAAAAAAAATGCTTAATTTTATCATCGTTATTGGTGATGGTATACACGTAGGCACACATGCCCCAAAGGGTGGCAGCTCTGTGAAGAAGTCAGCTTTCCTGTTCCAAGGATCAAACTCAGGTCATCATGCTTAGCAGCAAACGCCTTCACCCACTGAGCCTTTTCTACAGCCCTTAGTTGACTATTTTCTTCTTTTGTGTTTTTCTTTTGTTTTGTTTGAATAAGGTCTGAAACTTGAAATTCTTCCATTTATGTCTCCAGTGCTGGGAATCCAAACATAAACCACCACTCCTGGCTATTCTCATCTTTAAGAGGGAAAATCAGAGTGACTTTTTTTTAAACAAGTCAGTCTCCGTCTATTTCGTGTATTGAAATCATCACTTCTTTGGAAATTGTGTGTTCTTAGGGAGGTGAGCAGGAGATGGAAAGTCAGTAGAAGGTCTGAGGCCTCAAAAGGCAGACCAGATTGGAATCTGGTAAACACTTTAGCACTCGTTAATAAACCCCATACTTAACTCCTGGCCCTTGCTAACTTCATCTTTTAAGTGGGAATAAAGTACCTCTCAGAAGTGTTTTTATGAGGGTTCCAGTCAATACAATCCAACTGGATTAAATCCTTAAAAAGTAGGTGCTGTTTGTGGTTGAGTTCTCAACATACTCAAGGAACAGCTAAGGTGTCTAGGACTTCCGTGCCCTGTAATCAGATGGCCATGAAATTCCTCAGTCCCAGAAACAATTGCTTATTCAGTGGAAGGAGTAGCAGCTGTCAAAGATCTAATGTTGATATTGCCAAACTGCCGGAATTAAATTTATACCATCTTTCCTTTAATTCTCCAGTGAACCATGACTTCTGAATGTAACTTAGGTGTTTTCTCAGGGGCTGGTGTGGAATCTAAACTGGCTGATTATCCAGAACCAACATGCCCAGGGGAAGAGCCAGTTCATAAAGACACCCTTTCCCTCCTTACTGCTGGCTTCCTTGTTTTTACTGTTGGCTTCCTTGTTTTGTTTTTTACTGCTGGCTTCCTTGTTTTTCTTTCTCTGGCTCAGTGCATACCAACAAAAAGGCTTCACAGTTTTTTTTTGGTTTTGTTTTTTTTACCCCCCAATAATATGTTTTCTTGTCTTTGTGAGTATGTCCTTCCAGTCATATCCACCAACTGTTTAGGCCAGAGTTTTCTTCCCTTAAAAAAAAATATGTGTATGGGTGTTTTGCTTGAATGTATGTCTGTGCACCACATGTGTGCTGGAAGAAGGCAAGGCATCTGTGTTAGTTCACAGGTCTTGACACACTAACCCGCTCCTAGGTTGCTTAGCCACCTCTGATGTCAACATTGGTCCCCAGGCCAGGGGTTGGAAGAAAAGAAGGACCCCTGCCCCTTCTCTCTCTCTCTCCTCTCTCTTTCTCCTCTCCCTCTCTCTCCACCTCCATCCACTAAATCTCTTTCATATCAGATCTGTTGTATGTGGCATTTAAAAAATATATCCTAACAGTCTGACCCTCTGGAACTGGAGTTTCGGACAGATGAATGGCCATGTGGGCGGCTGGGAACTGAAACCAGTTCCTCTGAAACAGCAGTCACTAACCTCTTAACCACTAAGCCATTTCTTCATCCCCCTAGACCAAATGTTTTCAAATGTTTAGTGGAAGGCAGTGCTTAATTAGAAAGCAAGGACTCAGGTCACCTGGTTCTGGTCACCATCACCATTTTTGCACTTAAAGTCGCTGATGGAGGTTTCCTCGTTTGTGCAATGCGTCGACTCTCCCCTTGGGTGTTCTTATTCACATAAGAAAGAGCCAGGATGCAGACCTCATGTGACAGCACCCTATAGTGTTGAGGATCCCCCTGCCAGGTCAGGGACTGGCTCCTGTGGGCACGGAATGCTGCGTGCGCAGAGCCCGCAGTGCCTAAGAAGCCAGTGTCTCCGTTGCCAGGGGAACAGGGCACCGCGCTTTCCGGCGCGGTCGCGGCGCGAAGCAGCTGTCATGGCGGAAGCGGTCTGGAGCACTGACACGGGAGAGGCGGTGTATCGCTCCCGGGACCCCGTGCGCAACCTGCGCCTCCGGTAGTCACACCACCCCAGCTCCGGCGTCCCCTACCTTTGTGCTCCAGGGCCCCCTAACTTTATTCCACCCTAAGCTTTGGGATGCTCGGAGGTCCCCGCTTCCGCTTGCAATCCTAACTACTTCCTCTGCCGTTTCCGCGCCTCTCGCTACCAGGATCTTTTCCCACTGAAAGCTTCCCAGACTCACCCCTGCCCAAGTCCCTTCAAGTTCCTGTCTCTTTCAAACCCCTCACCCACCTCCTCCCCACGCTCTGCTCGCAGCCTCCTCGGTATCTCCGCGCCTCTGATTTCTTTCCTCCATCCTTTCTGTGTTGTGTGTCTTTGACACGCGTATTTGGACCTTCTCTTTTCTTGACAGCGTTCATCTGCAAAGAATCACATCAAGCAACTTCCTTCATTACCAGCCTGCTGCCCAGATGGGAAAGGACCTCATAGACCTGGCCACTTTTAGGCCTCCTCAAGCGGCTAGTGGGTGTTTGTGGTGATAATGATGCATTCCCTTGAGAACTGAGGAAAGGGTCCGGGGCAGTAGAGGTACAGAGGAGGAAAGGAAGGCTCAGACAGCTTGAGCTTGTTGCCCAGTATCCCTGGGCAACTTTCATTTACTTATTTATTTTAACATTTTTATTTACCTCTGCGTGTGTGCACGCCCATGCCACAGTGCAGTAGTGACGCTCCAAGATCAACCTTTGGGAGTCATTTAAGTTATCTGTTTTCATCCCATGAGTCCTGGGGCTTGAGACATCTTACTCACCCCAGTTGTGACTTTGGTGGGGTGAGGGGTGGGGATGGGAGGTCTAAGAGAAATATGTTCCAAACTCCATAGGTATACACTTAAAACTATTTTAAAACAGGAGTTGCATAAAAGTGTGATTTCTCCTTGCCTTTGAAAGCCAAAAGAAAGGACAAGATACTTATGTTGGGCCAATAATTTTTCATGCTTTTGTTATTTCGATTTCTATTCAGAAATATTCTTAGGCAAAAAGGGTGGGTCACAAAGTATGTATCTAGAGACAGACATACAGAGCTTGGGGTGTGTTAAATATAGTTCCTCAAAAAGCCATGTATTTACCTTCCCTGTTGCCTCCTGATGCTTTTTCTCCTGAGTTAGTGTTAATGGATGATTCTGTTGGTGGCTTCAGGAATATGAAAGAAAAACACCAGGGTCCTTAAGCTAGCAAGTGCAGACACCATTGAGGAAGGGCTGGCCCTCCAGCCTCTAACTAAATTTCAGTTCCTAATACTGGATTGGATGCACTATCTCCTGAAAGGCCAGCCTGCCTTTTATTCACATTAGAGTAATGATTACGATGCCTACCCCCTCCATTCTTTGTCTAGACCAGTCCTTTATGAGTCACTGAACCGCATTGGGTTTGCGCTCAGGCCTGGCGGTGTTCACCTGTGACGTCAGTGTTTTTCTGAAGCAGGAGGATCTGGAATTTGAGGCCAGGCTGAGCACAGAGTGAGACACCGTCCCAAACAATAGTGGAAATAATAAAACCGGAATAGGGACACCGGTTATAATCAGCCACAGAGAAAGAAGTATTCTTAGGTCTGACTCATTCTGTTGTGTTTGGAGGTGGGCACCGCCCTGATGAAGAAGAGGAGGAAGAGGTCGTGATTGGGTGGCAGGAGAAGCTCTTTAGCCAGGTAAGCCAGAATTAGCTTGTCCTCCACCCACCCAACTCCCACCTGGCAGGTGACTCATACGTCAAACTCATTTCCAGAAAGGGCTGTGGCAGATTATACTTTCCCCCGTTGTGTTTGTTTGGCTATTGTAATGTAACGGCTGCCGCTGCTCATCTCTGAGCTCCGTGGCATCTCTAGCAGCAGGTTTGGGATAGAACATCAGCCTGGATTCTTTTAACTTGATATCCTCAGGTCCCCTGCCCTTCATTATTTAAACAAAGTGATGGCTAGTCATGAAAACATGCCAGCTTGCTCTGGTAGTGATTTGATTCAATAGCTCTAGGAATCAAAGGTTGAGGAGGTCCCAACTGGTCTGTTTCTTTGTGGTGACCTCAGTTTGAAGTTGACCTGTACCAAAACGAATCTGCGTGTCAGAGTCCATTGGATCATCAGTACCGCCAAGAGGTTTTGAAGCTGGAGAATTCCGGTGGCAGGAAAAACCGGCGAATCTTCACCTACACCGACTCAGATAGATACACCGACTTGGAAGAGGTATTGTTCCTCCTGAAGTACCTTCGTTTTCTTCCTTGTCTCCCCTGGCTTTTTAGACTCACTGGCACTTTGTGGTAAGTGGGTAGCCCAGTAAAGGGAAGCAGACAGGTGGGTCTAGAAGCTGCTGGGAGCTGCTGACAGCCAGGCTGGAGTGGGCAGAGTCTGCAGGAGGTGTGGCTATTACTTTCTGCCTGTGGGGCCTGAAAGTGTATAAACTGATTAGATAAAATTCAGACAGCGAGAGTTTGTAGGTGAGAAGAGGAATTTGTTTAGGCCATGGGGATGTCTGTGTCCTTGTCTGCACACATGTGCCCTCATGGGCTTGTTTTACATTCTCTTCCCTCATTATATGTCTTCTCAGAAAGACAGTAAATTCCTTGAAGGTAGAACCGTATTTCCTGATTCTTTAATCCATGATCCACAATCTGATTCTTTTATCCATGAGTGCAGCCGGGAGCAGGCAGGTGGTAGTGGATGTCTTTTGAAAGACTGGACTGCTTTCTTCAGGAGAGCTGTGAGCTGGCAGCGTATAAACTTTAGACTGTTTGGGGAAAGCAACTAAAAATATAGTTGGTGCCAGTTTACCCAGTGTGAGAACTTCCTCAAAAACCCTGGTATACTCTTTGGCATTCTTGACCACCTAGCATCCATATTTACCAGGCAAACTTACCCAACTTTTTGTTGGCGTGTGTTCAGAGAATTCTGGTGTTACCATTAGCACAAACAACTCATTTCTAGACTCCTGAGGAGGACCAAGACATGGTTGGCGTCGTCCTTGGATTGTGCCATCTCTGCTCCTCCCCCAGCACAGGCACCGATTTGCATGCTGGAGGAGGGGATCAGAAGGAAGGCTTCCATCTAGGCATTTCTCCCCATGGAGCCCTGACCACACGGCATTCACACTCTCCTGTTCTCTTTTCCCAGTACTGTCAGAAAATAACCACTGCAGCCAGCGAGGTGCCATCGTTTTTGGTTGAGCGGATGGCCAATGTCAGGCGGCGCCGCCAGGACAGGCGAGGGATGTGAGTGCAAGTGGGGATCAGGGGGTCTGTGTGGTCTCTCATGCTAACTAACTAAGTTCCTGGAACTTCTACTAACATTTCCCGTCCAGTTAGAGACCCAGTGGGGAGGGGGATTCCCTTACTCTGTGTGGGGTGTCGGGGAAGTGACCCTCTCCTGTGGTCCCTACCCAGGGAGGGCAGCAAACTCAAGTCTCGGATCATCACGTGGGAGCCCTCAGAAGACTTCGTCAGGAACAGCCACGCTATTAACACTCCTCTTCAGACAATGTACATCATGGCAGACCTGGGGCCCTATGGGAAGTGAGTGACACTCCACCCTGCCAGCTCCCACCCTCCAGCCACCAGGGGGCAGCCTCCTTTCCAGCCGTGTGGGGCTTTTCTTTACTCGGAGGAAAAGCGCGTTACCACGAAGGTTCTCACTGCCCTCTGTCCTGTCCCTGAAGAGGTTGACGACCCCTCTTTCTTTCCCTGGCGACCCTGAACCTTGATGTTGACCTCCTGCTCCCTAGGCTTGGCTACAAGACATATGAGCATGTCCTCTGCGTTCTGAAGGTGGACAGCAATGGCGTGATCACTGTAAAGCCTGACTTCACTGGCCTCAAAGGGCCTTACAGGTGGGAATGTGAAGGTGACAGAGACTTCCTTCCTTGCCCTGCTTGCCTCTAGCTGAGCAGATTCCCAGAAAGCCTTGGATTTGCTCCTAAGCTTTGAATTCCCAGGCACTGGTTTGTATTATGTTCTGGGTCATAGGCCTTTAGGAAACAGCCAGAAAATGTGCAACAAAAGGAATCACATAGCTGTGTGGTTAGGTGAGAAGGATCCACGCCTTGCAGAGTACAGGGACTGACCCAGGCTGGGGAGATGGACTCTGCCAGGCCAGAGCCAGCCTTCCTCCTCATCTTTGTCTGAGAGGACACCACTGAGTTAGCAACCAAACACACCCTAGCTGTCCCTTTTTCAGGTGAGAGAACTGAATGTCAGGGTTTCCCACGTCTTTGAGGTAGAAATGGGTCTAGAACCTGTGGGTTTAGTTCAGTGCCCTTTCTACTTTGCCATGATTTCCCTCTCTTGGTCATCTTTATGACAGTCTCCTCCAGTGAACCGTGTCACCAGCATTGTTGGCTCCCTGGGCTGGGTCTTGGCAAGGAGGCGAGGCGAGGGGGGAGGAGGGGCAGGTACACCTTTTACCAACAGAAATGACCCTGTTTGTGGCTTTGACCTCCCAGAATCGAGACCGAGGGAGAGAAGCAGGAACATACTTCTGCTTGGAAATACACAATTGACAACGTGTCCTCCCTTGCACAACCAGAGGAGGAAGAACGGGAACAGCGTGTGTTCAAGGATGTAAGTGCTAATGCATTTCCCGTCCGGGAGGACAGAGGCCTGGTGCCGGGAGCTGAGACTGCCTGTGTGGCTGCCGAGGAAGAGGCAGCCCACCCCCATCCAGAGGACAGCTGATAACTGGCAGCTCTGAGCATACCAGCGTAGCGACAGTGGCTGCTCCCCTGAATAGTGATCGTGCTCTGTGCCAGGCATATTACAGACATTTCACTCTTAACACCCTGTAAGGTCATGGCCACTTTATAAACAAGAACCCTGCGTTAAGGACCCAAGCAATAGAGCTTGTGAACTTGAGGGCCAGATTCATTCCCAGACCCACCAAATCCAGAGCCCCCGTGTATCACTTTATTTCAGTTATTTATTAGCAGGGATATGTGTGTGTTAAAGCTGTCTCACTCTAGCTCAGACTAGCCAGGAGCTCCCTATGTAGCCCAGGCTGGCCTTGAGACAGCACCCCTCTTGTTTTAGCAATCAATGCTAACGGCAGGCACAAACCACCATCCATCTCCTTAAAATGTCACTCTCTGGCTTGCCTATCCTGCTCTGCTTTTCCTCCATTCAGAACTAAACCCCGGTCTGGCTTGAGCTGCATTTTGAGGATCGGTTTTCCTTGTTTCCTCAGCTCTATGGCCGCCACAAGGAGTACCTCAGCAGCCTCGTGGGCACAGACTTCGAGACGGTGGGTAACTCCACTTCCTGCAGAGCCGTGAGCTGTCAGGCAGTGTCTGACTGTAAAGGAGCTCGTCTGCCTCTCTTAAACAGCTCCAAGATGCACCCTGCAGTGTAGGAAGGGAGTCAGAGAAGCCTTTCAGGACCCAAGAGGTTGATGTAGACCCTTGCAGGCATAGAATGGGGTCTGAAAGGGCAGTTGGGTATTGGGCAGTGAGAAGAATATGTTAGGCATTTTGACTTCTTGTTCCCCATGTTTAGGTGAATTTGGGGGGGTTATCAGTGTTAATGCATTCATATATTGATTTATAATTAATTTAAAAAACAATATAAAGGTCAAAACGATCTTCCTCATCATTCATGTAGCTGTTGTTCCAAAGCACCCTAGGCAGGAAAAGAGATGTCATTTCTGCCAATCAAATGTTTTGAGTCTTAGAAAACGAATCCAAAGCAGTTGAGGTCAGTTACTCAAGGGTCCTTTCTGTGTTTTCCCCACCACCAGGGGTTCATCTTCTAGATCTGCAAACAAGGATGGAACTACTACTCCCTGGCTTCCCTCTCTGTGTCTCCGGAAAATTAACTTGTATTGCTTTTATATTTCATAGGCAACAGATTGTCATGTAAACAAGTAAAGACAAGTAACACAAATGATTAAAAAAGAAAACTTGGCTGTCTCAAGAGTTCTAGTGTTTGCTACCCTCCCTGCCAGGGTAGCAGCTGAGTGCTGTTCTCTGAGTCTTAGAAACAGGAAAGGATCCTATAGAGAACTGTTTTGTAGAGAGAAACTGGCCAAGGCTGGATACACAGTGTAAGGTCTTCTGCAGATTTGGAGACAGGCGTCGGGTCACAATGTTGATTCCCTCTAGACCTAACACCTTCCCGTTTCTCTCCGCTGTAGACCGACCCAGGTGTCCTCCGGCTCTTTGTAAATGGAGAGGTAGGTAAGTGTCTTGTCTTGGAGCCAGGCAAGATTCTGGTGGAGCTGTGTGTGAGTAACCTACTCACCTTGGCTTAGTTTGGGCTGAATGTGGTTGGGAAACTGAGTGATGAGTCTAGAGAAGACTCCAGAAAGGTAACAGGCTACTGTGCCCTGAGAATGCTTGTAGCCGAGCTTGCGGGCCTTTCAAGGCCAGACTAAGTGGTAAGGGGAATGAGCAAACAAGGTAAACTTGTACTCCATTTTCTCTCTTCAGTTTCAGCCCAAGGCTACGAGTATGACAACCTCTATATCCACTTCTTTGTGGAGCTGCCACCGACCAGTAAGTAAGCTTCTTATATTTCTTCTTTCGTATCTACTCTGACAGTCCTTGAAGTGTTCTGGCCACTCCCACTGAAACTGTTCAAGGTCACAGGTCACCTCCACATTACCACTTCCAACTGTGGTGCCACCCTCCCACCACACTGACCTCTCTGCAGCCCCTCACACAGCACGCTTTTCTTCATGAGGCATTTCTCTTGGCTGCTGGCACCATAGTCCCTCCTCCTCCTCTTCCTCTTCTTCTTCCTCCTTCTCCTCCTCCTTCTCCTCCTCCTCCTCACTCAGGGCTCCCAGGCTCTTCAGTGGATTCTTCCTTTTTCTCTTCTGGTCCTGAACCGGGCGCATCTGAAGTTAAGCCTGAGCTGTGTTACTCTCCACCTCTAGACTCACTAGGCAATTGCATCCATCCAGTAGCTTGCATCCCATCTATGCCTGTTGTCCTGCCCATGGGCACACTAGACTGTTAGCTCCAAGAAGGACAATCTGCTCACTGACATATCCTCAGAACATAATCAGCATACAGCAGACCCAGTAAATGATAAGTGAATGACACGTTGAGGGAATGAGTGAATGAATGCATGAATGGACGTATAGAACTTTGTCCTTTTTTTCAGTGACTTCCTGGCCTCTCTAGTGAGCTTACTGTGTCTGGTCTTTGGCTTTTTTAGACTGGTCAAGCCCGTCATTCCCGCAACTCTCAGGAGTAACCCAGACCTGTGCCACCAAATCCCTGGGAATGGTATGGAGGATGAGAGGGTATTTGAAAGCTGGCATTTGAAGCTTCGTCAGGCCCAGCCGCCTGTGTGCTCTGTGGAGGGGTCATAGTTGGGGCTGCTTCTGTGTGGGCTCTGCGGGGCTGCCTGGGCTGGGGTTGCTCCTGATAATAGCAGCTGAATGACAGCAGCTCATATCCAGCTGTCCCTTTGTCCGTTGACTTCCTATCAGGCTGACAGTTTTTCTTTCCACTGTGTGAAGGTGACCTTGGCATTGGACACAAAGAGAACCAATTCCAAGCGAGGCTTTGTCCACCCTGTGACCCTGAGTTGAAAATGACCCTCTTTTTTAGGACAAGGTGGCCTATTTCTCCTATCCGTTCACATTCGAAGCCTTCTTTCTCCATGAGGATGAATCGGCCCGTGAGTAGCCGTGGCCCTCAGCCTCGCTAACCCTCAGCCAGGGCGCTCTCTTAACAGAGGCCCCTGTGACCTGAGTGGTGCTCCGCCTACTTTCCAGACGCCCTCCCGGAGTGGCCCGTGCTCTACTGTAAGGTCCTCTCACTGGACTTCTGGCAGCGGTATCGTGTGGAAGGCTACGGGGCTGTGGTGCTGCCTGCCACTCCAGGTGACCTCCTGTCCCTGCCCTGCCCAGTGTCCTTGCTCCTTGGAACAAGACTAGTACTTCCAAAAGACCCCAACGCTCCTGATGGGATGCAGAGATGGTTAGGAAGAGGGTAGGAAGGGGCTCTGGCTTGAAAGCTCACCGGAGGCTTTGTGGAATTCCTCCCCTCCTGTGAGAGACCCTGTGAAGCCGGGACCAACCTCCTGAAATCCAGCGGCTCGGCGGGCTGTCATGTGCTGCGGTCCTCCAGTTAGACCACAGCCCTGACAGAGAGCGGCACCATCAGTGAGCTCTCGGCCTGGGGGTTCTGAATGAGCTGGCGATCCCTTTTAAGTAGGGGTGCAGGCCTGTGGCTGTGTGCCAGACACTGCACTGAGCCTCGTCTAACTCTCCGGCCCCTCTGCAAGGCAGTGTTGTGCTTGCTTCTACGTTTTACTAAGTCAAAAGGGAAGGAGACTCTTGGAGGCTGGCAGGCTTGCCTTGTGCACACGGTGATCCCTCGAACAGCTGAGATGAGAATTTTCTGTTCCACGGTCTTCCAGTCAGGCACTGTCACCCCCCAGTGCCAATCTTTGCCAACCCAGGTCATTGCTGGGACGTCAGGGATGGAACCTGCCCCCTTTGCCCTCTTCCTTGCACAGGATCACACACTCTGACCATCTCCACGTGGAGGCCCATGGAGCTGGGCCTCGTGGCGGAGCTAAGGAGGTTCTTCATCGGCGGTTCCCTGGAGCTGGAGGACCCCTCCTACGTGAGGATACCAGGAACCTTCAAGGTGACTTGTCTCTGGGGAGACTTCAGGCTGAGTGTTTCTGCTCCTGTTTGAGGCCCTTCCCCTCATTGCTCATTGAACTCATGTTATAGAGCCCCTTCCTCCCTATGGCTTATCCTGCCAGACCTGCACATACTTTACAGGTCTAAATATCTAAAGGAGGAGGTCCTTGGGAAGTAGTATAGTTAGGGATTTCTTCATCCCGTTTCCATCACTGACAGCCTTGGCAATCAGAGGCAGACTGGACTTATAGGCAAGAAGCATATAAGCCTGCTCATTGTCAAATGAGGGTGGAATGTTCCCCGAGTTACAAGAGGGGAACCTGGTGTCGTCCTTGTGGTGCTGGGGTCTGAATGATAGAAAGAAGATTCCTCAGTAATCCTACACTTCCCAAGAATAGGAATTCGAACAGCAGCGGCGGCCCTGGTCTAGAGTCTGCACAAGCTGATTGTGTCTCTGCTGTCTGCACAGGGGGAACGCCTGAGCCGCTTTGGCTTCCACACTGAGACCACAGGCACAGTCACCTTCCGCTTCCACTGCCTACAGCAGTCCAGGTGAGTGGCCCTGGGCCCTGCCCTGAGCTCCCTGTCCCTCAGGACTGGCGAGCAGCCTCGACCGTGTGCGGTGCTTCCCTGCAGGGCATTCATGGAGTCGAGCTCCCTCCGGAAGCAGATGCGGAGTGTGCTGGACCGTCTGGAAGGGTTCAGCCAGCAGAGTTCCACTCACAGTGTGCTAGGTGGGCTCCCCATTCCCCGACATGGACACCCAGGGCCACTTCCTTGTCCACACCACGGCAGCTGACTCTGCGGCCATGTTTCCCTCCCTTACAGAAGCCTTCCGTCGAGCCCGGCGCCGCATGCAAGAGGCCCGGGAGAGCCTCCCCCAGGACCTTGTGAGCCCCTCAGGAACGTTGGCCTAGCTCTCTGCATCCCCAGCCTGTGGAGCAAGAGAACAGGGTGAAAGATGCCTGCACCCAGCGCTCTCTCACCTCGCCTTGTTTATTAGAGACCACATTGGTCTACCAAACTGGACCGTCTGGAAATTTCCAGCTGGCTCCTCTGCGAAGCCTCAGCAGGACCTTCTTTCTTTCATGTGGAAGGAAAGCCAGAGACTCTGGGGCCCCATGTGACCCCCTCTTTGTGGTTTGGCTAGCAAACATGGGCACCGTAACAAGGCAGGCTATGTAGTACAGGGTGAAGCCAGCCTTAGCCTGTCCTCCACACTGTGTCTTTCCTGGTTTGTCATGGAGGCTCAGCGGCAGAGAGCTGTAGAAAACTCCAGAATGGGGTTTGGCATCCAGGAGTAGAGGCATACACCTTTAATCCCAGCACTTAAGAGGCAGAGGCAGGAGGATCTCTATGAGCTTGAGGCCAGCCTTGTCTACATAGTGAGTTCTAGGACAACCAAAGCTACATAGAGAGACCCTATCTCAAAAAAACAAAAGCAAAACAACAACAAAAAGGAGTTCGTCATCTTCCAAGGAGGAAAATACAGGAGAGAGCTCAGTCTCTCCCTTCTTCCTAGAAAAGGGGAGGGTAACAGGCGTCAACTTCCTGGCTAAGTCTCTGTCCCCCTACGGAGGGCTGGCTGAGTTTAGGACATGGCCTGAGGTAGTTCCCAGCCCTTCCTGCTAGCTGGGTTTATTTGTTTCTTTTTTTTTTTCATATAAAAAGTATTTATATTGACTGATCTTCTGTGAACTGTCATTCTTTATACTGTGGAGGCCCAAACTCTGCCTTTCTTTTTCTCACAGTGTCCCTTAATTAAAACTTAATTAAAACTCCTGAAGAGACACTGTGGTGAGTCCAGGCTGCATTTTAGCAGCCCTCATCTTTAATATGTGGGGCAAAGCTTGGAATGGAGGCCACACTCTCCCCAGCCTGACAAAGAGACAGCAGGCCATGTCCTCAGCATTGTTTTATTGGTAGAAGAAGCAGAGAGTACTGTCCTTCCTGCAGGCCCAGAGGAAGACTGTGGGATGGCTAAGAGCCAGAACCATGTGCTCTTCCCGTCATGCTGTGGGGCAGGCACAGGAGGAAGTGCTGGAAACCCTTCCACAACCCCTTGCTGGGATCTCAAAGCCTCATTGCTTAGCTCGCAGGCTCTTGGATCTGGTGCTGATTCGTAACCTAATGTCTAACAAGGTAAGTGGGCTCGTTGCCATAGCATCTTAGCACTCTCGACCAACAAAGGCAACTCTAAGCTGTAGACAGCAAAAGCTCCAGCAGGAAATGGTAGTTTGCAGGGAGAAGTCAGCCTCATGGTCTCTCCCCAACCCTCGTCTCCAAGACTCGGATCCTTGGCGTGGAATCCTGTGGGAATAGCAGAAATAAGCAAGTGAGGAATTTGTTGGATATCCAAAGAGCTAGTCTAGGACATTAGTAACAAAACTGTGGGCAGTTAAACATGTCTAATTGTCCCTCTTACCCCACCAAGTCCTAGACCCCAAGATTGACTTATCCCAGAAGCTACCAATTTTGGAAGCCACTAGAAAAGGTACCATGCTCCTACTGACAAATTCTTTTGTCCCTGCTTAGCAGATGGGATGTCCTCTTCCACGGAGAGATGCCAGGGTAGGAGCTCTCCTTACCTGCCTCATTTGCCTCGCCAGGCCGACAGGTTCAACTTGGGAATACGGCTACAGCTCACAAAACCCCGTGGGTAGATGTTAGCTCTGAAGATGTCCCTCGAAACCGTGGTGATGCCCGTGTTGTCACATACAATCCGAGATAAAGAAACTTTTCTCAGGGCTTTGCGTTGTCTTTTGGTGAAAACTCCCCATTTCTCCCACCAGAATCTGTAGGTGAAGAGATTGTGCGAGGAAGTTGGAGAGTTGCCGTGCAGTGAGCGCCTCTCACGTGCCTGGCTCTTTGGAAATTCTACTGTATTCATTTCACAAGTGAACCCGTCCAGAAGTAAGCATTCAACAGTCTAGGTGGCCAGGGATGGGTTTGAACTCGAGCATACATCACATCTGAATAAAGAGTCAACTCTTAAACCACAAGCTCACTAGGGGAAAAACCAGGTTTCGTTCTTTCCGCCCATGTGTTCCACGAGCTCAGAAGAGTGAGGCTGGCTAGTCGTTGGTCTGGCCTAAGGAGGTTCCAGCTCAGGCTATGTCAGTCTTGCTGAGGTCAGCATTTCTTTCCCTCCAACCCACTTTCCATGGGGATGGGTGGTCGTAACCAGAGGACCCCTAAGGGTTACAGCAGATTACTGCCCTCTGTAGACTGTAGGTGGACAGTCCTTTGTTGTGTGTATTGGACTGAGGAGTGTGTTCTGATGTAAAAAGCCCATGGACACAGATTTCCTCCTGGTCCCAGGTCCTGTGATCTTGGAAGAAATTAAGCTTTAAAAAGGCGCGTTCTTCATCATCCATCCACGCAACCCTGTGTCTTTCTCCTCTCCTTTGGGTGCTAGTTTATTGTAGGCTGGGGGGTCCCTTACCTGTCTCCATCTCTGGCTCTTCGGAACTGGTTCTCAAAAAGACAAGCCAGAAGGGGCCCCACGCGGGCCCCCGGCAGGAGAGGCTCAGCGATGGCCCCGATCCAGATGTCGATGTTGTCGGGTGTCCCGTACAGCCTCAGAAACTTCCTTGCCAAATCCTGATTCTTCAGCACCCGGCTAAGCTGGGCCAAGTTGCGGGGCTGGGAAAGGCCACAGAAGCGTCTCCAGGCATTGTATCCTGCAGGGGAGCCAGGAAGCAGCTCTGTCAGTCTCCCGCTAGCATCTGCCCCACAGAGCCTCCAGAGTAGAGTCTGTGGTCGGTACTGGACAGAACCAGAGGACCCTGCAGGTTACAGCAGACCATGTCCTCTCTAGACTGTACGTAGACAGTCCCGTTTGGTGTGTATTGGACTGAGGAGTGTGTCCTGGGATTACAAACGTATACCACCCAAGCCCTTCTCTTTGATAAAAGTGGTTTATGAGGAACGAGCTCAGATCCTTCCTATACACTTTATAGGCACACTTCTCAGAACGTTTGTAAAAATCAGGTTTGAAGAATACAAATGACTACATGAGGAAACAACAAATGGCGAACATAGATAAAAATTCCCATCAGGAAAGGACCTCACACTGAATGATTCCATGTCTATGAAGGATCCAAATGGAAAGCAGGTTAAAACCTGGCATTGTTTTCCTTTGTTGGCTGGAATACAATGTTTGTAAAGTATAGTTAAGGTGGAGCCACCGGCTGCTGTTTCTTCAAGTCTGGCAAAGGCCTGGATTTACCTCTACGGCAGTGTTAACTCTGAGTCTCGCCCTGGTGTGTAGGGTCCTGAGAACTCAGGGATCAGGGTGCCCCATCGGGGAAAGTGGTGACTAAGCACTGTTCTGTATCTCTCAAGACCTCACAGTACCTTCCTGAAGTACCCTGTGGGCTGAATCCAGCCAGGCATCGGCTGTTCAAGGTCACTTAGTTCCAAGTGGAGTTCAAAGCAGGCAGGACAATTCCAGATTTGTTTTTGGCTGAGGAAGGGACTAGAGGAGACTGCAAAAGCCAGTATCAGGGTAATATTTCTGAAATGGCCTGTAGGGAGAGGCTGTTTGTGGGGAATAGAAAGTTACAGTGTGGCAATTGGAGTGGCTAGCAATGCCAGCCTTCCAGCAGGGGGCGCCAGTAGCTCCTCAGCGGTCAGGAGCATGGCATTTAAGACCTGGGGAAATGATGCAGCATGAGGACCTGAATTGGATCTCCAGAACTCCAGACCTCAAAAACACAAAAGAAAAAGAGACCCTGCCTCAAAAACACAAGGTAGAGCTGAGTGGCAGGGGGGCATATCTTTAACTCCAGCAAAGGCAGGTCGTCTCTGAGTCTAAGGCCAGCCTGGTCTACAGAGTGAATTCCAGGACAGACGGGGCTGCACAGAGAGGACCTATCTAAAAATACATAAATGAATGAATGAATGAATGAATGAATGAATGAATGAATGAATGAATGAATGAATGAATGAATAAATAAAAGTACATGTACAGAGAGAGAGGAGGCGTAGGAAGAAGAAAATTACAGAGTTTCTGATTCCTCAGCGTCTGCCATTGCTGTAGTGAGCGGCGTAGGCAGAAGGAGGCCCCCTGATTCCTTTACACACATGGGAGGATCCTCCAGGACATCAGGGGCTTCGGGTTCTACCTAAAGAGGAAGGTTGGAGCTGGACAGAAGAAAGGCAAGCTAGAGCTGAAACCTGTTTTTGGTGTTGAATGGGGTCAAACAACAGGAAGAAAGAAGATATTTTGAAACCGGATTTTTACTTCATATTTT
Source organism: Pachyuromys duprasi (assembly GCA_028658305.1). Taxonomy (NCBI): domain Eukaryota; kingdom Metazoa; phylum Chordata; class Mammalia; order Rodentia; family Muridae; genus Pachyuromys; species Pachyuromys duprasi. Next base: position 30,859,067 of record CM053746.1, on the reverse strand, counting down.
CATGACTTTGAGCAAATCACTAGCCTTCTCTGACTTACTCCTCACGGTGGCTGGAACAGCTGCTGCTGAAGGTCATTGGAACAAGGAAATGAAATAAACGGAAATGTCTGTTCTCATCACTCCTATGATAATGTCCTCACCAAACAGCCCCGCGGGGGGTTTAGTCCTATTCTACTTGCTCATCATCTCTCTGGCTCCTTGCCTTTCATAGGGCTCAGAAATCTTTTCGGTCCTAGAAATTGTATAGCCTTCTTCTCTGAGTCACCAGTGAGGTGGGAAACGGGACATGTCCTTCGTCTCCTTTAAGTCTGCTGCTTTTCACTGCTCAGAAAGTTCTGATCTCCTCTCTCCACCTGCTAGCCCCCTGACCTAGTCCTGGGGTGAACCTAAAGCTGGAGTCTCTAGGGCAGATGGCGAGGACCTGGGGAGTCAGCAAGCAAGGGATTGTGGGAGTATCTGCTACATCAACATGAGCCTTGCCTGCTCTGCATTACTGAACACCGTGTTCCTGTCAGAAGGGAGGGTCCAGGTCTGCTCTGAACCCCCAAAACAGCCCCATGTGAGGGGCCCCGTCACCTGGAAGCCCGTGGTCCCGGCTCCGTTGCATGTTCAGAGCTGCCAGATCCAGCCCGATCCTCCTCACTTGCTGAAAGAGCTTGTCCCGAAGCTCGTCCACCACCATGGAATCCTGCCGGTTCAGCTTGGCTGGGGTGGCCATGAGACCTCGGAGGATAGGGTCGATGCCACCTGGTTGTGTGGAATGAGAGATTTGACCAGACTCTTAGAAGTTCCCGGGGTCAACCCATGAAGCCAAGCTAGAAATTGGGGCTCTGACATCAGCCTGCCCCCCCCCTTAAGAAATCCTCCTTATGAAGCCTGGTGATATAGGTGAGATAGATATCATGATAATCCTACTCAGGAGGCTGAGAAAGGAGAATCACAAGTTCAAGGCCAGCCTGGTCTACTTTTAGTAAAACCCCTATATAAAATTTAAAAAGTAAAAAGGGCGGGGATATAGTTTAATGGTAGAGCACTTGCCTGGCATGCATAAGGCCTGGGTTTAATCCCCACTGATTGCGAGTGGGAAGAGGGGGACTCATATTCTCCCTTAGGACCCGAGAGACTGACTCATTGGTGGCTACCTTCTTTCCCCTATCCTGAGGAGGCATTTGCAGAGGCTGGACCAACAGGCTGCAGCCCACCTGCGGAAGGGGTGTTTGGGCCCCACCAGACCCCCCTTTGCCTTTGGGAAACACAGTTACCTTCATGTACGATACGCCAGCTGGCAAAGAATGCAGAGCTAAGTGGAACGCGGGAGTTAGGTGCTGAGGCCCGATACTGGCTGTCCAAGCGGAACATGAAGGGCCGCAGCATGGTGTGGCCAAAGCGGAAAGCCAGGGTAAAAACATTAGCTACACGGGGGTCCACGTTGGAGCAGTAGCCTCTGTAGGGACCCAAGGTTCTTCTGATCCGGGCCTTGCCCAGAACTAGAGGCAGAAAGTCTCGGTAGGTGATGATCTGGAAGAGATGACCCGGGAAGAGTGTTGCCTGGGCAGCCTGCAGCCCTCCCTTTCCTCTGCACAGACCCCTGCTTTTCAAAAGGTTTCTTAGGCACACTAGTGACTATTGCCATTGCATCAAGCGTGGCAGCATCCGTCTCCCGCTGGAGGATGAGATAGTGAAACCCAAAGAGGATGTCACGGAGGAGGTCGTGGTTAATGTCAGAAGCAGGGGTAGAGATGCACCCCAAGCATTCACACCCAGCAGCCTCAGGGAACAGCCTCCAAGCCACGGTCAGGAAGGTTGGGAGCCGCTCCGGCTCCTGCTGGCCTCTGGGCCTCCTACCTGGACCATAGCGCCCACGATCTTCCGGGCTTCATTGTACAGCTTGTCCCCAGTCCAGCGGGGGTTCAGGCGCCTCAGCTCCGTGGCCAGCCGGTTGTGTTCCCTCACAAAGAGGGTGTGCAAGGCCGCCAGTTTGGGGGTTTCACTTGACCGGGTGTCACCTTGAACCGCACCCCCCCCCAAGTTCAAGATTACAAGAGAATCTTTTGGTACAGGCTCTGCCCTCAGAACGCTGCTCTCTTGAGCATAGCCACCGTTTCTGAGTCACATCTATAAGTGAGGGATGATAGGATGATATGTCCCTCCTTTCTGGGCTCCTGTGAGGTTCAGGGCTGGCCCAGAAGTGATTGCTGTCATTACCATAACCACACAGGAAGGCGGAGGTAAGGACTATGAACAGAATGCAAACTATGCACATCAGAAGGGAGGTACCACAAAAATGTGGAACTGTGTAGCAAGAAGAGAGGCACAGGACCCCCTCAAAAAAATGAGGTTCTGGTAACTGAAGAGCCAGTCCCTTTCTGCTCAGAAGAGTCAACATTTTCTCTTGGGTCCCAGGAGCATGACTAAGAGCAATGGGCAGATATTGGATCAAATTGAAGAGACTCTTCCAATGTTGGCTCGAGTGCTGAGCCCCTCAGCACTGCTGACGATGAAACCGAGATACCTGACCACACCCAGGGCATGGGCACATCCCACTCACCAGCCTTCCCAGTGACCGCACCCATGCTGAGGGTCCCCCCACCCCAGGTCACAGATCTTTCCTCACCACACCCCAGAATGCCGCTCCCTCCTGGGAAGACTCTAACTCCCCAACAGACTGACCTGCCAGGAAGCAGGGGACGCGCAGGGCACGGTTAGTGAGGAGGCAGGGGTCCTCACGAAGGTTGTCGAAAGGCAGCAGGGCGCGCCCGTTGTCCTGGAACTGCTGGTTGGTGGCCAGCAGCCCCAGGTGGTTGGTCCGGTTGCGCAGCCGCAGGGCAAGGGTGACCTCGCTGCCGTACACCATGCTGGCGTCCACGAAGGACGTGAGCGCATTGATCTGGTTACGGACTTTGTTCTTGTTTTTGGGGCAGGCGGGCGCAGAGCGGAAGAAAGGGATGCAGTCACGCTGGTTCTTGATGCGGGGGTCATTGGGTGGTATCTAGGGTAAAGTGCACTGCGTGATTCCTCTGGGGCCCCTCCGCAGCAGGCTCACTAATCTGGGGTGTCCCCCACTCACTCAAAACTTCTATACTCCAGGGGTAAAGATGTACCCCAAGCATTCACACCCAGCAGCCTCGGGGTACAGCCTCCAAGCCACGGTCAGGAAGGCTGGGAGCCCTCCAGGAACTCACCCAGACCCAAATCTGCGGCTTTGGGCCTGCTAGGCAAGTGCTCTCTACTCCTGAGATGAACTCCCTAACCCCCGGAAGAAGCTTTTGAAAGGATGAGGAGCTTCATCTAACTGGACAGGAGGCTGAGCTCTCTGAGAGACAGGTCGTTGAACACACGGCTAAGCGGCGCACTATGGAGGCAGCGTTTGTTGTGGCTGCTGCACAGAACAAATGCTAATCTCGTGCTATGAAGACCTGGAAAGCTTCACAGAGGAGGTACCAAGGCTGGGGGATAAAGGTCTGGTGACATACAACCCCCTCCGAGTGTCTCCCTGCCTATTGTAAGCAAGCAAGCACCCTGTAGGTCAATATGTGTGTTTTAGTGTGTGTGTGTACACGTGCCCCTCCCTTCCCAGAGGAGACTTCGCTCCCTGAATTCTGTGTTTTCTTACCTAGTACTCTACACTATCCTTGCCTTCTAGCTTGGAGTAGGACCCTGCTCACAAGCCCCAAACCAGGAAGAGTTGGCAAGAACTGTAGGGCTCTTGGCCTGCACCAGTCCAGGAAGGGCAGAAGATGAGACCAGGATAGTTTCTAAAAGGGGCCCAGAGACCTCCGCTGCTGGAGTGAGACCCGCAGGTCAAGGCCCGTCCCTGATATACATCTCCTCTGTGAATCTCCAATGGAGCCTGCCGCATCCTCCGCCTCTCCAACACACACAGCAGGGGGCACTGTGTTTCCTGGTCTCTGGGGGGGCTCATTTCTCCCAAATTACCCCACATCTCTCTTTCTGGGCCGGAAGCTACCCTCCAGAGACCCTGAAGGTTGGCTGAGGGTACCTTGATGGGGAAGCAGGGAGGCAGCTGCGCACAGGTCCTCTCACAGTCCACACCCATGTTGAAGGCCACTCTGGCTGGGGATTCTGGGGAGAAGTCCAGGTCATGGTCGATGAACTGGCCCCACTGCATGAACATGAGTGCCCGGCCCTGGTCTGATGTCAGCTTATTGCTGGGGAAGCGCACGATCTGATTGGAGACAGCCCGGACCTGGTGAGGAAGTATAGTCAGCACGGGTCTGGGTCAGGGTCTGGGCCAGTGCTGAGAGCTGACAGCTTCCATCCACCTCCCGGTTCCTCTCTTGTGTTCTTAAGAGATGCTGTCCCGTCCTGTGGTGGTTGTCACTCCCAGAAGGATATTGTACAGCTTGGCCTGAGGCTTTTTGAGATGCTGAGACAGGAGGATTGTAACCAGGGGTGGTCTGTTACATGCGATCTGAACCATCTCATCAAGTGTTAGGGCCTCCAAACCTGCAGACCAACCCCACCAGCTGTTCCAGAGAGATGAAAGACCAGTGTGTAGACAGACAGACTATAGGACTGGTGGTCTGTAGAAACAGGACTGATTTCAAGGAGACAGACAGTAGATAGAACTGGGTAGACAGAAGGATCAATAGAATAGAATTTAGCATTAATATTTTGGCGGGTAGGAGACTGTTATGTTAACATATCAACGTTAATTGAAAGTTGATAATTGTGAAATTACAAATGTGGATTCTCCGTGCATAGCTCTTTATATTTAGCAAGATACTTTGACCTGAATATGGAGTCTCACACCTATAATCCCAGCTCTAGGAAGAGGCAGGAGGATTGCTGTGAGTTTGAGACCAGGCTGAGTTACAGCCCAAGTTCAGGCCGGTGTAGACTATAACGTAAGACCTTGTCTTAAAGGGTAAAGCAAAGGGACTGGGAGATAGTGGATAAGAATACTTACTTTGACCTGAATTCTAATCTCCAGGATCTACACGGAAGCCAAGCGTGGCTACATGTGCCTGAAGCCCAGACAATGAGGGAAGAGACAGCCTAGTCCCAGTAGCTTACTTAGAACAGCAGGCTGCAGGCTGGGAATGAGACCTTGTCTCAAAAAATAAAAAAATAAAATAAAAATGGTGGCTGGAGAGACGGCTCAGAAGTTAAGAGCACTGGCTGCTCTTCCAGAGGTCCTGAGTTCAATTCCCAGCAACCACATGGTAGCTCATAACCATCTATGAGATCTGCTGCCCTCTTCCGGCATGCAGGCATACATTCAGGCAGAACACTATATACATGATAGATAGATAGACCAGATAGATAGATAGATAGATAGATAGATAGATAGATAGATAGATAGATAGATAGATAGATAATGTGATGGTGGTGATCAATAAAGGAAGACACCTCCACGTGCCTGTGCATACCTGCACATACCTGTACACACGTATCACACAATACACACACACAGGAAGGAGAGGGAGAGAGATGCTTTGACACCGGTCCTCTCACAAGAACAACAAAGTAACTCCATTCTGTAATAGGTAGCATTAAGGGATCGTGGTCTGTACAGCTGTTGATTCCAAGGACCTCACTCCCATTCACACAAACTCTGGATTATTCCATTTACAGGTGAAGGAACCAAGGCACGGAAAGTAAATGGTATTCTCTACCCAACGTCACTCAGCAGGCCAGTGGGAGTGGAGCCCGGATCTGAGCCCTGCCTGCCTAACAACTCAAGACTGTATCTAAAAGAGAGCAAGCGTTTTCCAGACCCTTCACACTAACTCACAAGGGGAAGGAGGAAGCCATTACGCCTCTTGCCAGGGGTCCAGCCGAAAGGGAGAGACCTGCAGTCTTCATACTCAGCTGGCAGCCAGCGGGCCAAGGCTTGGTTGGAGGCGCCCAGCCAGGGTCTCTTCCTGAGGTAGTGGATAGATGGGTGTTAGCATGATGCAGGGTCTGAGACAGAGAATGGGGAGCATAGGTGGGGGACCTCTGACACCCACTTGTTGTTACATCTCCCTGTGATGGTTCGGTACTTGTTGCTGCACCCCTCAACCTGGTCCTGGGGAGCACAACCACTGGCCTGGGACAGCAGGCGCAGCTGCGGTTCTGTGAGGACATCTGGGGAGAAGGGAGAGCGGGATTCTGAGTCCAGAGCCCTAGTTCTTTCCTGGGCTGGCCATTCCCATCCCTGTGTCATCTCTAACATCCCCTAGGCTTCTCACCCCACCTCCTACAATCGGGCTTTCTTCAACTCCCAGGCTAGGGCAGATCTATGGGGCTCGGTGGGAAACACAGTACCGGTGACATTGAAGGGTCCGGATCCCTGTGGCTGAAGCTTCTCTTCCAGCAGCCCTAAGGCCACGTGCATATAATCAGCAGCCTGAACAGCCCTTCTGGTGGCTGCTACTGGCTGCTTAAAGTAGGCCAGGAGGTCCATGGGGCTGGCTGAGCCACTGCGAAGGCGCTGCTTGATGCTGTCCCAAAGAGGAGGCCAGAAGAGGACCCAGGTGTCCATTAGATCCAGCAGGGAGACCCATAGTGCTCAGGAATTCAGGCGGGGTAAGATGACTTTGCCAAGAGCCCATCCTCCCTCATCGACCCTCCCAGCCCCAGGCCCACCTCTTCTGTGTCCGATTGTAGGCAGAATCCACCAGCAACTTGGCCTCTGCTATGCAGTCTTGAAGGACTGAGTTCTCCACTGGACCAGAGAAAGCTGTTTGGAGGGATGGGGACTCAGCTTTCAAGGGAAGCCACTGACTCCCGAGATGTAACCGTTTTCCCTCCAAACCTTTGCTTTAGACCAATCTTCTGCCTTCGTATCTAAGGGGCTCTCACCTGGGGCAGTGCCCTCGGAGGTTTGGGTGAGGGTGAATGTGGCTAGGGCCCATGCCAGGGCCAGTAGCAGCTGCATCATACAAGCAGGACTCCTGCTAGAGCTGAGCAGGCAAGCAGTGTCCACACATCCACAGGTGGATCTTCCACTCCTTTCTCCCCAGGGGACCTGAGATGGTCTCTTTCCGCTTAGTCTTGCCTGAAAGGAGCTAAGAAGCGACCTTATATCCCATCCTGGCAGAGGGGGCAGGACTTTGCTCTCCCCTGCCCACCAGAAGCCCAACCCCTGAGGCGGAGCTCTGGAACCTCATTCTGATTTTCAGTGTGATTGAAACACCCCATCCTTAACCACTGAGCCATCTCTCATAACCACCTCTACTTTTGGGTCCGTGGATGCAGTTCTCCCACAATCCAAAGCAGCGCTAAGGATGTAGATGCCACCCAGTGAAGAATGATGAACGACCAAGGTTCTGACAAGAAGACACAGTTGGGCCCTATCACTGATTGTGGCCCCAGGGAAGTCACTCCTCATTTCCAGACCTCATTTTCACATCATCCCTAAAATAGGAGACAGGTGGATTTTGGAAAGGCTCCTTTCTTCTCCTGTCAGGCCAGATATGGGGTCTGGACTTACTATCATATCCCCCGTACTCAGCACAAGGCTTCATTCAGTAGGTATTCATTAAAGGTTTGTAGAGTGAATGAAGAGTTGGTGATTCAGTTCTCTCCTTACCTCCATGATGTTATCAGGGGTGGGCTTCCATGCCCTTGTCTCTAGTGCAGAACTCAACTCAGTCAGTCAGTCAGCCCTTCCCCACCCCAGCCCCTTGATCCCTCCATTCCTTTCCCCCTGACAGACCCTTCTCTGGAGGAGCCTGCTGACCCCGTCCTCATCTGCCTGGACAACTACTGTTCATCTCTGGACCAGGCTCCGGCACCACTGACGCTGTGCCCTTAACCCATCTATTGAGGTCCCTCCAGATGGCCATGTCCATTTCTTCCTCGATGCAGACCCCGCCTTCTGGACCTCACAAGACTCCTCCCAGGCTCTAAATCCCCTCCCTTCCTCCCTCCCACACACATGCCCACTCAACCTGCACAATGCCTACCTCTGCCCCCTCCTCCCACATCAGTGCTCCCTCCGCGGCCACCCGCCTCAACAGTTGCTCCTGAAACAGCCACTTCGCTTTGGCAACTCCTTTCACAAGCCCCAGTTGACATGGCTCCTCTATCTTATCTCCCATCTTCAGCCGAGGCCCCAACCTGTGTGCCAAGGGGGGAAAAAAAAACTACAGGGAAGAATGAAAGTCTACTAGGCCCCCTGTTGTCACCCTGACAGACCTCAGGTTCCAAACCTGTGAGTCAGAACAGTGGTCCCAAGGGGCTGTAACATGCATAGCTAGGCTTCCCCTCCCCTCCAGATGCCCCAGGCTGCTGCTGGGTTTGCCAGGTTGCCCTGGGAACCCTATACCCTGCCGGGGTCTGCTGTCCCCCACAGGGGTCGCTAGTTCTTCAGCAGCAGGCATTAGGCAAGAGCGGTCACAACGACGACTGGGTTGCAATGGATTTGGGGGATGAGCTTGAGGCAGGGCCCTGAGCCCTAGACCCATTCCCGCCTGCTACATTGGGGATATTTGGCTATCTTAACAATTTGGGCTTATTGACTGCTCGGTATAATGATGAAGTTCTGGAGGTGCTGCTAAAGCTGGCCCGTGGGTCCGGACTGAAGAAGTACGGCCTGTCGCATGGCTTACCCTGGAGCTGGGTACTTCCTTCATCTTGCACTCAGCTGCTCTCCTAGGGGACCCTGTCCAAAGACTCCAACCATGCTAATCTTCTGTCTGTAATCCCCACCCTTTGACTCATGCTTCCCCTCTTTACCTAGCTCCCTCCAGGAGGCCATATTTGACCACCCCCTCCCAAGTCAAGCCGAGGCCTACATCCTGCACTCAGTACCAAAGAGCCCACTGAGGGCAGCTCAAGAAGTGCCCAAAAGCTTTTGATATAACTCCATCATCCCATTAGGCAAGCTGCTCAGCCCAACAACCTGCAGTGGAGGTTTTTCCTGGCTGCCTGGCGGGGGGGGGGGGAGGGAGCGGGACGCACCATGACATGCTACCACAGTGCCTAGTTCAGCAGTGCCTTGAAGAAGCCTGTCGTTCTATTCAGTTGTTGCTCCTTTATTCCATTCACACGAGGCTGTCCCTCAGGCAGCTGCTGACTTCAGCTTGGTTGTAGGAGAGAAGAGTACAAAAGCTTCTGGAGTCCTTCAGGGATAGATTGCTAAAACAGAGACCTCCAAAGGAAGGCTCCTAGGTCTCTCAGGGGCTGGGAGTACTGGACCCAAGGGAAGAGATAGTGATGAAGGGACAGAGCCCTTGATGAGGTTCTCCAGCCCAGCCACCCACCATGGTCTTCACTAAGGCACAGGTCTGATGGACAGGCAGGGTCCTGACATTGCTCTGACACGGACTTCTTTCTGTAGTCAAAGTAATCAGAAGGGACCAGAAGAGAAGTGTAGGCAAAGGCCACAAGTCCCCATGCCTTTCCCTATTGGGTTTTTCTCACAGCATCTCATTGGAGAGATTTTCCTTTGTAGCTAAGTGTCAGTCAAGTGTGTCAGATCCCAGGCCCTCCTTCAGTATCCTCCTCTACCCATTATAATCACTTTGAATAATACTCGTTAAATAAAACAAATAATAATGGCCAGAAATGGTCTTTGTGTAATGGTCTTTATATAATCATGTCAGTAAAAAAATATATTACATACATTACTGGAATATGCGTGTGTGTGTGTGTGTGTGTGTGTGTGTGTGTTGTTCTGGAGTGGGTTGGCCTCAGCAGCATAAGGAGTTTGAGGTCATCTTGAAATACATGAGACTCTGTCTGCAAACAAATACATGCACATATACATATATACATGCATATAAACACACTAACTTGTATAATAGGAAAAATATAATGGATTAATGTTTTAAATTAAATAGTGTGTCTTAAATTAAGGGGAGATAACTATGTATCATTAGATTTTATTTTCTTTTTGGGTGTTTGCTTGGTTGGTTTTGGTGTTTAGGACCGAACCTCATGAAGCCCAGGGTGGCTTGGAACTCACCCCCCTGCCTCCTCCTCCCAAGGGCTGAGATTACAAGCTTGTGCCACCACACCTGGTTTATCTTAGCAGTTTCAGTATTCAGCGTATCGTTACCATTTTCTCAATTTGTTCTTCAGTTTTGAAGTCAGCAATTATGCCAGGTGCGGAGGCACACGCCTGTCATCCCAGCACATGGGAGATTGATAAAGTCCAAGACTAACCTGAGCTGCACAACAGGAATATCATCTCAAAAGCAAGCAAACGGAGGAGAAGAAGCGGCTCAATCTTGAAGGTACAAATAAACCAGTAAAACATTTCATGGATGAAGCAAATTGTATGTAAAGATACAGTTTGCAAGGCTGGAGAGATGGCTCAGCAGTTAGGAGTAGATACTGCTCTTCCAGAGGACCTGAGTTCAGTTCCCAGCACCTCAGCACCCACATTCAACAGCTCACAACGGCCTATAACTCCAGTTCCAGGGGATACAATGCCCTTTTCTGGACTCCTCGGGCACCTGCACTCATGTGCACATACCCACACACAGACTTGTGTATGTGTGTGTATACAAGAAGTTAAAAATTAATAAAAATAAATATTTTAAAAGATATGGTTTTCACACACTGCTTTAACCTGAAGCATTAATTAAAATGCCAGTCTTCATATAGAACAACACAATTAAAAGGAAATCTAATTCTATCTCTTTGACTTTATGAGTATTGTGCTTTCGTCATTTTTGTTTTGTTCGAGACAGCGTTTCATGTAGCCCAAGCTAGCTTCAAACTTGCTATGTAACCAAAGACGACCTTGAACTTCAGCCCCTCTGAACTACTCCTACCCAGGGCTGGGATTACAGACACATACCACCACACCCATTTCATGTGCTGCGGCCGGCGATTGACAGGCAAGCATTCTTTCAACTGAGCGACATCCCCAGCCAAATGAAATGTTTAAATACAAAACTGCACAGCTTAGTCCTTACTTCTGAAGTAAATGCACATAGCTGAGGCAGCCATTGTATAACTGGGAATTTCCTAAATTAGCCACAGTACTTATGAGCAATAAAAAAAGAAAACCCACTAACTTGAATTGAAGCTCACGGGATTTATTAAAGCTAAACGGTATTTGCAGCAATTACTTAGCCTACAGGGCTACACAAGGCTGTACTTGGGGAGGAGAAGTTTATTGCTGAAATTGTTTGGAGTAACAGTTGCAAGGTGACCATCATGAGCCATCTGACCCTGTGTAATAAGTGTGTGGGTTCCCGGAACCCCTTCTTGTCTGTGCGGGAGTGAACAGCCAGCTTTGTTCTTTCATTACTGACAAGACAGGGGGCTTTCTGGCCCCTCCACAACCCACCCCTATGTTTTGTAGAAAGGAAGAGGGGGTCACTGCGCTCTGGGAACCTTGGGACAGCGAAGGGGCTGTTCTCAGGTTGTCCTAGGGGCACGTAGTGACCTGTCACTCTAGGGAGTCGGTCTACTGAGCAGCAGGAACCCTGGATGCTTCCAAACCTCCTGGCAGCATCATTCTAGCGTTCACTATCGTTCCTGCCCACCACCCACCACGCCCCAGCCTTAATGGATCTCCCCCACCTCTAGCCCTTATGCATACTCTTTTGCCAGAATAACGCTACTCATTTTACCCCAACCTCCTCCAGGAAACCTTCCACTGGCCATTTTCTGCTCACCCCCAAATATACCTCCGATACCCCTTTTTGACCTACAGGACACCCCACAACGATGTTTCTCACAGCCCATGTTGAACTTTACTGAAGGAATCATACCATGTCTTTCTTCTGGATGGGTGGGAGAAGGACCCCATACATGATTTTTATGTATTCAGCACCCAGCAGACATCTGGGCAGGGTCTCAGAAGTGAGCAGCATTCTTGCTTAGCCCGCTAAGCCCGCCCCGGAAAGGAAAACACATCCTCTCCTTGATCTAGCTGGAACTTCTCAACTCCTCATCCTTCTCTGGGGGGCCAGTTAGGCCACAGATCCAGGGTGTAGGGCTGGAGTCTGAGCCACCAGAGAAGATGGGGGTGCACAGACCACTAAGCATGGGGGCTACATGCTGAGGGCAGCAGCAGGGACACCCCACAGGGATGGGTGTTTGGGAAGTTTGGCTGTCTAGGAAACCAGTGTGAGCTCTTCCCTCAGTAAGTGGAGCCCAGAACCTGCCTCTGGGCTTGCGAAAGAGTTCTTCCGGGCCTGACTGGGCCACGGGCATGGGAGTCTCAAGGCCAAGCTCTTCCTCTGAAAAGGAAATGGCTGAAGCACAAACAAAAAAGTCAAGGTTGACCCACCCAGGGCCTATCGGGAGGACCACAGTTAAGGGCAAGGAGGAGACTCAAGGCTGTGTTCCGTGCCCAGAACGGACAGGAAAGAGGAAGAAGGGGAGGAAGAAGTTACTTTTCTTGGGTCACAGAAGGTGACAAGTTCTCTGGAAGTGCTCAGAAGTGGGTCCCTGACCAGCCAGCTTCTCAGCTTTGTGCTTGTGCTCCCTGCTTCCCTCCCCTCCCTCTGTCTGTCTCAGACTGTGAGGATATGGGCCCATGGAGGAGCTGGTCCTACCAGCGAAAGTCAGCGTCCAGTCTTTCTAGCTGCCTCACTCTGACCCCCAGCAGCTCCTCCTAACATGGAGGAGCAGGGTCCCAGGATCTGCCTCACCTTTCAGGGTAAACCTCCCGTTCCTCTGCTTTCTAAACGCAATGGCTTTCAGCCTAGTAGCAAAGTCTACAGTCTTCCAGACAGGAATCCGAATCACACATGCTTCCCCCCCCCCCCGACCACCACCAGGAAGGATCTTTTTCTCAGCCTGGCTGACTCCCACTGAGCGCCCAGGTCCCATCCCCCTACAGGGAATCCTTACCCTCCCAGCTACTGGCCATGACCCAGAAGGCTCGGGCCCTCTGGTCCCTAATCTCACAGCTTCTTTCCAAACTTCACTACGTGCTAATGAATTGATTACTTTCCTCCAGTGCCACACAGAAAGGGCTGTGATTCATAGTAGCCTTATACCTAAGCGTGCCTGGCAGGCCTAAATCGGATTCACAAAACAGTGTCTGACATCGACTGCTATGGCTGTTGGGTCAATAGATGGATTTGTGCCACATGTCCAGGACCTTTGGTAAAGGACCATTGTTCTGCCTGGACCAGACTAGCTGGGGGTCAATGGATGCTGTGACAGACCAGGCCCTGCAGACTGATAGCTAGGCCCTGGACCATGAGGGCAGCATCCTTCTCATGTGCCTTAACTGACAGCACTGGAAACCGTCCCGCCCATCCTCCCCCGGGCAGTCTGAAACCTCAAGCTTCTGCAACCACTTTCATAAGAACCATCTCCCAGCCATGGTGGAACTGCTGACCACAGGCCTGATCGGATCTCTTTATCAGCCCTGCTCCAACCGCCCCATGAAGACAGGGGACACACAGCAAGGCTCTGGGCTTGGCAGACCCACCTGCCCCTCCCCACCCCCCGCCCCTGAGCGTTCCTTGGAAAGGGGATTATCTGTCCTAATGGCACAATGAGAACACTGAAATGTGCACGGGAAAGGAGCTTGCCTAACTTAGTGGAAGCACACTGAACCGTGTGTGTGTCTGTGTGTCTGTGTCCGTGTCTGTATGTGAGTCTGTGTCTTTCTGTATGTGGGTATGCGCTTGGGGATACCATATGTTCCTGAAAGAGGCAGCTCCGAATTCTCTACCTTTTCTTATCAACTCCTGAAAATGTGGCTCGGGGCTCTGGAGAGCTCGCTTGGAAGTCCAGCATCACAACAGCCCTACCCTGCCTGTGTGGCTCCGAGTAAGAACTAGAGCTCTCTGCACGGCTAATCACGTCAGCACGAGGCAGGAAGATTCAGCACTAATTCTACAGCTGGTCTGGAGAGCCTTTCCCTGCGCTGCCTCCCGGATGAGGACCCTGAGGGCTGCCTGCTCAGCCTGTGAGAATAGAAGCCCCCGGAATGGGACTTGGTGGGACTCTGAGAAGGAAGTCTGTATCCTTCCTCCCTCCCCCGGCTCACACACATTTAATAAGGAACCACCACAGGGCTAGGGAGAGCTCAGTTGATAAGATGCTTGCTGTTCAAACAGGCGGACCCTAGATCCTACATAAGAAACCAGGCATCAAGGGCTGGACAGATGGTTCCTCAGTTAAGAGCACCTGCTGCTCTCACAGAAGGCCAAAGTCAGGGTTTCAGTATCCACGCTGGGCAGCTCACAACCACTTGTAATTCCAATTCCAGGGACTCTGATGCCCTCTTCTGGCCTCTGTGAGGACCGGGTACACCATACATGTACATATGCACAAGCATTCCCCCCCCCTTTTTTTTCTAGAGTCTTTCTACATAGCCCTGGACGTCCCAGAACTCACTACATAGAACTCACAGCAATCCACCTTTGCCTCACAAGTGCTGGAATTGAACGTGTGCCCCACCATGCCCAGCCACACACACACACACACACACACACATATCTGTCTGTCTGTCTGTCTGTCTGTCTGTCTGTCTGTCTATCTGCCTGTCTGTCTGTCTAGATATCTATCTGTGTTTTTGAAACAGGATTTCTCTGTATAGCCTTGGTTGTCCTGAAGACTCACTCTGTAGACCAGGATGAGCTGGTCTGGAACTCAGAGATTCACCTGCCTCTGCTTCCCAACTGCTGAGATTCAAGGTGGGTACCACTACCACCTGGCTCACATATTTTTTTAAGCCAGGGGAATCGGCACCCCTGTGTTGGGGAGACAGAGACTGGATTACATACCCTGGGGTATGATGGCCAGTGAGCCTAGCCTAATCAGCAAGTCCCAGGTCCCAGTGAAGGTGGGCAAGCTCCCAGCACCCACAGCCGGCAGTTCACAACCGCCTGTAACTCCAACTCTACGAGCTCTTGAGCCCTCTTCTGGCCTCCATCGGTACTGCACCCACATGCACAAACACAGATTCTTAACTTAAAAATAATTTTTAAAAAAGATTTAAAGCAAGATTGGTATTGTCTGTGGAAAAACGTTCAGGGTTAACTTCTGACCTCCACACACATGCACCCTGTCGCAAATACACATTCATCCATGCAGGTGCACACATACAACCAACACAGCCAAATAGTAAACTTTTGCGTCTTAGTGTCTCAAAAACATATAAAATCACAAAGTGTAAAGCAGCAATTTAATCAGGAGAGGGGATTGCCGGCCAGCCTGCACTTGCTCTTGAGTGGCCCTCTCCCTCAGCAACACCCCAGTCTGATTCTATCACTTCCTATTGTTTTTGTGTATGAAAACAATTAGTGGTTTTAATCTGGCGCATACCGTACCTTCGTATTTCAAACGCTCTTCTGCCTTTGCCCCGAGTTCTTGCACCTGTGAGGGTGGAGTGTGAGGAGGAGTCTGCACTCTCACGCGGCTTCTTTAGTCTTTGGAGCATCCACTCCCTGTGTTGGTGTAGAAAGGGGTTGGAAAGGAAAATGGTATCTCCTTTCTTTGGCCCGAATTGCCACCACCACCACAGAAAGGCGCCACTTCCCTGTCTTCAGGACTTCTTTGTCAGTTGAAGGGCAGGTCCAAGGACCCATGGCTCTCAGAAGGGCTGGACTTGGAGGCCCCTCTTAAGTCTTCTGGCTTGGGAGATGGAGATCTAAGTCAACTCCCTTCACCCACTTGTCCTTCATCTCAGCAGTCAGTCTGAAGAGACAGGTATGCTTTGGAATATACATTCATGAGTCATCTTAAAGCTGTCCAGGGGAACAGGCAACTTTCCCTTCCTAGATCCATATAACGATGAGAAGACTGAATGAGATGCTCTAGAATGAATTTCAAGCACTCCAATTTTTTTTTCAGGGTTAACCAGGAATAATTAACTTATTTCTTTGGGATTTCAATTCTGACATGTGAAGCTGGGATTTTCTTTTAAAGGCTTTCTTTCCTGAGTTTTCTGTTGGATTGAGTAGAACAGCACATTTGAAATTCATACAGTGTGTGTCTGGAATAAACAATAACGACTGCACTCTGTGTCCCCGGGGTAGTTCTCACTCTCCTAGTCCAGTCTTTAGATTTTTGTGATTGTTTTAAAAAAAACAAGCATTTTTACTATCAAAATATTAGAAGATTTTTTTGTGTCTATGTTTTAACTCTACAAGACACAAGATTCTCGGAACATGGTTCTGAAATACATTTGTTCCTAGCAATGGGTCTCCTGGTAATAGGCGGTATTTGTGAAGGATTTGCTGTTGCTTGCAGGCTGGGCTGAATAATTATAGGACGTTTGATCCTTGTAAAGGAGCCTCTGGACACAGTTGAATATTTGATATGGAGTTGCTTCCCATTCCCTAAGACAGGAGCCTCCTGCTTGGTGGGACAGGAGGAGATGGAAAGGTCCAAATATTAAGAAATAAATGATGAGTACTGTTGGAAGGGACACCTGAAGCTCTTTTGTGTGCCACCACGTGGTTGCTGGGAATTGAGCTCAGGACTTCCGGAAGAACAGCTTGTGCTCTTAACCTCTGAGCCATCTCTTCAGCCCCTGAAGCTCTTTTGAAAGAATATAAGCTTCACATGATGTTACAAAAAATAAAAATAAGAAAAGAGGAGTTGGAGGCAAAGAAATGGACATAGATGAAGTAAAGGAAGATTGCAAGGAAGGCAAACATAATAGAGCAGAAAAAAGGAATGGAAAGTGGGAAAATGTGAGAAGGTGGACACAATTCGACAAGCTGGCATAGAAACTCACTTCTAACCTCTCTTCTCTGGTCTTCTGCAATCCGTTAGCTCTGGAGAGCACTGTCTTCTCCTCCATCAGTCTCCACGTGTTTACACCCTGCCCCCTGAATGCACGAGAGCTTCCTGAGTGGGGATCTGACTGGGATCTCAGAGACTGTCTAGTTTAGCCCACAAGCTAAACCTCCAACTCCCAGAGGCTACAGCGCTCTGTGCATAGAACTGGGATAGAAAAACATGTTTACACATATGCGGGAGACTCCCTTTCAGTATTCCATACAAGGCGATAAATGTCACCTCCATTTGCCTTTGCAACCGTGTCACTAGGGACCCATTTGCTGTCTAAAGAATGGACATTTTCTGCACGGTTATCTCCATATCCTTGATAGCAATTCCTGTTAAAAAGAAAATACTTGTGTGAGAGAATAAATTCTTCATCTTTAGAGTTCCAAAAGCACTTTCTAAACACCCCATAGTGGCACTTTGAATTTTTTTTTCCTGCTGTCTCTACCAACTACATTTTAAATTCTTTAACTTTGTAAAATATTTTAAAATTCTTTAACATTGTAGACCTAGCAGCAACCAAGGCAACTTAGAAGTTGTTTTAACAATGTTATCCAACTTCACGAATTAGCGATTAATCGTGTAAGCTTGCTCTATGGCGCTATGCAGAGAATTTCGTGCTGATTTTCCTGAAAATATGTTTAGTTTTCCGCATCCTAGGGTCAGTTCTAGGCTTGGTAGTTTTCACATGTAACCTGGGCATCTGCTGTTAACGTCACATCATCCATCCCTGCTCTTCCTGAGGCTTTAGACAGACTCTCATCCACTCCGCTCCACTTTTTCACCCCCACCTCCTGGCAGGCATCTGCCAGGCCTTCCAACAGCTGACCTGTATTCAGGAGAGCAGATCCTTTTCTCTCTCCTCACTTCAGCCCAGCACGGGACTTCATGGCTTACATCTTCTTGGAGGTCCTTCGCTGTGGCGTCAGCTTTCCAGTCCTTGCCTATTCCTCGTGTGTGCCACATGTGTGAACCCTAGAGGAACAAGGAATGTCCCAGGGGGAGACTTATTGGACAGGGTTCAGGAGGAAGAGCTGGGCTCGTTACTGCTGAGGCCTATGCAGCAGTTTGGGACTTTTTTATTTTAAATAAAGTTTCTGTATGTCTCACAGCACATGCTCTCTGAGAGATCTTCTTTGGGGGCCAAAAGCACCAACAACATTGAGAATTTTAGAGATTTGTGTGATGTATGATTTGCTGACCAACTTCCAAAAGAACCAGAGAGGCTCTTCGACAGGAAAGAGCCTCTCTGGGAGTCTGAGAAGGATATGTCTCTTGGCCTAGTAATTCTTAACCTGGAGAGACTTGCCTTTACACTCTGAATTTTCTTATTTGTAAAACTGTCTGATATTTTAGCTTTTAATCTAATTACATGTTTTGATCATTTATGTTTGTGTGTGTGCAAGCATGCTTGTGTACATACACACATACAGAGCATCATATGAATACAGAGACTGAGGACAACTTCCACGAATCAGCCTTCACCTTCCATCACGTGGGTTGTCAGGTTTTCAGCAATTGCCTTTACCTGATAAGCAGTCTCTCTGGCCCAAAGTTGTTTAATATAATAATATATACACTGTCAATGTATAAGAAGGAATGCAATAAGGAGTGAGCAGGTCATCAAGAAATATTTGGGCAATCTGTTTTATTGTAGTTAAGAAGGACTTTCCTTCACTTTTCATTTGGGATAACACAAGTTTAGGGACATTTCTGAGGTAAAGCAGTCCTCTTTAAATCTCACTCCCTGTTGCAAATTGCTAAGCGCTTTGCTAGTTTCTTCATGGCTGCCTGCATCTCCTGGTTCCTGAGCGTGTAGATCATGGGGTTGAGCATGGGGGTCATGACTGTGTGGCTGATGGACACAGCCTTGTCCATGGGGAAGGGGGTGAAGGGCCGGGCATACAGGTAAATGCTTGGGATGAAGATCATAGACACCACGATGACATGGGTGGTGCAGGTGGAAGCAGCCTTCCTCCTCGCCTCCCCAGAGTGGGACCTCAGCATCACCAGGATGACCAAGTAGGAGACGAGAAGGAGAAAGAACCAGATGACATCCAGCATCCCGCTGTTGGAGATCATGAGGAACTCCAGGAGGGAGGTGTCCGTGCAGGCGAGTCTCAGCACTTGGGGAACATCACAGTAGAAGTTATCCAGGACATTGGGGCCACAGAAGGGCAGTGGGAGCATCAGACACAGCTGGACAATGGAATGGGCAAACCCTCCTACCCATGCTGTCACCACCAGTCCCAGGCAGAGCTGGGTATTCATGATGGTGACATAGTGGAGGGGCCGTGAGATAGCCACAAGGCGATCATAGGCCATCACGGAGAGGAAGAAGACCATGGCCCCTCCCAGGAAGTGGAAGAAGAAGATCTGGACCATGCAGCCGTGGTAGGAAATGGTCTTCTTCTCAGAGAGGAAGTCCATCAGCATCTTGGGGGCCGTGACTGAGGAGAAGCAGAGGTCTATGACAGCGAGATTGCGGAGCAGGAAGTACATGGGCGTGTGGAGTCGCAAGTCGGAGGTCACCGTGACTATGATGAGGAGGTTTCCCACCACAGTCGTGCTGTAGACAAACAAGAACACCAGAAACAAGAAGAGCTGAAGTTCACGGGTCTGTGAGAGCCCCAGGAAGATGAACTCCGACACCCAGGTGAGGTTTCCTGGTTCCATGGTTCTTCTGCACAGGCCGGAAGGAAATGGCTGACAGATACAAATGCATGACCTGACTCCTTGCCCTTTTAGTGTGCAGGGGCTCAGACTGAGTTGTTCATGCCCGTATGATGAGCATCCTCATGTGAAGACCGTGATACCACCTACCTTGTCTCTGAAGACTTGGTAAGTGGGCATTGGCACGCATGTTCAGGAGATAGTGTTTTGGTGTTGCATCTGTTTGCTTTGTTTCTTGAGACAGAGGGTCTTGTTATGTCGCTCAGACTGTCATCAAACTCAAGAACCTCTGATCTCAGCCTCTCCAGTGCTGTGCTGACAGTTGTGGGGTGCCATGTCAAGCTCATGACATGCCTTAAAGCCAAGCAGAAGAGTGTGCGACCTGCCAGTCCAAATCTGCCCAGCAGTGGGAAGACACTTGGTGAGACGCTCTCGAATAAATTTTGGGTTTTATTTTCTTTGGGATTTCATCCAAAGTGGGACACTTGTTCTAATTAGGGTCCCAGCTGGTACATCGGTAAAGTGGGACCAACAACAGGAAGAAAGCTTCATTTTCTCATTTTCTGTGGAATGAATAGAAAGGCACACATGAAGTTCTTGTGCCTGTGCCTGGAGGAGAACTCAGTACTCACTGTGCTCTGGGCATCCCCGTGTCATCCTCCTCTAGTCTAGACTTTACCTGTTTGAACCAGCTTTGATACATTCAACGGTGCTAACAGACCCTTCTTGTTGCTAGAGCTTCCTCCTCAACTCAATCACACTGTCCTGGGAACAAGGATTCAGCTTACAATTTTTTTTTTTCCAGCAGGGTCCAGCACCTGATAATAGAGACATGGAGCTGTTGGTTAGGGCAGAGTGAACATATAGTTACAGGATGTACAGGTTCTTGTCTTAGTTAGGACTATTGCTATGATGAAACACCATGACCAAAAGCAACTTGGAAGAAAAGGGCTTCCCCCAACACACACAGTTCCATATAAGAGTTCATCATCAAAAACAGTGAGGATAGGAACTCATGAAAGGCGGGAATCTAGAGGCAGGGGCCGATGCGGAGGCCATGGAGGGGTGCTGCTTACTGGCTTGCTCCTTAGGGCTTGCTCAGCCTGCCTTCTTATAGAACCCAGGACCACCAGGATGAAGGGTGGCACCGCTGGCAATGCAGGGCCCTCCCCCATCACTAAGTAGGAAAGCGTCCTGCAGCCAGATCTATGGAAGCATGCCTCACTTGAGGCTCCCTATTTTCAGATGCCTCTAGCTATTTTCAGATGCCTCTAGTGTTGAGTTGACAAAAAACTAGGCTGCACACTTGTCAAGTAATCATTAGACACAGTTGGAGCCCTGGCCTATCCAGCTGTTTCCCACTCCTAAGCGCAGAAGTCCTGTAACTGATGAGGCTTCACAGGGCATACAGGCAGAGTGAGCTGGGGTTGGGGGATATGTGGAATCAAGAGCTAGGTGGTGACTCCCGTGGGAGGAGGGTGCTGACAGCTCTTCCCAGGGCATACTGAATTTAGCAAGACATAAACTTTTAGGCTAGGTGAAAAAGGAAGTTGCTGAATAAGAGAAATTGGAATCAATGAAGTGAAGGGAGACAAAAAAAAATGAGGTCATAGAGTAGGTGAGGGAAGAGAACAGATTTGTTAGGGTTGAAGAGAGAATAGGAGTTGGAGAGTGAGGTGAGACAGATAGAGTGACAGAGTGAGGGCAGCTTCTCCCCATCCCTACCCTGTCTCAAGCTCCCCGATTCTTTCTTCCTTGGCCTGCTGTAATCTGTCAGGGACTGGAGAACGGGGTCTATCATCTCATCCTTGCTTTCGTGTTCTCCCGCTCCTGTCTCCTTTCACACAGCAGCCTGGGAGAACTTTCCAGACCCCCGTGAGCGTGCTCCTATCTCGTCATAATAATGACTGACCACCTAATACCCACAGCTTAAAACTCCGAATCTCAAATACTACTTGAAGTGCAGTATACAGGTTAGACAGAGAAATTCTGTCTCAAATGAAAGGAAGGAAGGAAGGAAGGAAGGAAGGAAGGAAGGAAGGAAGGAAGGAAGGAAGGAAGGAAGCAGTGTAAATGACATGTCTCTAACTGTGCATGCGACACCCCCCCACCGCCCCAGCATTTCACACCAGGCTGTCGCATTCACCTCCACACACCACACCTTACCTTTGCAATCAGTGTCCCTGTCACCCAAGAACCAATAGCTATCTAAGGGATTCATAGTTCTTACCTCAGACAACCCAGTCAAATAAATCTGTGCCATTGGTAAGAACTCCTGCTTCCCTAAATAACTTTTGTTAGGAATCCGATCCAGAAACATCCAGGTGCACCTTCTCTCTGGCTCCTTTTCCTGCATCTCCCACAAGAACTAATTCTTCATCTATCCAAGCTCCAATAATACATTATAAGCATATCTGAGAAGGTACTTATTATTTTTTTCTGTCACCTGATTAACTGCATTGCACGCTCAGTGCCAGCATCTATGACAGCGACTCCGATTTAGCATTTGCTCAAACAACATCTGCCAGTTTCCTGTAACGGCACTAAGTGACCTTGCTCTGCAGACTGTGGAGACTTGTGTGATAGTTTTGACCTTGCTTTCTCTCTTTTGCTCTCAGTGTTCTTCCTCCCAACAGCAGGGTAGAGTCCAAGCTCAGCTGTCTCATGTGTAACCTGGAACCTCTGTTTGCATGATCACAGCCCCATGCCTGCTGTACCGCCAGTGTCCTCTCACACTTCAGGCTGACTCTAGTCCAGTCTGTGCCACTCATTTATTCTTACCTACCAACAAGGTCCTTCTAACAGCTGACCTGTGTGCGGGAGAGCAAACCCCCTTCTCTCACCATACTTGAGTAGGGCACGGGACTTCACGGTTTGTATCTTCTTGGAGGTCCTTTTCTATAGCTTCAGAATCCCAGGCCATGGCTGTCCCTAAGGTGTGCTATATGTGTGGACCCTAGAGGAACAAGGACTATCCTACTGGGAGACCTGTTGGACAGGATTCAGGAGGCAGAGCTGGGTTCGTTACTGCTGGGGCCTGTGCAGCAATGGGACTTGTTAAAAAGTTTCTGTGTATCTCAAAACAAATGTTCTTTGAGAGGTCATCCTTGGTGGCTCAAAATACTAAGAATATTGAGGATTTTAGAGTCTCCCTTGATGTAGGGTTTGTGGTTTAAGATCAAAAAAGACAAGAAGGTCTTCAATAGGGGCTGGAGAGATGACTCAGAAGTTAAGAACACTGGTTGCTCTTCCAGAGGTCCTGAGTTCAGTTCCCAGCAACCACATGGTAGCTCCCAACCATCTGTAATGAGATCTGGTGCCATTTTTCTAGAGTGCAAGTATACATGCAGCCAGAATACTGTATACATAATAAATAAATAAATCTTAAAAATAAAAAGGAACTGCTCTCAAAAAGAACCTGAGTTTAGTTCCCAGCATATAAAGTAGTTCACAAGCACTCCAGCTCCAGAGAATTTGATACCTCTTGTCCCTGCTCCTGTACTCAGGCCTGTGTGTACATGAACACACACACAATTTAAAATTTAAAACTGGATGACATCTAAGACAGAGTTTTGCTCAAGACTCAGGGAAAAGAAAGCAGGCTTATGAGTCGATTTTTGAGAAAGCTCATTGAATAACAAGCCATAGGTCTGACTTCTCACTTTTCTTGCTCTTTGTACCTTTCTAACACAGCACTCTAATCTTGTCTTGCAATTTTGTGAGTATTACAGCTGCCTAAGTCCCCCACCCTACGCCTCTATCAGAGGGCATTTATATTGTACTTCGTCACACCATGGTCTAGCAAGATCCTCATTTTAGTGTATTTGATCTGCTACAAGGGCATACCATGGGCTGAATGACTTGCAAGCAACAGCCATGAATGGGAAAAAATAATCAGACATCTACTTAACTCCCTCCGAGGCTTAGACAGCAGCGAGAAGGGGAAGAAAGCATGCAAGAGCTGGAGGAAGAGGTGGAGTGTCATGTAGCTATCTCCTCCAAGCTGAGTCAGTTCTACTCTCTCTAGGAGAGAAGGCTGGGGAAACTCACAAAATTCACTAGGCTCAAGAAACCCAGAAACTCACCATGCACCTCCCCAGGGTTATACACAAGCAGACATCGTTTCTGGGGAAGAAAAGACTCTCAGAGCTGCCCAAAGTTGAATAGTAACCTACACAGATTCAGTTCCCATGAGCTGTCACCCATTCCTGCATGAGCTTTTCCATTACGTAGACACCCATGAGCCCATGACCCTGTGAGTAACCCTAACAACTCCCATTGGTTAAGCAAGGTGGACTTTGATGTAATTGTTCCTTTGGTCTATCATGTGCTCTGTCTGGACTGGATATAAGTTTGTACACATTGCATCAAATGACATTCTTCATCTCCTAAGCCATCGAATTTCAATTAGATTTCATCACGTGAATTTGGGGAGAAAACAAAAATTAAATGCAGGAGCCCAGTGGCAGAGTCAAACAGTTCTTGAGTGGGGAGTGAGGACTGAAATAAAATTAAAACAAAACAAAACAAAAAATGAAGACACTACACATGGAATCTGTTCGAGAGGGCTTCTAGTAGAAACTAGGCGCTCAGTTTATTCCACAGTCCCTTTTTATAGTCAGAGCAAAGCACCTTGATACAGTGAAGTCCATCCAGAAGTCTAACTTGTTTACCTCGACCACCGGTCTGTGTGATCCTCACACAAACAAAAGGAAGTGAACTTGGCAAAAGCATCCTGTCTATCCCTGTCTCCGGGTGAAGGCCAGGGTGAAAACATGTTTTTCACGGAGAGCTCAATAACAAAGCATCCTGACAAACAAGCGGCCCTCCACAATTCAACAAGTAGCAGTTCCTATGAGAAGAAATTGGGAAAATTCTATAGTAGAAAGATCTTTAATAACTTTTTTGAAGCTTCAAGTACAATTTTTAAAATTAAAAGTGCAATTAAAAACACTTTTAAGACTAGGCAAGGTAGTACACTCCTTTAATCCCAGCACTTGAGAGACAGAGACAGGGGACCTCCAGAATCTCTGTGAGCTCAAGGCCATCCTGGTCTACATAGCAAGTTCCAGGACAGCCAGAACTACATAGAAAAACCCTGTGTTTAAGTACATGTGCATGCACACACACACACACACACACACACACATACACAGGTGAAGAGAGACAGAAAGAGACAGAGTTTAAGCTGTATTCTCTTTCTTGAATCGCCACTGGTTTCCTGAAGTTTCTTCTTCTTTTCCAGTTTCTTGTTTTGATTTGTTTTGTTGTGTTTTAGTATCTGTTTTAAAAAAAATAAAACTTTTCTTGATTCTTTGTGAATTTCACATCGTGCACCCCAATCCCACTCATCCCCACGTCCCTCCATATCCACCTTCTACCCTGGCAGCTTTCCCAACAAAAGAAAACAAAAAATCTGAACTTAAATTTAAAAAATACTGCCATTTAAGCTGTAGCGAGTCCTGGGTGTGTCACACAGTATACCCTTTCGCACAAACGGCTTTACGTACAGATGTTCATCACAGTGAGTCATTGGTTTGGTTCGAGGCCTCTGGCTTCTGCGACACTACCAATATTGTCCCTGTTAGGCCCAGCACGAGCCTAACTTCCTAAAGGGGTGAAGAGAACTCAGGAGACCAGGTATCATCGATGCAATAGCGCAAGAGGTTTATTTTAACCATTGTGCAATGAGGTCAGCAAAGAGTGGCCCTGGGAGACAAAAGCCTTGGGTTTTTAAAGGACAAGGCGTGGGAATTTTCAGGGGTTGCAATCTTGGCAATTCAGGATTGGATGAGGAAGCTATAAGGTAAGATAATTGATTAGTCTTAGGTGTTCAAGCTTGGCCAGTCTTGCCAAGTGTGGATTCGGCTGAAATTAAAGATGGGGTGGGGGATGATTACCCCTTGAAGACTGGGACTGCAGGCTTTTGGCCGGAGGTCGGGGCTACTCAGAAGAAGGATTGAAGCCATCTGGGTTGGTTGCTAAGAAATGCTATCTCACAGACAAAGGTCTGGTCATTCTTTTTGCTGAGTGAAGGTCGTTGCTTGCTCGCTTTTTATCTCTATCCTCACAGATGCCCAGGGTCACATCCCTCCGTTCTCTGGAAAAGTACTAAGAGGCTTTAGCTTAACCTGGGCCTAAAACTCAAAAATGTAGGTTTTAGAAGACATATAGGTTACAAAGTTAGTCTGATCCTTCATCCCCACCGAGACGCCTTTCAGATATCCTGTTGTTGCCCTGTGTCATAAATATCCTGGAGCTTTGAATCTCCAGGGCCTCCTCTTTCACATGCTCCAGCAGTTCACTAATGGGGTAGACTTTGGGGTAGGCCAACTTGAAGCCCTCCATCTGGGCCTGGCTGGGAGCTGAGTTGGTCACCCTCCAGCTCTCCGGCACCGGCACCACCGGCTCTCCCATTTTGTCCAGGGGAGGGGTACTCACGAAAGGTCAGCCACCAGGGCCAGCTCTACCATGCTGGCCAGGCAAGGTACTGGTCCCACTTTTCCAAGCACTACAGCCAGTGAGGGGCAGAGCCAGCTCTCCCACACTACCCGGGTGGGGGTGAGACCAGCTTTCCCACCCTCACAACTTCGGGCTGGATCACCTGCATCTACACCACCACAGCCAGCTCTCCTGTGCTGCACAGTAGGAACTGCGGTGTGAACCTGCTCTCCCATGCCAGTGAGGGGAAGGGCCAGCTCTCCCAGGTGCCAGCTCTGTGCAGCCCTCGGACATCAGCCCAGCCCAGGCGGCAGCCAAGAAGAGGGATGTCCACATGACCTTTGGTGGTAACATGGGCAATAGACATGGACACAGACCCCTGCTGCTGCAGAGCCACAGACCCAGGCACGGCCCTCAGCGGCAGCACAGGCCCTGACATCACCATGGCCTCAGGTGGCCACGCAGGCTCCTCACATCAGGCTGTTTCTCACCACTCAGCTCCACCTCTCCGCACAGTGCACAAACCATTCTGCTTCTCTTTCTCTCCCATCTCTCCACCTCATACTTGCTCATCATAATGGCACGCATGGCAGGAGGTGGGCCTCTGAGTGTCTTCTACCTGGTGGTGGAAGATTGCTTCACGTGCCTGGTGATCTGTGGTTGAACATCACTACTTGGACTCAAATGTTCCACTGGATGCTGTGTGTGATCAGGGCTCAGGAATGTGTAAGCTGCACTGTGGGAAGCTCCCTGAGCAACGTTTTGAAAGTGTACATCTGGAGATCTTTTTAGTATCTCAGATACAATGCTCTGACAGGTACTCTCAGCACTCAGGGAGGCACAGGCAGGAGGATCCCTGTGCGTTTGAAGCCAGCCTGGTCTACAAAGCCAAGGGAACACAGAGAAACCTTGTTTCAAAACACACACACATGTGTGTGTGTGTTTATATAATGTTCTGTTACCACTCACATCTCAGAGCTCTGCAGTAGAAGTGTGATCACAAGAAAGGAAATCCTCCCTCGGTCTATATGAGTTCTCAGCAACTGACCTTACATTTCCCTGGCCCTCTCAGCTCACCAACACTATGTTTTGGCTTCCCTGGGCATATGAATCGATGACACCTGTTCATGGTAGAGTTTTCTTCTCATTGTCAGAACTTCTTATACAAGACAATTGCATCTCTTCCTGTTGTCAGTGGGTACCACATGTAGGCACTGTTGTTTGACCTGGAAAAAAGACTAGATGTTCCCCTGCCCTTTTCTGTACAGACTAAGGTGACCACCGTGCTGGCCAACTGGGTCCTACTGATGTAGTTCTGGGGAATTTCTCCCCCAAAACACACACAAATGAACACCCACACACATGAATACCCACACACATGCATACATACACACACATGTACACATGCACAAATCAAAAATAACCTGCATACATTTCCCTTCTATTTTGTCTTCCTAATTGATTCAAATGTGAAGATGCGACATCCAGAGCTCTGGCAGCCACATTCAGCAAGACAGGAAAAGTAAGGCATCCCCAAGAAGACAACTCTGAGATGTAACAGTTTTTGATGTGCTGCATTAGCCAGCTGGAAAGTGCTTGTCCTCGGGGCTTCTATCTGAGACACTGATTTTCCTCCTTATTTGAGATGCTGTCAGTAGCTTAGTCAGCTGCTGACAGACAAAGGCATCTTGTTCGGAGTTCGGAGTTCGGAGGCGATAGCCAATGTTTTTCTGAACAATTCACACACACAAATGCAGTAGGGTCACACAGTAGGCCCCACATTTTGAGAGGGGGATGTATGTAAATACAGAAGGTTTGTTCAGGATGGTGGAGTCAGGAGGTTGTGACAAAGAAAGCAACTGGAGGACCACAGAGGCTGTGCCTGGAGAGAAGGCAATTTGGGGGATGCGAATGGTGCCAAGAGGCATTTGTAAGACAGTAAATGAAAAGGAGGGAAACTGTGCGATGACACAGATTGCACAAGTCCACACAGCCCCTCCTCTCATCTCTACACTTTGGCTGTGAGTATAGAGAAACGTGTAAAAAACAGGGAGGGAGAAATGGAGACAGAATAGACTCAAGGCATCCTGCGGAGCAAGAGGAGCCTGAGACTTTGACGTCTTGGTTGGGATGGTGATGGAGGGAAGTGGGAAGCGCTCTTGCATTGTGCTCTAAATTTAGCACCAACTTATGTTGAGACTTTTGCAAAATGTTGTACATCCCACAGTGCATAAATGTACAGAGATAAAGTCATAATAATAATAATAATAAACAGGTGCCAGAAAGTTAGAAGAAAATAAGAACACCTGTCCCTGTCAGATGCAGCTGAAGGCACTGGGAGGAATCTTACATGTCCCCAGGCCTTCTAAAAGCTCTTATTTAGAGT
Source organism: Pachyuromys duprasi (assembly GCA_028658305.1). NCBI lineage: Eukaryota > Metazoa > Chordata > Mammalia > Rodentia > Muridae > Pachyuromys > Pachyuromys duprasi. Next base: position 30,830,899 of record CM053746.1, on the reverse strand, counting down.
CACGTCTGTGTCTCTAAACTTGGAGTCAGTGGAACCAAGTTCTAGCATCCCCTTGCTTTCACTTCATAAAAGGAACCGTATTCTGAGCTTTCTTCTCTGGAATGTTTTACTATAAAGTATAGAAGTAGCTAACAGTGCCTGACGCAGGAGTAGCTCATCAAGATATATTACAATAATCTGATTTTTGTGTGTGTGTGTGTGTTCATGTGGAAGCCAGAAGGTAAGAACACAAATTGTTTCTCAGATACTAACTACAATTTTTTTAATACAGTGTCTCTCTGTGTCCTTTAAATTACCAAGGCTGGCCAGTGATTCCCCAGGGTCCCTCCATCTCCAGCTCTCCAGCTTTGGGATTATAAGCAGGAACTGCTATGCCGGGGTTTTTGCAAGCAAGTTCTGTGGGTGGAATTCAGTCCTTCATGTTCTCAAGGAAAACACTTCACCTGCTGAACTTTCTCCGCAACCCTGGTCATTCCATATGATAAGGACTTTCTTCTGCTTTTCTCCCAGGGTAGCACAAGTCCAGAGAAAGCTGCCACTGAAAGCTGACCTGTTTAAAGTTCACCCCTTTTACTAAGCACTAAGCGCTTTGCTAGTCTTTTCATGGCTGCCTGCATCTCCTGGTTCCTGAGCGTGTAGATCATGGGGTTGAGCATAGGGGTCAAGACCGTGTAGCTGACGGACACTGCTTTGTCCAAGGGAAAGGGGGTGAAGGGCCGGGAGTAGATATAGATGCAGGGAATGAAGATCATAGATACCACGATGACATGGGTGGTGCAGGTGGAAGCAGCCTTCCTCCTCGCCTGCCCCGAGTGGGACCTCAGCATCACCAGGATGACGGTGTAAGAGACGAGAAGGAGGAGGAACCAGATGAGGACCAGCATCCCACTGTTGGAGATCATGAGGAACTCCAGGAGGGAGGTGTCTGTGCAAGCGAGTCTCAGCACTTGGGGGACATCACAATAGAAGTTATCCAGGACATTGGGGCCACAGAAGGGCAGTGGGAACATCAGACACAGCTGGACAATGGAATGGGCAAACCCTCCTACCCAGGCAGCCACAATCAGCCCCACGCACAGCCTGGTGTTCATGATGGAGACATAGTGGAGGGGCCGGGAGATGGCTATGTAGCGGTCATAGGCCATCACAGAGAGGAAGAAGACCGTGGCCCCTCCCAGGAAGTGGAAGAAGAAGATCTGGACCATGCAGCCCTGGTAGGAGATGGTCTTCTTCTCAGAGAGGAAGTCCGCCAGCATCTTGGGGGAGGTGACCGTGGAATAGCTGAGGTCTATGACCGCCAGGTTTCGGAGCAGGAAATACATAGGCATGTCCAGCCGGGGGTCAAAGGTCACGGTGACCATGATAAGGGTGTTTCCCACCACCGTGGTGACATAGACAAACAGGAACGCCACCAACAGGAGTTTCTGGAGTTCTTGAGTCTGTGAGAAACCTAAGAGAATAAACTCCGTCACCCGTGTGGTGTTCTGGGGTTCCATGGGACCCTCCCCATGTGCCTAGAAAGAGGTAACACAAAATAAAACACCACAAAAAGTCACCCAGGTTATTGGTTGGTTTGGGTTTTTTGTTTGTTTGTTTGTTTTTTGCTTTGGAGAATCATGTTCGAAATTGGTCAAAGTTGTTTCAAGCTATGGCTTGATATTGCCGGCTGGGAGGATAAAGATATTGCCAAGCTACTACAGGTTTAGCTCCCTGACCACACAGGCATTGAAAGGTGAGCTCCCGGATCCCCTGCACAGTGTCTCTGTGCAAGGGTTTGTTTCTAACTCTTCTTCACACTTCCAGAATCCAGCCCGGTGAAATACAGAGCTCCCAAATCTTCTTGAAACAATTGGTGAGTGAATAAACATGTCATTACACACCAGGGACCGCAGGCTCATCCACCTAGGTGCATAAATCACAAGTAACTTTAAGGTAAACAGACACCTCAGGCCAGGAGTTTGGAGAGAGAGGGTGTACAGGGTTCCTGGCTGAAGAAAAGGAGGTTTGTACTATAAAAAATTTTGAGATGGGTAGTGGTGGCGCATGCTTTTAATCCCATGGGAAGCAGAGCCAGGCAGATCTCTATGAGTTCGAGGCCAGCCTGGTCTACAGAGTGAGTTCCAGAACAGCTAGGGCTATACAGAGAAATCCTGTCTCAAAAAAAAAAAAAAAACAACAACAACAATAAACAAACAAAAACAACAACTACAAAAGCCCCCAACACATTAAAGAAAGTGCAGTGCGCACAATCAAGCGGAGGAAGAGACAAGCAGATGATCTTGGGATAGTGAGCTGGGATGATTCACATTTTACATTTTCCACTTCTTTGTGTATGTGTTTGTCATTGAGCAACTTTAAGAATCTTGGGACAAACACAAATTGACTCTCATACTGTGTATTTAAATTTTATGCAAATGTTCTATAGAAACACTGTTCTAGGCAATCTTTGAGACATTTAAATTTTTTTATGTATGGGGGCTGAAGAGATGACTCAGCAGTTTAAAGCACTTCCTGCTCTTAAAAGGACCCAAGTTTAGTTTTCATCCCGCATACCGAGTGGCTCACAGCCTGTAACTCCAGCTCCAGGGGCTTTTCTGGCCTCTGTAGGCACTGCGCTCACATATATAAATCCACACACAAATACACACATAATTACAAGTACAATTCAGGCATGGTGATTGGAGACTGGTAGAAAATATAAAACAGAGTTCTCTCTAAGATTATCTACATCTCTGAAGCAGAAAAAAAATCCCCTAAATATTATCATGTTAATCATCATGTGACATTCTTTATCTTCAACTGTTTGTGTAAAATCGAAGTTCCCAGATGATTCAGTCTACTTGTCCTGTGGTTTCCCCTGCTCTCAGCATAGACCATTTAAGAACGCTCCCTGAAGACGGGCAGATCTCTGTGTTCAAGGCCACCCTGGGCTACAGAGTGAGTTCCAAGAGAGCCAGAGCGATATATAGTGAGGCCCTGTCTTGAAGAAAAAGAGGAAGAAGAGGAGGAGGAGGAAAAGCAGGAGGATGGAGAGGCAGCAAAGGAAGAAAGAAAGGGAGGGAGGGAGGTAAAGAGGGAGGAAGAGAGGGAAAGAGTGAGGGAGGGAAAAGGGAGAGAGAGAGAGAGAGAGAGAAAATAAGAAAGAAAGTTCCCTGGGCAATTGAAAGCCTCTACATGCTCATCAGTGGGAAGAGGATTAGAATGGGCCTTCAAAGCACAGCCAGGCAGGAAGCTATGAAACGGGCAGAGGAGGAGCAGAAGCTTCCAGAGGCATTGTGGAGCTGCCCCAACAAAGGGCAGTACACTTTTATCTTTGGCTTCTCCCTGTGGTATAACCCACCTCTTGATAGTCACCTCCTGAAATGCCAGTATGGCCTTTTATTGTCTTTGTGGCCTTTGTTCCTATTACAATTAACAACCATCCCACATTCTTCGGTACCTTTATCAGTCAGAGATGCACACTGATATCTCTGTGGAGGAGTTGCTGCCTTTACCTTACCTTAAAATGCTCAAAAAAGGCCAAGCCTGATGGTGTAAGCCTGGAGTTCCAGCTGCTCAGGAGACTGAGGCAGGAGGGGGCAAGTTCAAGACCAGCCTGAGCTGTGAAATAAATTCAAGGCTGTCCTGAGCAACTTGCTGAGACCGTGCTTCAAGTTAAAGAGTAAGCCGTGCTGGGGATAGCTCAGCGGCTGAGTGCTTGCCTCATCTGCACAAGACCTGTGTCCCATCTCTACTGCCCAACTCCCCAAAAAAAAGAGGAATGAGTACAAGAAATGACAGTCACAAATTGCTAGTAACTGTCAGAAAAGGGCAATAAGTGAACAGGAAAGTTCATGTCTCTATTTTGTAGATATATCAATATTTTCATTATTTAAAAATAATAAGATGAAGCCGGGCGGTGATAGTGCGACACCATTAGTCCCAGCACTTGGCGGGCAGAGGCAGAGACACAGGCAAGTGGATCTCTGAGTTCCAGGCGAGCCTGGGCTACAGAGTGAGTTCTAGGACAGCCAGGGCTACACGGAGAAACCCTGTCTTGAAAGACCAAAAGAAAAAGGAGGAGGTGGTGAAAGCTGATGGGATGGCTCAATGGGCAACAAATTTGTGGTGAGACCAATGACCTAAGAAACCCATGTAAAGTTAGATGGAGAGAACTGACTCCACAAAGTTGTCCTCCAACCATGTGTACCACGAGAGGCATGTACCCCACACAGATAGATATCACACATACACACACACACACATGTATGCATGTACCACTCTACAGACAGAAAGACAAAAAATAAAATAAAACATAAAGTAACATTTCTTTACGAGGGCTCTAGAGAAAAGATTCAGCGGCAAGTCGCTTGTTACTGTGAGTACAAGGACCAGAATGTAGAGCCCCAGCACCCAGGGTGATCGAGAAAGACACCTCTGGCCTCCACACACATGCACACTTGTGTCCCCCCTACACACATGTGCACACCACATGCACATTTTTACTAAATATGAAAGACCACAGAGGTGCTCTAATCCCGATATTTATATCTCTGCATTATTTTGAATTTTTACTTTAAATAAACTATTTACCATCGATCATGATGATAAAGATTTGAAAAGGAAGTAACACACAAAGGAATCCTATCTCCTGGATAACAGGCAGCAACCACACAGTGCTCCTAGATACAGTAGATGAGATTTATTTACAATGTGCCAGATCCACAAAATTAGTTACTCACAAATGAAAATGCATAGCATCGCTGGCATCACCCCACTCCCAAGTACCAAGCAACACTCTTAGCAACTTACCTGCTAATGTAAATGAATTCCCATCTGTTCCTGAGAACCAACTGTAATGACCACGGATGTGACAGACACCAAGTCCTGAAACCAGTGGATGCTACCGTGGGCCTAAAATGTTGAAAGATTCAACTTTTGTCTCCATGAAAATATCCAGAGCTTCTCATCACCTATAGAAAAATAGTTAAGATTTATCTATAATTCACCAACCACTCAGAAAATTAAAATATAAAAAGAGAAATTCATTTCTTGGGTTATCACATTGGCAGGTTAAGTTTTAAAACTTCTCAACACTGTGAGACTTTAGAGAAACAGAAATCACAGTGGTCTAACCATAACTTGAAATGTATACTACACTCACACATATGTTATATTCTCCCCTAGGCATTTGTCAGAACAGTAAGAGCTAATTCTTAAAATGTATATTTAGGAGTGCACAGTCCTCACAGAATACTTATAATACTGGTTAAACCAGAAGCAATGTAAATAAACAAGCACAAAGTATTGCTAAAATAAAAATACAGCACCTCCACGGGATGAAATTCTAGATGTGATGAATTCTTACTCTAATATAATTTTTGATTATATGATATTGTAGTTTGTTGTGTATTGACATTATTTTCAAGAAATAATTATGAAACATTTTTAACATTTGAAGTTGTTTTTGAAACAGGATCTCACTAGGAAGCCCTGGTCTGGATGTAAATCAGGCTACCCTCAAGCGTGGGGCAATTTCCGTGCCTCCTGGGTTCTGGGATGCAGGCAGAAACCACCATGCCCGGCTGACATTTTGTTAAAATGTTATAAGATCAAAATGCTAACAGCGGTAGCTATTGCTTATCTCCAGTTGAAGGAATTGATTGCATATCTTCCCCCCCACCTTTTACCAATTTTTCTCATTTCTCACAGTTTACAAACGGTCATGAGATTTCCACCTAGCAAGAGAAATATCACATTAAGAGAACACAGGAAGCAAGGAGGAGAGCTGAAGGCTTCTAGGTGTGGCTCAACACCAGTTCTGTCTGCTCAGCCCTGTCCTGAGAACCTCGGGACATCAACAGGAGAGGAGTCAGGAGAGAAGCGGAGGGGAGAAAGAGAGAGGGGAGAGAGGAGAAAAGAAGTGTGTGTATAAGAGAGTCATGCACATACACCCCACCAACCTCTGAAAAAAGAACAGGAAACAGCAAGTCCCCATTGCAGAACCAGCCATCCCCCCTCCTCTTGACAGGCAGCCCTAATGGCTGCAGCCACGAGCCTTTCTCTGACAGCCCTGCTCCAGGAGACCGTTGCTTTCATCAGTGTGTCATCGTCTCACACCTTTGCTTCAAACCCAAATTCATCTCTGACTCTCCCGCCTTGTCTGCCTGCCCCTCGCCCAGCCGCCGCACATATTCTCATCTAGGCAGAGTACCTCTTCCTTTGAAATCACCGGCCGGCCATTCCTCCCACCTGCCTTACTGTTCTGGGCTCCCGGGAGGACTCCTGCCTCTGATTGTGCTCCATTTTAATCCACACCGTGACGCACAGTATGCAGCCCGCTTCACAAGAGACGCCTTCCCCAGCTAGTGCAAAATGTTTTCAGAAGAATTCCAAGGCTGTTTTCTGACTGCAGGAAAGAAGTGACTTTTAGGTAAAGAGCCAGGAGCGCCCTCAAGTCTATTCTAGAGAGGGCTCCATCTTTCTAGAATAATCCGCCGCTTAGTAGCAATCACGATCATTTCTTGTCACGGTCATACTCATCTGTATTTATTGACTGGGTGTTTCCTGTGTGTTAGGCACTACGCTAAATATTTCAGAAGCATTCTCTTATTAAATGCTTATCATGTATAGGAAATGGGATGAATGATCTCTAGGGATACGTAAACTGAAGCTTATGGGGGTACAAACCACCCCAGGTCACACTGAAAATAACTAGCAGAGCCGGATCTAACTGGTCCCAGAATCTGCACTGAGAACCATCGTCTCCCTTGTTTTCCTCTTAGAAGCCTCAGTATCAACCAAATGGTCCCTCAGGTGACAGTGTTCCCTATGAATGCTGTTTGGTCCTGCTCAGCTAGCTGCATCCCACTTTTCTCTGAAGGCTTAGGAGTCACTAGGTCTTCTAGAACATTATCATGTGTCACTGTTTTTCCTGTCACCTCATGTAGAATAACCTCAATGTGAGGCCAACATGCCACCTACACACGGTGCCCTGTGCACACAGTCTCTCCCAGAGAGAACTCTTATTCTGGGATGGCTGAACTCCCAGCAGCTGAAGAATGGGGAAATAGCTCTGGATGAAGGGGCCCGGAAATGCAGGGACCCCAATTCCTAACACGTAGGTGTTTGGGGAAGCAGAAGCATTGCCTTTGCAAGGCCAGCCTTAGTCCCACAAACCCCTGAGGGTCTTTGCAATGTTTCCCCGACCTGTAGGAGCAAGAAAGCGGGCTTGGGGGAGGGGGGGGCGCTGCAGATAGGGAGAGACATGGCTATGGGTGAGGAAAGCAGAGGATTCCCAAGCTCTTTCTGTTGTTACTCGGTTGTGTCTCTCATTGGTCATTGTTCTTAGGAAGTGTCGACTTAACACTGAGAGAGGAGAGGAGGATCCGTGAGCTCCCCGCACAGGAGTGAGCCTAGCATGCGGCCACCCCTGGAGCAGCGACAGGTCTAGTAGACACTGATTTAAGAGCAAGGACAATAAAGGAGAAGAGTGGCCATGGAGAAGGAATGAAAATCTGGGGTGAGTAGGAGAGTGGAGAGGCCGGAGGAAGAAGGTGAGATCAGAGAAGATTTAAAAAAGGAATATTAGAGAGTGGGAAGTGAGGGAACAAGGCCTGGTTGTCTCTTCTCTAGGTGTGGGAAGGAGCTGCAGCATGGGTGTGGGCATTGTGGGGAGGAAACTGTGTCTATATTTTGCCTCCCCTCCCACCCTCTAGCCTAAATTCTCCCCAACTCATAAACCAGCATAGACAAAAGTCTTAGCTCCAGATAGAACTAGCTGTTCTCCAAATCTCACTCCTCCAAGATTCTTGACCAGTGACTTCTCCACTTCTTCCCTCCAACCTAGGCCAGTCTCACAACAGGTTTTATCAGGAGTCTCTGGGCCATGACTCGGCCACGGGAAGGACACCGAAGCCATCACCTACCTCCAGCCCAAATGGCCAGGGAGACTCAGAGCCTCCATCTTCTACCCATGCTTCTCCTACAGCGCCATTCTCCTGTCCATCTCTCAGGCCAGAACAGAGAGGATTATCTTTAAGAAAGACAATGCCTCAAGGGACAAAAGTTAATCTTGATGGGCTCAGGCTGCTGGGGGTGAAGGAGCAATGGGAGTTATTAAAAAAAAAAAGTCTGGAGCTGTTGCATCAGATGTGGGTAATCATTGAGAGACTGCCTTGGGGCCCGGGCTTCAGGATGGCAGCTCACAGGACCAAGACTAGAGTAAAGAGAGTAAGAGCCCAGAGGGGAAGTGAATCCCAGCGAGGTTTACAAGAAGGAAAGGCCCGGGGTCAGCACCATGGACAGTGGCGGGGTTGCCACCTTCTCTGTCGCTGTCGTTGGAAAAGCGAGCTATGTCCTAAGACACTATGAAAGTCGCACCCCACCCCCACCCCAACAGAGTAAACCCCAAAGCCTTTCTCACCTGGAACCCCTCATCCCAGCTTCCAACCTTCTCTCCTCACAGGCAGAGTGAATTATTCACTGTGAAGTGGCTGCACTCCAGTCGAGAAATGTAATTCACATCTAAAACTCACCACATCCCAGGGGTTGTGTCCAGGGTCCCACACACGTTAGGCTGGCACTCTGTCACCACACTGCGGCCCTGTCTCTTCCTTGACTTCCAGGTCTGAAGGCCCAAGCTTGCCTTGAACTCATTCCACGGCCCGGGCTCACCTTACTGTCTTCTTGCCTCAGCCTCCCAGAATTCTAGGATTCCAGACCTACGCCACCAGGTTCAACATAAGTTCATCATTTTTTTTAAACTACTAAGTTTTTGGGGTGTTTGTTTGTTTACTTTACGTATAAGGGTGTTTTGTTTGCATGTATGTCTGTGTACTATGTGTATGTCTGGAGCCAACCAGGGCATCAGATCCCCTGAGACTCTTGTCAGCTGCCATGTGGATGCTGGGAATCAAACCTAGGGTTTTTGGGGTTTTTTGTTTTGTTTTGTTTTGTTTTTAAGAGCAGCTAGTGCCCTTAACTGCTAAGCCATCTCTTCCGGCCCCTTTACTTGCCACTTTAAAGTGTAAAATTCAGCCCGGCAGTCGTGGTGCATGCCTTTGATCCCAGCACTCGGGAGGCAAAAACAGTCAGATCTCTGCATTCAAGACCAGCTAGGACAGCCAGAGCTACACAGAGAAACCCTGTCTTTAAAAAAAGGTACAATTCAGTGGAGAATTAGTAGGCTGCCTTATGTTGTTCCACCACTAACGCCAGAGCGTTTCTGTCACTCCTCAAAGACACCTGTATCCTTCAGCAGCCACAGTCTTCTCAGTTTTCCTAAATTCCTAGCAACCACTAATCTGCTTTTATTAGGGTGGCCTGTGTGGATTACCCTGTTCTGGATATTTGATTATTGATTTTTATTCTGGTTTCCCTTGCTTGATTCCAAGTTTTACCCATGTTCTGACATGCATCAGGACTTAATTATTTTTTTCATGACTGAAGTATTACCCACTGAATGGACATACCACATTCATTTGTCTATTTAGCCCAATATTGGTCATTTGGGCTATTCCCACTTACTGTAGGTATTATAGTTAAAGAGCTAGGAATGTTCATGAAAAATATTTTATATGGAGATACACGTGAGATTGCTGCTTTTATAGATCAGTCTATGTCAACCTTTTGAAGAACAGTCAGACTGTTTCTCAAAACACCATTCTCTCACCTACCAGAAGTATATAAGGATTATAAAACACCATTCTCTCACCTACCAGAAGTATATAAGGATTATAATTTCTCCACATCATAACCAGTGCATTTTATTATCTGCATTAGTTACTCTGTTATTGCTATGATAAAACACCACAACTAAGGCAAACTTAAAGAAGGGGAAAGAGTTTGTTTAAACCAGCAGGCTTAGAATTCATGACAGCGGAGAGAAGGCAAGGCCGTAGGAAGTTACGGACTCACATCTTGAACTACAAGCAGGAAGCAAATACTAAAAGACATGAGTCGTTAAAATTCTCAAAGCCTACCTCCAGTGACATACTTACCCCAGGAAGATCACATATCCTAAGCCTTGCTAAAACAGAGCCACTAACCGGGGACCAAGTGTTCAAATGTCTGAGTCTGTGAGGACATTACTCATTCAAACCTCCACACCATCTGTCTTTTTGGTTTAGCCGTCCTTGTGAAGATAAAATGGTATCTCATATTTTAATGTGGGTATCGTCAGTGCTGTTGTTTCATATGCCTATCAGTCATTTGTATATCTTCTCTAGAGAAATATTAATTCAAAAACTTTGTTTTTATCTATCTATTTATATATTTATTTGTGTGGTGCTAGGGAGCCAACCCAATGCTTCATGAATATAAGACAAATATTCTACCAACTGAGTTATATTTCTAGCCCTTAATTTTTTTTTAATTGGGTTGCTTATCGTCTGTTACTGACTGATACGGAACCATTATAAGATATGAAAATTAGAGGCTGGCGAGATGGATCAGCTAAAAGCTCCTTCCGCCAAGCCTGAAGATCTAAATTTGATCTCCAGGACCCACAAGATAAAAGGAGAAAAGCTGACCCCTGAAAGTTGTCCACTCACCCCTGCACATGCTCAGTGGGATGTGTGTACGTACACACACGTACACACATGTACATACATGCACACACATATATGTACACACACTAAATAAATAAACACAAAGTCGTTAAGGTATTATAAATATTTCCTCCATTCTCTAGATTAACCTTCCACACTTTTTGAAACAGGGTCTCAATATGTAGCCCACACCAGCCTTAAATTCATGATCCTCCTGCATCTGCCTCCTGAGTGTAGCATGTACCACATGGCTTACATTCTTAAGAATACAATATGATACAAAGAACATAGTTGCAGTCATAATTAGATAATAGTTGTGGTTGTTTATTTTGTTTTGTTACCATCTTGGTGTCAAGTTTAACACTCCGCTACCGCACGTGAGATCATGAAGATTTGGTCTATTCCACCTAAGAGTTTTAGTTTTCACTCCACTCTGACGCCTCCAGAAGCTCACAAGCTCTGCCAGAAACCAAAAAGGTCATGAAGCAGCTTAAGTGCCAGGAAAAGACATCCAGGGTCTTACTTTTAAAAAGTATCATTGGCCATAGAAAGAACTCAAATAAGCGGATGAATGAAGTAAGGAAAGTAATTCAGGATCTAGGCCAGAAACTCACCAAGTGCCATGAAATGGTCAGTAATTTGGAGGAAAAATTTAAACTTGTGGAGTGAATTCAACAACGAAATTAAGGCTCAGAAGAACAAACTTCAAGGATGACAGACAAGGCTGAGACACTACTACATTAGATATATATAAAGAAAAAAATTAATGAACATGACAAAGACTTGTAAGAACTTTAGGCTATGTCCAAGAGACCAAGCCTAAGAATCTATAGGATTCATGGAGATAAGAGCTGAAATAAAACCTAAAGATATAGACTCTCTATTCCATTAAATTATAACAGGAAATTTCCCGAACCTAGAAAAGAAACGGACATTCAAACACAAGAGGCACACAAAACGCCAAGTAGACATGGCCAGAAAAGAAACCCTTTGTGAACTATCACAGTCAAGATATCAAAGTTACAAAGCCAGTAGATAATTCTAAAAGCTGTTAAGCAGAAGACATCGACTCACACACAAAGACAGAAGCCGTTCATCCAAGAATATATAACAATTACAAGTATTTACATGTCGTATCCTGGGTTCCCAATTTCCTAAAACAAACACCAAAAGGCATGAAAAGCCAGAAGGGTCCTGGCAGAGGACTTTCACATCCACTGTCACATTTAAATGGGTCTTCTATGCTAAATGCCTACAAAGAAACTCAGACCCTAATTATATTATGGGTCAAGTGGATTTAGCAGATAGCGATAGACTATTCCATCCAACAGACAGGGAATATCCATTTCTTTCAGTGGTTCACAGAACCTTTTCTAAAGTCAGTCACGTTATATGCCGCAAAGGAAGCCTTAACAAATAAAAAGAATTCAAGAAAGAAAGAATCACTTGTATCTATCTTATCAATCCACAATGAAATAAAACCAGAAATCCATAGCAAGAGAAGCGCACCCGTTCCTGAAGACTGAACGAACACTTTTGAATGAATGCTGAATCACTGAAGAAATCAGGGGGGGAATTAAAACATTCCTGGGATAATTTAGAATGCCAGCACAACCCACCAGATTCTCTGGGTAAGGTCAGTCTGAAAGGGAAAATTTATAGTTGCCAATGTTCAGAAGAGGAGACACAAATAGCCAATACGTACTTTAAAAATTGTTCAACATACTTGGCCATTAGAGAAATTCGTATGAAAACTACTTTGAGACTCCATCCCACCCCAGTCAGAATGGCTGATGTCAACAAAACAAACTACCAAAATCGATGACAAGAATGTGAGGGAAGAAGCTGGACATGGCAGTACACACCTGTAAGCCCAGAGTTTGGGAGGCAGAGGCAGGTGGGGTTATGTGAGTTCAAGGCCAGACTGGTCTACAAAGACAGTTCAGGAAGCCAGGGCTACACAGAGAAACCCTGTCTTGAAAAACAAAAACAAACAAACAAGAATATTACAGAAGGGGATTCTTATTTGTTATTGATTGTGTAAGCTGGTGCAACCACTAAAGAAATCAATATGGAACTTAAAAAAAAACACAAATTATCATATGCATCAATAAAACACCTCCAGGGTATTTTCACAAAAGACTCTAAGTCTCAGCACGGAGACATTTTCACACCTATGTTTATTGCTGTGCTGTTCATGATAGTTAGGAAGTGGAACCAGCCTAGATGTCCATCAGCAGATGAACGGATAAAGCAAATCTGGGGGCTGGAGGGATGGCTCAGTGGTTACAAGTACTTGCTGTGCAGTCATGAGAATGAGAATTCAGACCCCAGAGCCCCTGTAGCAAACCTTGCACCCTCAGCTGCCTGCACCTCTAGCTCAGAGGGATCTGACATCTCTTCTGGCCTCTGGGTACCTATGCACACACACCTGCCCACACATGCATGTGGGCACACGCACACACACTTTAAAAAGAAAATGTAGTACATTTAAATATTGAAATCATAACGTTGACAGGGAATTGTTGTATTAAGCCCAGCAACACAAATTCAAAAAGACAAATGCCACATGGTTTCTCTCACACGTAGAGTGAGATTTTAATCTTTATATGTGAACACATGTAGGTGGTACAGGCTGTGTAACTAGAAAGGGACCATTAGAGAGAGAGAGAAAATATCTTGTGTGGGATGGGGTAAAAGAACACAGGCCACATGAAAGCAGGATGGGGAATACTGAGGGACGAGGCAAACGGGGTGCCAGGGTGCGAACCAGGAGTGAGAAAGGATAATCAACAATAACAATGTATGTGTGGAAATGGGATGATGAAACCCGTTACCTTGTACACTGATTAAACACACACACACATGAATGAAGGAGTTTTATAGCCTCCGCCTTGCACTTGGTGTGTCAATGTACGCCAGTTCAGTTTTGTGTACAGAGCAAGGTAGGTATCCGACTTTACTGTTTTGCACATGGCTGCTCAGTTGTTTCTTACTCTTTGTTGAAGAAACTGTTCTTTCTCCATAGAATGTCCTTTGCCGTCCTTGCAGAAAGCCAACTGCCCAGGGACGTTTAGGTTTCTTTCCGGATTCTCCATTCTATCCCACTGGTCTGTTGTACTAGCCTGCTTAGGCTAGTACCGTATTATTTCGATTACTGTAGCTTTGTAGTAAACTTTTAAGTTGGGACATAGAGAGACTGCTTATTTCATTGTCATCAGTACTGTTTTTGCCTCCTTGGGGCTTCTTCGAGTGCGTAAGAATTTTTTTTTTCAAACAAAGGGAGAAAAAAGAAGTTTAATAAAGACAAAACTTCAAGTTCAGGTCCCCACGGTGTTATGGCCTTACCATCTGAGCTATCCCCCACCCCACTGTGAAGCTCAGCAATGTGAAGTTTCATATGGCCTGAAACTCCACATGAGCTCAACCTGGCTTCACATCACGGTCCTGCTCCCTCAGCCTCTCAACGCACACCTCGAGCCATCACGTGGCCAAGTGCACTCTTTCTTGCTGACTTCCAGACTACTTTTATTTTTTTTTATCTTACCTTTATTTACTTGTGGGAGGGCAGGTTGTGTGTGTGCACACACACGCGCACGCTCACGTGAGAGGGCATGCGTGTGAGCACTGTGATACTGCATATATGTAGAGCTCAAAGGATGACTTTCAGAGGTTTGTTCTCTCCTTCCACCATGTGTGATTCGGGGATCAAACTCAAGCTGTCAGGCTTGACAGCAAGCACCTTCACCTGTTCAGTGATCTTGCCGGCCCTCTGTCTTTGGACACTTTGATTCTAAAGAACTTCACTGTGGATCTCCTTATTTATCCTATTCATGTATAATTGATCTTCTTGGACGTGTAGATTTATATCTTTTATAGAATTTGGGATTTGAAAAATCATTATTTTAAAAATAGTCTTCTGTTTCCTTTATTCTCTTTTTTATGAAACTCACAAATTGTGTATCATGTTCATATGTTTGGTGGTTTTCCAGGGGTCTCTTAGATTCTGCTCAGTTTTCCTCGTTCTTTTTTTCTTCTACTCCTCATACTGTGCAAGCTCATTTATTCGGTTCTCGGGATCATTGATACTCATTCTATGTATGTATGTATGTATGTATGTATGTACCTATTTATCTACCTAGCCTCTATCTATCTATCTATCTATCTATCTATCTATCTATCTATCTATCTATCTACCGACCTACCTATCTATCTATCTACCTACCTACCTATCTATCTATATTTCTATCTTTATATCTCTATATCTGAGACAGAATTTCTCTTTGTAACTCTGACTGTCCTGGAACTTGCTCTGTAGACCAGGCTGGCCTTGAACTCAGAGACCCACCTGCCTCTGCCTCCCAAGTGCTGGGATTAAAAACACACACTGAGGCTAGAGAGATGGCTCAGCAGTTAGGAGCACTTGGCTGCTCTTCCAAAGGACTTGAGTTCATGTCTCAGCAATCACATGGTGGCTCACAATCATCTGTACTGGATCTGGTTCTCTCTTCTGGTGTGCATGAAAATAGAGCACTCACATACACACACACACACAAACGCATGAATAAATAAAGGGGTGAACCACAACACCCAGCCTTGATTCTTTTTTCTATCTGATTAAATCTCTTGTTGAACTCAGCATTTTTTTTAATCTTAGCTGTTAACTTTTCAGATCCCCAGAATCTCTGTTTCCTTGTAATAATTTCTTCCTGTTATTGATATTGATGCCTCCCACTTACTCATACATCACGCCCTGACTTCTTGTAACCTGCTGTCCATGATTTACTTTTGCATATTCGAGCATGTTTCAATTACTTTTAAGCGTTCATCTAATATTTCTGAAGCCTAAGGTCCCTGGGGCACACTTTATGTCCATTTCTCTTTCCCTGTGAAGGGTGATATGTTCCTGTTTCCTGTTTCTTTGTGTTCTTTAATTTTTTTTTTTTGTGGAGGAGTTTCCATTTGAATACTGTGTGTATTGACTATGGATCTCCCTACCACAGACTGCTTCTGTTCCTGAAGGAAATTTACAGTCTTCCATTTATTTAGTAAAAAATTAAACAAGAAAACAACCCAACCCAGATTTTTTAAAAATGAGGCATGAAACAAAACAGAGTGTTCACAAAGAATGAAACACAAATGTCTGAGAAAGACTAAAATAAAAAAAAATGCTCAACATCTTTAGCCATCAGATAAATGTAAACTAAAATTTCTTTGAGATTTCGCTTATTTATCTAGTTCTAGAAGCTGTAGGAAGTCTAAGATCAGGCGCCAGCATTTGGAAAAGCTCATCTTTTTTGAGATGTATTTGCATTTGTTTTATTTAAGTGTATATGTGTGTATGTCTCTGCAGGTATATCACGTATTTGCCTGTGCCCACAGAGGCCAGAAGAGAAATATCCACTCCCCTGGAGCTGGAGTTACAGATGGTTGTGAGCCATCTGATGTGGGTTCTGGGAACTGAACTTGGGTTCTCTAGAAGAACAGTGTCTTAGCTAGGATTACTAGTGCAGTGACCAAATAGGAAGCTGGGGAGGAAAGGGCTTTTGGCTCACACTTCTAAATTGCTGTTCATTAACAAAGAAAGTCAAGACAGGAACTCAGACAGGGTAGGAACCTGGAGGCAGGAGCTGATGCAGAGGCCATGAAAGGCTGCTGCGCACTGGCCTGCTCCTCATGACTTGTTCAGTCTGCTTTTCCACAGAACCAAAGACCACCATCCCAGGGATAACCCCACCCAGAATGGGTTGGGCCTTTCCTCACCAATAACTAGTTAACAAAATGCTTTACAGCAAATCTTACAGAGACATTGTCTCAATTAAGATACCTTCTTTGGGGCTGAAGAGATGGCTTGGCGGTTAAGGGCACTGGCTGCTCTGTCAAAGGTCCTAAGTTTAATTTCCAGCTACCACACGATGGCTCACAACCATCTATAATGAGATCTGGTGCCCTCTTCTGGCCTGTAGGGGTACATGCAGAGAGAACATTGCATACATAATAAATAAATCTTTAAAAAAAATAAAAAAGATTCCTTCCTTTCAGATAACTCTAGTTTGTGTATCAAGTTGTCATAAGGCATGCCAACACAACCAGCAAGAACTCTTAACCACTGAGCCATCTCTCCAGGCCCTGGGGAAATCTTCTTAAAATATCCTTATGTAGAAGAAGGTACAAAGACAAGGGAAACCAACTCCCTTCAAGCCCTGTGACCTCATTCACAGGAGAGGAGTCCTCGTGGATAAATTACCCCTCAAAGGCTTCATAGAACACTTCTGTCCCACAAAAAAAAGTTCTGAATTTTGGAGGAGAAACATTCCAACCACAGCGATGTCTCAAGAGAGGTCTCAAAGAACTGCCTTGTGCCACAGTCATGTAAGACCATGTAGAAGCCATTAGCTACTAAGCAGAAGTCCCTCGCCAGGCACCACACTTTGCTGGCACCCTGACCTAGGATTTTCCAGCTTCCAGGGCTGAGGGAGATAAAACTTATGTTGTTCATAAATTGCTTTTGTTATAGCAGCTAACTGACACCCAAGCATAATGAGATCACACCAAAAAAAAAGACATGTCTACCAAACACACCAACCTATACACTACAGTTAGAACCATCTAACTCCTTCTTATTTTACATAAAATAAAATAAAATCTGGGGCATTGGAAAGTATGTTACAGCAAGCAACTTGGGGAAAATTGTCAAAGCTTGAATAATAATCAATATGGAATTCAGCTCTTTGACTTTTGTTTTTCCTTCCATAGCTACTCACTTAGAATTAGGGGCATAGGGGCTGTAGAAGTTGCTCAGTGGTTAGGAACACTAATTGCTTTCATAGAGGGTCTTAGTTAGGGTTTCTTAGTTAGGGCTATGGGGAGACACGGTAACCATGGCAACTCCTATGAAGGACAACATTTAATTGGGACCAGCTTACGGTTCAGAGGTTTAGTCCATTGTCATCATGGCGGGAAGCATGGCGGCCTCCAGGCAGACATGGTGCCGGGGAAGGAGCTGAGAGTTCTACATCTTGATCCACAGGCAGCAGAAAAAAGGTTGTGTCCCTGGGCATGGCTTAAGCATATATGAGAGCTCAAAGCCTGCCACCCCTCCTAATAGTGGCGCTCCCTGTGGGCCAAGTATACAAATGCACGATTCTGTGGGGGCCATCCCCACTCAACCCACCAGGATTCCCAGCGCCCACGTGGCAGCTCACAACCATACACAACTCCAGTCTCAGAGGGTCCAGCGACTCTCCTGCCTTTCACAGGCACTAGGCATGCATGCAATACACAGACACGTATGCAAGCAACACACTTATACATATAAAATAAATCTTTATTCAAAAAACAATTAAGGCTGGAACGCTTTAATCCCAGTACTTGAGAGGCAGAGACAGATGGATCTTTGTGAGTTTGAGGCCAGCCTAGTCTTACAGAATGAGTTCCAGGATAGCCAAGGCAACACAGGGAAACCCTGTCTTGAACCACCACCACCTAAAAAAAAAAAAAAAAGAATTGAAAAAGGGGTGAAAGAACTCGCACAGTGCTTTTTTCTCTCTTTATTTTTACCACCTGGCCCCAAGATGGATGCAAGCAAGGGAAGTTTATGAGAGCACAGAGTAGCTGAAAGTTCCATTTTATACTCAAGAGTACCAGGAAATGCAGCACCTAGACACCAGATTGTGTAGAGGAAATCGCTGCAGAGGCATCTGGGGAATAGATCCTTAAACCTGTGCATGGGGAGAACTTGAAGCAATCTAACAGAGGCTTTGGGAACTGAGGCATAGCATAAGTCATCAGCTGGGTCCCACACTGGCACAGAGGTGTTCCCCATGTGGTACAGACCCAAATGTCCCTGCAAAGCCTTTGAAAAAGAGTCAGGCAGTGAGATCATACCTCACATAAGGCTGGCCAGAAAGGACGACTCAAGCCAACTAACAAAACTGACATTATCCAGAATGTTGACAAGACTCAGTACAGTATCTCCAGGATACAGCCTAAAATTATTTAACACACACAAATGAGGAATCTTTCAACAACATGCAAGCGAAAAGACAGCCAGTAAACACCAGCTCTAAGGAAATGTTAATGTCAACATGTCTAAAGGCAAGGTCAACATTTACTACCGCAACTTCCATGCATTGCCAAAACCTCAGATGTGTGGTCTTCTGGCACATTCATCGTAGCTGTAGAAGTTGCAGCTTCCTATAAGTTTGGCTTGGCTGAACCAAGAAACAAGGTGCATAGAGATTTCTACAGAAATTATGATCCTATGAAAAATTTTGAAGAGATGAGGAAAGCTGATATCTTTCAGAGTACAAAGTGACTCCAGAATAAAAAAAGAAAAATCTTTGGACTGGGAGACGTAGATGTTCATCACTGACCTGTAATCCTGAACTGTGAGTATATGGGCTAAGGAGTAGTTTCTCTCAATAAACAATAAACATTTTTTTTAAATTTCCACAGGCTTTTCAGTAGCTGTTATAATTATAAAAGCTTTATAAGACAAAAGTAAATGCACCTCATAAATGGATGGAAAAAGGTTCTCATTTTTAAAAAGTTGAATGCTATTTTGTTGTTGTTGTTGTTTCAAGACAGGGTTTCTCCATGTAGCCCTGGCTGTCCTGGAACTCTCTATGTAGACCAGGCTGGCCTCGAACTCAGAGATTTGCCTGCCTCTGCTATCACCCATTGAATGGCATTTTTAAAAACTTTTTGGTTGATTCTTTGTGAATTTCACATCATGTACCCCAGTCCTGATCATCTCCCCATTCTCTCATATCCGCCCTTAGCCCTTGTAACCTCCCCCCAAAATAAAATAAAACACACCCAAACAATAACAAAAACAAAGCATAGAAAACATCTCATCGTAGAGCTGTGGTATTGTCACTGTGTGTCCTACAGTATATCCCTCTGTCCACACATCTTCACTTGTGAATGTTCAGTTCAATGAGCTGTTGGTCCGGCTTGAGATCCCTAGCTTCTGTGACACCATCAATATTGGACCCTCGCCGGGACTCCTCCCCGTTATTCTGCTGTTGTCCTGTGTCGTGAAGATCCTGCAGCTTTGGGACAGCAAGACTGGCCCAAGTCCCAAGCACTCACAGATTATACAGACTTTGGAGTGAGCCAATTCAGAGCCCTGGATCTGAGCCTGGGTGGTAACTGAGCTGGTCAGCCTGCCAGCTCTTCCTTATCCACACCACCAGGGTGAGCTCTTCAGCCATTGCAGCCAACCGTTGGAGGCAGGGGTCAGTTCTCTTGTGACCCAGGGTCGGCTTATCTGAACCCACGCCTCCAGAGCCAGCTCCTCTGTGTTCCCAGTCAAGGTGCAGGGCTTACTCTCCCAAGTGCTAGCCATTGGAGGGGCAGGGATAGCTCTCCTGGCTACTGAAGGAAGTGGGGGAAGGGCGTCATCCCTGCACCCACGCCACCTCATGCCAGGCGCTCTCACCCTGAGAGCTGACTCTCCTGCACCACCTCCACCAGGGCCAGCTCTACTGTGCTGCTCAGACAAGGTGCAGGACCTGCTCTCCCAAGTGCTGCAGCTGGTGAGGGGCAAGGCTAGCTCCTCTGCTCTCATGACCCTGGGGTCAGTTCTCCCAACTGCCTCAGGTGGCAAGGGGTGAGGGGTGGAAGGCATCTCCCCCAACCCAAGGCACCTCATAGCAATGAGTGACAGGGCCAACTCTCTCACACTCTCACCCTTGGCGCTGGCTCACCTGCACCCTATCCACCCTCACTGCCCAGATGAGGCACAGGGCCTGCTCTCTCATGTGCTGCAGCTGATGAGGGACAGGGCCAGCACCCCTGCCTGCCATAGGTGGGACAGGGTAAGAGGGGGTATTTCTCTTTCTCTCCCACATCATGGCAGACAAGGGGCAGGGCTAGCACTCCCAAACTCAAGCCCTCAGGGCCAGCTCATCTGTAACTCCTGCAACCCGGGTCAGCTCTGTTGTGCTTCCTGGTGGATGTGTGGAGCCCCTTCTCCTGAGTACTGAGAGTGTTCGATGTTCACAGGTCAGAACACTGAGTGTAGACAGCTTCTGTTCCCTCTGCCACCTACCAGCACACACTCGAGACAATGTAGTCACACCTACAACACCTCTAGAGGCAGGTACCCAAGACTTCCCATTCACTGGTGGGAAAGGAAGAGAAATCACTGTAGCCACACATTTTAGGGCAGTGGCTCTCAATGCTTCCCAATGCTGCGACTCTTTGATACAGGTTGGTGACCCCCACCACCACCATAGAATTATTCTCGTTGCTACTTCATAACTGTAATTTTGCTACTGTTGTGAATCTTAATATAACTATTTGATATGCAGGCTACCTGATATGTGACCCTTGTGAGAGGGTCAAAAGGGTGGTGGCCCACAGGTTGAGAACCGCTGTTCTACAGGAAAACAATCTCATGGAAGGGCTCACCCTCAGATTCTACAACAGAAACAGAACTAAATCCCAGGAGTTTTTCTCTGACTTCCACATGTGCACCATGATATGCACACATTTACTCTCGCATACATCACACACGTGCACATACACACAATAATAGGTAAAAGAAAAGATTTTTAAAAAGTTATGCTATGTCTAGCTTAGTTAACCAATGGTTACTATTTGAGGTTTCTTTGAGGAGGTGGAGGTTCTCTGTATAACAGCCCTGGTTGTCCTAGAACTTGTTTTTGTAGACTAGGCTGATCTCAAATTCACAGAGATCTGCCTGCCTCTACCTCTCAAGGTCTAGGAGTAAAAGTGTGTGCCACGACGCCCGGCTATTGTGGTTTCTTAAGGAGTAAGGCTGAGGAATACTTACAGGAACATGGGTGACTCAAGGATAGCTACTTCACTAGAAGACAACCCCAGCATGGAAAATAACTCACAAAAGCTACACCCCTGCAGCTCTCTACACACCTTGCAGATGGCTCCACTAACCACACTTTCTTCTCCCCAGCAACTGTTATCACCTGTGTGATCTCAGAGAGGGACCTTGAGACTCCTGTGGTTTCATTAGCTTCTTGAGCCCTGTAAGCTTCAGTTACTTCCTGGCTCCTTTATGTTGCATTTAGTTCCTAGGTATTATTAGCTACCCTCCTGTCTCCAAGAGGGAATGTATCTATTCAGAGAAAACAGCTAATGACTGCACCAGCACCCTGGATTCTTGCCACTGTTCCACCTCAGGTAACCTTTGTAACCTTGAGCAGGACAAGATCAGCGAATTTTAAAGCTCTATGCAGTTTCAGCCGCCATCCGACCCAACTTTATACGTAAGGATTACGCTTAGAGAGGTGATCTAACATACTTCAAGACATGCAGTTGGTTAATAGCACCATGGGATGTTATGCACAGGATTTTCCTACAGATGCTCTTTCCATCATCCCATGCCCAGAGCCCCCATTTCTACACTGCACAAGAGCACTGTGAGGCTTATAGAAAAGATCAACTCTGTTAATGGTGGAGAAAGGTGAAAAGATAAAAAATAAAAAAATCATTCAAACAAGAGCTTATTAGCATCTCTGTCAATCCCATTGGAAACGGATGCTCTGTTGTGTCCCTGTGGAAGGTCATAGCTTACGGAAAGTCTGTGTTTACTGGTCCACCTCTCCCGGGGCCTGCAAACTTTTAACGGGAATGCTGAACAGGAGCCAAGGCTGCTGCTGCTAATAAGGCTCACTGGGACCACTTTAAAAGTTGTTCTACTAAACAACTGGCAGTGAGTAGCGGATTTGACAAAAAAAAAAAAATTGTGTTAAGGGATGTGATTATAGATCATCCATCTCCCTTTCTCCATTTCATAGGCTGATGATCGTGTCATTGATGGAGCTAACAGGCCTATTACCTGGCCTATTGTGGGGATTTAGAAACAGTTTGTTAGAGATAAAAGTAATAATTTAAAATAAAATTTCTGAAGGGCAAAAGTGAGAGACAAGTCTAAGCTACACCTCCATATTCAATGCTGGTCAGGTTTTTTAGGATTTTCTGTGTGTGTGTGTGTTTGTGTGTGTGCTCGAGCATGCATTTGAACCATGTGTAATTTCTTGTAGGCCAGAAGAGGGCACTGATCCCCTTGGGGCTGGAGTTACAGGCAGTTGTGAGCCACATGTGGGTGCTGGGAACAGAACTCTGGTCCTCTGCAAAAACTGTGCACAGCTCTTAACCACTGAGCCGTCTCTCCAGCCCCTTAACAGTTCATTATTATTCCAAAGGCCAAGTTCAAAGTCTCCTCTGAGACTCCAGGCAAACTCTGAAGCCTTTCCTGGCAGATATTCCGTGCTTTTGACATTTCTAACTCTCTGAGATCCCCATTATGTGTTTGGCTCCACCCTATGCATTGCTGCCTTCTCTGGGGCCGTTTACAGTTCATTGTTAATTATTAACTGCCCGTGTCTACATGGGGAGGGGTGTGAGGGTGTGGCCTCATGACACCCACCCCCATCCATGTCAAGTGCTGGATTTGTGCAGGTCCCTTCAGCTGCTCTGAGTCCATGTGTGTGGCAGTCATGCTGCTCCGGAAGACGGTATCCACAGAACTCCTTTTCATGCTCTGGAGGCGACGTTTTTCCCCACCCCCTCTTTGGTGACATCCCCGGGCTTTGGAGGGTATGATGGAAATGCTCTTTTTAAAGTTGAGCACTTCGTAGACACTTACCCTCTGCACACTGACCCAGCTGAGCCTGGCCATTAACTGCCACCCACTGCAAAAAGAAATTTCTCTGAGAAATTTCTTGAGAACCTTGAGAACAGCCCTAGTCTGTAAGTATAAAGTATTTTAAAAGCAGTTAAAAAAAAAAACAGAAATATACACACACACACAAAATAGACATGGTGGCCTATGCATTTAATCCTAGAGGCAGAGGTAGTCAAATATCTGTGAGTTCTAGACCAGCCTGATTTACTTTGCAATCAATCAATCAATCTGATTAAGACAAACAAACAAAGGAACTTGGCTGTAAAACCAGGCTTGGTGGTGCACTCCCTTAACACTAGCACTTGGGAGGCAGGCAGATCTGGCGAGTTTGAGGTTGGACATGCAGCATCCCTGTAACCACCCCATGGGCGTGGCACTTGTCCACTTGGTGACATGGTGCTGCCTGAAATGCCAGCATTTGCAGATAAAGACAGGGGACACCTGTCACACCCAGGGCAACCTGGCTAGCTAGACTAGCTGTATCCATGAGTCCTACTGAGACCCTGCCTCAGTGAATAAGGTGGGAAACAATCAAGGAAAAAAAAACCCTGATTTCACTTCAGGCCTCTACGTATGCACACACACATGGACACACAGAGACACACACCCCCCACATAAGAACGTGCATACAACCACACACACTCATACATAGACACGCACATATGCACAAAGGCACACAAACACACACACATACAAACAAGAGAAAGACAGACACGCCTGTTAAAGTTATTTTTACAAAATTTTGTTTGTTTCTTAGTTTCTCTCTTAACCTGGCTATCACCCAAATAATTGAGCTTCTATTATATTATTCGTTTATCATCTTCATGACACATTTCTGGGTTAACTGTATTCTCAACCCTTTAAGCTAATCTGGCTTCCCTCCAGAGTAAATTTCTTCCATGTTATGGCATTCTCTGCTTCAGTTGAATCCTCCTCCTCTCTCCTGGACCTCTGCCCATGGCTCAATCCCCTACTTCCTCTTCAAACTCCTCCCCTGGCTTGCAGGAAATCTGGCCCTATTCTCTCTCCTCCTCAGCAATTGGCTGTAAGCTGCTTTATTGGCAAATCAGGGTGAAAATTGGGGAGCAGTGTTTATATAACATTGAGACAGAAGATTCTCAAAACAAGGATTGCAACCAGGTATGAGGGTGGAGTGTTACAGAAATCAGCATTTGAATTATACAATAACCTTTTGCCTACATCTCTCCTTTTTAGTCTAATAAAAGGTTCTTTCTCTTACAATAACAAACTATGTATAAGAATAACAATTATGAAAATTTGGGCAAGATTTCTATTTGTATATATGGCACCCTTGGATAAAGTATTCTACTATCTATCAATTTCTATCATCTAAAACAATTTAACTTTAACTATGAGACTGTAACTATCTAGTCCTCAGCCCCATCAGAGACTTAAGAAGGAATAAATATTAAAGTGCGGGCAAACAACTTCCAAAAGTATAGAAATGTCAGAGATATTTGGCTGCCTGGACAGTCCTCTAAAATTCCTCATAACATTGGAGCATCATCTCCAGCCTTCTGGCTCAGAATATTTAACAGACTCTTCTGTGAAGCAGGAATTATAAAGGACTTGCCTACTTTATCCTTGCAAAGCTTGGCAGTTGACTTTCCTGCATCCAGTTTGTCCAGTTTGGACAGTATCCTGTCTGTAATTGACATTTTCTCACCCAGTGGCTAGCTTGCCATATATGAAGCCTTTGATGCTCTTTTGTTGCGGGATATTTGAACCCCAAGATCGTGAACTGTAAATATCTGTTTCTTGTTTGGTGTGGCTCAGCCCTAACACATACCTTTAATTCAAGGACTTTCTGTTTATTGTAAACAGGAGATCATGGTATGGCTCAGCCCTAGCACACACCTTTAATCCAAGAGCTTTCTGTACACAGGATTTAATAAACGTAACCCTAGCTCAAGAAGTGAAACAAGTAACTAGCTGGCAGGGATTGAGAAGAAAGAAGGGACATTGAGTTGAAGTGTATTTAAAAAGAGAGGGCTCTTTAGCACTTTAGTTGTTTGAGCTCTTTAGCTCTTTAGCTTTTAGCTTTTGGATTTTTCCTCCTGGGCTGTCAGGTGAGCTAGCAGGCCTTTCCTCCTATAATGTGAGCTGAGTAGGAAGGTCAGCTGGGTGCTTTCTCTGCCTCTCTGAGCTAGTAGGTTTTTACCCCAGCATCTGGCTCCTGAGTCTTTGTTAGTAAAATTGAACAGTTGGGATTTTCATTCTTTAAAACTACTCTTTGAAATAGAATGAGGGTGCTGCCAGGAGCAGACCTGTCTCATTGTCAAAAAAAAAAAAAGCCTTAAGTTAATAAAATCTTTAAATGCCATATTCTGTAGATCTCTGAGGTTTTTAAAGACCATGTATCTATCTTATCTGAATTGTTTGTTTCTGTTTTATGTCAATCTAGAAAAAAATATTTTTGTAATTAATTAAACTGGTATCTAAGATGACCATGAGTTTGATTGTCTGACGGCTAATATTCAATTCTTACTTATCTTAAACAATTGGTAATAGCAGCTTTCAAAAGGACTAGAATTTAACATTGCAGTTTTAAGAATTACATAGGTACAATACTTTAGTATGTTATAACCAAATATCTTAAATCTGTATAATATACAAAGATCTACAACAATGTTATATTTTTGACTTATTAATAATGCCCTTTGGTCTAAAAGTAGATTCAATAATCTACCTTTTCACTTATCATTCCTATAACCAATCCCTTTAAAACAATAATAAACATCTATTGCCCATAGAATGACCAAAAACCATTTATCTCCTCTTGGGAATGGGGCATGGTTTTCTTAAATTGCTTCCTGTTGATTTGGGATATAGTTTTTTCTTTGGGGGGGGCAAGAAAATTGGAATATTGTCCAGTTCTTAGGAAAGCTAGCTGTAACCTTTGCTGTCCAGTGTCTGAATGCTGAGAAAGTTACAGCTTAACTGAAGTCCTAACTGGAGCAGTCTGTGATGCTGGATGTTCTAGACAGCTGTTTTGAAATTGTCCCAGATGCAGATTTTTGGGGACACAGTTACTGAAGCCGTCTGTGAGGTTGAATCACCTGGGCTACTGGTCTTGTCTTTTTTGGTGTCTGATCCTCTTGCTCTGCAAAATAATAACTTTCAAATGTATGATGCATTTTTGTATTAATATACAAATACACTGAGTATGCACTGAGCACAGTTCAGTTAAAGATGATTCTCTGTTCTCTGTTCAAGTAGGTAAGGCATTTGTGTGTGTGTATATATATATATATATACATATATATATATACACACATATATGTGTATGTGTGTGTGTGTTAGTTTGGACTGTATAACTAAACTGTAAAACAAATTTTTATCTATGCCATTTAAAAGAATAGCAGAAGTTCTGGGGATTTTGTAGCCAAAGGTTAATTGCCATGCATAACTGAAGTCCTGGGTGGGGAGATTTTCATGTCTCAGTCGGTCCCAGAGCTGTTCCCATATAGAGGGATCAGCAAACTCTGTTACCTGTTCTGTTTGCTCTTTTTAATTTTTTTTCTTTCTGTCTGCAGCCAAGATCCTTAGGAGGCCTCTCCCTGTCAAATCTGATTTCCAAGAGTTTGGATGGACTACATAGATTTTTGTTTCCTGTTGAGACAAGTGTGTATTCTCCTCCTCAACATAATACATTTCCTGTCTTCTGGTTTGGAATTAGGATCTTTACATGCTTATCTAAATCAGCAGTTATTTCTAAAATCCAGTGTATCTTAGCATATGTGTTACTTGTCTCATTTAAAAATTTTAAAATCAATAAGTCATTGTTTAATCTACTTTGAGGAGATATTATATTCCTCTTTTATTTAATGACCACCTTTTAAAAATTATTGCCAGATCTTTTCATAATTGTTTGACCTATAGGATTATAAATTACATCTGTAACAGGTTTAATGTTATAATGTCTGAAAATTTGTTATATTCCAATGGATATACATACTGAAGCACCATCAGCCCCAATTTGCAAAGGCATCTCCAAGATAGCCACCATCTCCAACAAATGTGTAACATTAGAATCATGTTCTCCAGAATTTAAGGCAAAAGCCCATTGGAATTCTAAATATGAACTTATGGCACGGTGCATAAAAATTTCAGTTCTCTAAACTTTGCAAAATATAGCACCCAGGCCACTGCATGACCTTGTTCCAAGGCAATACCAAATAGGATCTGCATTTGTACTTTATCGTATAAACCTTCATCCAATAATAGAACCTTGACAATACACATACAATATCCAGTCTGACCATGTTGGCCTATAGCCAAAGCCTTTCTACCCAGCATCTCACTGTGCTGCCATTCTGTAATTTCTTCTAGCCTTTGTGGACTTTCCTCATCGGGAATTACCTCTTTTGGTGTTATTGTAAGTTCCAGATTGGATTTTTCTGAAGGCTCTCTATTTTGATGCAAAGATTCCAACAACCTCTGTTCTATGGCCTTTAATTTAGTATCTAAGTTCTCAGTCTCTCCTTTCTCCAAGTCTGTCTTATTCTGAGCTCTCCCAAAGAGAATATTCAAAACTGTAATCATCAGTGAAAAATTATTTATATGCTAGGAGGAACAAACTCAAATGAAACCCAGAAGCACTGTGTCTTCCTCCATTTCCAACATAGAAAATAATCTTTTTTAGTAAAAATAATCTTCTTTTTAATGAAAATAATCTTTTTTTTTAAATCTCAAGACCTCTTCCAAAGGACTTTATTTTCTCATATTTTTCCAAACTCAACACCTTACCAGGTTTAGATGCTTGAGGCTTCTCTGTCTCTGGCTTCTGCTTAGAGGGAGAGGATTTTCTTCTGCCTCCCTCGCTGGATCCTGACCCCTCCCCCACTCTGGGAAATTATTGGGTCCACAAGAGTTTGTTCCTCTGGCCTGCATAAGTCATGCCTGCAACAGCCCCTTCTCAAAGGGATTTAGCATCCTGGCTTGGCTAGGAAAGTCTGGCTCTGAGAAGCTTGCCTGTGTCCACGGGTTTTCTTTTCAGCAAGGGCTTCTTAAAAGAACCGCCTCTGCTTTCCCTCTCTGTGGTCTGTTTCCATTTTTGTTTGTCTGCAGCTGGCTATGGGCCTTGCTGCTTCACTGGGATTCTTGCCAGAAGCAGTGAGCTCCTGCCTTAGAAACTGTGGTTGCTCTCTTAATGAACAGAATTAAGAAACTGCTTTCTGTTTTAAGTTTAGATGCCATGCAAGTTCCGGCCCCTGATGGTACGCCAAAATGTTAGTTATTTTTATAAAATTGTGTTTGTTTCTCTGTTTCTTTCTTAACCTATCACACAAATAATTGAGTCTCTATCCTATTATTATTTATCAAACTTCACGGCACAATCGTGAGCAGTTTTAACTTTATTCTTAACCCTCCAAGTTAGTCTGGCTTCCTTCCAAAGAAAATCCCGGAGATACTTGCACTTTATGGCTTTCACACCCACTGAATTTTCCTCCTCTCTCCTGGACCTCTGCCCACAGTTCAGGCCCCAACTTCCTCTTCTAACTCCTCCCCTGGATGGAAGGAAGTCCAGCTCTATGCTCTCTTCTGTACAGCAACTGGCTGCTTTATTGGCACAACTGGGGAGCAGTGTTTACACAACAATGAGATAAGATATTCTCAGAACAAGAATTGCAAGCAGACATGAGGGTACAGAAATCAGAATTTGAATTACGCAATAACCTCATGCCTACACACACTGACACACACACACACATACGCACCTCAGAACCACGCCTCCAAATGTTACATCTGTATGACTGGCATCCTCAAAGACAACCCTACAGTGATAAAGATCTGGGGCTTACCGATCAGCAAGACCACAAAGGAGTGAAGTTCTGAGGGATGAAAGTGTTCTGGAGGCTGGGGAGTTCAGCAGTAAAGAGCACGTGCTGCTCTTACAGAGGACCTGGGTTCAGTTCCCAGCACCCACACCAGGGGGCTCACAGCTTCCTCACCTGTACTTGCAGCTTCAGGACATCTGACACTCTCTGGCCTCTGAGGGCACCTGCACGTGTGTGGTGCACATAAACTTACACGAGCACACACACATAAGTAAAAATAAATAAATTCTTAAGTGTTCTGTGCCCTGTGATGATTAAATGAATAATTTTCACAGAGATCCCAGAATAATACAACGAAAAAGTCAATTTTATTGTATGTTCATTTAAAATGAAAGAAAAAAAACTGTGAAAATATAATCGGACATGATCATACCTCCAAATATTAGATACAGAATTTGTCTTAGTTAGGATTTGATCACAGCAACTCCTTTTTTTTTTTTTTTTTACAATTTATTTATTACGTATACAATGTTCTGCCTGCATGTACACCTGTATGCCAGGAGAGGGCACCAGATCTCATTACAGATGGTTGGGAGCCACCATATGGTTGCTGGGAATTGAACTCTGGACATCTGAAAGAGCAGCCAGTGCTCTTAACCTTTGAGCCATCTCTCCAGCCCCCCCCCCCCATGGCAACTCGAATAAAGGAAAACATTTATTTGGGGCTGGCTTACAGTTTCAGAGATTTAGCCTATTATCAGCATGGCAGGAGACATGGTGACATGCAGGCAGACATGGTGCTGGAGAGATGGATGAGAGTTCTGCATCTTGATCTACAGGCAGCAGGAGACTGACTTGAGCTTCTGACTCAAAGCCTGCCCCCAGAGTGACACACATCCTCCAACAAGGCCACACCTCCTAACAGTGCCACTCCCTATGGGCCAAGCACTCCAACACACGAGTCTATCAGGGCCCAACCTACTCAAACAACCACAGCATTTCTCCAGAGGTTGCTGAAAGATAGTTATCCTGTCGTCCTGTCACGAGGAAGGGGGACATGAGATGAAGGAAAAACAACAGTCGTTGCCCTGACTCGCTCCAGCTTCTCCCGCTGTCTGGCTTTATTCTACCTCTTCTTGACTTTCTTTCTCTTAGCCACACTCTTCTGCAGCCGCATTGGATTCCAGGAGCAACAGCACGGGGGTAACACATCTTTCCAGCAAGCGACAGAAGGCTTCACAGGACAGTTTGCTCCCCGGGGACTTTTACCCTCCATGGTGAGGCCCCTGGAATAGGCGTGATCATATCATTGAGACCACGCTGCTTCCCTAGGTCATCACAGAGGCAATGTCCGCAGAGCCCCTGCAGAACTGAGCTGGGATGGTGACCAGTCAGGCCACCGGCGAGTGCTACAGCCCCTTCCTTTGCTTCCCTTTTCTCTAAAATTTCCATGGTCACGCCGGTGCTTTGAAAACGGACCTGGAGTCATTGACCCAGAGCCATGTTGACTAAATCTTCTTTCTCTGCTCTTCACCAACTCTTGTCTCTTTGATTGACACATTGAGAGAAGAAGCCATGTCCAATTCGTTGGGACCTCCTCCCACCCCACAGACAAACTTTTTTTTGAGAGAGAGAGAGAGAGGGTCTCACCATGTAGCCCTAGCTGTCCTGGAACTTGTTATGTTTACGTGACTAGCCTTGAACTCACAGGCATGCCTCTGCCTCTGCCTTTGTGCTGGAATTAAACACATATGCTTCCATGTCTGGCTAGAACTAAGGATTTTACCCTAAACTGTAGGATCAGTAAAAGAAAACCATGAGATACAGACATGAAACTCTACTTAAGGGGAAAAAACAAAAAACAAAAACAAAAAAACAGAGGGATGCCCACACAGGATGGTGAGAGAAGTTCTCCCGGAGTATGTCTGTGATACGGGAGCATTTCTGTGGCTGGTTGCAAAACAGTAACAAAACCTACTAAAGTCAGTCCGGTCTTCATGATCAACCTCAGCTGGGCGCGTGATAACACTTGTAGCCGGGCACAGTGGCACATGTAATCCCAGCATTCAGGGGAGGCAGAAGCAGGCGGATCTCCATGTGTTTGAGGCCAGCCTGGTCTACAAAGTGAGTCTAGGACATCCAAGGCTACACGGAGAAGCCCTGTCTTTGTTGGAACCTGAAGACACCTGCAATCCCCTATGACACTGTCATGAAACCATGAACTGAATAGGTCCTTACTTATTCTAAATTCCATTTTTAAGCTTGAAATGGGTCACCCACATTACAAAAAACAACATTATCTGGTAGAATTCAATAAGGAAGGCATACTCTAAAAGCAGTCATTGAATATGCTTTGAAATTTATCTTTACCATTAAAGTTAATGAAAAAAAAATCTAAAGAAATGCAGGCTTGCCTATAAACACCCAGAGAACAGCGCAGCACTGTGAAGACAGCATTCCTCTCTTGACAGTGCTCTGTGCGGTGATTTATTCATTTACTGGTGTTCTTATATGTACAAGATCCAATGAAAGATGATTTTGTGTTTCTTTTTTAGGATGGTTTTTGTTGTTGTTGTTGATTGTTTGAGTTTGTGACTATTCCTGAAAATATATTATATCATTTAGAGCAGTGATTAAAACACAAGCCCATCCTGGCATCATACGTGCCTCTGTTGAATCAAGAGGAGATTCAGATGTTTGGAGGGTCAGATGCAGTTGAGTGGCTGCCTATGTCTGTTGGGGATGTGGCCCAGGCAATTGTCTGCAGCCTGAACTGCCTTAGCAGGTCAGCTGCCTTGAGAGCAGGAAGGCAGGACGGTTGGAAGAGGAGGGTTCACAGAAAACTGACACATTTGTGGGACCTAAGCAGCGGGTTCCAACATGATGACTGGGAAGAAATAAGGAGGAGAGTAAAAGACAGCACAAGGCAAACAAAAACTGAAGCACCGTGTAATAAAACTTAAGGCGAAAAAAATAAAAATAAAAGCAAAAGAAATTCAAAGAGGAGCGGGTAGAGTTGTAATGTCCATATCATGAAAGATCCGAAGTAAGAGTCAGTCTGGGAGAGGCTACAGAAAGGTCGCCATCTAGGGGTCAGAAATGGTTTCGTTTTCTCCAGAGTCGTGGGAGATCTTGCGTCTCCTTTGGGAGACCCGCCAAAGACACTGTAAGGTAATTGAGAACTCAGGGTCCCGCCTTGGGTTCCTGGTGTCATTAATGAATGCCAAAGCAGACTCAAATAGAAGCTCGGGGGCAGTTTTTTTGTTTTTTTTTTTTTTTAAGAGTTGAAAAGGAAAACTCCAGGGCAAACAAGCTGCGGAGAGGAGAATGAAGAAGGTAAGACAGTATGGAGTTCGGCCACGTGGCAGGGAGGGAAACTGAGGCAAAAAGGGGGGGAGGGATGAGGGGGAGTGCTGGAGAAATGGTTCAACAAGTAACAGCACTGGCTGCTCTTCTGGAGGACCCAGGTTCTATCTGTTCTCTGCACCCATGTGGCAGCTCACCGCCATCTGTAACTCCAGTCCGGGGTATCCGACGTTCTCCTGCAGCACCAAGCACGCAAGTGGCGCACAGACACTCGTGCAGCCAAAACGCACACACATATGGAGGAGAACTATAAAGAAAAAAAAAAAGCAAAGAAACCCAAAGCGTTGGGGAGTTTCAAGCAGCCTGTCCTTTGGCCACTTGTGACTTTTACCATAAGGAGAAGGGGCGGAAGCGGAACCTGAAGGGGACAGTTGTCTCCTAGGTGGGACCGGCGGCCATTACAGCGGCAGTTGTAGCAGCAGCCTTGGGGGGGCAGCAGGAGGATTACAGAAGCAGAAAGCAACGGTGGGAGAGAAGTCGCAGAGAAAATGAAAGGCCGTGGCAATGAGAAGAAGGTGAGGAGGGGCGATGTCGAGACTCCAGAAGGCAGGGGGCAGGGGGTGACAGACTGTGGCCCTGGTCACTAGAAGGGGTCCCTGGAGTGTCCAAGCCTTGAGGTCAAGGGTACCCGCATCTAAGTCTCAAAAACTGCCACCCAGCCACTGTAAGGGGCGAGGATCCTCAGAGCTAAAGCCTGAGGGCACCAACAGCTCCCTTAGGGCGCAAGACCCCAACACCCGGGGCTTAGAAGCCAAAGCACTCCTGCCTGCTGCTTCCCTTGGCTCATGCAAGTGCCAAGCTACTGGCATTCAGAACCCAGAGAGCAAGCTTTCAACCTGAGCACCGAGAGCTGTGAGTCTCTGGTCTCTAGCAACCGGGACCATGACTCTAGCTATAACGGCTTGGATCTGGAGTCCCTGAGTCTGTCAGCCCTTAATGCTTCAGCTCTGAAGAGCCAGGACTACTTACACTCAAGGACCACTCCTGACCTACTCATGATTTCCATCTGCATATGACCCAGGCAGCTCACTGGTAACAATGGATTTCTCAACTCCAAATACACAGGCAATGCAAGCAAAAAATAGACAAATGAAGGGCTGAAGAAGAGGCTCAGTGGTTAAGAGTGTTGGAAGCTCTTTCAGAGGGCCTGAGTTTGCTTCTCAGCATCTATGTGGTAGCACACAACCATCTGCAACCCCAGTTCCAGGGAATCCAATGCCCTCTCCTGGCCTCGGTGGGTACTGCAAACACACATGGTGCACATACATACATACATGCAAACAAAGCACCCATACACAGAAAAGAAGAG
This sequence comes from Pachyuromys duprasi, assembly GCA_028658305.1. Classification (NCBI taxonomy): domain Eukaryota; kingdom Metazoa; phylum Chordata; class Mammalia; order Rodentia; family Muridae; genus Pachyuromys; species Pachyuromys duprasi. Next base: position 30,797,218 of record CM053746.1, on the reverse strand, counting down.
AATAAAAAAATTAAGTAGACAAATAAGATTACACCAAATTAAGACACTTCCACACAGCAAAAGAAAAGTTGATTAAATAAAAGCAACCACAGAGCAAAAATATTTACAAGTCACACTTTAAGATACGGGCTGTTTTCCCAAATATGTAGACCCTTCAATTACTGAAAAACTAAGAACCCAAAAACTATTTTTAAAATGAGCAAGGGTACTGACTATCTACTTATCGTCATAGACATATGAGCAGCCAATTAGTAGATGAAACAGTTCACCATCTCAGTCACGAAGGAAATGCAAATCAAAGCCACAAGCTACCACGTCACATGTGTTATAATAGCTGTTATTTAGGGAAACAGGTGATGGTGCACCCTGGAATCCCAGAATTCCAGAGCCTGAGGCAAGTTCCCGGCCAGACTGAGCTAGCAAGAACTTGTCTTCAAGAGAAAAAAAAAAAAAAAAAAGGAAGGCTGGGTTGGCTGTTTGTTGCCAGCACTGGGGATCAGGCATGAGTATTGAAGAGTTCATCGTGAGCCCCGTCCAAACGACAGACAAATGCGTGTGGGGATGCGGAGCTCAGTGAACAGTGAAACTCCATCCGTAGCAATGAAAACTAGAACAGCCATCTCCGAAAACTGTTTCCAGTTCTCCGGAAACACAAATACAATCCAGAAACCTCACCACTGGGTCTATCTATACAAGAGAAATGAAACCCTAAATGTCAAAGAGACACCTCCACTCCCAGGCTCATTAGAGCAGACAAGATATGGAAATGATCAAAATGCCCATCTACAGAGGAACAGGTTTTCTAAGTGTGATTGTATATACTTAGTGGAATATTTTGCAGTCTTAAGGCGGGGGGGAATAAAAGGTGACCCTCTCATTCCCAACACAAATATGCCTGGGAGACATGCTAGGTTAAATAAGCCAAACACCGAAAGACAAATACAGTATGGTTTTCACTTACATTTGAAATGCTTAAAAAAAAATTCAAATTCACAAAAACAATAACTAGTGACTTCCAGAGGCACGAGGGGGTGTTTAGACAAGGAAAGAGGAGGTACTGGTGGACAGGTTTAGTTAGGAGGGTGTTCTGGCCCTCTGCCGCCCTCCAAACTGATGATACAAACAACCTTCCCATTGGAGACACAGGAAGAGCGCTGACGACCGAAGAACGAAGTCTGCGCAGTCCAGCTGGGTGAGGCCGTGAGTGTATTACCTCTGGGAGCGTGGGTGGCTCATGAGACCCTTGTGTGGGCTTCACGAGTCCTGCAGGCTTCCCCATCCATGACAGAACAGTAACAGATTGGGTCTCATGCAGGTCCTATGAGGGCGGTGTCAGGACTCACAATTGCAAGTCACATCCAGCCCAGGTTCGATGACAATAGGTGACCAAGATCGAAAAGGGAAGATGTAGGTGCTTTTACAACAAATGCGATGATCTATGTGCCACAAAGCACACACGTTTCCAAAGCTTCACAATGCATCCCATAAGATACGAGTATCACTTCTCACGCTGAGTGTGGAAGGACATGCCTGGAGTTCCAGCACTTGGGAAGTGGAGGCAAGGTTAAGAATTCGAGGATAGCCTCAGCTATATAGCAAGTCTGAGGCCAGCCTGGGCTACATGAGATCCAGTTTCAGAAAAAAAAAAACAGACGTAAATAAATAAATAGAATGAAATAAAGCTTTTTTAAACACTTCAAAGTTGTAGTGACAGGAAGGTCAGTGAATGACAGATGGCTATCTTAGGCGTGTCCGTGGGGTTGTTTCGATGGTTGGAGACCCCTGTCGTAAAGCCAGAAAATTATGCACTTGAATTAGCAAATTTTATTGTATATGAACTTACTTTGATACAACTGATTTAAAAAAAAAAAAAAAAGAAGAAGACTATCTTGCGGCTTCTCTTCGGATCACATAAACCTTTGACCTTTTGAGGCAAAAGCGCTATCTGAGATTAAAACATGAGTCTGGAGGTCAGCACCTCCATCTCCGTCAGCCTCCCGTGGTTTCCGTCGCTTTTACTTAAGCTTGTGGGGAGGTCTTGGTAGTCCGTGTCTCCTGAGGGGGAAACGTTGGTGAAGGAGTAGTCATCTCATTCGGCTCTACTTCAGTGTGTGTGTGTGTGTGTGTGTGTGTGTGTAGGGGGTGTATGTGGGGAAGCTGTGGTGTGAATTTGTGGAGTATGTGTATATATGTAGGGGTATATGTGTGTATGTGTGCTATAGTATGTATGTGTCTCTTTGTGGTGTGCAGGAGGCTGGTATGTAGTATGTGTGTGTGTCTCTGTGTGGTGTGTGTCTGTGTGTTTGTGTGGTATGTATGTGTGATATGTAATATGTATATGTCTCTGTGTAGTGTACGTGTGGTATATATGTGTGGTATGCAATATGTGTGTGCTTCTGTGTGTGGTGTGTGTAATATATGCATGTGTCTCAGTGGTTTGTGTAGTGTGTATGGTGTGTTTGTTTGTGGTGTGTGTATGTGTATATGGCTCGTGCATGTGTGTATTTGCACATGCAGGTGTGCATGGGAGGCCAGAGCACTGGGTGTGTTCTTCAAGAACTGTAAATACTGTTTTTTGAGACACGCTCTCTCATTGGCCAGCCAGCCCCTGGGATCAGCTCGTAATTGCCTCAGAGGTGAGGTTACGAACATATGCTACCATACCCAGCATTTTTACGTAGATTCTCAGGTATGGAACCTAGGTTCTTGTGCTTTAAGGGCAAATATTCCAGCCTCTAGGATTTCTTTTTTTTTTTTTTCTGTTTGATTTGAATAACATTAAGCTTTACTTGCATGTTTAATAAAATGTGGAGGAAGATCAACTTGTACGTAGTCTCTTTTACTAATCTTGGCTGTTAATAAACCTTAACTCCTTCTGCACACTACTTTTTTGCACACAAGCAAAGAAACAAATACTTGAAGTCATGCCCACGAGACTTACTGTTTGTCTGGTCAAAAATGTGGATGTTCTTCTCACATGAGCAACTGAAATCTGGTGCCAGTGGCCGTCAGGAAGTAGTTGTGGCTACTGACACCTTCTGGCAACACAGTGACAGTGCAAGCATCAAAGGATTTGGGCACCTGAAAGTCCGGAGACAAGTGTGGAATACGCTTTCAAAAGATGCTCTGCTGTTCGTTGGTAGCCTTTACGCACAAAGGAGCCCACTGTAGTCACACAGACAAGCGAACACACACGGAGATGGTGGAGGCAAAAAGAGATTCAGGGCAGGCGTGATGGAGCCTGTCTGTAACTCCAGCACCGAGGAGACTGAGGACCCCAGTGAGTGCGAGGCTAGCCTGGGCTACATGGTGAGTTCAAGTCTACCTGAGCTACACAGAACCACACCTTGTTTCAAGAGAAAGTGAGTACAAAGAATTAAACTCTAAAGAGGAAGATGTTTCAGAACTATAGTTTCATCTTTATGCCTGCATATGAGTAATATGTAATAAAAATGTATTTAGAGAAGTCAAAGGCTGCAGTTGCTAACTTCAATTGCCGACTTGAAGAGATCCAGAATCACCATGGACTTCTGGGTATGCCTGTGGGGGTTATTTTAGGTTAAGTGACATTGAAGACGCATCGATTATACACAGGACCATTCCCTGGACTGGGATCCTGGATGTGCAAAAGAGAGGAAGTGAGCACAGCCCAAGCATTCAGCTCCGCATGTAACATGACCAGCGCCCTCCGACTCCTGCTACCGTGATTTCTCCACCTTGAAGGTCTGAGCACCATAAACCATGAGCCAAAATAAGCCCTCCTCCCTTCAGCTGTTTTTGTCAGGCTATTTTGTCACAGGCACATGCAAAAAAAAAAAATCCTCTGGGGCTTAAGAGTGCCTCGGTGCCAGTGTCCTAGGCTCCATCTTCACTGCAGCAGAAAGATTGATTGATTGATATTGGTTGATTGATTGATTGGTTTGGGTTACAACCCAAACCTAGAGTTGATCAGATTTGGTATTTACGGGAAACAGAACTGATAGTTTGTTGCTTTCTTAACTTTTCAATATGGTTAACTTCTGTAATGGGTATAAGAACATTATATTTAACATTGTATAATTAAATATAAGGCTATTAATATGAATGACACCTAAAAGACATAATTTTTGTGCCGATAGACATATCACATAATGAATATGGAACCTTTTCTAGATAGTATGGACTCTTTGCTATTCTAACCAATGCTCTACATAGATCATTTTGACATCACTCTCTCAGCCTTGCCCATACTCACCCACCTTAGCTTATCTTGCTCTATGTCTTTCTCCGAAGTCCTCAAATTTTCAGTATTTAGGCCCTGGCCTAGATTTGGGCAGTTTGTTTCACAGTGGAAATGAGCCACGCTGGTACTATCTTGCGGATTTTCCTTTCTAACACCTTCTATTTATCCTCTCTGCCTCATCCCATCCATCTATCCATTCGTCTACCCTGCATTCTCCACCATCTTCTTCCTTACCTATTCCAGGATCTCTGAGAGATGGTAGATATGAGCCCTAAGCTCCGGCACTTCCATCCTAAAGAGCAAGGAGAGTGATTCAGGACCACGGACAGTGACTCATGGCTTGGCTGGCAGTGAACATCTTGCAAGCTAAATCCAGGGTCTTTCTACAAGTGTGGAGGTTTGAATGAGGTTGGCCCCCATGGGCTTATATATTTGAATACTTGGTCTCCAGTTAATGGCACTGTTTGGAAAGGATCATGAAGTGTGGCCTTGTTGGAGGAGATTTCGAAAGCCCACACCGGGCCATTGTCCCTCTCTGCCTGCCTATGGAAGAGGATGTAAACTCTCAGCCTCATACGTGCCTGCCTGTGGCCATGATGATAATGGACTAATCCTCTGAAACCCTAAGCAAGCTTCCAGTTAAATGCTCTCTTTTTATAAGAGTTGCTTTGGCCATGCTGTTTTCCCACAGCAATGAAACAGTAATTAAGATACAAATCCAGATTATAAAATCCTTTCCCAGAAAGATACCATGGCGCTGATCCTCAGAGACACTTTGCAAATGAATGCACCAAATAAAAATTTATCGTAGCAAAGAGTGACGGCTTCATCCTAAATGCATTCAAAAAGTACATGCCTGAGCACCTACCAAGTGACATGCAGGACTCTGTCAGACAATCCTTGTGCCTGTATTAGCTAGGCTTTTCTAGAGGAACAAAACAGATGGAAAGAATCTACATACAAAATCAAAAGAGAACTGATTAAGCCAGGCATGGTGGTGCATGTCTTTAATCCCAGCACTCAGGGAGGCAGAGGCAGGAGGATCGCTATGAGTTCTAGGCCAGCCTGGTCTACAAATTGAGGACAGCCAAGGCTAAACAGAGAAACCCTGTCTTGAAAAAATGAGAGAGAGGGAACTGACCTGACTAGAGTGGCTTACAGGCAGTAGGGCAGCTAGTCCAACAATGGCTGTCTCCCGACAGAAAGGCCATGAATATGAGTCATTTGGTCTAGGAGGCTGGATGTCTTGGCTGGTCTTCAGTCAACGTGGAATCCCCCAAAAGTATGTTCTAATGCCTCAGAAGGAATGCCTCAGCAGTAGGATAGATGGGTTTTCCAACAGGAGGTGAGGTTGAGCAGGCAAAAAAGGGTAAGTTTCTTTCCTCCGTGTCCTGCTATGTGTGGGCTGCCAACAGAAGGTGCGACCCAGAGCGAGGGCGGATCTCTCTGTCTCAGGGATCCAATCACGAAAATTCCTCACAGGTGTGCCCAGATACTTGGGTATTTGTTAATTACAGACATGGTCAAGTTGACAACCAGGACTAGCCATCACAGTGGCCAAGCCGCCTGTTGACTCCTGGGTGGGTGCTGTCTTGCAGCAGTGGAAAACCCAGCCTCGTGGCCTGCTGAAAACAAAGGCTGGTACAGTTTAGAGCATTTCTTTCCAAACGTAGGTCCTTTGTGAGAGCAACAAGATAAGGAGTAGACTAGCCAGGCAGCTTGTTCTGAGGATGCCCTTCACCATCCAAGTGTTGGAATTATAGGTTGGCTGGCTCACTCACTGGGCTTCATGTGGGTTCTGGGGATCGGAACTCATGTTTGCACTACATCCACTGATCTAGGTTTGGTTCCCAGCACCCACATAGTGGTTCATAACTCAGTTTCAGGGGGAGGGATCTGATGTCTTTTTCTGGCCCCTATAGGTAATAGGCATACATCTGGTACACAGACACACATGCATAAAAAAGAACATGAATATATATATATATATATGTGTGTGTGTGTGTGTAATATTGGATGCAATGGGGATGCAGTGTACTCACAATGAAAGTGGGAGAGAAGGCTTTGCTTGGTTACTCTGATGTCTTAGGACGATGTAGGGAAAGTGATGGAAGTCACGAAAGGGGAAACATTGATGGACAACGAGCTGTTCAGAACTGTAACAGGGAAAAACCATTATAACCAACCTCTTTGTCCCAACTGTCACCATCACTCTCCTCACCACCACCGGTATCACCGCCAGCACCAGCAGCATTGTGACCATCACCGTTGTCAGGTTTTGGCCTGTTGATCTCTAAAATGACCCGTGCCTTGCTTTGTCTTTGGGGTCTCAGTGAACCAGTACCAGTTTTTTTGGTTTTTTTTTTTTTGTTCGTTTGTTTTTTTCAGAAACAATTTCCTGATCTGAGGCCAGTGCTTCCTCTGACTTCAGCTACGCTGTGTGTACACACGTAACACACTGAGACCCAGGGGCCTTTAGTGACTGGCAGCATTCAGGATGATTGGTGTGTTGTGACTCTCTTGGTCAGCATTGGTAACACAGGCAGCGGAGGGGACGTACCCCTCGAGGCGAAGATAGAGGTCGTGTTCCTTCCTTTGCCACCCCCATCACCACTGAGCCAAGTTAGATAGAGAAGAGCAAAATCCAGCAGTGACTCAAGGCATACCACGACACCAGACTGACCTTCCGTGGCTCCTTTGACCTCTGGACAGGTGCTCCAGGCTGCACCAAGACGCTAGGAACTAAACTAAACTTCACCGAACTAAAGTGAGTGCCAAGATTCAGCTTGGGGGCCTGGCCGAGGAAGCGCTTTTCATGCTGAGAGAACTTTCAGTGTGTCACCATCCCCAAAGTCCAAGAATTACAGGGGACTGGAAAGAAGCAGCGCAGCGCTCTTAGAAGCAATCTGCCTCCCCTCATCCCTCCTTCCTGGTCTCCTCTGAGGCTGTGCTAGAAAACCACCCGACCTCAGGCCTCCCTTAGAAATCAAACACGTGACCCCCTGCAGGTGCACTTTCAGGACTGGTTTCTTATGTCAATAGTGACTGAGAAGCTTGGAGTCTCCTGTCCCCACCTACCTTGCCAGGCCAGAGGTGTACCTCTCCCCCTCCCCCACCCATCACTCAGGATTCATGTGAAAGAACCTTGTCATCTACTCAGGACACGAAGTAGGACAGCAAGAGCAACAATGCAGCACTGGCTGGTAAGACAGCCACCCAGAAGTGACATCTGTCATCCTCACTCATTTCAGCAGCCAAATCAGGTTCACCGAACGCAAGATGTGCCTGGCTGGAAGATGCAAAAACATTCACTCATGGCACCGGTGGCTGTCCCGGTAAGTGTCACTGCTCACTGGCCCCTGAGCCGATTCTCCTTGCTGCTACCTCCACTTCTCTGTCACCCCCTGAGGCACTCTGCCTTTTTTTTTTTCATTCTTACCCCTCTCCCAAGGTCGTGAAGAAGACTTAATGGAGCGACAGCATCTACATGATTTTGTGGGTCACTGAAGCCCGCTTGTCTTGGCTCCAGTGTTGGGTTGATATTTCAAGTGGGCCTGCTGTCTTAGCTGAGGTTTTATTACTGTGAAGAGACACCAGGACCATGGCAACTCTTATAAAAACATTGGCATCTCCGACATCTTGGGGTCTCCAAGGCAATTCAGTCTCCACCTTCACAGCTTCACACAATGGCCTCTCTAGGCCTCCGTGAAGGGACACCTGTGACACACGCCTGGCCTCAGAAGCTTTCCTTAGTCACGGAGAGAGATCCCATAAGCCTTTCTTCTGTCCTTGACTCTAAAGCCAGAACCGCATGGCCAAAGCTGCCAAATTCTGCTGCTTGCTGGGGTGGGAACATGGGCCCCTCGTTCAATCAGGTCTTCATCAGCTTTCTGTTTTCGATGGTTTCCTTCACCACCTAAACTTGGCTGTCCTGGAACTCACTCTGAAGACCAGGCTGGACTTGAACTTAGAGATCTGCCAGCTTCTGCCTTCTGAGTGCTGGGATCAAAGGCATGCACCAACCACCCCCTCGACCTAAGCTGTTCCTTAATTCCTTTTCACAAGTTGGAAGCTTAGCTGGACGGGGTCTTGCTCTGAAGTCACCTGTCCCTTTATTTCATTTAAAATCGGGCTTTTCTTTAATCTGTTTCTCTCCTTGAATACAGGATTTAGCTCCAGCACACTTCCCAGTGCCCCTTTTCCACTCAAATTATACATTTTTTAATTTTTCCTTGCTCAGCTTGCTCCTTTTCACTATGTATCTTCGTAAGAGTGAATACTAATAACCACACGACAGAGGCAGTAACAGGTTGTTTTGGGATTTCCTCTGCTGGTGCAATTAATCACAAACTCTTCGATTCAGAGTTCAGAGGTTTAGCCCATTATCATCACGGCAGGAAGCATGGCAGCCTCCAGACAAACATGGTGCTGGAGAAGGAGCTGCAAGCTCCACATTTTGATCTACAGCAGAAGTGAAAGCAACACTAGGCCTAGCTGGAGCATCTGAGACCTCAAAGCCCATCCCCACAGTGACTCCCTTCCTCCAACCAGGCCACACCCACTACAAGGCCACACCCACTCCAACAAGGCCACACCCACTCCGACAAGGCCACACCTCCTAATAGTGTCATTCCCCTTGGGCCAAGAATTCAAACACTTGAGTCTTTGGGGGCCATTCCTTTCAAACACACCTCGAAAGAGTCTCTGTGGCCCTCTTTGGGGCAAAAGCACCACACAGACAGAAGACACAGCTTCACTCTCCCAAAGCTTCACTCGCTTGTGTCACAATGCAGCAGTCTCTAGACCTTAACTGGAGACCACAGCAAGGATAGAGAGTGACAGAGACAAAGCCCCTCATGGTAAATCTGAAGGAGGAGCCAGGACTCTGCCGTGTGAGAGCTGGCTGGTGGCTTCCCATGATCCCCCTCTCTCTCCACTCTCCCTGGGAAGCCATTTATATTATAGTTACTGCTTCCCTGAACCAGCTACACACATAGCCAGAGGAGCTGCCTCTGGGGATGGGGACCCGAGGGACAGTCTTAAAACACTGCTTGCTCCCTTCACTGCCCAGAATTTCTGAAGCTTTTTCTGTCCATGGTCATCCTTTGATCTAAGGATTTCTGACTTACGGATTCCTGAAACTTTTCTTTATTTTGCCTGGCTGTTTGTTTATCTTTCGTGTCTTTTGAGACACTTTATTTCTCTGGGCTCCTCACTGGACACCAGTTGGGTACCAGGCATTAACAAGGTCTCCTCTCTGTAGAAGTTTTGGGTCACATGAAACTGCAAAAAAAGTGATCAGGCAAAGCCTACACACCAGGGCAGAGTTGGGAGGAGCCATGGTGGATCAGGATTGAAGATGGAGTGCTGTTCATCAGCCACACTCTGAGGTGAAAGCCTCGGTGTCCTGGACTAAATTATGGAGGGAATGAGTCTGGGTGGGAAGAAATAACATGGGGAAGTAGGTTAGGCAGGATGATAGAGGTCTGGGGGAGCGAGGAAATGAGGCCAGTTTTTATACAGAAAGAGTCAGAGAGACTGAGGGAGAGGCAGAGAGGTAGCTGCAGAAGAAAGAAGTGCAGTCAAACAGGCAAGTGAGGAGTTGGGGCAGGGAGGCCAGGGAGCCATCAAGGCTTCTGGAGCAATCCAGGCACGGACAGGAAGGATCGCCTGACTCATCACCTGAGGCATGGGCTGGCTGGAGACACAGGTCATCAGCACCTGGCTTCCTACCCACACCGTCTCCCTGAGGGTGTCCCTGAGCCCCAAAGGCCCTGTGGAAAAGGAACCCCAGGGACAGGGCCTTGTGTTTGCCAAGAGAGGCCAGGAGAGCATTAGGAAGAGTTCAAAGCTGTAGTCAAGCACCTTGCAGCAGGGACCCAGGTAGGGAATGAGTGAATAATTCCTGGTGCTGAATATACATGTACTGTCTGAGTCAGAGACACACACAGCACACCAAGTACAGGATGCAGTGGCTAGAGGCAGGGCAGAGGCAGGAGGACCCTGGTTCAAACCCTCACTCTGCCTCCTAGTAGGAGCTCTTACGCAAGTCTCTCAAGCTCTCAGAGCTCCAGTGTTTTCATCTGTAAAGTGTCAAATGACAAGACCTATATCCTGTTTTCACTGTGAGGATTAAAATAATGATGATGGCTACAAGAGCTACCACGAACTTGGCTGTACTTCCCCACCCCTTCCGTCTTTGCGCTGGTGGACGCTGCTTCTCAGCGGGCCCTTGAGATACGGCTTGTTTTGGCAAAGAGACAGCGAAGTGGTTCTAGAACGGCCTTGAACGGTGACAGCTGGCTTTCCTGGGCGTGCTCGGGGAAGCAAGCATCACACTAACAAGCCCAGGCTGGTCTGCCAGATGACAAGAGACACGTGGCCCAGTTACCTAGGCCTCCCTACACAACAGCCAGCAACTGCAGATGACCTCGGGCCTCCCTTGCCTCCTGCAGACCAAGATCCGCAGAACTGAGGAAATGAGAGCTGCCTTTGAATAAGTTATGCTCTAAGATCCAGCTGATAGGCTTAGGCTTCTGCCCAAGATGAATAATCGCAACCAGATTTATCTTCCTGTCCAACGATCAAAATAATAACCAGGTGAGCATCTGGGCCCTGGGGGAAAGGCTAGCAAATTACCACGACTCCTGAGAGACATGATAACAAACAATGTGAGTTCTACGAGAGCCCCAAAGCCCTGCCTAGGAAAGAAGCTCCCGACCACAGTGACTATGAGGGGAAGCCGAGGTGGCCGGGATTACCTGAGCTCAGGTGGCCAACTACTGGAGAGCTGAGCTGAACACTATGTAGAGAGAGCAAGCCCCAGAGGTGTGCAAGGGCCCGCCCCCCTCCAGTATTCAACAGAACAGTGGCCAGCACATGCATGGAAAGAAACTACCTGAAGCTCGAGAAAAGTGGGAGCTTTTTCCTGCATAGAACCAGAAACACTAATGAGGGTGAGCATTCCTTCCAAACCTGCCTAGTGAACGCCAGGCCTGAGACGACCAGACGGTTACCAGACAACTGCACCCAGAAGATGTAACCAAAGGCCGTGGGCTGCTTGCTGTGTTCCAACTTTACCCATCTGCAAGCACTTTACATCTTCTGACATTTTCATTGCCCCGTAATAAAGAGATGCCATTCTTGCCATTACTGTACAAATGATAAAGTCTAAGACACTTTATAGGCTAGGGACATGGCTCAGTTGGTAAAGGGAGCATGGGGAACATGAGTTCAATCTCCAGGACCCACATTAAAAAAATGGGGGGGTCATGGTGGCTTGGGGTTGTAATCCCACCAGGGAGGCAGAAACTGGAGCTCCCTGGAGCTCCCTGGCTAGCCAGGCAAGCCTAGTCAGGAGAGGCCAGGAAGAATTCAAAGCTGTGGTAAGTGAAAGGCCAGTGAAAGACCCTGTCTCAAAAATCACAATGGATTGTTCTTGACAATAAGACAAGAGGTCTTACCTCCACATGTACACACATGTACAAACACACATACACACACACACACACACACACACACAAAGATGCAATACGAGTGCAGTGCCTAGCAAATAGCACATCCAGTAGGTGACATTTCCACCCTTGCAAAACCCTAAACAAAATGACTTTTCCTAGTTCCTATTGAAGACTATGGCTTTAAAAGCCAAAGACGAGCGTGTAGGGGGGAATAATTTTCCAGGCTCTGGGAGCGGGTTCCAGCACAAGAGCTCTGCTTCCAGCATGGCCTTGCCATGCAGTGCAGTGCAAGGGACTTGTGCAGGTCAACCAAGCCAGGCTCTTGAGCCTCTGCCCTGCACTATTCACTCCGGCCAGAAGATGGCGCTGCTTCTCCGCGGGAATTCAAGTACGTCCGTTTTTGAAGCTTAAGCTTAATAGTTTGAGGGGTTCGTATGCCCAGGACAACGGTGCTAGCCGGCACCGGACCTTACATTTTAATCACAACGAAATGTGAATCTGGAACTTTTCCAGGTAGAAACGTCAGAAAGTGCCAGGCTGCTGGAGAACCGTCCGGTCCAAAAGCCCAAGCTCCTTTCCTCAAGGCACACTGGGACCAAAACGTCCTTTCCTCGGGAGCCGGAGGGAGGGATGATTCCTCGGCCACACTTGCGGAGATGAGAGTTCAGTTCTTAGCGCTCACATCAGCAGCTCACGACCACCTGTAACTCCAACTCCAAGCGATCCAACTTCTGCCGACACCACACCTTAGTGCGCATGCGCGTGTATTGTAGTATTATTATTATTATTATTACTTTATTTGTTTCAAGACAGGGTTTCTCTGTGTAATAGCCCTGGCTGTCCTGGGCTCACTTGGTAGACCAGGCTGGCCTCAAACCCACAGAGTGAGTTCAAAGTAAATATATATATTTTAATTTAAATATCGCTAGGCGGTGGTGGCACATGCCTTTAATACCAGCCCTTAGGAGGCACAGGGTACTTGGTTAAAAAGAAAA